>JAYKKT010000088.1:15970000-17170000 GCA_036023115.1 Brasenia schreberi
ATGGTTTCTAGAGGAGTTTTATCTACACAAGATTCAAATGCAATTAATATTTACCTTTTAATTTTAATGGTATCTTCTAATCACAAAGAATACTTTATGCTCCTCTCCATTTTAACCAACCAGCATTAATTATATGTGTAACATCTCCATCAATTCTTCCATCACTTTGAAAAATTGACCCTAGGTATTTAAAACTTTCCTTTTGGGGAATACAATGTGTGCCAATTTTAATTTCTATGTCCTCTAAAATAGCCAAATGATCAAACTTACATTCCATATATTCTTTCTTTGTTCTACTAAGTCGGAGGCTTTTGCTTTCTAATGTTTCTCTCCATAGTTCCAATTTTCTATTAACTTTTTCCTTAGACTCCTCCACTAATACAATGTCATCTGCAAATAACATACACCAAGGTACTTCATCTTGAATATGTTTTGTTAATTCATCCATCACCATTATAAATAAGTATGGACTAAAAGTTGATCATTGATGTAACCCAATATTAACTTCAAAGAAGTCTGTCATTCCTTCATGAGTCCTCCCACATGTTTTTGCACCATCATACATGTGTCTTATAAGGTTAATATATGTCAATGGGATACCTCGTTTTTTCAATGTTCTCCAAAGAACCTCCCTCGGTACCCTATCATAAGCTTTTTCTAGATCAATAAATATCATGTGAAGGTCTTTCTTTTTTGCTCTAAAATGTTCCATAAGACATCTCAAAAGGTGAATCGCTTCAATAGTAGATCTTCCTAGCATAAATCCAAATTGGTTCTCTGTTGTACTTGATACTTGTCTTAACCTATGTTCAATAATTCTTTCCCATAATTTCATAATATCACTCATTAACTTGATGCCTCGATAATTCGCACAATTTTGAATGTCTCCCTTGTTCTTATATATGGGTATAAGTGTACTTGCTCTCCATTCCTTAGGCATCTTTTGGTTTTTCCATATTTCATTAAATGGTCTTTGTGAGCCAAGTGATTCCTATTTCTTTCCAAACTTCTATAGGAATATTATCTGGTCCTACCGATTTATCACCCTTCATATGTTTAAGAGCCTCTTTGACTTCATTCTTTTAAATACGTCGGTAGAAATTGTGGTTTATATACTTTTCTGACTTGGCTAAATCTCCTAAACTAATACTAACATCTTTATTTTCATTAAAAAGATTATAAAAATAGTTTTTTCATCTATTTCTTATATCATCATTTGCCACTAGAATTTTTTCATCCTCGTCTTTTATGCATCTAACATAATTAAGATCTTTAGTTTTCTTATCTCTAGCCCTAGCTATCCTAAAAGTATCTCTTTCACCCACTTTTGAGTTGAGTTTTTTATATAAGTCATCCCAAATCTTAGCTTTTGCTTCACTAACGATATTTTTCGCTTCCTTCTTTGCTTTCTTATAAGCTTCTAAAGTTTCACTAGTTTTCTTAGCATAATGTAATTTGTAACATGCCCTCTTTGCCTTGATTTTATTTTGTACTACTTCACTCCACCACCAAGCTTCTTTTTGTGCCGGTACACCTCCCTTAGATACCCCTAACACATCTTTCGCCACTTTCCTAATATGTATAGCCATATTGTTCTACATATCATAGGGTGTGCCAACATAATTCCAAACATCTCCTTGAGGGACTTTCTGTTTAAATATATCTTCTTTCTCGCTTTTGAGGTTTCACCATTTAGTCCGAATAGCTCGATGTACTCTTTTCTTCTTTTTCCATTTTTTTATTTGTAAATCCATAACTAAAAGTCGATGTTGGGTGGTTAAGCTTTCTCCTAGAATGACCTTACAATCTTTACAACACGCTCTATCTTTTTTCTACAAATAAAGTAATCAATTTGTGTTTGTGATAAGCCACTCTTATAAGTAATTAAATGTTCATATCGTTTTTTGAAGATTGTATTGACTATAAAGAGATCAAATGCCATAGCAAAATTTAAAATCTCCCTACCTTCCTCGTTTATATCCCAAAACCAAAGTTTCCATGAATCCCTTGATATCCTAATGCCTCTTTACCGACATGTTCATTTAAATCTCCTCCTAAACAAATCATCTCCCTTTGTGGAATCTTTTGAAACACCTTATCTAACTCTTCCCAAAAAACTATCTTTATACTATCTTCTAGTCCTACTTGGGGTGCTAAGCACAAACTATATTCAAAACCTTTGCTCTTAACACTAATTTCAACGTCATGATTCGGTCACCGTATCGTTGTATGTCTACTACACTCTCCTTTAAATCTTTATTTATGATAATACCAACTCTGTTTCGAGCCTTTTCTTTACCTGAGTACCATAATTTAAAACCTGTATCCTCTATCTCCTTTGCTTTTTCTCCAACCCATTTTGTCTCTTGTAAACATAGAATATGAATCTTTCTCCGAATCATAGTATCTACCACCTCCATTAGCTTACCTGATAATGCTCTGATATTCCAAGAACCAATACGAATCTTATTATCTAGAACTAGCTTACTTACCCCCTGCATTTGTCCATAATCAAAATGCGGAGACCCTCTCTGAAAATTTTTCACTACATTCGGGCGGCAATGTACCGGGACTAACTTTTTTACCCACACCCGTCCATGATGTAGGAACCCTCTCTGCAATTGATTCACTATATTCGGGCAAAAATATAGTGGCCCTTGCTTACTTCTTACTGCATTCGGGCTCTACAGCACGTCGCTAGGCAGGGACGCACCAAAGTAATGCTCATAATTTTTGTAATCCATGTTATAAAAATCCGACAAAGTTTTACGCTGGCTGTTGGAAGCCTAACACAACCATCCTCCTTTATCCAGGCTTGGGACCAGCAATGCAAGGGTGATCCCTTACATGGGCGGAGTTTAAAGAACTAAGAAGACCCACGAGTTTATAAGCAATCATTCACCCTAATATTTGTGGATCTTTTAGAATAAAATCTCATTGTGAGAAGCTTTATTTTTTATGTTCATTGATGACTTTTCGATGTATGAATGTATATATCTTTTGTCACATAAATTCAAACCATTGGACAAATTCAAAAGTATAAGCAAAAAATTAAAAAAAACTAGGATTCACAATTAAAGTGTTGAGATCCGATAAAGGTAATGAATACACCTCAATTGAGTTATCTAAATGCTATAAAAAATATGGTATAACTAGACAAAATACAATGCCTAGAACACTTCAACAAAATTGTATAGTTGAACGATATAACAAGACCATGATAAGATCTCTACCAAAAGTATTTTGGGTAGGAGCAATGACTACAACCATATATATCTTAAATAGAGTCTCTTATAAGGGTTATCCACTACACCATAAAAGTTATGGGCTGCTATAAAATCATAACTTAATCACCTATGAATGTGAGGCTCTATAATACATGTAAAGATCTTACACCAATTTAGAGATAAACTAGATAGTAAATCTTTAAGGTGTATTTTTGTTAGATACTCAAAGCGATCAAAAGGATATCGCTTCTATTATAAGGATCTCGAAGTGATAGAAAATATAGATGTTGAATTATTAGAAGACATTAAAGAATGATATTCTTACGGATAATGATAGTGATTTTTTCAATATTGATGAATCATGAACCCATAGACATAAAACCAAATGATCTTTTCTTGTAAACTAGAACATTAAATGGTCATAAGAGACCACATGCTCCTCCATCCTACTTGAAGGACTATCATACTTACTCAGCTAAGGAGACATATTATTCAAAAGATTTAGATGAGATTGACTAATAACCTAAAGTTATCAAAATGTTATGAGCTCATCTGAATCACCATATTGGATAAAGAAAATAGATGAGAGAATTAAATCCATTAAGAAAACCAAGTTTGAGAATAGATAGTTCTGTAAAAGAGAAGAAAAGCAATGGATTGTAATGGGTATTGAAAAATAATACAAAGTTGATGGTTCAATAGAAAATTTTAAAGTGAGGTTGGTTGTGAAAGGTTTTTCGAAAAAGAAGGAAATTGATTATTGATACATATTCTCATATTGTAAAATTTATATTTATAAGGATACTTTTTGTAATTACAATATTTTATGATTTAGATTTACATAAGTTAGATATAAAAGCCACTTTTCTGAATGATGACTTTAGATTATTTACATTAAATAATGCGAAGGCTATGTGATTAAAAGTCATTACAATATTGTATATAAGTTGAAGAAATCCCTATATGGTATAAAATAATCACCTTGTCAATGGTGTTTGAATTTTCAAAATATCACTATAGTACTTGAATTTGTGGTTAATCAACTTGATCACTTTGTCGATGTTTAGAAAAGTAGGAGTCACTTTGTCATCTTGTCTTTTTATGTAGATAACATCTTATTGATGGGTAATGACAATGATATGATTGTTAAGACCAAGTCATTGTTAAATTTCCAGTTTGAAATGAAGGATATGAGAGAGGCATCCTACATTCTAGGTATAAAGATTACTTGTGATAAAGGATTCCAACTATTATGTGAGTCAAGAAAGGTATATTGACTATATCTTCAAGAAATTCAGAACAGGTGACTACAAGTTTGCTAACACATTCATTGCCAAAGGGGTTAAGCTTAGTAAAATTGATTATCCTAGTGATGGACAAGATAAATTAAATGTTCCTTATGCTTAAGACGGTGGTAGCTCAATATATGTTATGTTATATATGAGACTTGATATCATATCAAAGTAATCCTAGTTAGAAACACTAGGTTGCCGTAAAGAAGATCTTGAGATATCTAAAATAAACAAGGGATTTGAAATTATGCTATCAAGCAAATGAATAAAAATAACTAGATACTCATATGTGCTGTGAGCAAAGATGATAGTGAATCAACCTCTAATCAAGTTTTTTTGTTTGGAGGTGGTGGTGTTTCTTAGTCGTATTGCTTGTAGTATGGCTACAACGAGTTAGTTGTCAACTATTGTAACAATAATGCAGTCATAACTCTAATAAAGAGAAACTAATAGCTCAAAGATAACGATAAAATCACTATATACATGATATGATACAAAAGAACGAAATATATGCCCTTACCTTCCTAAAGAGATACGATTGTAGACTTCTAACAAAAGGTATATCCGAAGATTTTTTTCTAAACATGTTATTAGCATGAGATTAAGACGTGTTTAGAGTTTTCAGTTGTGTGGAACATTGACATGAGTTGTTATGCATAAAAACATATTGGTTACGAAAACCGGACAAGTATAATTCATGAGTTGTACTTTAGTATAACTGAAAAATGATATAGTTAAGAAAGCCACCAAATAGTGAGAGAAAACCATTCTAACATGATTCTACTCATATGACCAAGTGAGAGATTGATAACTTCATGTTATTGAATAGCCATAAGGCCTCTAGTATAATGAGCGTGCAATATGCAATAAGAAGAAGGGCCTCCTTCCATATTGCATGATCCATTTCCTTTTCTACAATAAAACATACTTAAACAAAGTAATTTCCTTTTAATACAACAAAAGAGCCTTTTTTCTTGGCTGAAATGGACATTCGGAAGATAAATAAAGAAAAATTTGAAATGAGAATATTTATAGAGATAGAAAAACAAAGATATATTATGATCTGATTTTCTTTTCTTCTTCTGCAAAACCTCTTCTACAACGCTGTGCCAATCGATTCAAGCCCAATGGTGATGACTCCCATTACAAAGAAATCAACAACTTTGTTACGGCAGTGATGGGAATCCATATGGCGTTGATAGCCTATTGGCGGGCGGGGTTGGAAGAAGTTGAGGATGGCCAGAGTGGTGTAGTAAGCCGTAACCAGTTATGGGTGGTTAATGGCAAGGGTATTCTGGCAGGTTTGACAATGGCTGCTGGTTGTTAGGTTCTGCTCACGTGACGCCAGATTTTAACCAGGCATATTCGATTGCATAGAGGGATTCTGGCAATGATGGTTGGGTTTAACGGTTGTGGGTTCAGGCAGAGAGTAGTGGTGATTCAGTAGGTGCTTTTATGGGAGTTGGGAGTCGGCGAATCTATTACAACAACGAGAGGTAATGCAGACGTTCTTATAGTTGGGGTGGTGTGGTGGCTCCGATAGATTGGGTTGGGAAGGTGTGGTCAGCAGCTGAACGTCTATC
This sequence comes from Brasenia schreberi, assembly GCA_036023115.1. NCBI lineage: Eukaryota > Viridiplantae > Streptophyta > Magnoliopsida > Nymphaeales > Cabombaceae > Brasenia > Brasenia schreberi. The sequence continues at coordinate 15,976,103 of JAYKKT010000088.1, forward strand.
GATTTAGTTGGGCATGAATATTGCAGTAGGATCACTGGTTATAGTTTGAATGAAGAAAGAGAGATGCAACATTAGCACAACGGTAATAAGGTGATCGAAAGCAATTGCTTTAGTTATCATCGGTCGATAACACCAGATAAGGAGAGTTTGGAAAGAGGTATCTCGAGCCATGGCAAACCGTTGCAGTAGTAGTTGCAGAAAAGAAAACTTCAGAGGCAATAAGCGAGAGAGGTTTGAGAAAGATAGAGAGATTAGAGAGAGAAGGAGAGAGAGAAAGACAACATACATCCACGAGAACACAACAGCTACCTCAAGAAGAGAGCAATGGCCAAAGGCCCAAAAACTATTAAAAAATCAATCCATTAATTCAAGTACATGTTTTAACTACTATGGCTCAATTACTTTTGGAATGTGCAGACTCCCTATAAAACTAAGAAACTTAATGAAATAAAAGTTTATACTAAAATAAGAACTCTAGTTGTTTTCAAACAACTTTGTCAATTTGTTTCTTCAAATTTTTTATAATTTTATTGCTTTCGAGCGATTCCATACTCAAATGGAGCTATCTCAAACTGGTGATATCGGATCTGGAATTGTTAAAGGATGTTAATAGAGTCACTTAATGTATAGGATGTTAATAAAGTTGTTGTATTTTTGTATTTTCACATCATTTTAAGTATTAGGTCACTTTAGTAGTAATTAGTACTAATTAGGGGTAGTTTATTTAATCTAGTTATAAAGCTTATAAATAGCTAGATTAGGGTTAGTCATTAGAGTATGGAATTGTGGCTGGACGGCAGACAGAGGAGTTGTCCCATTATGTATTGAGGCAGATTAGATGTTTTTTCCCAATCTGTCCGATCTTGTAAAGTTTTTATTCGTTCTGTTAATAAGAATATTTTATCATGGTATCAGAGCATAAACGACCTGTAAATCTTCAGTTTTTTGTTTAAAATTATTTGATTAGTGTGTGGAAAGGATTAGCAAGAAATGGTACCGAAAATTAGCAAGAAATCGGCCCTTGAAAGTCTTCATTATGAGATCTTCTCTGCACAGTGATTTCATCCTATTGAGAAGGTAGACATCGTGTATTGGTAGGAACAGACTGAACAAGCAGATATCGTGTATTGGTTCATGGTGTATTGGTTACTTGGATCTGCCCATATCAACGTGATCTGCCCATATCAACGTGATCAGCTGCATTATTGGTTACTTAGATCTGCCCATATCAACGTGAACGGATTGTATTAGTGTGAACAGACATTGCGACATTCAGGGTTCAGTGGTAACAGACAACCGTGACCACGTGTTCCCTAGGGCTTCTCCTGGTATCGAAAATTTTGTGAACAGACTTTGATTATTGTGTATGGGCATTCAGATATTATGGTTTATGGGCATTCAGATATTCTGATTCATTTGTGTGCATCAATATCATCCAAATATCTTAATCTGTTAGATCGTGTCTAGAGGACAAATTTTCTGTTTGGTTACTTGGATCAGATTAGTAAAAATATTCTTACGTCGAGTTGATCATCTATGACAAGTAAGGGCAAGGCAATTGAAACTCCATCCATAATATCTGAACAAACTATGAATGAAAAAGGAGACAACTTTCAGATTACAACAAAGTTAGATGGAAGAAATTATCTGAAGTGGTCTAGGTCCATGGAATTGGCTATTATAGCAAGGGGAAGATGGGCCCATCTCATGGGTCAGACACCTATTCCAGAAATACATGATACTCACTACCCTGTTTGGAGACGGGAAGATGCTCTAATATCATCATGGCTACTTCAATCTATGATTCCATCAATTGCAAAACGTTCATGTTCCTTGAATCAGCACATGAAATTTTGTGTGCAGTCTCCGAAGCATACTCAAGAAAAAAGAATGTGGCCAAAGAATACGAAATTTTGAAAAAGATAAGAAAATGTAAACAAGGAACCAGATCTATTAGCGAATATTATGCTCATCTCTGAGGTCTTTGGGATGAACTTCTTTATTATACTAATATCAAGTGTTCGGCTTGTTACAATGAAAGAAATATTAGATTGAAAAGAAGAAAGTATTTGATTTATTGTGGGGTGTAAATCTTGAATTTGAGTCAGTAAAACTGAATATCCTAGGCAGAGAAGAGCTTCCTTCGTTGGGCACAATTTATTCTTTATTAATCAGAAAAGAAGATTGCAGCAATCTTGAGAAGGATCACGTTTTTGGTACAGATCAATAGGCATTTAAAGTAAGAGGAGACAATTCACACTTTCATGAACGAGGTGGACACCAGAGTCGTGGTCGTGGACGTGATAGATTCCATTCTGATGAAAAAGAAAAACTTGTTTGTTCACATTATGGAAAGTCGCGTCATACTAGAGAGTATTGTTAGAAACTATATAGCAAACCCGAATATCATAGAAATCGCAATCACTCAGTTCATTCTGCAGAAAATTCAATTCCAAGCATAGATGAAATTCAAGAGATTATAAAAAGGATAGAGGGCCTTGAACATAAGTTATCCGAAAAATCTCCATCTTCTTCGTCTCAAGCTATGGTGGCACAGGCTATACATACTGTAAAGGGTAACCACTTTTCTTATTCTCACTCAAAAACTTAGATAATTGATTCAAGTGATACTAATCACATGGTAGGAGAGTTATCTTATTTTTTAGCATACAAAACTCTTAAAAAACAGGAACCCATTAAGTTGGCAGATGGCTCTTACTCTTATATGATTGGATAGGGAAGTGTACCTACATGTTTCTTAGATTTATAATCAGTATATCATGTTCCCAGTTTTCCCATAAATCTACTTTCAGTTAGTTCTTTAACTCGTGCTTTGGACTGTTATGTAACATTCCATCCCACTGGCTGTGTATTTCAGGATTTGAAGACGGGAAAAATCTTTAGATATGGTAAACTACAAAAAGGATTATATATTCTGGAAGATCACTCTCAGCCTTCTACTTATTCCAGTGTTTCAACAACAATAGTTTAGGATGCAGATATTAGTCTTTGGCATTATCGTCTGGGTCATCTCCTTGTGTCGAAAATTCCATATGTTATAACCTCATCTTAGAGTCAAGTCCAATAAATCTCAGTTTGAATATGAAGTCTATCAGCTTGGGAAACACCAAAGAGCCTCTTATCCTTTAAGTGACTCTCGGCGATCTCAACCTTTTGAACTTCTTCATTCTGATATATGGGGTCCCAATCCAGTTACTTCCTTGTTTGATCATAAGTATTTTGTTTCCTTTATTAATGATTGTACACATCTTACAATCGTTTACTTAATAAAAACAAAGACTGAAGTTTCCTCTATTTTTTTCATTGTGCATAAATTTATTTATACTCAATTCAATGCTTCCGTGAAAATTCTTCGGTCAGATAATGGGAGAGAGTATGTGAATGAAAACCTTTCCAAATTCCCTCAAAGATAATGGTGTTGTTCATGAGTTAACTTTGTGTGGACACCCCTCAGCCAGAATGGGGTTGCGAGAGAGGAAAAATCGTCATCTCCTTGAGGTTACGGGCGTTACTCTTCCAAATGTACATTCCCTAGAAATTAACTGCTTGGGGGAAAGTCGGCACACTGGCACTTAAACACATGATAAATAGGTTACCTACTCGGGTTACTAGATGGTGTTAGTCTGTCCGGCTACATGACCCGCATTCTATCCTTATTCCCATTCTACTAACCTTGTTACATTTATGACTAACCTTGAGTCGTGTCTTTGGATGTTACTGTCTTTGTCCATGTTCATAGTCTCATCGGGAAAGTTAGATCCCTCGAGCTATCAAATGTATCTTCATAGGTTATGCCTTAAACAAAAAGGAGTACAAATGTTATCACCACAAAACGACGTCGTGTCTAATATCTCTAAGGATGTCACTTTTCATGGCTCGCAGTGTCTTTCTTCACTAGTCACTGGCTTCGGGGGAGAGTAGTCTAGAAGCCCGAGTTCCTTGAGTTGTCTTCTTTTCCCTTTGTTGCAGGATTCCACTCCTACCGGAGGATGACAAAGACCACGAACGACATCATTACCGAGTGGGATGTAATGAGGACGAACGATTTTGGGTTCAATATCGGTGACGAAGACAAAAGCACCCGACCTTTGGTTGAGCAGCAAATTCAATCGTACGAGCCAGGAGGTAAGAACTAAATACTTGTTGATAATGACACCTTAAATGCCTCTTGTGAACTAATTCCCGGATGATTTACCAATTGCCTTGAGAAAAGGACAAAGATCTTGTGCCAAATATCCTATATCCCAAATTTGTGTCTACTGAAAAACAACTACATGCGAGCACCGAGTTTTATTTTAGGCTATTGATTGACATGGAGAATCCCACACATCGATCTGAAGCCTTAAAGGATGAGAGGCGGGTTCGAGCCATGAATGAAGAAATGGGTGCTTTGGAAAAAGAATTAAGACTTGGGAGTTGTAGAGGCAGAAGGACAAGAAAGCGATGGGTTGTGAGTGGATGCTACACCTGAGTTGAAAATATCGGTTTGATGGTACACATTGGATCGGTATAAGAGCGATGGTAGGTTGCAAGGGATACACCCGAACCTATGGGATTGATTATGAGGAGACATTTGCTCCAGTGGCAAAAAAAAAATGAATACGAGTAAGAATCATCCTGCTCCTTGTGACACACTTTGGTTGGGAGATGCATCAATTCGATGTTAAAAATGCTTTCTTACAATGAGATTTGAATGAATAAGTGTATATGGAACTACCTCCAGGAATGAATATAAAAATGTATGCTAATAGAGTGTGTAAACTCAATAAAGCAATATATGGGTTGAAACAATCGCCAAGAGCTTGGTTTGATAAATTCAGCAAGGCAGTTTGTAGTCTGCGATACAGCAGAAGCCTCAATGATCATATAATCTTCTTTAAGAAAGGAACTAAAATATTTATACTTGTTGTTTATATTGATGATATAATTGTCACAGGAGATGACCTTGAAGAAATATCAAAGTTGAAAATGAATCTTCATAAATTATTTGATCTTAAAGATCTAGGTCAGCTTCACTATTTTTTGGATATAGAAGTTCTTTATTCTAACAAAGGTATCTTCCTAACTCAACGAAAATACTTAATGGATCTTCTTGAAGAAACACATATGCTAGAATGTAAACTTAGTGACATTCCTATGAAAGTAAATCAGAAATTTTTCAGTGGTGATAGTGAAGAGTTCAAAGACATTCACAAATATCAGAAGCTGGTTGGCAAGCTCATATATTTGACTATTACTCGCCCAGACATTACATATGCAGTTGGTATTGTGAGCCGATATATGCATTCGCCTACCAAGAATCACATGGATGCAGTGTATAGAATTCTTCGATACCTCAAATCAACTTCAGGAATGGGTTTACTTTATACAAAATCATCAAACTTGCACATTAAACTTTATTTAGATACAGACTGGGCTGGTTCACTTGATGACAGAAAATCAACTACAGGCTATGTTACCTTACTCGGTGATAATATTGTATCTTGAAAGAGTAAAAAACAGACAGTGATTGCAAGATCTACAGTAGAAGCACAATACAGGGCTATAGCATAAGCCATGTGTGAAGGAAAATGGATATCTTCATTGATCAGTGAACTTGGGTTTCCATCTAATCATTCTATACCACTATACTGTGATAGCAGTGCAACAATTCAAATTGCCTCTAATCTAGTTTATCATGAAAGAACCAAACATATAGAAATTGACCGTCACTTCATCAGAGGGAAGATATCTAATCAAGAATTCAAGCTGGAGTATGTTCAATCTATCAAACAGAGGGTTGATTTCTTAACTAAAGCTACTCCAGCAGACAATTGAAGGAAACATTATCCAAGTTAGGTGTTATCAACATCCTTCACCCAACTTGAGAGGGAGTGTCAAAGGATGTTAATAGAGTCACTTAATGTATAGGATGTTAATAAAGTTGCTGTATTTTCTGTATTTTCACGTCATTTTAAGTATTAGGTCACTTTAGTAGTAATTAGTACTAATTAGGGGTAGTTTAGGAAATCTAGTTATAAAGCTTATAAATAGCTAGATTAGGGTTAGTCATTAGAGTATGGAATTGTGGCTAGACGGCAGACAAAGGAGTTGTCCCATTGTGTATTGAGGTAGATTGGATGTTTTCTCCCAATTTGTCCGATCTTATAAGTTTTTATTTGTTCTGTTAATAAGAATATTTTATCAAGAATGAGCCCCAAACTGGTTCAATCACCCCATGTTCTGAGTTAACCAGAACCGGTCATGTGTAGATTGTGATAAGACACAATATGAATGTCCTATGAGTCCTCTCAAAGGATTCGTAGGTTGCCTCTTCTTGCTTGACTAGCCACTCCAAAGCCACTGGTAAATCCGTACATGTAGAACTTCATGAATTTGTGCTCTATCAACTTCGTCTCCGTCAAACACACGATTTTGGAATCATCTTGCCTCACTAGGAGATAGCAAGAACTACATGGGCATTGACGAGGCTCCTGCAATCCCATATCAGTACCTTCACTGGTTCGGGCGGGATATGGAAGATGCCCTCATAGTGAGATTTTATTCATCATAACTGCTATTCATACACTCTTATTACTAAACACTCCTTTTAAAAACCCAAAATTACTCTCATATAGTTTCTCTCATCCCACACCTTTTACAGCTCTATCTCTGGTTCTACACCACTGTCAGTCACCGGAGCTCCACTGAGAGTGTTTCCCTCCCACCTTCATGTGTTTCTCTTGTATTTACTTTCAATCGGCATTTTCAATCTATTTTTATTACTTTCAATCTCTTTTGATCTATTTTCAATCTTATTTAATTCCACAAAAATTATGAGCATTGTTTTAGGGTGTTCGCGCCTAGCGACGTGCTGCAGAGCCCGAATGCAATAAGAAGTAAGCAAGGATCACTACATTTTCGCCCGAATGTAGTGAATCAATTGCAGGGTTCCCACATCATGGACGGGTGTGGGTAAAGAAGTTAGTCCCGCTACATTGCCGCCCGAATGTAGTGAAAATTTTTCAAAGAGGGTTTCTGCATTTTGATTATGGACAGATGCATAGGGTAAGAAAGCTAGTCCTAGATAATAAGATTTGTATTGGTTCTTGGAATATCGGAACATTATCGGGTAAGCTAATGGAGGTGGTAGATACTATGATTCGGAGAAAGATTCATATTCTATATTTACAAGAGACAAAATGGGTTGGAGAAAAAGCAAAGGAGATAGAGGATAAAGGTTTTAAATTATGGTACTTAGGTAAAGAAAAGGCTCGAAACGGAGTTGGTATTATCATAAATAAAGATTTAAAGGAGAGTGTGGTAGACATACAACGATATGGTGACCGAATCATGACGTTGAAATTAGTGTTAGGAGCAGAGATTTTGAATATAGTTTGTGCTTAGTGTAGACGTGATTTTATTTCAAATCGTTTGGGATTCGAAATCAAACCCTCGAACTACGTCGGGTTGCGCGAGCGTGCCAGTTAGTTTACCAAAACTAACAAATTATGTTTTTCTGACTTCTTAGAACGATTGTGGACAAGTGAGATCTTTTCGACTTAGGCCTTCTTGAACCGGCGCTCAAGGGTCAGCCTAGACGCTTGAAATTTGTTTGAATCCGTTAATTCGAGAAAGGAAAAACCAGATTTTCCAAAGTTTCAGATTTGTGTTTAAGTTCTTGATTTCTAAAAAATTTCATATTCTTAGGTTTAGAGAACATGTTCAGTTTCAGAGGCCTGTTCTCTGAATTTTTAAAAATATTTCTGTTCTCCAAAAATTCTAAAACTTTTACAGAATAGAGACACGTATGTGTAGAATCAGAATATATTTTTATTTTATAATTTAGTTCTTTATTTTCTGAGAATTAAATATAGAATCAGAAACTGTTATAAAATTCAGAATAGCCCTGTTTCTATGGATCAGAAGCTCAGAAAAAACCAATATCTCAGTGCTTAGTCATCCAATTTCGATGAAATTTGTTGTGTTAGAAAGATACAGATGTTAGGTTTTCAAAGAATCAAATTTCATCCAATTTCATTCAGTGGTTGCAGAGATATGGGCAAAAGAACAGAGGTCTGTTACTGAACGTTCTGTTTCTATAAAATGCAATCTGGATTTTGTGTAAACTTCACGGATCTAATTGGCTAGGCAACCGTTTATAACAATTCCTCAAAATTTTATCTAAGAACGTCCGATATGTATAGATTATTCATGCAAAATTTTGAAGCAATTGGCTTATCCGTTTGTCTATAAAAATTCCGTGATCAGACACGTGTGCACAGACAGTTTCAGAAACTAGTTTTACAGAAAATTTCAGAAGGTTCCTAACGTGATTCTAGAACGAAGTTCAACCTGTATCAATCCTAATAAATCATGAAAATCATCTAAACATGGATTTTAATTTCGTTTATGAAGGAATCATGTATGTTTGTATCGATATAAATGAAAAACATGGGCTCAAAGCCTTGATTCATGTACAAATTTTCAGAATCTGTGCTTTTTCAGATTCTCGGGAATTAAAACCAATTTGTGCAAGAATTCCAACTTGTGTGAGTGAGAGGGGACGTAGGAGCACTTCACCGGACGATCATCGGATGTCGGAACCAGGCCGGACTTCCTTCTCTTTCTTCTCTTCCTTTCTCTCTCTCTCTCTCTATTTCTCTGAATTTTCGAACTGAATGTTCCTGTTTTCTTGGTTTTCTCGGATTGATGCTTTGTGGTGATTGGAGGATTTTCGGACTGGTTATTTGCAATGGCCGGTTGATTCCTCAGATTGATAGTTTGCAGTCAGTGGTTCCTCCTTTTGCAACACCTTTGAGGCTCCTTTTATAGGCCAAAGGATGCCTCTTTGGTACTGTTACTCATAAGGCAACCCGCCTTACATGTTCTTGGTGAAATACGGTAAGACTTGCTGTACAGGGCGTTGTCTGTGGGAAGACGTGATTGGCAAGTGTAGCTGCTGCTCCTTTTTGCCTTGATCGGCTCCCTTTGGATGGCTTCTTTACTTGGCTGCACTTGGTTCCAATTAGGAAGATAGGTAGACCTGCTGCATCCCTTTCGATTTCTTGCTGAGTTTGATATACGTTATTTAGAAGAATATGGGACTGACCTTGGCTGAAATCGGGACAGTAGCCAGGTTCAGCTATAGTTGCAGAAATCGTTTGGAGCTGGCAAGGAATTTCCAAATGGAGGTATGCTGCAACTTCGGCAAGAGGTTGAAAACTTGCCAAACTCAATACAGCTGACTGCTTTGACAGGCAAGGTGCTGAATTCGGTAATTGTTTGGAGCTATCCACTTGCTGTTTTCCTTGCCTTGATCGACTCTGCATTCATTTGTAGGAAGAACAACCTTTTGGTAAGTGGTCTCAGCTTCCTTCTTAGATTTATCGCTCCATTTTCGTGATTCCCATCATTCCAATCGATGAGGTTGTTATCGGCTGAATCCTTCAGATCACATGGTAGCCTAGGACTTGTGCGTGGTGATACGAGTTTAAGAAAAGCAGTTACAACTTCACTCTCCTGTTTATCCTTGCAAGTCATAAATACATCTCGGATGCGGGCATCTCTCTTCCAAGGCATCGTTCAGTGCTTGCCTCTCAACTAATAACAGTGGAACTTGCTGCTTCACTTTCATATTTAAACCTTCATAAAAGTCCAGTATATCAAGGTATAGAGGATAGTTTGCCTTCTCTTCGATCCCACTTTCATGTTTCAATGCTTGAAATCTAGTTTGACTCTGATGCAGATGCAACCACAAGGGAAGAAGAGACTCTCAACCTATATTCTTCATGTGGAATACAAGGATCTGGCTTAACGGATTCCAAACTCAAATTCACTGCTGCTGCATGGCTTTCTCTTGGGTGCTGTTTAGAATGGTAATAGCCCAGCACCATTTTCCATGGGGCATCTTTGCTGTTATCATATACATGAAGCTCCTAGATGGATACCAAGAGTTCTGAAACGTGGAGTTCTCCATCAGGAAAAATGTCACATTGAATGCTTGCCCCAAGGAGTGACAGTTCCAAACATTTAGTCAAGTCACGTCCACCTGTCTTTGAAGCATGTGAACTGTTGCTCTCAGAACTGGACCAAACACATCCTCCAAACATTGCTCATGTAGCATTCATATTGTCAAGAATAATCTGTCCTTTCCTCTTCAACTCTCCCTTGACTGAAGAAAACTTGTTAGAGCTTGAATCTGTATTACTGCCTCCAGGTTCTGTATGTCCTGAACAATACTGCATGTCTGGTACATGATTTTCTACTATGTGAAATGAGCCATCATCGTACCAGTCACTCCTATCAATTTCTCCTTATCTAGAATAGCTTCACTTAGTGAAACATGAGAATGAATTCCTGAAGATTCTGATAGTACTCTTTACTTCATCTATTTGGAAACTCGTCCAAAGGATGTCAGCATCTTTGGGTTCACCACTATGCCATCAAAATAGATCCTAGTTCATCCATAACATGCCATGCTGGAGTTTTTCTGGAATCATCAGTTCCATCCACCGTAATGTTCTGGTCTTCCACTGCCAATGTCACACTGGATCTAACGTCTCCTCTTGATTTTGCAGGAATGCTCGAAGTTCTAGCATCAGTGGATTCTTCATGTGACGACCCAGGGCCGCTTCAACATGTTTCCCTTCGAACAACTCCAGTTGTGTTCTGCTTCTTTTTACCAGCGTGCAACTTCTGCATGAGCAGCCTTTAGCTGGGTGCCGCGAGTCTAGATATGACTTGTTGTATTGTATTTCAAGATGCACTTTGACAAGCTAACAGAAACACCTTTGTACAGCCCAGCCAGTTTAGCAATCGAACTCGATAAAACTGCATGTTTGCTGTGAAAGTGGTTATGCAAATCCATGTTACATGCGTTTCTACAAAAGCGTTCAAGTAAGCCCATGTTACGTTTTTGAAAACCAACCATCATGCTCGTTAGATTTCTTCCATGAGTGTTGGAATATCAACATTTTCTTAACATAACAGTAACAGATGACAATGCCAAACTGATGCATATCAATACACTAATTACCTCAACAACCAATCATAATATATACATGTTATGAAAGGCGTTCGATATCAAACCTTTGTTTTCGGAGCGTTCTTTCTTGCTTCCATCTTTCCTTTCCTTTGATAACATCAACTTTTCCCTCGGGCAACTGATTTCTTTCCGAATATAAACTTTTTTTTTTTGGAAGCTCACTTTCCCTTTTTGATGCCCGCACTCCTTTTTGGGCACCCACCTGCCTTTTCAGGTGTCAAATTATCTTATACATGCCTGTATCTTTTCAAAAGGCAAGCTTTTAACATATTTTTTTGTCATAAATCTTTTAAGAAAACGAAATCCAGCTTTTCCATGCCAGGGGCAAAATCATCATTTTTTCCAATTTTGTCAAAATTCGAATTTTTCAGAAAGGAAAGTATTCTTTCATCATTTTAAAGCTTTCATAAAATTTTGGTACCAAAACAAACTCGTTTAGTGCCTTTTTCCTTCGAAAACCCAAAATTACCAAAAATGGACACTTTCCTAAAAAGGTAAGAATTAAAAGAAAATTTTGGGTGTCTACAGATGCCCCTCTTTGGCATCATCCAAATTTATTTGGATGATGGCAAAGAAGACAACACCCATTTGCTTTTCTTCCTTAGAGACATCTTGAGAAAATATGATCCCCTTTGTTCCCTGACATCTCTTTTCCTGAAATGACTACTATAAGGAGATTTTCATTTGAGGGACTGAGACAAAACTGACTTTTATGCATCTATGGACGACCAGTACATGTATGCACATGTCAAATGTTATGGGATCTATGGACTACCAGTTTATGTATGCATGTTTCAAATGTTATGAGATTTCATGCCTGTAAACGGTAGCTGCCTAAGATTGCCTTTTTGATGCTTGGAGTTTTGGAAATCATCTTTTCAAAAAGGAAACTCCTGTCAGCTTCTAGAAAATGATACTTCCAATTTCTCACCTTTTCCTTCATTTAAATGTTGATGCTTACTACTCAGTAGAGGTTTTATGGAAAGTTTTGGATAGTATTTCAAAGCTCCCCTCCTTACTTTACAAAGACCTAATCTTGGGAACAGCATGAGATCCAAATTGAGCAGGTCCTATTCTTACTCTAGGACTTTCCTAACGAGCCTTTTCTCCATAAGGATGAGCTGTGAAGATTTTTGAGGAAGCATTACCCGCGGTCCCTTCTGAAGCGTCCCGGGGTTCCAAATAGATGGAATTTTAAAGGAAGCTGCTCTTTTGAGCTTTTTCATTCCTTCTTCTTCTTTCTTTTTTTTTTTCTTCTAAGAAGGCCTCTATATTGGAGGTTTTTGTTTCCTTCCCTTTTTTTTTCGACTTTTGACTTTTTCCTCTCCTCAAGGATATTGAATGGGAAACAACTCATCCTTTTGGATTATTGACTCGAATAGGAACATCCTATTTCCTAATAGCACCTATTTTCATTTGAAAATATCCTGCTCTTTCAAAACTAGGTTTCGTATGGCAAGTCAAAGATCTTTGGAACATCACCAGGAAATGTTTTTGAAACTCTACCTTTTATATCACACCAGCCTCCTAACTTGGGATTGGGTAATCCATCTTTTGTATACTTTCCTAGAAATTTAGAGGAGATTCTCCAATCCTCCCTTTTTGTTTTTGGAAACATTTTTTTTTTCAATGGAAATAAGGGGGATTTTAGATGTAATACCTTTTCAAATACTGGGCATTGATGAGATCTGCCAGATTCTTTCCTTCTGCATCAACCAACCAATAGGCATTATTAGAAGTTGCTCCCCTTATGACATAAGGGCCATCCCATTTGGGTTGCCATTTTTCTAGTGGATGTGGGCCTCTATGATGGATCGACATTTAGAAGGGTCGACCTCTATACCTCTTTGGCTGACTATAAACCCTAGAAGTTTCCCTGATTCCACTCCAAAAACACATTTTTGAGGGTTCAATTTCACTTTATAAATCCTAAGTCTTTCAAAAACCTTTTGCAAAGTTTTTAAATGTAAATTTTGGGTTTTTGATTTTACTAAGAGATCATCTACGTATACTTCCAAAAGCTCATGAATTTGATCATGGAAAATCGTGGTCATGGCTCTTTGGTACGTGGCTCCTGCATTTTTCAAACCAAAAGGCATAACAGTATAGCAATACGTACCCCAAGGAGTAGTGAAAGTCGTTTTGGCTTGGTCTTTTGGTGCTAGTTTAATTTGATTGTAACCCGAATAGCAGAAGATGTACTTGGCCCTAGTCTGGGCCTACCAGAAATTCAGACACTATTTCCTAGATCATGAGATCTGGATAGTGTCCAAGCTTGATCCAATCAAGCACTTGTTCGAAAAACCCATTCTCACGGGTAGATTGGGCAAATGGCAACTCCTTCTAATGAAGTATGACCTGAAGTACCATCACCAGATCTCCATTAAGGGGCAAGCCCTGGCAGATTACGTGGCTAAGTTCCCCTTGGAGGACGCATATCCCACACTTGATGAAATGCCTGATGAAGGCATATTGCAAAACCGTTTCCAAAACCACATTTTGGCAAACAATTTCGAAAACCAGGTGTGGAAGATGCACTTCGATGGGGCACGAAACCAACGAGGGGCTGGTACTGGGGTCATCCTCATCTCCCCTGAAAAAGGCGAGATTCCCATAGCAGTCCGCCTAGATTTCGAATGTTCCAACAACATAGCTGAGTATGAAGCACTCATACAAGGCTTAAAGATTTCAAAAACTCTAGGGGCATCATGCATCGAGGTCTTTGGAGATTCGCTCCTTGTTATAAACCAGGTTTTGAAAATTTGGCAAGTACGTAACGAAAAACTACTTCCATATCACGAGTTAGCCACTCGATTGGTTGAGTCCTTCCAATTGTGCCAACTCACACACATGGGAAGAGAGGACAATGGCATCGCCGATGCCCTCTCCTCCTTGGGTTCAGCCCTAAAGGTTGATCCCATTTCAGGGACCTGGTCTTTAGAAATATGGCATGCGCCCAACCCATCCACACACGATTTGGATATTTGCCAAAATAACCCAGAGTCTATTGAAAAACCCTGGTTTTACGACATCAAACATTTTCTAGAAAATGGGGGATTCACCGAGGATGCCACATCCAAAGATAAGCCATTCATCCGTAAGATTTCGACCCGATACACCATTCTGGGTGGGGTTTTATACAAGAAAAGTTTTACCGGCTTCCTACTTAAGTGTATCGACCTAGAGGAGGCTAGGATAGTGATGCATGAATTCCACGATGGAGAATGTGGAGGTCATGTTAATGCCAACATGATGGCGATGAAAATACTTAGAGGGGGCTATTTTTGGTCTGCCCTGAAAAAGGATTGTCACGATCATGTTAGGAAGTGTCATCCATGTCAAGTACATGGGCACGCCATTCATATCTCCTCTTCTGCATTGCATTCCGTGGTCAGCCCCTGGTCATTCACCATGTGGGCGTTTGACATCGTAGGCCCTATATTTCCAAAAGCCTCGATTGGGCATCGATTCATTTTAGCAGCCACGAAGTATTTCTCCAAATGGGTGGAAGCCATTTCCCTAACCAATGTACTAGGGCAACATGTGGTGGCTTTCATTAGGAGGAATATCCTGGCTCGATTTGGGGTTCCACGAGACCTTGTGTCTGATAATGGCACCCCATTCAAGAACGAGCGGATGGTTAAGTTGTGCAACACGTATGGCATAACTCACCACTTCTCTTCGCCCTACACCCTCAAGGCAATGGCCAAGCCGAAGCCATAAACAAGACTCTCATTAGCATAATTGAGAAAACCTTAGAGAAGGGTAGGACATGGCACGAGAAGCTGGATGAAGCCTGTAGACGTAGAAAATTTTCGATTCCTGGTTCTTAGGCCTGAAGCGAACCTTTTCGTGTGCCTAAGTCCTATTTAAACAAACAGGGCATGCCAGTTAGCTTACTTAAGCTAGCGAAGATATATTTTAAAACCTGTCTTCTAACGTGGCGTCTGTGAGAAAGCAAGCTCTTGTCGTCGCACACCTTCTTGCATTGATGCGCAAGGGTCAGTCTGTCTGCTTTTAAAATCGAGTTTTTGAGTGTAAGAACCTGCGAAAGCGGTTCGAGGTGTTTGATTCGGGTCTTTTTGGTATGATTTCCAGATTTTAGATCACGTGGATTTGCACGTGCCTAAGTCTTTCTTTTTATCCCTTTTCGGGCCACCTAGGTGTGTGTTATGAACACTCCACTAAAATGTGGCGACTTTGAGCGGGAGTACGGGGTTTGCTTTGATGCAATATGCGTCCTAACTCGTGGTATGGCGTATATGCAATGCAAACTCACACAACTCCAAAGGGAAAATCCGAATTTAAAAGACAATGCCGAAGAGAAATGACTTGAAATGGAAATTGCCGAAGGGAAATGACTTGTAATGTAAAATGCTGAAGGGAAATTGCAAAAGGAAAATATGGCTATATCTTAAGAGGGGAAAGGCTCAATAGTGTAAGTGTGTGCCGTGTATATATTGAAAGACTATGCACACTGCTGAACCTTAAAACCCAAATTGAAAAGACATAGCCAAAAGAGAAATATGTATATAGTATATATGAGCCCTTACTTGGGTATTGCAAATAAGAGCGAAGGCTCAATGTGGGTGCGTGTGAAAATGTAAAGACAACACACACGACTTCAAATGAAACCCAAATATAACTTGCAATATGGCCTTAACTAAGGTCTTGGGAATAAGAGTGAAAGCTCAATGTGTGTGAGTGCTAGAATTGAAGTACTACGCGCACAACATGAAATTAAACCCAAATATAAATTACAATATGGCCTTAACTAAGGTCTTGGGAGTAAGAGCGAAAGCTCAATGTGTCTGAGTGCTAGAATTGAAGTACTACACACACGATAGGAAATTAAACCCAAGGATTGTATAACACGGCCCTTACTTGGGTCTTGCAAATAAGAGCGGAAGCTCAATGTGTGTGAGTGCGAGAATTTAAAGACAACACACCCAACTCAAGCAAAACCCTACGCAACTTAAAGTATATACATAAAATTATATATAAAGGGCTGATTAGGCCCGTGTGTGTTCAAAATCGTGCACAACTAAGAGCGAAGTAGGCTCAAGTGCACGTGTGTGTGGGTGTGCCAAGCCACATTATTACAAGCGGGGGGAGACAATGCTCCGTTATTACAACCCCGTATCAAATTCAATTTAATTTAAGCAAGTCTACAACTAAGGACCGAGTTAGGCACTTACTTATAGCTGGTCCGGAGGTGACTTGCTTGAGCGTGGGCTTAGCTTCGCCT
Source organism: Brasenia schreberi (assembly GCA_036023115.1). Lineage (NCBI taxonomy): Eukaryota > Viridiplantae > Streptophyta > Magnoliopsida > Nymphaeales > Cabombaceae > Brasenia > Brasenia schreberi. The sequence continues at coordinate 15,992,398 of JAYKKT010000088.1, forward strand.
TGGGCTGCAAGAGGGAGCTCCTCGAAGTGGCACGGCAAAGGTGTGTGGCCGGGTGACAAGGAAGCGTGGGTGAGGCGCCTTGATGCTGGCCGGCTGCTAGGGTAGTGCTGTGATGTCAAGGGCCGAGTTGTCTAAGGAGGGTCACTAAGGTAGGGAAGGCTCTATGGAAGGAGGCGCTAAGGGGAGCCTAAAGGGAATGTCTAAGGATATGGGTGTGGCTGGCCGGGAGAACTTGGGTGCAGTCGGCTAGGGATGGCCGACTAGGGATGGTTTAGTGGTGGCCGGCTGCTAGGATAGTTAGGATGTTATGGATGGGAAGGGAGCTAGCTAGGTTGTTGTGGAAGGTGGAACTAAGGGCTGGTGGAAAGTGGAAGGGGCAGGTCTTAGGGAGCCAAGTAGGGTGGCCGGGTATCACTAAGGGAGAAGGTAAAGGGTCGTGTGGTGTAAGGGCCAGGTCTTAGGGAGCCAAGTAGGGTGGCCGGGTATCACTAAGGGAGAAGGTAAAGGGTCGTGTGGTGTAAGGGGTTTAGGTCTGGCCTAATGGGTAAGGGTGGCGGATGGCAAAGGAGGATGCTAAGTGGTGGTGGTATGGGTGGTTGAGAGTGGACGGGGAGTGAAGAGGAGGTGGAGCTAAGTGTAAGGTACTAACCAAATGGATGACGAAGGTCGGTGGATGGAAGAAGGGCAGCCGGGTGATGAGGGAAGATGGGGTTCGGCCGGGAGGTGGTGGCGACGTGGCGTGGAGTAGGCTGGGAGGCAGTGGTGGCGCGAGGTGAAGCTTGGCCAGATGGAAGTGGTGCAGGTGGAGCAAGGTGGAAGGTTTGGCTAGGAGGTGGTTGGCCAAGATCGGCTGGCCCAAGATAGAAAAAGCTGAAAAACCCGCTCACTAGGGGGGGGTTTATATAGCTTTTTGAAGGGCGGTTGGGGCTGGTATTTGGAGGGTGGTAAGGTGGTTTAGGTGGTGGTGGTGTGGTGATAAGGTGGGCTGATTTTGATGAGGGGCCAGATATTTTACTCAAAGGGGTTTTAGGTATATGGTGTGCTAGGTTTAGGAGGGGTGGTTTAGGGGTTTAGGGCTTAGCTAGGTGGGTTGGTTTTGGGGTGAGGTTTAGTGTGGTGGGTTAGGTGATTAGGCTAGGATTAGGTTAGGTTTAAGGAAATTAGGCTAGGTTTAGGGAAGGATTAGGGAGGTGGGTTAGGTGATTAGGTTGGGATTAGGGAAGTGGGTTAGGTGATTAGGCTAAGTTTAGGCCGGGATTAGGGTAGAAGGCTAGGATTAGGGGTTTTGGCTTAGGATTAGGTTAGGGAACTCCCTTTGCATAACCCATAGACCTTATTGCATCATGTTGGTGCTGCCCTAGGTTAGGTTTTTGGCTAATGCAAGCTTAAACCCATACCAATTAAGCTAATCCACATGATTAACCCCAAACTTGACACATAAGTCAAGCTTAATTACAATTATCCTCAAATCTTATCCTCCCCCACTCTCTCTCATTCCCATAATCCCACGTGAATTTCAAGTGGGCCCCACCTCCATTTATGAGAAGGTGATGTGGGCCATGGATGTGGATATTGGATTGGATCTCTAGATCCAAATCCAAATCCACACATAGGTTTGGATTGGGATCTAGATATATATGGTCCAGATCCAATCCAAACTGAATTCTGACTCCTTTAGGCTGTGTTGGAAATGAACGGTTTGTGCGGGGTCTGACAGCATCAGTACTCCGTCTGCGTTGGGTCTTCGCCAACATGGTCGTCCGCTTCTGTTTTCACCTTCTAGAGATGATTTCAAGTGATGTTTGCTGATAACAGGGTCTTGGACGTTCGAGATCCTGGGGGTGGATTCAACACGAGAGTTGTTGTGCCGGGCTCGACTTGTACTCCGGTTCCGGGCTCTCTTTGGCTCTTCTGGTCCTGCTTTTATCAGGCCAAGCCGCTTCGTGGGGTTTCAAAATATATTTTAAAAGGTTTTTAAAAGCGTATTATACATATTTAAAACATATAAAGTTTAAAACATATGTACAGGGTTTGTCAGGAAGGCTCCTGGGTTTCCAAACTCAAAATAGCCCTTTGGGGCTGCTTTAACAAAAACCAGATTTGTTTGAGAAGTTCGTGGGATTTCGGGGTGTTTACAAATACCCCTCTTTGGCCTTGTCCAAATTGATTTGGATAAGGGTAAAGATGACAAACACCCCTTTCAATGTTTCCCTAGATCTAACCATGAAAATATGGGATCGTCCCAATCTTTAGCAAAATCTCACTTTTAAAAACCCTGGTAGGAGGAGATATCACGCCAAAGGGATATGTATGGAATCTGGTCCTAAAATGGGATCATGTTATGCAAATGTTCATGCATGGAATGTAGATGCATGGCATGGGTGTGGTGCCAAAAGTGGCGACCTCCCAGAGACCAGATGTGGTCGAACTCTAGAGACTTACAAGGCCTGCTGCTCCAAGTGAGCAAATCCTATGTTGTTCGATGTTCGATTTTTCAAAATTTATTTACAAAAGCTATTTACAAAAGGGACAACTGTCTTGAGTCTCAATCCTAAGGATCTCGAGCTCTTCATGTTTGCCCTTGTTTGAGTCTTGACACTCGCTTATCTAGCGGAGGTTTTATAAGAAAACAAGCTATATTTCAAATTCCTACGCCTTACTCGAAACGTCGAATTCTCAAATAAGATGAAATTCAAGTAAGTAAATCCTATTTTTACTTTAGGATTCCTCAAAATGAACCATGTTTTAAATTGGGATAAGCCAGGGGTGGGAAAGAGATACCACGGTCCCTTCTGAAGCATCCCGTGGTTTAAGGCATAAAAGGCAGAAAACTGCTCTTTTTGAGCTTTTTGGCTTCTTTTTCCTTTTTTTCGTAGAGGGTCTCCCTTTGGGAGTATTTTTTCTTTAATCCCTCTTTTTTTTACAAGAGAATCGATTTTTCTTTTGAATTCTGGTTTCTTTCTTTTGGAAAGACACTTTGGATGGGAAATTCCCTTCATTTGGGCCTTTGTTTTCCTTTTGGAAGGAGAAGAGAAGAGGGGAGGACTTATCCCAAGCTTACACTCGATCCATTCCAGATCAGCCTATTTAGAAATAGCACGTACTACTTGCAGGTATCTTGCTATCTTGAACTAGGCCTTTCTTTGTAAGAAGAAGGATTTTGAAATGTAACCACGATTTTGAAGACTCCACTCTTTCGCAAGTGCGAATTCTCTCACTCAGGGTCACACGATTTTGCCTTTGCACCTTATTTTCAGGTCTCAGGGCAGCTATCCCTAAAATTTTCGAAAATGGGGAATTTATTACAAATCCTACACATAATACTTCTTTAAGTATTGAATATTGATAGGATCTGCTAAATTCCTACCTTCTACATCGATCAACCAATATGAGTTGTTCGTGGTGGTTGCACGTACAACATAGGGTCCATCCCACTTGGGGCACCACTTTCCAAGGGGGTGTGGGCCACGATAATGGATGGTTTTCAAAACCAGATCTCCCACTTCAAAGTGGCGAGGTCTCATGTGTTTGCCATAGTGTTGGGCTATCCTTTGCCGGTATGCACGAGCATGATCCATAGAAAGGAGTCGCCTCTCATCTAGCAAATCTAGTTCGGCCATCCTAGCATGCTGAAGCATCTCTAGGGGAAGGTCGAGTGCTATGGATCTATAGAATGAATGCAGTTGAGTATGGATGGGAAGAATGGCGTTTGTGCCATAGACCAATTCGAATGGTGTGGCATTCGTGGGAGTCTGGATGGAAGTCCTATAAGCCCATAAGGCTTCATCCAGCTTCTCATGCCACGTCCTACCCTTCTATAAAGTCTTCTCAATTATGCTAATGAGAGTCTTGTTTGTGGCTTCGGCTTGGCCGTTGCCTTGAGGGTAGTAGGGCGAAGAGAAGTGGTGAGTTATGCCATACGTGTTACACAACTTAACCATCCACTCGTTCTTGAATGGGGTGCCATTATCAGACACAAGGTCTCGTGGAACCCCAAATCTAGCCAGGATATTCCTCCTAATGAAAGCCACCACATGTTGCCCCAGCACGTTGGTTAGGGAAATGGCTTCCAGCCAATTGGAGAAATACTCCGTGGCTGCTAAAATGAATCGATGCCCATTCGAGGCTTTTGGAAAGATCGGGCCTATGATATCAAATGCCCACATGGTGAATGGCCAGGGGCTGACCACGGAATGCAATGCAGATGATGGGATATGAATGGCGTGCCCATGCACTTGACATGGATGACACTTCCTAACATGATCATGACAATCCTTTTTCAGGGTGGACCAAAAATAGCCCCCTCTAAGTATTTTCATTGCCATCATGTTCGCATTAACATGACCTCCACATTCTCCATCGTGGAATTCATGCATCACTATCCTAGCCTCCTCTAGATCGATACACCTAAGTAGGATGCCGGTGAAACTTTTCTTGTATAGAACCCCACCCAGAATAATGTATCGGGTCGAAATCTTACGGATGAATGCCTTATCTTTGGATGTGGCATCCTCGGTGAATCCCCCATTTTCTAAAAATTGTTTGATGTCGTAAAACCAAGGGTTTTCAATAGACTCTTGGTTATTTTGGCAAATATCCAAATCGTGTGTGGATGGGTTGGGCGCATGCCATATTTCTAAAGACCGAGTCCCTGAAATGGGATCGACCTTTAGGGCTGAACCCAAGGAGGAAAGGGCATCGGCAATGCCATTGTCCTCTCTTCCCACGTGTGTGAGTTTGCACGATTGGAACGACTTAACCAATCGAGTGGCCAACTCGTGATATGGAAGTAGTTTTTCATTATGTACTTGCCAAATTTTCAAAACCTGGTTTATAACAAGGAGTGAATCTCCAAAGACCTCGATGCATGATGCCCCTAGAGTTTTTGAAATCCTTAAGCCTTGTATGAGTGCTTCATACTCAGCTATGTTGTTGGAACATTCGAGATCTATGCGGATTGCTATGAGAATCTCGCCCTTTTCAGGGGAGATGAGGATGACCCCAGCACCAGCCCCTCTTTGGTTTCGTGCCCCATCGAAGTGCATCTTCCACATTTGGTTTTCGAAAGAGTTTGCCAAAATATGGTTTTGGAAATGGTTTTGCAATATGCCTTCATCAGGCATTTCATCAAGTGTGGGATATGCGTCCTCTACGGGGAACTCAGCCACGTAATCTGCTAGGGCTTGCCCCTTAATGGAGATCTGATGATGGTATTTCAGGTCATACTCTATTAGAAGGAGTTGCCATTTGCCCAATCTACCTGTGAGAATGGGTTTTTCGAACAAGTGCTTGATTGGATCAAGCTTGGACACTATCCAGATCTCATGATCTAGGAAATAGTGTCTAAATTTCTAGCTGGCCCAGACTAGGGCCAAGCATGTCTTCTCCATGGCTTGATAATTTTGTTCATAAGCCAAGAGAGTTTTCGAAATATAGTAGATGGCATACTCCTTGTGGGTGTCATCCTCGTATTGAGCCAATAGGGCTCCTAAAGCATTCGCATGCACGGAAATGTAAAGTAAAAGCGGTTTTCCTTGCTTTGGAGGATTCAAAACGGGGGGATTAACTAGGTATGCCTTTAGTCTCTCGAAGGACTTTTGGCATTCATCATCCCATAAGAATTTCGTGTCCTTCCTCAATAGTTTGTTGAAGGGTTCACATCTAGTCGCCAAATTTGATATGAATCGGCGAACGGACTGTAATCGACCCTGGAGGCTACGAATTTGGGTGAGATTGGAGGGTGGAGCCATGTCTATGATGGCTCGACACTTAGAGGGGTCGACTTCTATACCCCTTTGGATCACCATAAAGCCTAGAAGCTTCCCTGATTCTACCCCGAATACACATTTTTGAGGGTTTAGCTTTACTTTGTAAAGCCTAAGCCTTTCGAAAATCTTTTGCAAACATTCGATATGAGTGCATCGGGTTTTGGATTTTGCCAAGAGATCATCTACATACACTTCTACGAGCTCATGAATTTGATCATGGAAGATCATGGTCATGGCTCTCTGGTATGTTGCGCCGGTATTTTTCAAACCAAAGGGCATGACTGTATAGCAGTACATGCCCCATGGAGTTGTGAAGGCGGTCTTACCCTGATCTCGTGGACTTAGTTTGATTTGATTATAGCCTGAATAGTCATCCGTAAACAAAAACATTTCATGATTTACAGTACTATCGACTATCAAATCTATGTTTGGTAAAGGATAATTATCCTTTGGAGTGGCTTTATTCAGGTTTCTGAAATCGATGCATATTCAAATTTTTCCATTGGTTTTTCGAACTACAACAATGTTTGACAACCAATCAGAATACGTAATGGGTTTTATAAATCCGACTTTTAACAGATCTTCTAAACCCTCTTTGACTTGCGTGTGTACATTCGGGTGTATTTTCCTAAGCTTCTGCTTTATGGGTTTTACATCCGCATCTAAGGGAAGACGATGTTCGACAATGCTGGGGTCTATGCCCGGCATGTCTTCATATGTCCATGCAAACACATCTAAATAGGTTCGTAGAAATGCAATGAATGCTGATCTTTCATGTTCATGCAAGCATGCACCTATTTTGATGGTTTTGGGATTGGAATCACTCCCTAGGTTCACCTCTATGAAATCTCCTCCTACTGAATTGGAAGGTCTTTCAAAATTGAGAATTTTATGAAATTCTGGGAGCTCAGAAGTGGGATCTTCCTCAAGGGGATCCACTTCTGGGCTTCAATCAATCTCGTGGGTTATAGACCCGAGGGAATTTGATGCGTGGTTTTTCAAAAGACCTGGTTTTGTACTTGGATTTTCAATTGGTTTTGAAATTTTTGGTCTGGCTATGCAGACGACATTCCTTTCGAAATCTTTTTCCAAAGTCCTACCAGGAGCAGCTATATACAAAATCTTTTTGGTATTTTCTAGATTTTCGATTTTTTTGGGTTTTTGTAAAACAAGAACTTTAGGGACTATACAAAGCACTCTATTTTTGAGTTTTTGTTTTTCCATTGTTTTTGGTTTTTCCTCTTTTTCGATTTTTTTGATTTTAAGTTTTCGAAATGTTTTTGTATTTTTATGAAAGGGATCTTCCATCATACCTACAAAGGGAAAACACTACGGGTTAGACTCGGAATAGGAGGTCTAAATCGTAGGTCTCTTCTAGGGTAGGCTCCAGGGCACCCTTGACCCAGGTGGTCAAAGGGGGTGGCTCTGGCGGTATTTTGGGAGTATAGCCGATCCCGTATCGGCTTGGGTTGGCCCTAGGAAGGATGGGCTCTAGGAGACCCTGGTTTTGTGCCCCTAGACTTTTGTAGGGCATATAGCTCATATTTAACAACATGTTCCGCGATTTCTTATTTTTTGAAAAGTTTTGATACAGATCGTGGTCCTGGAACTTGTGTCGTCCATATCGTGCTCGTATGGCCTTTTGTCTAGGGGATTTGGAAATAGGGGATGCTTGGGTCTTCCTAGAAGGGTTAAGATCGGGAGGGGGCCTGCTTTGGGCGGCCCCTTCATATACACAACCTTCCTAGGGTTGTTTAACACGAGCCTTGGCGGCTCAATCAGGGTCTGCCCCAGGTTAGCCTCATGGGCCTGGGAGCTTGACAAACAAGGGGAGTTTATGATCCCCTGAAGCTGTGGGTGACTCTCACCTAGGATCACCATGACTTCGTCCCTGAAAGGGATCTTGACACACCTGTGGAAGGTGGATGGCACAGCGCACAAGCTGTGTATCCCGGGCCTTCCCAGCAACGGGTTATAATGGAGGTGGATGTCCAAGACATGGAACACCCCCGTGTGTGTGATCCCTCCCGTTTCCATCGGGAGTTCAATCGATCCTAAAGGCCTAGACGCATTCCCATCGTATCCAGTGATAACAATGGGGCTTGGGTTTACAGAGGTCAGGGTGACTCCGATTTGATACGCCACATGAAGTGGAAGGATGTTGAGCCCTCCTCCCCCATCGACTAGGCACCTGTCCAGAGAGTGGTTATTCAGAATCACCTCGATATGCAGGGCCTGGTTGTGGGACTCGTAGGGTCTATCTACATCATCTTCCGAGAAAGTGATGGGCGATTTTGCTCCTATTAAGGCCACTTGGTGAGACAAGGATTCTGGACTTATGTTCGAACTAACCTTGGCTCTTTCTAGAATTTTCTCTAGCACGAGTCTATGCCTAGGCAAAGTTTGTATAAGCTCTAGGATAGACGTGTGGATAGGAATCTTTGAAAGATGGTGTAGACGCGCGAAAATCCCCGCCTCTTTGCCTTTTTCAGGGCTCGGAGCGGATCCTCTCGTGTGTCTAAGGCCTATGTATGCAAACAGGGCGTGCCAGCTAGCTTACCTAAGCTAGCGAAGATATTTTTAACACTGACTTCTAAACGTGGCGACTGTGAGCAAGTAAGCTCTTGTCATCGCAGACCTTCTTGCACCGATGCGCAAGGGTCAGTCTGTACGCTTTGCAAAAATCGAGTTTTTTTGGAGAGAAAGTCTATGAAGCGGTTCGAGGTGTCTATTTCGGGTCTTTAAAATGCGATTGCATGTTTTAGATCACGTGGATTTGCACGTGCCTAAGTCTTTTCTTTTATCCCTCTTCGGGCCACCTAGTTTGTGTGTTATGAACACTCCACTACATGGGCAAATTCGAGCGGGGCTTACTTCGATGCAATATGCGTCCTACCTCATGGTATGGCGTAGATGCAATGCAAACTCACGCTACTCCAAAGGGAAAACCCGAAATGTAAAGACAATACTGAAGGGAAATAACCGAAGGGAGATATGTATATAGATTATGTATATGAGCCCTTACTCGGGTCTTGCAAATAAGAGCGAAGGCTCAATGTGGGTGCATGCTTGAATTGAAAGACTTACACACACAACATGAAATTAAACCCAAATATAAATTGCAATATGGCCTTGACTAAGGTCTTGGGAGTAAGAGCGAAGGCTCAATGTGTGTGAGAGTGCTTGAATTGAAGTACTACACACACGACATAAATGAAACCCAAATATAACTGCAATAAGGCCTTTACTAAGGTCTTGGGAATAAGAGCGAAGGCTCAATGTGTGTGAGAGTGCTTGAATTGAAAGACTTACTCACACGACATGAAATGAAACCCAAATAGTATAGGTCGGCCCTTACTTGGGTCTTTCAAATAAGAGCGAAAGCTCAATGTGTGTGAGAGTGCTTGAATTGAAAGACTTACTCACACAACATGAAATGAAACCCAAATAGTATAGGTCGGCCCTTACTTGGGTCTTTCAAATAAGAGCGAAAGCTCAATGTGTGTGAGTGCTTGAATTGAAAGACAACGCACCCAACTTAAGCAAAAACCCTTCGAAAATGAAAATATATGTATATACTTATGTATTATGGGCTGATTAGGCCCGTGTGTGTTCAAAATCGTGCACAACTAGGAGAGTGCACGTGTGTGGGTGTGCCAAGCCACGTTATTACAAGTGGGGGGAGACTATGCTCCGTTATTACAACCCCGTATCAAATTGAATCTCAAGCAAGTATACAACTAAAGACCGAGTTTAGGCACTTACGAGTAGCTGGTTCGTAGAAGCCTTGCTTGAGCGTGGGCTTGGCCTTCGCCTTGGGCTGCAAACGGGAGCTCCGCGAGGGTGAATGACAAAGGGTGCTGGCCGGCTGCAAGTGGGGCGCGGGATAGGTGCCTCGAAGGTGGCCGGCTGCAAGTGGGTGTCGCCTTGATGTGGGGGATTAAAGGGGCTGGGCCAAGTATGTAGGTAGGGTCATGAATGGAGAGTATAGAGTGTTAGGTATATGGACCTAAGGGGAGTTTAAGGGAAGGCCGAATGGGGGTCCTAGGGGAAAAGAAATGGGTGGCCGGGTGTAGTTGGGGTAGTTAGGTAGTGGCCGGTGATTTAGGTTGTGATAGGTTCGGCTGAGTGAGAAGGGTGGCAGCAAAGGGCTGATGTGTAGGTAAGGTGGTGGTATGGTGGGTGGCTAGGAGTGGAGAGGGAGTAGAGAAGGAGTTAGGTGGAGTTGGGGGGTACTTACCGAATGGGGAGAAGGTGGTACCCGGCTGGGAGGAAGATGGGCAGGCTGTGAAGCTTGGCCAGGAGGTGGTGGAGATGGCGGTGCAAGTTGTGGTGGGATGGAAGGATGGTGGTGGTGTAGGCGGCGCAGGTGGAGCAGCTGGGGCAGGTTCGGCTGGGCTAGGAAGTGGGGGAAAGAGAGGGCCCGACTGGGATTGGTGAGAGGTTCCAGCTTGCAAAACCCGCCCCCAAGAGGGGGGGTTTATATAGGGAGTGGGGTAGGTCGGTTAGGGCTGGGTTTGGGGTAGTGGTTAGGTGGTTTAGGTAGGGTGGTATGAAGATAAGGTGGGCTGGAAAGGGTAGGGTCAGATATTTTAAAAACTAGTGGTTTGGGTAGATTGTGGGCTAGGGGTGGTTTAGGGGTTTAGGGCTAGGTTAGGTGGTTGGGTTTTAGGGTGAGGTTTAGTGAGCTAGGTCAGGTGATTAGGCTAGGTTTAGGCTAGGTTTAGGGAAATTAACCTAGGTTTAGGGAAGGATTAGGGAAGTGGGTTAGGTGATTAGGTTGGGATTAGGCTGGGATTAGGGAAGTGGGTTAGGTGATTAGGCTCAGATTAGGGGTGGATTAGGGTGGTAGGCTAGGATTAGGTGTTTTGGGTTAGGTTTAGGTGAAGGAGCTCCCTTAGCATGGCCCATAGACCTTAACCATATCATGTTGGTGCAGCCCTAGGTTAGGTTTTGGCTAATTACAAGCTTAAACCCACTCAATTAGGCTAACCCACATGATTAACCCCAAACTTGACACACAAGTCAAGCTTAATTACAACACTCTTGATATTTTCCATCCCCACTCTCTCTCATGCCCATAATCCCACGTGAATTTCAAGTGGGCTCCACCTCCATTTATGAGAAGGTGATGTGGGCCATGGATATGGATATTGGATTGGATCTCTGGATCCAAATCCAAATCCAAGTCCACATATGGGTTTGGATTGGGATCTGGATATATATGGTCCAGATCCAATCCAAACTGAACTCTAACTCCTTCGAGCTGGGTTCGAAACGGACGATTTGTGCGGGGCCTGACAGCATCAGTACTCCGTCTGCGTTGGGTCTTCGCCAACATGGTCGTCCGCCTCCGTTTCTGCCTTCCGGAGATGACTTCAAATGATATTTTGATAAGAACAGGGTCTTGGACGTTCGAGATCCTGGGGGTGTGGATGTGATACAAGAGTTGCTGTGTCGGGCTCGACGTGTGCTCTGGTTCCGGGCTCTTCTTAGCTCTCCTGGTCCTGTCTTGATCGGGCCAAGCCGCTTCGGGGTTTCAAAAACGTGTTTTAACAGGTTTTCAAAAGCTATATTACATATTTTTGAAATATGAAGTTTAAAACATATATACAGGGTTGTCTGGAAGGCTCCTGGGTTTCCAAACTCAAAAATGGACCTTTGGGGCTGCTTTTACAAAACTAGGTTTTTTTAAGAAATTCGTGGGATTTCGGGGTGTTTACAGATGGTTTTCGAAATCATAAGGGTTTAGGAGGACTTTCCCCTTGTCTGCTTTTGGCAAAACTCCAGGAATACATGCTTTTGAGGGGCCAGGCACACTGACCACCTTTTTAGCACTTTGTAGGTGCGGGGGTTGATAGATCCTCCCAGATCTAGTCACTTCCCCCACGACCAGCCTAGGGTTCACAATAAAATTGGCTCTAATTAGGAGTTGAGGAGCACCTTGTAGTTTTAAAACTGGTTTAGCCGGGGATTCAGCTTTAGGTGGTCCCCGGATGACGACTTGGGCGGGCTTCTTGTACAGTACAAGAGTGGGCACACAAGTGGGTCGACCAGACTCAAAATTTTGCGCTAGTTCTTTAGAAAAGGTGGGGGTACATACCTCCTTTCCTTTCCCACTTCTATTGGCGTGCTTGGGAAAGGGTTCTTTGAAGATAGCTTGAGTTGGCTCAGGTTCTGCAATGACCTGGAGCTGGCCCTCTGCTATCAAGTTCTCGATTTTGTTCAAAAGGGAGAAACAACGTTTGGTATCATGGCCTTTGAGCCGATGATACTTGCAAAAACGATTTAAATATCCCCCTTTGGAAGTGACTCCTTCGAGGATTTCAGGAAGTTAGATCATGCCTTGGGCAAGTAGGAGGTCTAGGACCTCCGACACAGGTTGCCCCAACGGTGTGTATTCCCGTTTTTCAATTGGTTTTTGAAAATTCCTCTCCCTTTTGTTTTCTGGTTTTTCGAAATTTTTGAAGTGCCTGCCACGCCTGGATCCACCCGGACATTGGCGATTTTATGGGGCTTTGCCCCTTTGTCCATCGTGGGTAGCCCATAAGTGATGGGCTTTTACAAGCGGGTTTTAGAAACGGCACTTCCTTTCCATAAGTGATCGTATATTCCCTTTTTCAACTTTGTTTCGAAAAGGGATGCTTTTTTTATTAACTTATGGAAAGTTGAGATCTCATGGAGCGAGAGAAGGGTCTTTAACTCGCTTTTAAAATTATCCAAGATGAGCATGACTGCGCATCCTTCGGATATGGGCTCTCGCACTTGGCCCAAAAGTGACCTCCATCGTATAATGAAGGCATGTACGTCTTCGTTCATGCCTTGCTTTGTATCCCTTAAAGTGTTTAAAGTCGGCGTGACTTCTACGTTGTGTGCAAATCTTTGCATGAAGCAGTTCGCTAACTCTTCAAAAGTAGTGAACTGGCTTAAGTCGAAGGATGCCAGCCATTTGGCAGCTGTGCCTTTAAGGGATAAAGGTTACCAATACACCCAAGTCATCGAGTCCTTTTTTTTCTTATGGGCTCAACGCGAGAAAAGTTGCAAGTGAGACCTAGGGTCTCCCATGCCATCATACCGATGGAAGTTCGGTATTTCATCATCACTGTCTATTTCGTAATCCATAGGAAGGAAATCAGACAGGGCGTAACTCCTTTTCTCTTTATTTTGCCCTTTCAGCAGTTCCTGTAGGGCTTTACGGTCCTTTTGTGTGAAGGACTCGTGGTATTGGTTGCCTTCCATTACGGAGGCCTCTTTGTGCTTGCGAGGTTTTTCAGATTTTTTCTTGGCCCTTTGTTCACCATTTGATGAACATGAATCGCCTACTTCAGCCTCTTGGCTGAGAGCATCGATTTTGGCCTCGAATTCCCTTCTCAAGTCCTCTATCTCATCTAGTTTGATCTTATTTTTCAAAACCCTCCTAGAGTGAGAACTTGATGCGCATGAGCCTTGGCTCGACACTTCACTCGGGTTGGATTTTCACATGCTTTCAAGCCTTTTTCAAAATTCCTAAGTGCAAGTAAAGAAAAAGAGTTAAAACAACACCTCTTTGAAAATCTTTTCGCAAGTTTCCTAGAGTGACTCAACTTTAAAATACTCACATCCCACCGGGCATGCCAAACTGCTGTAGACGTAGAAAATATGGCTATATCTTAAGAGCGGAAAGGCTCAATAGTGTAAGTGTGTGCCGTGTATATATTGAAAGACTACGCACACTGCTGAACCTTAAAACCCAAATTGAAAAGATATAGCCAAAAGGGAAATATGTATATAGTATATATGAGCCCTTACTTGGGTCTTGCAAATAAGAGCGAAGGCTCAATGTAGGTGCGTGTGAAAATGTAAAGACAACACACACGACTTCAAATGAAGCCCAAATATAACTTGCAATATGGCCTTAACTAAGGTCTTGGGAATAAGAGCGAAAGCTCAATGTGTGTGTGCTAGAATTGAAGTACTACGCACACAACATGAAATTAAACCCAAATATAAATTACAATATGGCCTTAACTAAGGTCTTGGGAATAAGAGCGAAAGCTCAATGTGTGTGAGTGCTAGAATTGAAGTACTACACACACGACATGAAATTAAACCCAAGGATAGTATAACACGGCCCTTACTTGGGTCTTGCAAATAAGAGCGGAAGCTCAATGTGTGTGAGTGCGAGAATTTAAAGACAACACACCCAACTCAAGCAAAACCCTACGCAACTTAAAGTATATATATAAACTTATATATAAAGGACTGATTAGGCCCGTATGTGTTCAAAATCGTGCACAACTAAGAGCGAAGTAGGCTCAAGTGCACGTGTGTGTGGGTGTGCCAAGCCACGTTATTACAATCGGGGGGAGACAATGCTCCGTTATTACAACCCCGTATCAAATTCAATTTAATTTAAGCAAGTCTACAACTAAGGACCGAGTTAGGCACTTACTTATAGCTGGTCCGGAGGTGACTTGCTTGAGCGTGGGCTTAGCTTCGCCTTGGGCTGCAAGAGGGAGCTCCTCGGAGTGGCACGGCAAAGGTGTGTGGCTGGGTGACAAGGAAGCGCGGGTGAGGCGCCTTGATGCTGGCCGGCTGCTAGGGTAGTGCTATGATGTCAAGGGCCGATTTGTCTAAGGAGGGTCACTAAGGTAGGGAAGGCTCTATGGAAGGTGGCGCTAAGGGGAGCCTAAAGGGAATGTCTAAGGATATGGGTGTGGCTGGCCGAGAGAACTTGGGTGCATTCGGCTAGGGATGGCCGACTAGGGATGGTTTAGTGGTGGCCGACTGCTAGGATAGTTTGGATGTTATGGATGGGAAGGGAGCTAGCTAGGTTACCGTGGAAGGTGGAACTAAGGGCTGGTGGAAAGTGGAAGGGGCAGGTCTTAGGGAGCCAAGTAGGGTGGTCGGGTATCACTAAGGGAGAAGGTAAAGGGTCGGGTGGTGTAAGAGGTTTAGGTCTGGCCGAATGGGTAAGGGTGGCAGATGGCAAAGGAGGATGCTAAGTGGTGGTGGTATGGGTGGTTGAAAGTGGAGGGGGAGTGAAGAGGAGGTGGAGCTAAGTGTAAGGTACTAACCGAATGGATGACGAAGGTCGGTGGATGGAAGATGGGCAGCCGGGTGATGAACGAAGATGGGGTTCGGCTGGGAGGTGGTGGCGACGTGGAGTGGAGCAGGCTGGGAGGCAGTAGTGGCGTGAGTTGTAGCTTGGCCGGATGGAAGTGGTGCAGGTGGAGCAAGGTGGAAGGTTCGGCTGGGAGGTGGTTGGCCAAGATCGGCTGGCCCAAGATGGAAAAAGCTAAAAAGCCCACCCACTAGGGGGGGTTTATATAGCTTTTTGAAGGGCGGTTGGGGCTGGTATTTGGAGGGTGGTAAGGTGGTTTAGGTGGTGGTGGTGTGGTGATAAGGTGGGCTGGTTTTGATGAGGGGCCAGATATTTTACTTAAAGGGGTTTTTGGTATATGGTGTGCTAGGTTTAGGTGGGGTGGTTTAGGGGTTTAGGGCTTAGCTAGGTGGGTTGGTTTTGGGGTGAGGTTTAGTGAGGTGGGTTAGGTGATTAGGCTAGGATTAGGTTAGGTTTAAGGAAATTAGGCTAGGTTTAGGGAAGGATTAGGGAGGTGGGTTAGGTGATTAGGTTAGGATTAGGCTGGGATTAGGGAAGTGGGTTAGGTGATTAGGCTAGGTTTAGGCCGGGATTAGGGTAGAAGGCTAGGATTAGGGGTTTTGGGTTAGGATTAGGTTAGGGAACTCCCTTTGCATAACCCATAGACCTTATTGCATCATGTTGGTGCATCCCTAGGTTAGGTTTTTGGCTAATGCAAGCTTAAACCCATACCAATTAAGCTAACCCACATGATTAACCCCAAACTTGACACACAAGTCAAGCTTAATTACAATTATCCTCAAATCTTATCCTCCCCCACTCTCTCTCATGCCCATAATCCCACGTGAATTTCAAGTGGGCCCCACCTCCATTTATGAGAAGGTGATGTGGGCCATGGATGTGGATATTGGATTGGATCTCTGGATCCAAATCTAAATCCACACATAGGTTTGGATTGGGATCTAGATATATATGGTCCAGATCCAATCCAAACTGAATTCTGACTCCTTTAGGCTGTGTTCGAAACGAACGGTTTGTGCGGGGTCTGACAGCATCAGTACTTCGTCTGCGTTGGGTCTTCGCCAACATGGTCGTCCGCTTCTGTTTTCACCTTCTAGAGATGATTTCAAGTGATGTTTGCTGATAACAGGGTCTTGGACGTTCGAGATCCTGGGGGTGGATTCAACACGAGAGTTGTTGTGCCGGGCTCGACTTGTGCTCCGGTTCCGGGCTCTCTTTGGCTCTTCTGGTCCTGCTTTTATCAGGCCAAGCCGCTTCGTGGGGTTTCAAAATATATTTTAAAAGGTTTTTAAAAGCGTATTATACATATTTAAAACATATAAAGTTTAAAACATATGTACAGGGTTTGTCTGGAAGGCTCCAGGGTTTCTAGACTCAAAATAGCCCTTTGGGGTTGCTTTTACAAAAAGCAGGTTTATTTGAGAAGTTCGTGGGATTTCGGGGTGTTTACAAAGCCTTATGGGCTTATAAGACTTCCATCCGGACTCCCACAAATGCCACACTATTCGAATTGGTTTATGGCACAAACGCCATTCTTCCCATTCATACTCAACTGCATTCATTCCATACATCCATAGCACTCGACCTCCCCCTAGAGATGCTTCAGCATGCTAGGATGGCCGAACTAGATTTGCTAGATGAGAGGCGACTCCTTGCCATGGATCATGCTCGTGCATACAGTTGGATTAATGCCAAACACATGAGATCTCGCCAAAGTAAAAGGTCTAAACTTTAAAATTTGGGGATTTTGAATTTAAAGGTTCATAAAGGCTTTAAATTGGCCTTCAAAATTTAGGAGTTTTTGAAAATACTTGAAAAAATTTCGGGTGTTTACAATTATACATATTTAAAAAGCATATACAGTTTTACACATATGTACAGAGTTTGTCTAGAAGGCTCCTGGGTTTCCAGACTCAAAATGGCCCTTTGGGGATGCTTTTACAAAACCAGGCTTTATTTGAGAAATTCGTGGGATTTCAGGGTGTTTACAAATGCCCCTCTTTGGCCTTATCCAAATCGATTTGGATAAGGGCAAAGATGACAAACACCCCTTTCAATGTCTCCCTAGATCTAACCACGAAAATATGGGATCGTCCCAATCTTTAGCAAAATCTCACTTTTAAAACCCTGGTAGGAGGAGATATCATGCCAAAGGGATTTGTTATGGAGTCTGGTCCTAAATGGGATCATGTTTATGCAAGTACCATGAGTGGAATGCAGATGCATGACATGGGTATGGTGCCAAGAGTGGCGACCTCCCAGAGACCAGATGTGGTCGAACTCTTGAGACTTACAAGGCCTGCTACTCCAAGTGAGCAGATCCTATGTTGTTCGATGTTCGATTTTCAAAATTTATTTACAAAGCTATTTACAAAAGGGACAACTGTCTTGAGTCTCAATCCTAAGGATCTCGAGCTCTTCGTGTTTGCCCTTGTTTGAGTCTTGACATTTGCTTATCTAGTGGAAGTTTTATAAGAAAACAAGCTATATTTCAAATTCCTATGTCTTACTCGAAACGTCGAATTCTCAAACAAGATGAAATTCAAGTAAGTAAATCCTATTTTTACTTTAGGATTCCTCGAAATGAACCATGCTTTAGCTTGGGATAAGCCAGGGATGGGAAAGTGAGACCACGGTCCCTTCTGAAGCGTCCCGTGGTTTAAGGCATAGAAGGCGGAAAACTGCTCTTTTTGAGCCTTTTGGCCTCTTTTTCCTTTTTTTGTAGAAGGTCTTCCTTTGGGAGTATTTTTTCTTTAATCCCTCTTTTTCACAAGAGAATCGATTTTTCCTTTTGAATTCTGGTTTCTTTCTTTTGGAAAGAGATTTTGGATGGGAAATTCCCTTTATTTGGGCTTTTGTTTTCCTTTTGGAAGGAGAAGAGAAGAGGGGAGGACTTATCCCAAGGTCATACTCGATCCATTCCAAATCAGCCTATTTAGAAATAGCACGTACTACTTGCAAGTATCTTGCTATATTGAACTAGGCCTTTCTTTGTAAGAAGAAGGATTTTGAAATGTAACCACGATTTTGAAGACTCCACTCTTTCACAAGTGTGAATTCTCTCACTCAGGGTCACACGATTTGCCTTTGCACCTTATTTTCAGGTCTCAGGGCAACTATCCCTAAAATTTTCGAAAATGGGGAATTTAATCAAATCCTACACATAATACTTCTTTAAGTATTGAATATTGATAGGATTTGCTAAATTCCTACCTTCTACATCGATCAACCAATACGAGTAGATGTGGGTCCATTGCTCGTACAACATAGGGTCCATCCCACTTGGGACGCCACTTTCCAAGTGGATGTGGGCCACGATAGTGGATGATTTTCAAAACCAGATCCCCCACTTCAAAGTGGCGAGATCTCATGTGTTTGCCATAGTGTCGGGCTATCCTTGATTGTGTTAGGCACTCAGATGATCCATGCTCTTGAGAAAGGTTCGGAAAGAAGAGTAAAAGGGTGTTTTCTTCTTTGACATTATCCAAACACAGTTGGATTAATGCCAAAGAGGGGCATCTGTAAACACCCGAAATTTTTTCAAGTATTTTCAAAAACTCCTAAATTTTGAAGGCCAATTTAAAGCCTTTATGAACCTTTAAATTCAAAATCCCCAAATTTTAAAGTTTAGACCTTCTAGGAGAATATTTCAAAATAAAGGTTTTAAATCCAAATAGCCCATGAGTTTCGAAGCAGGCGGAGACCCAATCCAGGCCTTGATTCCCGGAAAGAAGATAAAGTGTATCAAGATACGGATCAAGTTAAATCAGATTGATTCCCAAAAGCGGAGAAGATTGAAGAATATCAAGTTCAAATTCAACAACTTATCCAAATGGAAGGTCAAGACCGATCAAATCCAAGTTTGTCCGATCAAGATGGGGCCAACTTAGAACCAAGACTCGAGGCCATGGTAACAAGCTCATTCAATTCTAGAAGATTTCAAGTGTAACTCAAAAGAAAAAGGTGGGAGCCGAATCAAAGAAAGAAGCGAATTCAAGTGGGTCGAAGTTTAAAGAAATCAGCCCAAACAAAACATGTTGTACATTGTAAGGTTGTTTAAAACCAACCGCATGCTCTAGGGCTACACCAAGCCATGGCACCTATACCAGCCCATATGGGCTGGTCCGAATCGACTCAATGAAGAACTACAAGAAGCCGGTTTGGAGCGGATATCAAATCCACCAAGCTAAAGCTCCAACCCGCCCCACAAGAAACCACTAGAACCAGCCCCCCTTGGCCTATAAAAAGGCCCAAGAGGGGGGGGCGGGTTCCATAACTTGGAGATTGGAGAGAGAAGAGAGAGAAGAGAGAGACCTTGGGTGGTGTGTGCTAGACTAGGTGCAGAAATTTTCAGCAAGGAGGGACGTCTTCTAGTGTGGGGGGAGAAGGGGAAGCTAGGTGAGAGCTTGTAGGAGTTGAGAAGGAAGGTCATCAAGAGGAAGGCCGACTTCATCATTGAAACCCGGTCCTTCACCATCCAAAACTCGTGTAAGACCTTTCTTACTTAATCTAAGTTTCATTCTCTTCCATTCAATTCATTAAATGGGGTTGTATTAATGGAGTTTCATCTCCCCCCGAGTTGTAATAATCTAGCTTTGCTGCCATTTCAAGCAGAGGGTCGGCTCCATGTCAATGAGGAATTGGAGCCTGCCCAAGCTATTTTCAAAGAACCCTTCCCCAATCACGCAAGCACCAGTAGGAAGGGCAAAGAGGCTCTCACAATTTCAAAGAGTCTAGCGCATACATATAAGTCTGGTTTTTCCACTTGTGCATCTATACTCATCCTTCATAGGAAACCTACCCAAGTAGTGATTCGGGGACCACCAAGAGTTTCATCTCCGATTAAACCAGTTTTGAAAATTCAAGGTGCTCCAAAACATTCGATTAGAGCCATCTTAAGCGCGAACCCTAGGTTGATCGTGGGGGAAGTGACAAGATCCGGGAGGATCTATCAACCCCCACATCTGCAAAATGCTAAAAAAGTGGTCAGTGTGCTTGGCCCTTCAAAAGCGTGTATTCCTGGAGTTCTGCCCAAAACGGACAAAGGAAAAGTCATTTTGAACTTGTATGATTTCGAAAACCATCTTTCAAAGATTCCCATTAACATGTCCATCCTAGAGCCGATACAAACCTCGCCTAGGCATAGACTCATGTTAGAGAAAATTCTAGAAAGAGCAAAGGTTAGTTCGGACATAACCCCAGAATCCTTGTCCAATCAAGTGGCGTCCATAGGTGCAAAAACACCTATCATGTTTTCAGAAGAGGATCTCGAAAGACCCTACGAATCCCATAATCAGGCCCTACACATCGAGGTGGTATTGAATCACCACTCTCTAGATAGGTGCCTAGTTGACGGAGGAGGAGGGCTCAACATCCTTCCACTTCACATAGCACATCAGATTGGAGTCACCTTGACTTCCATGAACCTAAGCCCCATCGTAATCACTAGATACGATGGAAATGTGTCCAGACCTTTAGGATCCGTTGAACTTCCCATGGAAACAGGAGGGATAGCTCACGTGGGGGTATTCCATGTTTTGGACATCCACCCCCACTACAACCTATTGCTGGGAAGGCCTTGGACACACAGCCTGCATGCTGTGCCGTCCACCTTCCATAGGTGTGTCAAAATCCCTTTTGAAAATCAAGTCATAGTCATCCTAAGTGAGAGTCACCCACAGCTTCAGGGGATCCAGAATTCCCCATGTTTTGCAAGTTCCCAGGCCTACGAGGCCAACTCAGGGCAAACCATGGTTGAGCCACCAAAGCTCACCCTTCAGATACCTAGGAAGGTCGTATATATCCAAGGGCCGCCCAAGGTTGGCCCACTCAAAACATTAACCATCCCAGGAAAATCCAAGCGTCAACTGTTTCCAAAACCCCTGGATAGAAAGCCTTATGTGCATAACATGGACGATAGCAAGTTCCAGGATAACGAATTATATGAAAACTTTTCCAAAAATAAAAAATCATGGAACATGTTATTGAATATGGGGTATATGCCATACAAGAGTCTAGGGGCACAAAACCAGGGTCCCGTAGAACCCATCTTGCCCAAAGCCAACCAAAGCCGACACGGGATCGGCTATACTCCCACAATATTGCCAAAACCACACCCTGTGACCACCTAGGTCAAGGGTGCCCTGGAACCTACCCAAGCAGAAACCTACGATTTAGACCTCCTGTTCGGAGTCTAACTAGTGGCGTTTTTTTCTTTGTAGGTATGATGGAAGATCCCTCAATAAAAAACCCAAAAACATTTGAAAAACTCGAAATTCAAAAAATTGAAAAATCCCAAAAACCAAAAACATTTGAAAAAGATCAAAAACTCGAAAAAAGAGTTGTTTGTATAGTTCCCAAAGTTCTTTCCTTACAAAAATCCAAAAAAATCGAAAATTCACAAAATACCAAAAACAAAATCTTGTATTTAGCAGCTCCTGGTAAAGGTTCTGAAAAAGCAAAGAATTTCGAAAAGAAAGTCCTCTTCATAAGAGGATCAAAAACTTCAAAACCTGCAGAAGATCCAAAACAAAAACCAGGCGTTTGCGAAAACTGTGCGTCAAGTCCATATTCCCTAGGATTTAGAAGTCTTGAGAATGATCAAAGCCCGAAAATGGATTCCCTCGAGAAAGATCCTACTTCTGAGCTCCCTGAATTTCATAAAATTCTCGATTTTGAAAAACCTTCGAAATCAGTAGGAAGGGATTTTATATAGATAAACTTAGGGAGCGATTTAAAGCCGAAACTCATTAAGGTAGGCGCATGTTTGCATGAGCATGAAAGAGCATCATTCATTGCATTTTTGAAAACCTACGTTGATGTGTTTGCATGGACATATGAAGACATGCTGGGTATAGACCCAAATGTTGTAGAGCATCGTCTTCCCTTAGATTCAGACGCAAAACCCGTGAAACAAAAGCTTAGGAAGATACATCCGAATGTGCATTCACAAGTCAAAGAGGGTTTAGAAGATCTGTTAAAAGCCGGATTTATAAAACCCATTGCGTATTCTGATTGGTTATCCAATATAGTTGTTGTTCGAAAAACCAGTGGGAAAATTCGGATATGCATCGATTTCAAAAACCTGAATAAAGCCACGCCAAAAGATAATTTCCCTTTACGAAACATTGATTTGATAGTCGATAGTATGGCAAATCATGAAATGTTTTCATTCATAGATGGCTATTCAGGATATAACCAAATCAAACTAAGCCCACGAGATCAGGCTAAGACCACTTTCACAACCCCATGGGGCACGTACTGCTATACAATCATGCCCTTTGGTTTGAAAAATGCTGGCGCCACGTACCAGAGAGCTATGACCTCGATCTTTCACGATCAAATTCATGAGCTCATAGAGGTATATGTAGATGATCTCTTGGCTAAGTAAAAAACTCGATGCACTCATCTCGAATGCTTACAAAAGATTTTCGAAAGGCTTAGACTTTACAACATAAAACTAAACCCTCAAAAGTGCGTATTCGATGTAGAATCCGGTAAGCTTTTAGGATTTATGGTAAGCCAAAGGGGCATAGAAGTCGACCCCTCTAAGTGTAGAGCCATCATAGACATGACTCCACCCTCCAATCTCACGCAGATTCGTAGCCTCCAGGGTCGCCTACAATCCATTCGCAGGTTTATCTCAAACCTAGCAACTAGATGCGAACCCTTCAACAAGTTGTTGAGAAAGGGTACAAAATTTTTATGGGATGACGAGTGCCAAAAATCATTTGAAAGGTTAAAAGTGTACTTAGTTAATCCCCCTATTTTAAACCCTCCAAAGCCAGGAAAACCTCTTCTACTGTACATTTCTATGCATGCGAATGCCTTGGGAGCTCTGTTAGCTCAATACGAGGATGACACTCACAAGGAATGTGCCATATACTATCTTTCGAAAACTCTCCTGGCCTACGAAAGAAATTATCAGGCCATAGAGAAGATGTGCTTGGCCCTAGTTTGGGCCTGCCAGAAATTTCGACACTATTTCCTAGATCATGAGATCTGGATAGTGTCCAAGCTTGACGCAATCAAGCACTTATTCAAAAAACCCATTCTCACGGGTAGATTGGGCAAATGGCAACTCCTTCTAATGGAGTATGATTTGAAATACCATCACCAAGTCTCCATTAAGGGGCACGCCCTAGCAGACTACGTGGCTGACTTCCCCCTAGAAGATGCGTATCCCACACTCAATGAAATGCCTGATGAAGGTTGCAAAACCATTTTCAAAACCACATTCTGGCAAACTCTTTCGAAAACCAAGTGTGGAAGATGCACTTCGACGGGGCACGAAACCAACGAGGGGCTGGTGCCGGGATCATCCTCGTATCCCCTGAAAAGGGAAAGATCCCCATAGCAATTCGCCTAGATTTTGAATGTTCCAACAATATAGCCGAGTATGAAGCACTCATACAAGGTTTAAAAGTTTCGAAAACTCTAGGGGCAGCATGCATCGAGGTTTTTGGAGATTCCCTCCTTGTTATAAACCAAGTTTTAAAAATTTGGCAAGTTCGAAATGAAAAACTGCTTCCATACCACGAATTGGCCACTCGACTGGTCGAGTCGTTCCAATCGTGTACTCTCACACATGTAGGAAGAGAGGATAATGGCATCGCTGATGCCCTCTCATCCTTGGGTTCAGCCCTAAGGGTCGATCCCACTTTGGGAACCAGACCCCTTGAAATATGGCACTCACCCACTCCTTCCATACACAATTTGCAAATTTGCCAAAATAACCCTGATTCTGATGAAAAACCTTGGTTTTATGACATAAAGAATTTTCTAGAAAACGGGGGATTCACTGAGGATGCCACATCTAAAGATAAGGCATTCAGCTGAAAAATTTTCACCCGATACACGATTTTGGGAGGGGTTCTGTACAAAAAGAGTTTTACTGGCATCTTACTAAGATGCGTCGACCTAGAGGAGGCTAGGACTGTTATGCATGAATTCCACGATGGAGAATGTGGAGGTCATGTCAATGCCAACTGTAGACACCAAAAATTTTCACTTACGGGTTCTTAGGCCTGAAGTGAACCTTTTCGCAATCTACTTCGCTTTATGGGCGTGCCAGCTAGTTTACTTTAACTAGCAAAGTATGTTTTGAAAATAATCTGACTTTTGAAAGGCGATTGTAGGAAAGCGGGATTTTTACGTCGCAAACCTTCTTGCACCGATGTGCAAGGGTCAGTCTGTATGCTTAGAGACTTCGTTTTGAAACAAGTTTTACTCAAAATATATTTTGAATGAAGAAGTGTTTTAAAACCTTTTGAAAACCATGCATTTGGGCGATTTTGATTTTGTAAGGGTTGGACGACCCTAAGTCTTTCAAATTTTAATCTACTTAGGCACGATGGGCGTGCTTTGAAATAGCCTAAGTCTTGGCGTGTTTGCACGATTGATTCGGGTTGTTTTTGTATGGTTTTCAGATTTTAGATCACGTGGATTTGCACGTGCCTAAGTCTTCCTTTTTATCCCTTTATGGGCCACCTAGGTGTGTGTTATGAACACTCCACTACATGGGGCGAATTTGAGCGGGAGTACGGGGTTAGCTTTGATGCAAGATGCGTCCTACCTCGTGGTATGGCGTAGATGCAATGCAAACTCACGCAACTCCAAAGGGAAAACCCGAATGTAAAGACAATGCCGAAGGAAAATAACCGAAGGGAAATAACTGAAGGGAAATGACTTGTAAAGTAAATAGCCGAAGGGAAATGACTTGTAAAGTAAATAGCGGAAGGGGAAATATGGCTATATCTTAAGAGCGGAAAGGCTCAATTGTGTAAGTGTGTGTCGTGTATATATTGAAAGACAACGCACACGACTTGAACCTTAAAACCTGAATCTTAAAGACATAGCCGAAAGAAATACTTTATATAGAGTATATGTAGGGGCCCTTACTTGGGTCTTGCAAATAAGAGCGAAGGCTCAATGTGTGTGCGTGCTTGAATTGAAAGACTTACACACACGACATGAAATGAAACCCAAATATAAATTGCAGTATGCCTTGACTAAGGTCTTGGGAGTAAGAGCGAAGGCTCAATGTGTGTGCATGTGGGAATGTAAAGACAACTCACACGACATAAATGAAACCCAAATATAACTGCAATAAGGCCTTTACTAAGGTCTTGAGAGTAAGAGCGAAGGCTCAATGTGTGTGCGTGTGGAAAATGGAAAGACAACACACACGACTTAATTAAAAACCCCCTTGACTTAAAATATATGAATATAACTATATATTAAGGGCTTGTTAGGCCCGTGTGTGTGCAAGAATTGTACGACTAAGAGCGGAAAGGCTCAAGTGCACGTGTGTGTGGGTGTGTCAAACCACGTTATTACAATCGGGGGGAGACGAAGCTCCTTTACTACAACCCCGTATCAAAATTTAATTGAATATAAAGCAAGTTAATGTAATAGACCAAGTTTAGACACTTACAAATAGCTGGTCCATGTTCAACTTGCTTGCACGTGGGCTCACGGTTCACCTTGGGCAGCCAAGAGGGGGTTATCCTAGGTGGCTTTGAGGGAGGTTCTATGGGGCACGGTTAGGGCCTTAGGGAAGCTTAGGTTTAGCCAAGATGGGGCTGTCTAGGGTATGTCCTAGGTGGCTGGAAGAGGTGCAGGTCACAGCCAGGGGGGTGGTCAGGTCAGTAGGAAGGCGTCGGGTGCAGCAATCAGGCGCCTGGCGCTAGGCGCTGGGCGCTAGCGGGCGTCTGGCACTAGGAGGGGGTTCTAGCGCTAAAGGGGCAGCAGGGCGCTGAGGGGCGCCGCAGTGGCGCAGGATGGCGTCTGGGAGCGTAGACAGGGCGCGGCAGCGTCAAGGCTGCGCGGCAGGAAGCAGGGCACGTGGTAGGCGCCCGGGGGTTTCGGTTCATGGTTTGCGAGATATCTTGAGGCAGTTGGGGTTAGGTTAGGTCTAGTTAGTGTTCAGTTAGGGTTAGGTTGGTTCAGTTAGGGTTAGGTTCAGTTGGGGTTAGGTAGGTTCGAACCTAGGCTAGGTTGGGGGTTAGGTTTAGAGGGGTGTAGAGAGAATGGTTAGGTTAGGTTAGGCTTACCTCTTGGAGTCGGTCCAGCCCATGTCCAAGCTTGGTTGCAGCCACTTGATCCAGCCCACCTTGGTTGCAGCCCCTTGGTCTAGACCCACATAGCCCACATGGCTTGAACCCACCTCACCCAATGAGCCCACATGGCTAGGTCTATCACTCCCTCTCTCTCCTCCCAAATATTTGCATGAACCCTTTACATGGACCCCCTCACCTCTATTTATAGAGATTTGAGGTGGGTCTTGGATTTGGGTTTGGGGTTTGGATCCAGACCCAAATCCAAACACTATTTGGATTTGGATATTGGATCTCGGATATTTGAGATCTGTATCTGATCCAAACCCAACATTTTTATGGATATGGATCTGGATATTTTGATCCAGATCCGATCCAATCCAAATCCAAACACTATTTGGATTGATCCAAACACTATTTGGACAGTCCTTCTTGGCTTCTCGAGGCGAACGATCTGTGATGGCACTAGCTTCATTAGCGCTCCGTCTGGTGCTGGGTTTTCCCCAACTTTATCGTCCGGACTCCGTCTCACCGTTCTGGACTCCGTTGAGCTTTTCATCAAACGGGCTCTGCTTTCTTTTGTTTTTTTATCAGGGAGTGGCTTCTGAAGCTCTGGGCTTGAATCCTCTTCGGGCCTAGGGTCTTCTTTTGCCTTCTGTACCTGTTTTCACATTTCAAAACAGGTTGTCGTTTTTGGCTCAAACGAGCTTTTTCGAGAGTTTTTGAGAGTTTTTGAAATATAGAAGATTTGGGGTGTTTACACCAACATGATGGCGATGAAAATAATTAGAGTAGGCTATTTTTGGTCTACCCTGAGAAAGGACTGCCACGATCATGTTAGGAAGTGTCACCCGTGTCAAGTGCATGGTCACGCCATTCATATCCCCTCATCATCACTGCATTCCGTGGTCAGCCCCTGGCCATTCACCATTTGGGCGTTTGATATCGTAGGACCAATTTTTCCAAAGGCCTCAAACGGACACAAGTTCATTCTAGCAGCCACTGAGTATTTTTCCAAGTGGGTCGAAGCTGCCTCCCTTACAAATGTCCAAGGGCAACATGTGGTAGCTTTCATTAGGAAAAACATCTTGGCTCGATTTGGAGTTCCAAGAGATCTTGTGTCCGATAATGGCACCCCATTTAAAAACGAGCGGATGGTCAAGCTGTGCAACAAGTATGGCATAAATCATCACTTCTCATCGCCTTACTACCCTCAAGGCAACGGCCAAGCCGAAGCCACCAACAAGACTCTCATCAGCATTGTTGAGAAAACCTTAGAGAAGGGTAGAACATGGCACGAGAAGCAGGATGAAGTCCTATGGGCTTATAGGACTTCCATCCGCACTCCCACAAATGCCACGCCTTTTGAGTTGGTTTACAGCACAAACGCCATTCTCCCCATCCATACACGTCTGCATTCATTTCATACATCCATTGCACTCGACCTCCCCCTAGAGACACTTCAGCATGCTAGGATGGCCGAACTAGATCTATTAGATGAGAGGTGACTCGTTATGGACCATGCTCACGCATACCGGCAAAGGATCGCCCGACATTATGAGAAACATATGAAACCTCACCACTTTGAAGTAGGAGAGCTTGTTTTGAAAATCATCCACCATCGTGGCCCACATCCACTTGGAAAGTGGCGGCCCCAGTGGGATGGCCCTTACGTCGTGCGTGGAACCACCATGAATAATTCTTATTGGTTAACCGATGTCGAGGGTAGGAATTTAGCAGATCCTATCAATATTCATTATTTGAAAAAATATCGTGTATAGGGTCTGAGTTAAATTCCCATTTTGTGAAAATGTTTTAGGGAAAACTACTTTTGAAACTTCGAAACCAAGGATCAAAGGTAAGTTGTGTGACCCTGAATGAAAGAATCGACATTTTGTGAAAAAGCAAAGCTTTCCAAATACGTGGCTACATTTCAAAATCCTTCTTCTTACAAAGAAAGGCCGAATTCAATATAGCAAGATACTTGCAAGTTGTATGTGCTATTTCTAAATAGGCTGATCTGGAATGGATCGAGTATAACCTTGGGATAAGTCCTCCCCTCTTCTCTTCCCCTTCCAAAAGGAAAACTTGGCCAAAATAAAGGAAAATCCCTGCCAAAAATCTCTTTCCCAAAGAAAAAAAAAATGAATCAAAAAGAAAATTCGAGTCTTCTATGGAAAAGAGGGATTAAAGAAAAAATACTCCCAAAGGGAGACCCTCTATGAAAAAAAGAAAGAAAAAAGGCCAAAAGCTCAAAAAGAGCAGTTTTCCGCCTTCTTTGCCTCAAACCACGGGACACTTCAGAAGGGACCGTGGTACTTCTTTCCCATCCCTACGACTTATCCCGAGCGAAACATGGTTCATTTCAGGGAATCCTAAAGTAAAAATAGGATTTACTTACTTGAATTTCATCTTGTTTGAGAATACGACGTTTTGAGTAAGGCGTAAAAATTTTGAAATATGGCTTGTTTTCTCATAAAACCTCTGCTAAATTAGCAAGTGTCAAGACTCAAGTAAAGGCAAACACAAGGAGCTAAAGGACCCTAGGATCGATGGTTCAGAAAAGTTTTCTCTCTTAAAATGAATTTCAAAAATACTCGAACATCGAGCATACGTAAGGCCTGCTCACTTGGAGCAGCAGGTTTTCATAAAGTCTCAAAAGTTTGACCATAAATCTGGTCTCTAGGAGGTGGCCCCTTTTCAGCACTTCAGCCATGTCACACACTCTGCATATCCACACATGAGCACCTCATACATGATCTTCATTTAGGGCTAGATCCATAGAAAGTCCCCTTTTGGCGAAAAATCTCCTCCTATCGGGCTTAAAAAAAAACGTTTTTTTCAAATATTGAGACGATCCCATATTCTCAAGATCGAATCCGGGGAGAAAACAATTAGGGGTGTTATCTTCTTCGCCATTATCCAAATCAATTTGGATAATGACAAAGAGGGGCATCTGCAAACACCCTAAATTCCAAAAATTTTGCAAAAACAAATGCTTGGTTCGAAAATGAGCTCAGAAAGCCAAAATTGGAATTTTCGAAAACCCAGGAGCTCAAATACTTCAAACCTCCATTTTACAACCCTGTCGGAATATACATTCTTGAAAATGGATGAAAGTCCTATTTTTGCAAAAGCCCAGATGAACAGGTAAAGCCTGGCCCAAAGCAGTTGTCACAGAAATTCAGAAAATTCAAAGAGCAAGCCCAGCCCGACGAAAGGCCAAATTCAAAGACAAAAGAGGAGCCCAGGCCGCAAATGGACTTCAAGCCGGAAGCATCGGAGGCCCAGCCAACAGTGGCCCTGAAATCACGAACAATCCAAGTTAAAAACAACAAAAATCAGTTCAAATAGAGTTTGAAAAGGCGAAGAGGAGCTCGGACGATGAAATGGGGAAAACCCCCGCTTAAGATGGATCTTTGATAAACTCAAGGCCCGCACGAAGCGTCCGACTCAAAACACCAAGAAGGAGAGAAGAAGAAGAAAATTTGGATCGAATATGGATCCAAATATCCAGATCCAAGATCCAGATCCAAACAAGACTTGGATTGGATCCGGATTTCAGAAATCAAGATCCAGGATCCATATCCACATAAGAGGCCTATAAAAGGACGTGAGGGGCTGGCTTGAGAAGGGTTGCAAATTTTTTTCACGTTTATTCACTTGGGTAGGAGAGAGAGAGAGAGAGAGGAAAGGTCAACAAAGGGGGCTGGCTTTCCCCCTTTGCTTTTTGTAAAAAGGTGGGCTGGTATTGTAGATCAAGGAGCTTCTTCATTTCACGCAAAAGGCTTGGTTGCTGCTAAAGTGGATCCGACAACCTTGGATGGTCCACCCTTTGTGAAGACTTGCTGCGTGGAAACCAATCAAAACTGTGGCCTAGGTGAGTCCCTAGAACCCACCTAAAACCGTCTCTCTTCTAGTCTTTCTAAACCACCCCATACCACCTCTTGAAAACCCAGCAAAGTCCAGCCAAGAAGCTGGCCGAACTTCACTAAAAAGCTACCCTAGTTTCACCCAAGTCCATCCCCACCTAAGACTATCCCAAGCTTGGCCATTGGCTGGCCGAGTTCACCCTAGATCTGCCCCATTAAGTACCTAAATCCTAACTTTCTAAACCACCTATTCTTTTTCAAGAAAATCCAGCCAAGTTCGGCCAAACAAATGCTGGCCGAACCTTGCAGAAATCGAACCTAGACTCTACCCAAAACCATCCCCACCTAAGCTCATAACCGAGCTCACCCTAGATCTGTCCTATTAGGTCCCCCAAAGCCCAACCTAAACTAAACCCAAGTTGATCAGCTCGGCCACCCTTGGCCGAGTCATTCCCCTTTAGCCATTTCATCCCAAATCCCACCTAAACTAAAAACCCAAGTTGATCAACTTGGCCACCCCTGGCCGAGCCATTCCCTTTGGCATTTTCACCCCAAGTCCTAACCTAGACAAACCCTAGGTCTTGACCAACTCGGCCACCCTTGGCCGAGCCCTTTCCTTAGGACTTTGCCTAAGATCAACCCCAAAACACCAAACGAGCTCGGCCACCACTTGGCCGAGCATTCTTTAGGACCATTCCCAAGTCTACCCATGGACCATCACCCAACTTGGACCCTAGCCGGTCGAGTATCACCTTAGGACTTGGACTAAAACCCTACCTAAGCTCTTCACCTTAGAGCTGGCCTTAGATCCCCTACACCTTTCCTTAAGTTCGCTCGAATCCCACCCAAAACCATAGAACCCTCGTGTGTCGACATAGCCTAGATCGTGAACTAGGACCAAAACTCCACGCATCGGATCGGTTCGCAGCGAGAGGTCCATCCAACGATTATATCCAAGGTCGGATCCCATTGATAAAGAAAGCCCAAGCAGACGATGTGTAAGTGTTCGCATATGATCTTTTACATTGTTTCAAGTTCAATTAAATTCGATACGGGGTTGTAATAATGGAGTGTAGTCTCCCCCCGAGATGTAATATTATGGCTTGAAACACGAATCACACACGTACATTCGAGTCTTTCCGCTCTTATCTGCACACCTTTGCACACAAAACGGGCTTCAACAGCCCATAGGATATAGCTCTATTTATATACATTCAGCTGAGTTTTAAGGTTCAAGTCGTGTGAGTTGTCTTTCATTTTATACACTCAAAGCACTCACTCACATTGAGCCTTTCCGCTCTTACATATATATACGTATTTCCCCTTCAACTGGGTTTTTAAGGTTCAAGTCGTGTGAGTTGCCTTTCAATTTATACACTCAAAGCACTCACTCACATTGAGCCTTCTCGCTCTTAAGATATAGCTATATACTTTCTTTCCGCATCTAAGATATAGCCATATTTCCTTTTCTGCTATTTCCCTTATGCTATGTCTTTAAATTTCGGGTTTTCCCTTCAAGTTGTGTGAGTTTGCATTGCATATCTGCCACACTCGAGATAGGGAGCATACTTGCATCGAACCAGATTGATCAAATCGTGTAGAACTTGCCCGAAATCGAGCACTGGATGCACACGACTACACGCCAAAATTGGCTAAAACCCGAGAGACATAGGAGCGCATAGATCCCATGTATAAAAGTTGCAAAGTTGACAAAACCAATCGATAAAACACTTTCAAGTTTTCAAAAGAGTCGTGTTTGTAAAATCGAGTTTTTCTAAAAGCGTATAGACTGACCCTTGCGCGCCGGTGCAAGAAAGTCTGCGACGAAAAGAACCCACTTGTCCACAGTCGCCCCAAAAGTCAGATATTTTCAAAACTTACTTCGCTAGTTTGAGAAAGCTAGCTGGCACTCCCTTTTTAAGCGACATAAGCACGAAAGATTCGCTTCAGGCCAAAGAACCCGGAGACGAGGATTTTTCGTGTCTACAACGGATTCCAACATTTTTCAAGTATCTAGGATGACCCTTGAGCACCGGTTCAAGAAGGTCTACGGTGAAAAGATGTCGCTTGTCCACAATCGTCTATTAAAGTAAGAAAACTGAACTTTGTTAGTTTTAGCAAACTAATTGGCACGCTCGCACATACGACGTAGCTCGAGGATTTAATTTCAAATCTTTAAAGATTTTGAAATAAAAATTTATGTCTATAGATTTGGCACACCCAATGGCACTTGAGACTTAGAAATTTGATTGAATCCGTTATACTAATTCATTTTTCAGGTTTGTGATAAGTTTACTTATACAGGTTGATCATGTCAAGCTTAGAAGGATCTTGCGAGGTATCCAGTCGGGTTTCCCGCTATACAAGCCACAACTCGAACAAGTTTTCCAAATGCTTTTCGAAAGGAGACAAGTTCATTCGCCTCCCTAAGGGAAGGAATAAAGGCGTTTGTAGACGCGCGAAAATCCCCGCCTCTTTACCTTTTTCAGGGCTCGGAGTGGATCCTCTCGTGTGTCTAAGGCCTATATATGCAAACAGGGCGTGCCATCCAGCTTACCTAAGCTAGCGAAGATATTTTTAACACTGACTTCTAAACATGGCGACTGTGAGCAAGTAAGCTCTTGTCGTCGCAGACCTTCTTGCACCGATGCGCAAGGGTCAGTCTGTATGCTTTGCAAAAATCGAGTTTTGGAGAGAAAGTCTACGAAGCGGTTCGATTTGTCTATTTCGGGTCTTTAAAATGCGATTGCATGTTTTAGATCACGTGGATTTGCACGTGCCTAAGTCTTTTCTTTTATTCCCTTTTCGGGCCACCTAGTTTGTGTGTTATGAACACTCCACTACATGGGCGAATTCGAGCGGGGCTTGCTTTGATGCAATATGCGTCCTACCTCGTGGTATGGCATAGATGCAATGCAAACTCACGCTACTCCAAAGGGAAAACCCGAAATGTAAAGAAAATACTGAAGGGAAATAACCGAAGGGAAATAACCGAAGGGAGATATGTATATGAGCCCTTACTCGGGTCTTGCAAATAAGAGCGAAGGCTCAATGTGGGTGCGTGCTTCAATTGAAAGACTTACACACACAACATGAATTTAAACCCAAATATAAATTGCAGTATGGCCTTGACTAAGGTCTTGGGAGTAAGAGCGAAGGCTCAATGTGTGTGAGAGTGCTTGAATTGAAGTACTACACACACGACATAAATGAAACCCAAATATAACTGCAATAAGGCCTTTACTAAGGTCTTGGGAATAAGAGCGAAGGCTCAATGTGTGTGAGAGTGCTTGAATTGAAAGACTTACACACACGACATGAAATGAAACCCAAATAGTATAGGTCGGCCCTTACTTGGGTCTTTCAAATAAGAGCGAAAGCTCAATGTGTGTGAAAGTGCTTGAATTGAAAGACTTACTCACACGACATGAAATGAAACCCAAATAGTATAGGTCGGCCCTTACTTGGGTCTTTCAAATAAGAGCGAAAGCTCAATGTGTGTGAGTGCTTGAATTGAAAGACAACGCACCCAACTTAAGCAAAACCCTTCGAAAATGAAAGTATATGTATATACTTATGTATTAGGGGCTGATTAGGCCCGTGTGTGTTCAAAATCGTGCACAACTAAGAGAGTGCACGTGTGTGGATGTGCCAAGCCACGTTATTACAAGCGGGGGGAGACTATGCTCCGTTATTACAACCCCGTATCAAATTGAATCTCAAGCAAGTATACAACTAAAGACCGAGTTTAGGCACTTACGAGTAGCTGGTCCGTAGAGGCCTTGCTTGAGCATGGGCTTGGCCTTCGCCTTGGGCTGCAAACGGGAGCTCCGCAAGGGTGGATGACAAAGGGTGCTGGCCGGCTGCAAGTGGGGCACGGGATAGGTGCCTCGAAGGTGGCCGGCTGCAAGTGGGTGTCGCCTTGATGTGGGGGATTAAAGGGGCTGGGCCAAGTGAGTGTGTAGGGTCACGAATGGAGAGTATAGAGTGTTAGGGAATATGGACCTAAGGGGAGTTTAAGGGAAGGCCGAATGGGAGTCTTAGGGGAAAAGAGATGCCTGGCCGGGTGTAGTTAGGGTAGTTAGGTAGTGGCCGGTGGTTTAGGTTGTGATAGGTTCGGCTAAGTGAGAATGGTGGCAGCAAAGGGCTGATGTGTAGGTAAGGTGGTGGTATGGTGGGTGGCTAGGAGTGGAGAGGGAGTAGAGAAGGAGCTAGGTAGAGTGGGGGGTACTGACTTACCGAATGGGGAGAAGGTGGTGCTCGGCTGGGCTTGGGGAAGGCAGTGAGGCTTGGCCGGGAGGTGGTGGAGATGGCGGTGCAAGCTGTGGTGGGATGGAAGGAGGGTGGTGGTGCAGGCGGCGCAGGTGGAGCAGCTGGGGCAGGTCGGCTGGGCTGGGAAGTGGGGGAAGAGAGGGCCCGGCTGGGATTGGTGAGGGGTTCTAGCTTGGAAAACCCGCCCCCAAGGGGGGGTTTATATAGGGATGGGTAGGTCGGTTAGGGCTGGGTTTGGGGTAGTGGTTAGGTGGTTTAGGTAGGGTGGTATGAAGATAAGGTGGGCTGGAAAGGGTAGGGCCAGATATTTTAGAAACTAGTGGTTTGGGTAGATTGTGGGCTAGGGGTGGTTTAGGGGTTTAGGGCTAGGTTAGGTGGTTGGGTTCTAGGGTGAGGTTTAGTGAGCTAGGTTAGGTGATTAGGCTAGGTTTAGGGAAATTAACCTAGGTTTAGGAAAGGATTAGGGAAGTGGGTTAGGTGATTAGGTTAGGATTAGGCCGGGATTAGGGAAGTGGGTTAGGTGATTAGGCTCAGATTAGGGGTGGATTAGGGTGGTAGGCTAGGATTAGGTGTTTTGGGTTAGGTTTAGGTGAGGGAGCTCCCTTTGCATGGCCCATAGACCTTAACCACCTCATGTTGGTGCAGCCCTAGGTTAGGTTTTGGCTAATTACAAGCTTAAACCCACTCAATTAGGCTAACCCACATGATTATCCCCAAACTTGACACACAAGTCAAGCTTAATTACAACACTCTTGATATTATCCATCCCCACTCTCTCTCATGCCCATAATCCCACGTGAATTTCAAGTGGGCCCCACCTCCATTTATGAGAAGGTGATGTGGGCCATGGATATGGATATTGGATTGGATCTCTGGATCCAAATCCAAATCCAAGTCCACATATGGGTTTGGATTGGGATCTGGATATATATGGTCCAGATCCAATCCAAACTGAACTCTGACTCCTTCGAGCTGGGTTCGAAACGGACGATTTGTGCGGGGCCTGACAGCATCAGTACTCTGTCTGCGTTGGGTCTTCGCCAACATGGTCGTTCGCCTCTGTTTTTGCCTTCCGAAGATGACTTCAAATGATATTTTGATAAGAACAGGGTCTTGGATGTTCGAGATCCTGGGGGTGTGGATGTGATACAAGAGTTGCTGTGCCGGGCTCGACATGTGCTCCGGTTCCAGGCTCTTCTTAGCTCTCCTGGTCCTGTCTTGATCGGGCCAAGCCGCTTCGGGGTTTCAAAAACGTGTTTTAAAAGGTTTTGAAAAGCTATATTATACATTTTTGAAATACAGAGTTTAAAACATATGTACAGGGTTGTCTGGAAGGCTCCTGGGTTTCCAGACTCAAAATGGCCCTTTAGGGCTGCTTGTACAAAACCAGATGAATTTGAGAAATTCGTGGGATTTCGGGGTGTTTACAGATGCCCCTCTGTGGCCTTGTCCAAATCGATTTGGATAAGGGAAAAGATGACAAACACCCCTTTCAATGTCTCCCTAAATCTAGCCACAAAGAATATGGGATCGTCCCAATTTTTTTGCAAAATCTCAATTTACAAACTCTGGTAGGAGGAGATATCACGCCAAAGGGTCCTTCTATGGAATCTGGTCCTAAATGGGATCATGTTCATGCAAGTACCATGCGTGGAATGCAAATGACATGGGTGTGGTGCCAAAAGTGGCGACCTCCCAGAGACCAGATGTGGTCGAACTCTAGAGACATACAAGGCCTACTGCTCGAAGTGAGCAAATCCTATGCTGTTCGATGTTCGGTTTTCAAAACTTATTTATAAAAGCTATTTATAAAAGGGACAACTGTCTTGAGCCTCGATCCTAAGGATCTCGAGCTCTTCGTGCTTGCCCTTGTTTGAGTCTTAACACTCGCTTATCTAGCGGAGGTTTTATAAGAAAACAAGCTTCATTTCAAATTCCTACGCCTTACTCGAAACGTCGAATTCTCAAACAAGATGAAATTCAAGTAAGTAAATCCTATTTTTAATTTAGGATTCCTCGAAATGAACCATGCTTTAGCTTGGGATAAGCCAGGGATGGGAAAGAGATACCACGGTCCCTTCTGAAGCGTCCCGTGGTTTAAGGCATAGAAGGCGGAAAACTGCTCTTTTTGAGCTTTTTGGCCTCTTTTTCCTTTTTTTCATAGAGGGTCTCCCTTTGGGAGTATTTTTTCTTTAATCCCTCTTTTTCATAAGAGAATCGATTTTTCTTTTTGAAGTCTGGTTTCTTTCTTTTGGAAAGAGATTTTGAATGGGAAATTCCCTTTTGTTTTGGGCCTTTGTTTTCCTTTTGGAAGGAGAAGAGAAGAGGGGAGGACTTATCCCAAGCCTACACTCGATCCATTCCAGATCAGCCTATTTAAAAATAGCACGTACCACTTGCAAGTATCTTGCCATGTTGAACTAGGCCTTTCTTTGTAAGAAGAAGGATTTTGAAATGTAACCACGATTTTGAAAACTCCACTCTTTCACAAGTGCAAATTCTCTCACTCAGGGTCACACGAGTTCGCCTTTGCACCTTATTCACATGTCTCAGGGCAGCTATCCCTAAAAATTTTCGAAAAATGGAATTTAATCCAGATCCTACACGTGATACTTCTTTAAGTATTGAATATTGATAGGATCTGCTAAATTCCTACCTTCTACATCGATCAACCAATACGAATTGTTCGTAGTGGTTGCTCGTACAACATAGGGTCCATCCCAGTTGGGGCGCCACTTGCCTAGGGGGTGTGGGCCACGATGGTGGATGGTTTTTAAGACCAGATCTCCCACTTCAAAGTGGCGAGGTCTCATGTGTTTGCTATAATGTCAGGCTATCCTTTGCCGGTATGCACGAGCATGATCCATGGCAAGGAGTCGCCTCTCATCTAGCAAATCTACTTCGGCCATCCTAGCATGCTGAAGCGTCTCTAGGGGGAGGTCGAGTGCTATGGATGTATGAAATGAATGCAGTTGAGTATGAATGGTAAGAATGGCGTTTGTGCCATAGACCAATTCGAATGGTGTGGCATTCGTGGGAGTCCGGATGGAAGTCCTATAAGCCCATAAGGCTTCATCCAGCTTCTCGTGCCACGTCCTACCCTTCTCTAAGGTTTTCTCAATAATACTAATGAGAGTCTTGTTTGTGGCTTCGGCTTGGCCGTTGCCTTGAGGGTAGTAGGGCGAGGAGAAGTGGTGAGTTATGCCATACGTGTTGCACAACTTAACCATCCGCTCGTTCTTGAATCGGGTACCATTATCGGACACAAGGTCTCGTGGAACCCCAAATCGAGCCAAGATATTCCTCCGGATGAAAGCCACCACATGTTGCCCCATTACATTGGTTAGGGAAATGGCTTCCACCCACTTGGAGAAATACTCCGTGGCTGCTAAAATAAATCGATGCCCCTTCGAGGCCTTTGGAAATATTGGGCCTACAATGTCAAACGCCCACATGGTAAATGGCCAGGGGCTGACCACGGAATGCAATGCAGATGATGGGATATGAATGGCGTGCCCATGCACTTGACATGGATGACACTTCCTAACATGATCATGACAATCCCTTTTCAGGGTGGACCAAAAATAGCCCCCTCTAAGTATTTTCATCGCCATCATGTTGGCATTAACATGACCTCCACATTCTCCATCGTGGAACTCATGCATCACTATCCTAGCCTCCTCTAGGTCGATACACCTAAGCAGAATGCCGGTAAAACTCTTTTTGTATAAAACCCCACCCAAAATGGTGTATCGGGTCGAAATCTTACGAATGAATGCCTTATCTTTGGATGTGGCATCCTCGATGAATCCCCCATTTTCTAAAAATTGTTTTATATCATAAAACCAGGGTTTTTCAATAGACTCTGGGTTGTTTTGATAAATATCCAAGTCGTGTGTGGATGGGTGGGGCGCATGCCATATTTCCAATGATCTGGTCCCTGAAATGGGATCAACCTTCAGGGCTGAACCCAAGGAGGAGAGGGCATCGGTGATGCCATTGTCCTCTCTTCCTACGTGTGTGAGTTTACACGACTGGAAGGATTGGACCAATCGAGTGGCCAACTCGTGATATGGAAGTAGTTTCTCATTATGTACTTGCCAAACTTTTGAAACCTAGTTTATGACAAGGAGCGAATCTCCAAAGACCTCGATGCATGATGCCCCTAGAGTTTTCGAAATCCTTAAGCCTTGTATGAATGCTTCATACTCAGCTA
Organism: Brasenia schreberi; assembly: GCA_036023115.1. NCBI lineage: Eukaryota > Viridiplantae > Streptophyta > Magnoliopsida > Nymphaeales > Cabombaceae > Brasenia > Brasenia schreberi. Next base: position 16,030,686 of record JAYKKT010000088.1, read on the forward strand.
CGTTGTTGGAACATTCGAAATCTAAGCAGACTGCTATGGGAATCTCGCCCTTTTCAGGGGAGATTAGGATGACCCCAACACCAGCCCCTCGTTGGTTTCGTGCCCCATCGAAGTGCATCTTCCACACTTGGTTTTCGAAAGAATTGGCCAAAATGTGGTTTTGAAAATGGTTTTGCAATATGCCTTCATCAGGCATTTCGACAAGAGTGGGATATGCGTCCTCTAAAGGGAATTCAGCCACGTAATTTGCTAGGGCTTGCCCCTTAATGGAGATTTGGTGATGGTATTTCAGATCATACTCCATTAGAAGGAGTTGCCATTTGCCCAATCTACCCGTGAGAATGGGTTTTTCGAACAAGTGCTTGATTGGATTAAGCTTGGACACTATCCAGATCTTATGATCTAGGAAATAGTGTCTGAACTTCTAGCAGGCCCAGACTAGGGCCAAGCACGTCTTCTCCATGGCTTGATAATTTCGTTCATAAGCCAAGAGAGTTTTCGAAATATAGTAGATGGCATACTCCTTATGGGTGTCATCCTCGTATTGAGCCAACAGGGCTCCTAAAGCATTTACATGCACGGAGATGTATAATAAAAGCGGTTTTCCTTGCTTTGGAGGATTCAAAACAGAGGGATTAACCAAGTATGCCTTCAGTCTCTCGAAGGACTTTTGGCATTCGTCATCTCATAAGAATTTCGTACCCTTCCTCAACAATTTGTTGAAGGGTTCGCATCTAGTTGCCAGATTCGATATGAATCGGCGCACGGATTGTAATCGACCCTGGAGGCTACGGATTTCGGTGAGATTGGAGGGTGGAGCCATGTCTATGATGGCTCGACACTTAGAGGGGTCGACTTCTATTCCCCTTTGGCTCACCATAAAGCCTAGAAGCTTCCCTGATTCTACCCCGAACACACATTTTTGAGGGTTTAGCTTTACTTTGTAAAGCCTAAGCCTTTCGAAAATCTTTTGTAAACATTCGATATGGGTGCATCGGGTTTTGGATTTTGCCAAGAGATTATCTACATACACTTCTACAAGCTCATGAATTTGATCGTGAAAGATCGTGTTCATGGCTCGTTGGTATGTTGCGCCGGCATTTTTCAAACCAAAGGGCATGACTGTATAGCAGTACGTGCCCCATAGGGTTGTGAAGGCGGTCTTACCCTGATCTCGTGGACTTAGTTTGATTTGATTATAGCCTGAATAGCCATCCATAAATGAAAACATTTCATGATTTGCAGTACTATCGACTATCAAATCTATGTTTGGTAAAGGATAATTATCCTTTGGAGTGGCTTTATTCAGGTTTCTGAAATCGATGCATATTCGAATTTTCCCATTGGTTTTTCGAACCACAACGATATTTGACAACCAATCAGAATACGCAATGGGTTTTATAAATCTGGCTTTTAGCAGATCTTCTAAACCCTCTTTGACTTGCGTGTGTACATTCGGGTGTATTTTCCTAAGCTTCTGCTTTATGGGTTTTACACCTGCATCTAAGGGAAGACGATGCTCGACAATGCTGGGATCTATGCCCGGCATGTCTTCATACGTCCATGCAAACACATCTAAATAGGTTCGTAGAAATGCAATGAATGCTAACTTTTCAGTTTCATGCAAGCATGCGCCAATTTTGATGGTTTTGGGATTGGAATCATCCCCTAGGTTCACCTCTTTGAAATCTCCTCCTACTGATTGGGAAGGTCTTTCAAAATCGAGAATTCTATGAAATTCTGGGAGCTCAGAAGTGGGATCTTCCTCAAGGGGATCCACTTCCGGGCTTTGATCATTCTCGTGGGCTATAGACCCGAGGGAACTTGATGCGTGGTTTTCAAAATGACCTGGTTTTGTACTTGGATTTTCAAGTGATTTCGAAATTTTTGGTCTGGCTATGCAGACGACGTTTCTTTCGAAATCCTTTTCTTTTGCCAAAGTCCTACCAAGAGCAGCTATGTACAAAATCTTTTTGGTATTTTCCAAATTTTCGATTTTTTTGGGTTTTTGTAAAACAAGAACTTTGGGAACTATACAAAGCACTCTTTTTTCGAGTTTTTGTTTTTCCATTGTTTTTGGTTTTTCTTGTTTTTTGATTTTTTTTATTTTAAGTTTTTCAAATGTTTTTGGTATTTTTAGAAAAGGGATCTTCCGTCATACCTACAAAGGGAAAACACTACGGGTTAGACTCGGAATAGGAGGTCTAAATCGTAGGTCTCTTCTAAGACAGGCTCCGGGGCACCCTTGACCCAGGTGGTCATAGGAGGTGGCTCCAGCGGTATTCGAGGAGTATAGCCGATCCCATATCGGCTTGGGTTGGCCCTAGGCAGGATGGGCTCTAGGAGACCCTGGTTCTGCGCCCCTAGACTCTTATAGGGCGTGTAGCCCATGTTCAACAACATGTTCCATGACTTTTTGTGTTTTGAAAAAGTCGGATATAAGTCGTGGTCCTAGAACATGCTATCGTCCATATTAGGCTCGTATGGCCTCTTGTCCAGGGGCTTTGGAAATAGGGAACGCTTGGGTTTTCCTAGGAGGATTAAAGTCGGGAGGGGGCCTACTTTGGGCGGCCCCTTCACACATACAACCTTCCTAGGGTTGTTTAACACGAGCCGAGGTGGCTCAACCATAATTTGCCCCAGGTTAGCCTCATGGGCCTGGGAGCTTGATAAACAAGGGGAGTTTATGATCCCCTGAAGCTGTGGGTGACTCTCACCTAGGATCACTACGACCTGGTCCCTAAAAGGGATCTTGACACACCTGTGGAAGGTGGATGGCACAGCGCACAAACTGTGTATCCAGGGCCTTCCTAGCAACAGGTTATAATGGGGGTGGATGTCCAAGACATGGAACACCCCCGTGTGTTCGATCCCTCCCATTTCCATTGGGAGTTCGATGTAGACGACGTTTCTTTCGAAATCCTTTTCGGTATTAGATAATAAGATTCATATTGGTTCTTGGAATATTGGAACATTATCCGGTAAGCTAATGGCGGTGGTAGATACTATGATTCGAAGAAAGATTCATATTCTATGTTTATAAGAGACAAAATGGGTTGGAGAAAAAGCAAGAGAGATAGAGGATACATGTTTTAAATTATGGTACTTAGGTAAAGAAAATGCTCGAAACGGTCATAAATAAAGATTTAAATGATAGTGTAGTAGACATACAACGATACGGTGACCGAATCATGACATTGAAATTAGTGTTAGGAGCAGAGGTTTTGAATATAGTTTGTGCTTACACACCCCAAGTAGGACTAGAAGATAGTATAAAGGCAACTTTTTGGAAAGAGTTAGATAAGGTTATTCAAAAGATTCCATAAAGGGAGATGATTTGTTTAGGAGGAAACTTAAATGGACATGTTGGTAAAGAGGCATTGGGATATCAAGCTATTCATGAAAACTTTGGTTTTGGGGATATAAATGAGGAAGATAGGGAGATTTTTAATTTTGCTATGGTGTTTGATCTCTTTATAGTCAATACAATCTTCAAAAAACGAGATGAACATTTAATTATTTATAAGAGTAGCTTATCAGAAACACAAATTGATTACTTTATTTATAGAAAAAAAGATAGAGCGTGTTGTAAAGATTATAAGGTAATTACAGGAGAAAGCTTAACCACTCAACATCGACTTTTAGTTATGAATTTATAAATAAAAGAATGGACAAAGAAGAAAAGAGTGCATCAAGCTATTTGGACTAAATGGTGAAACCTCAAAAGCGAGAAAGAAGATATATTTAAACAAAAAGTCCTTCGAGGAGATATTTGGAATTATGTTGGTACACCCTGTGATATGTGGAACAGTATGGCTATACATATTAGGAAAGTGACGAAAAATGTATTAGGTGTATCTAAGGAAGGTGTACCGACACAAAAAGAAGCTTGGTGGTGGAGTGAAGTAGTCCAAAATAAAATCAAGGCAAAGAGGGCATGTTACAAATTACATTATGCTAAGAAAACTAGTGAAACTTTAGAGGCTTATAAGAAAGCAAAGAAGGAAGCGAAAAAAGCCGTGAGTGAAGCAAAAGCTAAATTTTGGGAGGTTTTATATAAAAAACTCAATTCAAAAGAGGGTGAAAGAGATATTTTTAGGATAGCTAGGGCTAGAGATAAGAAAACTAAAGATCTTAATTATATTAGATGCATCGAGGACGAGGATGAAAAAATTCTAGTGGCAAATAATGATATAAGAAATAGATGGAAAAACTATTTTTATAAGCTTTTTAATGAAAATAAAGATGTTAATATTAGCTTATGAGAGTTAGCCAAATCAGAAAAGTATATAAACCATAATTTATACCGACGTATTCAAAAGAATGAAGTCAAAGAGGCTCTTAAACATATGAAGGATGGTAAATCGGTAGGACAAGATAATATTCCTATAGAAGTTTGGAAAATACTAGGAGAAATAGGAATCACTTGGCTCACAAGACTATTTAATGAAATATGAAAAAATCAAAAGATGCTCGAGGAATGTAGAGCAAGTACACTTATACCTATATATAAGAACAAGGGAGACATTCAAAATTGTGTGAATTATCGAGGTATCAAGTTAATGAGCCACACTATGAAATTGTGGGAAAGAATTATCGAACGTAGGTTAAGACAAGTATCAAGTACAATAGAGAACCAATTTGGATTCATGCTAGGCAGATCTACTATTGCTACATCCGTGTGTACTTGGATTTTCAAGTGATTTCGAAATTTTTGGTCTGGCTATGCAGATGACGTTTCTTTCGAAATCCTTTTCTTTTGCCAAAGTCCTACCAGGAGCAGCTATGTACAAAATCTTTTTGGTATTTTCCAAATTTTCGATTTTTTGGGGTTTTTGTAAAACAAGAACTTTGGGAACTATACAAAGCACTCTTTTTTCGAGTTTTTGTTTTTCCATTGTTTTTGGTTTTTCTTGTTTTTCGATTTTTTTTTATTTTAAGTTTTTCGAATGTTTTTGGTATTTTTAGAAAAGGGATCTTCCGTCATACCTACAAAGGGAAAACACTACGGGTTAGACTCGGAATAGGAGATCTAAACCGTAGGTCTCTTCTAAGACAGGCTCCGGGGCACCCTTGACCCAAGTGGTCACAGGGGGTGGCTCTGGCGGTATTCGGGGAGTATAGCCGATCCCATATCGGCTTGGGTTGGCCCTAGGCAGGATGGGCTCTAGGAGACCCTGGTTCTGTGCCCCTAGACTCTTGTAGGGCGTGTAGCCCATGTTCAACAACATGTTCCATGACTTTTTGTTTTTCGAAAAAGTTGGATATAAGTCGTGGTCTTGGAACATGCTATCGTCCATATTAGGCTCGTATGGCCTCTTGTCCAGGGGTTTTGGAAATAGGGAACGCTTGGGTTTTCCTAGGAGGATTAAAGTCGGGAGGGGGCCTGCTTTGGGCGGCCCCTTCACACATACAACCTTCCTAGGGTTGTTTAACACGAGCCGAGGTGGCTCAACCATAATTTGCCCCAGGTTAGCCTCATGGGCCTGGGAGCTTGATAAACAAGGGGAGTTTATGATCCCCTGAAGCTGTGGGTGACTCTCACCTAGGATCACTACGACCTGGTCCCTAAAAGGGATCTTGACACACCTGTGGAAGGTGGATGGCACAGCGCACAAACTGTGTATCTAGGGCCTTCCTAGCAACAGGTTATAATGGGGGTGGATGTCCAAGACATGGAACACCCCCGTGTGTTCGATCCCTCCCGTTTCCATTGGGAGTTCGATGGATCCTAAAGGTCTAGACGCATTCCTATCGTATCCAGTGATAACTATGGGGCTTGGGTTCACTGAAGTCAAGGTGACTCCGATTTTGTACGCCACATGAAGTGGAAGGATGTTGAGCCCTCCTCCACCATCGACTAGGCACCTGTCCAGAGAGTGGTTGTTTAGAACCACCTCGATATGCAGGGCTTGGTTATGGGTTTCGTAGGGCCTATCTACATCATCTTCCGAGAAAGTGGTGAGCGATTTTGCTCCTAATAAAGCCACTTGGGCAGACAAGGATTCCAGACTTATGTTCGAATCAACCTTGGACCTTTCTAGAATTTTCTCTAATACAAGTCTATGCCTAGGCGAGGTTTTTATAAGCTCTAGGATAGACATGTGAATAGGAATCTTTGAGAGGTGGTTTTCGAAGTCATAAGGATATAGGATGACTTTGTCCTTATCTGCTTTTGGCAGACCACTAGGGATACATGCTTTTGAGGGGCCAGGCACACTGACCACCTTTTGAGTACCTTGAAGGTGCGGGGGTTGATAGATCCTCCCAGATCTAGTGACTTCCCCCACGACCAGCCTAGGGTTCGCGCTAAACTTGGCTCTAAGGATGAGTTGAGGAGAACCTTGGATTTTAAAAACTGGTTTTACCGGGGTTTCCACTTTTGGTGGTCCCCGAATGATGACTTGGGCGGGCCTCTTGTATAGTACAAGGATGGGCGCACAAGTAGGTCGACCAGGTTCTGGCTTTCGCGCTAGTTCCTTGGAAATGGTGAGGGTACATACCTCCTTTCCTTTCCCACTGCCACTGGCGTGTTTGGGAAAGGGTTCCTTGAAGATAGCTTGAGGTGACTCAGGTTCCGCAGTGACCTAGAGCCGGCCTTCTGCTATCAAGTTCTCAATTTTATTTAAGAGAGAGAAGCAGTGTTTGGTATCATGGCCTTTGAGCCAATGATACTTACAAAATCAGTTTAAATACCCCCCTTTGGAAGTGACTCCTTCGGGGATTTCAGGGAGTTCTATCATGCCCTGGGCAAGTAGGAGGTCTAGGACCTCCGACACAGGTTGCCCCAGCGGAGTATACTCCCGTTTTTCAACCGGTTTTTGAAAATTGCGCTCCCTCTTATTTTCTAATTTTTCAAAATTTTTGGAAGTGCCCGCCACGCCTGGATCCACCCGGACATTGGCGATTTTATGGGGCTTTGCCCCTTTGTCCGTCGTGGGCAACCCATATGCGATGGGCTTTTCCAAACGGGTTTTTGGAATGGCACTTCCTTTCCAAAAGTGATCGTATATCCCTTTTCGCAAGTTGGTTTCGAAAAGGGAGGCCTTTTTGATCAACTTATGGAAAGTTGAAATCTCATGGAGCGAGAGAAGGGTTTTTAACTCGCTTTTAAAATTATCCAGGATGAGCATTACTGCGCATCCTTCGGATATGGGCTCTCGCACTTGGCCCAAAAGCGACCTCCATCTTATAATGAAGGCATGCACGTCTTCGTTCATGCCTTGCTTTATATCCCTTAAGGTATTCAGGGTTAGCGCGACTTCTACGTTGTGTGCAAATCTTTGCATGAAGCAGTTCGCTAACTCTTCAAAAGTAGCGAACTGGCTTAAGTCGTAGGAAGCCAGCCATTTGGCAGCTGTGCCTTTAAGGGATAGAAGGAACCAATACACCCATTTCATCGAGTCCTTTTTCTTCTTATGGGCTCGACGTGAGAAAAGCTGCAAGTGAGACCTAGGGTCTCCCATGCCATCATACCGATGGAAGTTCGGTATTTCATCGTCACTGTCTGTTTCGTAATCCATAGGAAGGAAATCAGAGAGGGCGTAGCTCTTTTTCTCTTTATTCTGCCCTTTCAGCAACTGTTGTAGGGCTTTACGGTCCTTTTGTGTGAAGGACTCGTGGTATTGGTTGCCTTCCATTACGGAGGCCTCTTTTTGCTTGCGAGGTTTTTTAGATTTCTTTTTAGGCCTTTGTTCACCGTTTGATGAACATGAATCGCCTACTTCAGCCTCTTGGCTGAGAGCATCGATTTTGGCCTCAAACTCCCTTCTCAAGTCCTCGATTTCATCTAGTTTTATTTTGTTTTTGAAAATCCTCCTAGAGTGAGAACTTGATGCGCATGAGCCTTGGCTCGACACTTCACTTGGATTGGATTTTAACATGCTTTTCAAGCTTTTTTTCAAAATGTCCTAAGTACAAGCAAAGAAAACAAGTTAAAACGACACCATTTTACAAAATTTTCGCAAGACTCCTTAAAAAAAACTCGATTTTTGAAAGGCTCACGTCCCATCGGGCGTGCCAATCCCTATAGACGCACGAAAATCCCTGCCTCTTTACCTTTTTCAAGGCTCGGTGCGGATCCTCTCGTGTGTCTAAGGCCTATATATGCAAACAGGGCATGCCAGCTAGCTTACCTAAGCTAGCGAAGATATTTTTAACACTGACTTCTAAACATGGCGACTGTGAGCAAGTAAGCTCTTGTCGTCGCAGACCTTCTTGCACCGATGCGCAAGGGTCAGTCTGTATGCTTTGCAAAAATCGAGTTTTGGAGAGAAAGTCTACGAAGCGGTTCGAGGTGTCTATTTCGGGTCTTTAAAATGCGATTGCATGTTTTAGATCACGTGGATTTGCACGTGCCTAAGTCTTTTCTTTTATTCCCTTTTCGGGCCACCTAGTTTGTGTGTTATGAACACTCCACTACATGGGCGAATTCGAGCGGGGCTTGCTTTGATTCAATATGCGTCCTACCTTGTGGTATGGCGTAGATGCAATGCAAACTCACGCTACTCCAAAGGGAAAACCCGAAATGTAAAGACAATACTGAAGGGAAATAACCGAAGGGAGATATGTATATAGATTATGTATATGAGCCCTTACTCGGGACTTGCAAATAAGAGCGAAGGCTCAATGTGGGTGCGTGCTTGAATTGAAAGACTTACACACACGACATGAATTTAAACCCAAATATAAATTGCAGTATGGCCTTGACTAAGGTCTTGGGAGTAAGAGCGAAGGCTCAATGTGTGTGAGAGTGCTTGAATTGAAGTACTACACACACGACATAAATGAAACCCAAATATAACTGCAATAAGGCCTTTACTAAGGTCTTGGGAATAAGAGCGAAGGCTCAATGTGTGTGAGAGTGCTTGAATTGAAAGACTTACACACACGACATGAAATGAAACCCAAATAGTATAGGTCGGCCCTTACTTGGGTCTTTCAAATAAGAGCGAAAGCTCAATGTGTGTGAAAGTGCTTGAATTGAAAGACTTACTCACACGACATTGTAGACGCGCGAAAATCCCCGCCTCTTCGCCTCTTTCGTGGCTTGGAGTGGATCTTAGCGTGCGTCTAAGGCCTATATATACAAATAGGGCGTGCCAGCTAGCTTACTTAAGCTAGCGAAGATATATCAACACTGACTTCTAAACGTGGCGACTGTGAGCAAGTGAGCTCTTGTCGTCGCAGACCTTCTTGCACCGATGCGCAAGGGTCAGTCTGTACGCTTTTGCAAAAACCGAGTTTTAGGGAGAAAACCTACGAAACGGTTCGAGGTGTCTATTTCGGGTCTTTAAGATGCGATTGCATATTTTAGATCACGTGGATTTGCACGTGCCTAAGTCTTTTCTTTTATCCCTTTTTGGGTCGCCTAGTTTGTGTGTTATGAACACTCCACTACATGGGCGAATTCGAGCGGGGGTTGCTTCGATGCAATATGCGTCCTACCTCGTGGTATGGCGTAGATGCAATGCAAACTCACGCTACTCCAAAGGGAAAAACCCGAAATGTAAAGACAATGCTGAAGGGAAATAACAGAAGGGAAATAACCGAAGGGAAATAACCGAAGGGAAATAACCGAAGGGAAATAACCGAAGGGAGATACGTATATATCTTATGTATATGAGCCCTTACTCGGGTCTTGCAAATAAGAGCGAAGGCTCAATGTGGGTGCGTGTTTGAATTGAAAGACTTACACACACGACATGAAATTAAACCCAAATATAAATTGCAGTATGGCCTTGACTAAGGTCTTGGGAGTAAGAGCGAAGGCTCAATGTGTGTGAGAGTGCTTGAATTGAAAGACTTACTCACACGACATAAATGAAACCCAAATATAACCGCAATAAGGCCTTTACTAAGGTCTTGGGAGTAAGAGCGAAGGCTCAATGTGTGTGAGAGTGCTTGAATTGAAAGACTTACTCACACGACAAGAAATAAAACCCAAATAGTATAGGTCGGCCCTTACTTGGGTCTTTCAAATAAGAGCGAAAGCTCAATGTGTGTGAGAGTGTTTAAATTGAAAGACTTACTCACACGACATGAAATGAAACCCAAATAGTATAGGTCGGCCCTTACTTGGGTCTTTCAAATAAGAGCGGAAGCTCAATGTGTGTGAGAGTGTTTAATCGAAAGACAACGCACCCAACTTAAACAAAACCCTTCGGAAATGAAATATATACGTACACTTATATATTAGGGGCTGATTAGGCCCGTGTGTGTTCGAAGTTGTGCACGACTAAGAGAGTGCACGTGTGTGGTTGTGCCAAGCCACGTTATTACAAGCGGGGGGAGACTATGCTCCGTTATTACAACCCCGTATCAAATTGAATTTCAAGCAAGTGTATGATTAAAGACCGAGTTTAGAAACTTACAAGTAGCTGGTCCGTAGAGGTCTTGCTTGAACGTGGCCTTGGCTTTGGGCTGCAAACGGGAGCTCCGCGAAGGTGTGTGACCAAGAGTGCTGGCCGGCTGCAAATGGGCGCGGGATGGACGCCTCGAAGGGGGCCGGTGGCGAGTAGGCGGCGCCTCCAAGTAGGGAGTTTAGAGTGGCTGACTAAGTGGGTCTTAGGGTCACTAGGGAAGTTAGGTACTAAGGGAAAACTGGCCCTAAAAGGTGAGTTAGTGGGAAGGCCAAATAGGGCACCTAGGGGGGTCGGCCGAATGGGAGATGGTGGCTAAGCAGTGGCCAGCCACTTGGGTTATCCTAGGTTCGGCTAGGCTTAGATGGTGGCGACAAAGAGGTGGAGCTAAGGGGAAGATGGGTGGCTAAGAGTGGAGAGGTGGTAGAGAGTGGTTTTGAGGGAGTTAGGGGGACTTACCGAATGGGAAAGAGTGGCGGATGGAGTGGGAGAGTGGCGGGCAGGTGGTTGTCGGCTGGTGGAGTTGGGGGAAAGGTGGTGACGTCCAGCTGGGGGGGGGCAGTGATGGTGACGTGGGAGAGGGAAGGTGGCGGAGCAGGTGGCGGCTGGTGGAGGAGCTGGAGCTGCTGGCTGTCGGCTGGTGGAAGATGGGAGAAGGAGAGGGCCCGGCTGGGAGTGGAGAGTGGTTCCACTTGAAAAACCCGCCCACAATGAGGGGGGTTTAAATAGGGGATGGGTAGGTCGGTTAGGGCTGGGTTGTGGGTAGTGGTTAGGTGGTTTAGGTAGGGTAGTATGTAGATAAGGTGGGCTGGATGGGATTGGGCCAGATATTTTAAAACTAGGGGTTTGGGAAAATCGTGGGCTAAGGGTGGTTTAGGGGTTTAGGGCTAGGTTAGGTGGTTGGGTTTTAGGGTGAGGTTTAGTGAGCTAGGTTAGGTGGTTTAGGCTAGGTTTAGGCTAGGATTAGGGAAATTAATCTAGGTTTAGAGAAGGATTAGGGAAGTGGGTTAGGTGATTAGGTTGGGATTAGGCCGGGATTAGGGAAGTGGGTTAGGTGATTAGGTTCAGATTAGGGGTGGATTAGGGGTTTAGGCTAGGTTTAGGCATTTTTTAGGCTAGGTTTAGGTGAAGGAGCTCCCTTAGCATGGCCCATAGACCTTGATCACCCCATGTTGGTGCAGCCCTAGGTTAGGTTTTAGCTAATTACAAGCTTAAACCCACTCAATTAGGCTAACCCACATGATTAACCCAAACTTGACACACAAGTCAAGCTTAATACAACACTCTTGATATTTTTCACCCCCACTCTCTCTCATGCCCAATATCCCACGTGAATTTCAAGTGGGCCCCACCTCCATTTATGAGAAGGTGATGTGGGCCATGGATATGGATATTGGATTGGATCTCTGGATCCAAATCCAAATCCAAATCCACATATGGGTTTGGATTGGAATCTGGATATATATGGTCCAGATCCAATCCAAACTGAACTCTGACTCCTTCGAGCTGGGTTCGAGACGGACGATTCGTGCGGGGCCTGACAGCATCAGTGCTCCGTCTGCGTTGGGTCTTCGCCAACATGGTCGCCCGCCTCCGTTTCTGCCTTCCGGAGATGACTTCAAATGATATTTTGGTAAGAACAGGGTCTTGGACGTTCGAGATCCTGGGATGTGAATCAGATGCAAGAGTTGCTGCGCCGGGCTCGACAGGTGCTCCGGTTCCGGGCTCTTCTTGGCTCTCCTGGTCCTGTCTTGATCGGGCCAAGCCACTTTGGGGTTTCAAAACATGTTTTAAAAGGGTTTTTAAAAGCTATATTATATGTTTTTGAAAGATAGAGTTTAAAACATATATACAGGGTTGGTTTGGAAGGCTCCTAGGTTTCCAAACTCAAAAATGGCCCTTTGGGGCTGCTTGTATAAAACCAGATTTGTTTAAGAAATTCGTGGGATTTCGGGGTGTTTACAGACATAAAATGAAACCCAAATAGTATAGGTCGGCCCTTACTTGGGTCTTTCAAATAAGAGCGAAAGCTCAATGTGTGTGAGTGCTTGAATTGAAAGACAACGCACCCAACTTAAGCAAAACCCTTCGAAAATGAAAGTATATGTATATACTTATGTATTAGGGGCTGATTAGGCCCGTGTGTGTTCAAAATCGTGCACAACTAAGAGAGTGCACGTGTGTGGATGTGCCAAGCCACGTTATTACAAGCGGGGGGAGACCATGCTCCGTTATTACAACCCCGTATCAAATTGAATCTCAAGCAAGTATACAACTAAAGACCGAGTTTAGGCACTTACGAGTAGCTGGTCCGTAGAGGCCTTGCTTGAGCGTGGGCTTGGCCTTCACCTTGGGCTGCAAACGGGAGCTCCGCGAGGATGGATGACAAAGGGTGTTGGCCGGCTGCAAGTGGGGCGCGGGATAGGCGCCTCGAAGGTGGCCGGCTGCAAGTGGGTGTCACCTTGATGTGGGGGATTAAAGGGGCTGGGCCAAGTGAGTGTGTAGGGTCACGAATGGAGAGTATAGAGTGTTAGGGAATATGGACCTAAGGGGAGTTTAAGGGAAGGCCGAATGGGAGTCTTAGGGGAAAAGAGATGCCTGGCCGGGTGTAGTTAGAGTAGTTAGGTAGTGGCCGGTGGTTTAGGTTGTGATAGGTTCGGCTAAGTGAGAATGGTGGCAGCAAAGGGCTGATGTGTAGGTAAGGTGGTGGTATGGTGGGTGGCTAGGAGTGGAGAGGGAGTAGAGAAGGAGCTAGGTAGGGGGGGGGGGGGGGGGGGGGGTACTTACCGAATGGGGAGAAGGTGGTGCTCGGCTGGGCTTGGGGAAGGCAGTGAGGCTTGGCCGGGAGGTGGTGGAGATGGCGGTGCAAGCTGTGGTGGGATGGAAGGAGGGTGGTGGTGCAGGCGGCGCAGGTGGAGCAGCTGGGGCAGGTTCGGCTGGGCTGGGAAGTGGGGAGAGAGGGGCCGGCTGGGATTAGTGAGGGGTTCTAGCTTGGAAAACCCGCCCCCAAGGGGGGGGGGTTTATATAGGGATGGGTAGGTCGGTTAGGGCTGGGTTTGGGGTAGTGGTTAGGTGGTTTAGGTAGGGTGGTATGAAGATAAGGTGGGCTGGAAAGGGTAGGGCCAGATATTTTTAGAAACTAGTGGTTTGGGTAGATTGTGGGCTAGGGGTGGTTTAGGGGTTTAGGGCTAGGTTAGGTGGTTGGGTTCTAGGGTGAGGTTTAGTGAGCTAGGTTAGGTGATTAGGCTAGGTTTAGGCTAGGTTTAGGGAAATTAACCTAGGTTTAGGGAAGGATTAGGGAAGTGGGTTAGGTGATTAGGCTCAAATTAGGGGTGGATTAGGGTGGTAGGCTAGGATTAGGTATTTTGGGTTAGGTTTAGGTGAGGGAGCTCCCTTTGCATGGCCCATAGACCTTAACCACCTCATGTTGGTGCAGCCCTAGGTTAGGTTTTGGCTAATTTCAAGCTTAAACCCACTCAATTAGGCTAACCCACATGATTATCCCCAAACTTGACACACAAGTCAAGCTTAATTACAACACTCTTGATATTATCCATCCCCACTCTCTCTCATGCCCATAATCCCACGTGAATTTCAAGTGGGCCCCACCTCCATTTATGAGAAGGTGATGTGGGCCATGGATATGGATATTGGATTGGATCTCTGGATCCAAATCCAAATCCAAGTCCACATATGGGTTTGGATTGGGATCTGGATATATATGGTCCAGATCCAATCCAAACTGAACTCTGACTCCTTCAAGCTGGGTTCGAAACGGATGATTTGTGTGGGGCCTGACAGCATCAGTACTCCGTCTGCGTTGGGTCTTCGCCAACATGGTCGTCCGCCTCCATTTCTGCCTTCTAGAGATGACTTCAAATGATATTTTGATAAGAACAGGGTCTTGGACGTTCGAGATCCTGGGGGTGTGGATGTGATACAAGAGTTGCTGTACCGGGCTCGACATGTGCTCCGGTTCCGGGCTCTTCTTAGCTCTCCTGGTCCTGTCTTGATCGGGCCAAGCCGCTTCGGGGTTTCAAAAACGTGTTTTAAAAGGTTTTCAAAAGCTATATTATACATTTTTGAAATACAGAGTTTAAAACATATATACAGGGTTGTCTGGAAGGCTCCTGGGTTTCCAGACTCAAAATGGCCCTTTGGGGCTGCTTGTACAAAACCAGATGAATTTGAGAAATTCGTGGGATTTCGGGGTGTTTACAGCGTTAGGAGAAAAGATCGATGCCTTAAGCCAAGAAGCTGAAGATGTCGAATCTTGCTCTTCCAATGGTAAGAAAACCAAAACAAATAGGAAATCGAATCATTCTAGGAAACCTAGGGCCGTTTCGAAATTTGAAGAACTTGAGCCCGAGTCTTATGCTTTATACCAACTTTTGAAAAATCAAACACGAGAAAAAAAGTCTTCTGCTTTATCCGATTTCCTACCCTCCGATTACCAAACAGATAGTGATGATGAGGTACCTAGTTTTCACCGGTATGATGGAAACGGGGACCCTAGGTCTCATCTTCAACTTTTTTCTCGGAGTGCTTACAAAAAAAAGAAAGATTCCTCTAAGTGGGTCTATTAGTTTCCTCACTCTCTAAAAGGAAATGTTGCCAAATGGTTGGCCTCCTATGACTTGAGCCAATTCGTCGATTTCGAAGAGCTAGCCAATTGTTTTATGCCGAGGTTTTCACACAATGTAAAAGTCACTCCAACCTTGAATACGTTGAGGGATACCAAGCAAGCCCCTAACGAAGACGCCCACGCATTCATCGTTAGATGGAGGTCGATCTTAGGTCAAGTCAAGGAACCTATCTTCGAAGGATGAGCGGTAATGCTCATCCTTGAGAATTTCAAAAGAGATTTGAAAGTCCTCCTTTCATTGCATGAAATTTCTACTTTTCAAAAACTGATCAAGAAAGCTTCCCTTTTCGAAACCAATTTGAAAAAGGGAACTTACAAAGATCTTTGGAAAGGCAAAAATTTTTCAAAAATGTTTGAAAAACCTAGGCCATATGGGCCACATGCACCAGAGGGAGGAGTAAAAGCACAAAAAGTGGCCAATGTTCGAGTAGAGCAAGGCTTAGTAGGGCCCTCCAAACCTTCGGGGCAAAAAGTTTTCAAAAAAAATAAAAAAAATAGAAAAAGATTTGAGAAAAGGGAGTACACCAACCTAGGGTAGCCACTCACGGAGGTCATAGACATCTTGTTAGCACAGGGTCTCACAACTCTTCCAGAAATTCCCGAAGGAACACCACCCCAAGGAAAATTTTTAAACAGTTTTTGTAAATATCATAGGCTCAAGGGCCATGATACCCAACACTACTACGCTCTGAAGAATAAGATTGAAGAGTTGATCGAGCAAGGTAAATTGCATGTCTCCGCAGAGCAAGACCCACCTCAAGCCATCTTCAAGGAACCCTTCTCTGACCACGCCAGTTCAAGTGGGAAGGAAAAAGAGGTATGTTTTCAATCAAACACAAATCATGCAGTGCATACCGTGCATACCACTCCTCACCCACCACACTTTCCCGTAATAAAAAATACCCAAGCAATAGTGATCCGGGGAGCGCTTAGAGTCCCGCCCTCGGCTTGAGCCTTGGTAGAAATTCAAGGTGCCCCGAGACACCAGTTTAGAGCCAAAATAGGGACGAGCCCTAGGAAAAGTGTAGGGGAAGTGACTAGATCCGGGGGGATCTATCAACCCTGTAAACACCCTAAAATCAAATGATTTTCCAAAACAAACACCTGGTTTGAAAATCCATTTCAAAACCAATTTTGAGTTTTTGAAAACCTAGGAGTTCCAAAAGCTTTAAGCTTCTGTTAAAAACCCTTTTGAAGTATGAATTTCTTAAACTCGGGCCAAGTCCCAATTTTATAAACAGCCAAATCCAACAGGTGGAGCCTGATCAAAAGCAGCTCCAAAAGCAGGTCCAAAAGCCTAGAAGTCAGCTCAACTTGATAAAAGCAAGATCAAAAAGCAAAAGGAGAGTCCAGGCTAGAAGCATACTTTAGCCCTAGAGCATGAAAACAAAGCACCAAACCAAATCATCAGAAATCCAAACCCAAGCTTGAAATTCCAAAAATCAGACAAAACTGAGTCCCGAAGGTGAGAAGGAGATCGGACGAAAAGGTTGGGGAAAACCCAGCCCAATATGGAGCACTAATGAAGCCAGTGCCCTTGAAAATCATCCGTCTTGAAACGCCAAGAAGGACTGAAGAAATAAAAATTTGGATTGGATTTGGACATAAATATCCAGATCCAGACCCAAATAGTGTTTGGATTGGATTTAGATCATAAAATCCAAATCCAAGATCCAAACCCAAGACCCACCCCCTTTGCCTATAAATAGAGGTGAGGGGGTGGTGGAAGTTCACGTGAATCTCAAGTGGAGGCTTGGGGAGAGAGAGTGCATAAAGTAGGAGAGAGAAAAATGGTGGGCTTGATATTTTTAAGTGGGCTAGCCTTGTGGGTTTGATCAAGGGTATGGGTTCAAGCCATGTATGGACCTAGACCTAACCAAAGGGTTGCACCAACATGAAGGACGACTGTAAAGTAGTGTGGATTGATGGGCTACACGAGGTGAACCGGCTCCAAAAGGTAGCTCTCTCAACCTCACCCTAACCTAGCCTACTTCACCTAACCGACCCCACTAAACCTAACCCAAACCTAGCCTAGACTCAGCCCCTTTCACCTAAACCGACCTAGACTTCACCAAACCGACTCTCTTAAAACCCACCTAAACCTAGCCCTAACTACACCCTAGTTGGACCATCCTCACCCCAAAACCCACCTACCTAACCCATGGCTAAACCTAGCCCAGCCACCCTCTCCACGGACCTCCCCTAAACCATCTAACCGAGTGCAACTTGCACTCGGTTTAGGTCCCACATGCCCCTAGACGACCCCCATCCTACACCTTGTGCAGCGCCTACCGACCGACTCCAGCCCCTAGCCAGCACCCTAGCCATCACTCCCCTGCCACAACCTACCACCTGCACACCCTGCCGACCTACACCAGTCCCAGCCAAACCCAGCACCTCACTGTGCCCCACTGCCCCAACCTGCGCCTAACTCCCAACACCCGGCCACCTTCTCGCGTGCCACCTTCCCGCGTCACCAACACCCTATCACCCACACCTTGCTGCAGACCCCCTGCAGCGCCCCAGTGCATCTATCGCACCTCCTTCCCGCGCCTAGCACCTGCCGCCTTCCCGCACCTAGCGCCTGCCGCCTTCTCGTGCCTAGCGCCTGCCATCTTCCCGCGCTTAGCGCCTGCCATCTTCCCGCGCCTGCCACTCCCTTACCCATCTGCCGACCTACCCCGAACCAGCACCCCAGACTCCCTAGGACCACCCTAACATCCCATCCCACTTGACCTAACACCCCCTCTATGGCCCAAACTCACCTAGACCTAACTAGGACCATACCCACTTAGCTAACCCACACCTTAGCGGTGACCCACTTAGCTAACCTACAACTTGGCCGAACCTAGTCCATCCTAAACCCTTAAACACTTGGCTGCCCCCAAGCAAGCCTAAGCCTAAACTCTCACGTCTAAACCCACCTAGGGAGACCTAGCTCGTGGCTACCAAGGAGGACGGACCCGAGCAACTTGAGAGGAAAAGCCGACCACGTGTAAGTGTTTAAATTCGGTTTTTACCTTACTCATTTGATATTAAATTCAATTCGACATGGGGTTGTAATAATGGAGCGTAGTCTCCCCCTGAAATGTAATATTCGTGCTTGATACACAAGCCACACACATACACTTGAGCCTTATCGCTCTTAATCGTACACAAGGGACACTCATGTGCACTTGAGCCTTTCCGCTCTTAAGCTAAAGTATATATTTCCATTCGGGTAATTTACTTTAGTGAAAGTTGTGTGAGTTGCAATTCAATTCGGGTTGTTACATTCAAGTCGTGTGAGTTTGTCATTTAAATTTCACACTTACACACACATTGAGCCTTTCCGCTCTTAAGCTAAAGTATATATTTTCATTCGGGTATTTACTTTAGTGAAAGTCGTGTGAGTTGTCATTTAAATTTCACACTTACACACAAAAGCACTCGAGCCTTTCGGCTCTCCACTCTCACACACATTTTGAGCCTTTGTTGCTCATAGGATATAACATACTTATATATTTTCAAGTTGTGTGAGTTTAGTTCACGTCGAGTTGCATTTCTCTTTGTGTGGATTTACATTAAGTCGTGTGAGTTGCTTTACATTTCGGGTATTTACATTAAGCTGCGTGAGTTGCACTTTCAATTTCGGGTATTTACATTAAGTTGTGTGAGTTGCTTGCAATTCGAGCCTAGCTCACATCATCATCTCAAAACCCAAAAATCTTTTGTGCATCTTTGCATTCGTTAGCTTTTTGAAAGCGCACCGAATCTATGCACAAACCATGTTGAAAATAGGTCACTTGTGCACACACATATCTGGCCTAAATAGCTAAAAACTCAAAGACTTAGGTGCGTCCAAAGTCGTAATAAAACTTGCAAACTAGGCATACATTGAATTTTCAAACACTGATCTTGCAAAGTTTTGTAAAAACAAAGTTTTAATCGTTTAAATTGACCCTTGAGCATCGGTTCAAGAAGGTTTAAACGAAAAGATCCTGCTTTCCCACAATTACCTCAAAAAGTCAGATATTTCAAAATCTTCGCTAGCTTGAGCAAGCTAGCTGGCACGCCCTTAGAAATGACGTAGATACGAAAAGGTTCATTTCCGGCTTCAAAACCAGAAGTAAAAATTTTCATGTTTACAGATTTGGCACGCCCGGTGGGACTCGAGGCTTAAAACTTTGATAAAACAAGCAAAACTCTGCGAAAATTTTCCAAAAGTATTTTTGCCTATTTGCATTTGTAGGATTTAAACTTTCATTGAGTCATGTCTAGTTTAGGCTCTAACGAAGTGACTAGCCGAGCCTCGCGCTCTTCAAGTTCCCTTTCCAAAAAGATTTCAAAATCTCAATTAAAGTGTAAGAAAGAAGAGTTAGAAAACTTCCGTAGGGAATTCGAGGCTAAAATAGATGCAAGAATTGATGCCCTTAGCCAAGAGGTTGAGGTGGCCGACTCTTGTTCATCACATGGCGAACCTGTCAAAGCCAAGAAAAGAACTACCAAGACAAGAAAACCCAAGGAAACCTCCACAATGGAGGGGGACCAATACCACGGTTCCTTCACATTGAAGGATCGCAAAGCCCTTTAACAACTGTTGAAGGGGCAAAATAAAGAAAAGAAATCGTACGCCCTTTCTGACTTTCTTCCTTCGAATTATGAAACAAACAGCAACGACAACATACCAAATTTCCATCGGTACGATGGCACGGGGATCTTAGATCCCACTTGCAACTCTTTTCACGCAGAGCCCATAAGAAGAAAAGGGACTCTGCAAAATGGATTTATTGGTTCCCCCTTTCCCTCAAGGGGACTGCTTCAAAATGGCTTGCTTCCTACAACTTAAGCCAGTTTGCTACTTTTGAAGAGTTAGCAAATAGCTTCATGCAAAGATTTTCGCACAACGTGGAAGTAACGCCCACTTTGAATACCTTGAGGGACACAAAACAAGCTTCGAACGAGGATGTACACTCATTCATCGTTCGATGGAGGTCCTTCCTTGGGCAAATAAAAGAGCCCATCTCTGAAGGATGCATAGTCATGCTCATCCTTGAAAATTTTAAAACGAAGATCAAAACTCTTCTTTCATTACACGAAATATCTACCTTTCACAAGTTAATAAAGAAGGCTTCCTTATTTGAAACCAATATAAAAAAGGGAGTCTATGACGACTTGTGGAAGGGACAAATACTTCCCAAAACGAGATTTGAAAAACCTAAAACTTACGGGCCACCCATGACAGACAAAGGGGCAAAACCATAAAAGATTGCAAATGTCCGAATGGAGTCGAGCCTAGCGGGTACTTCAAAAAAGCTCGAACAACAAAAAAATGAAAAATTTCAAAAAAACTTTGAAAAACGGGAGTATACCACCCCACTGGGGCAACCAGTCTCGGAGGTCCTAGACCTCCTACTCGCCCAAGGCTTGGTAGTACTCTCGGAAATTCTTGAGGGGACCCCGCCAAAAGGGAGGTTTTTAAACAGATATTGCAAGTATCATCGGCTCAAAGGCCATGATACGAACAAATGCTTTTCCCTTTTAAACAAAATTGAAAGCTTGATAGAGCAGGGCCGACTCCAGGTCACTGAAGAACCTGAGCCTGCCCAAGCTGTGCTCAAAGAACCCTTCTCCAATCATGCAAGTACCGGTGGGAAGGGAAAAGAGGTATGTGCTTTCGCAACCTCGAAAGGTTTTATGCATGCATCATATTCTGGCTTCACTACTTGTCCACCTTCTCTCATCATATATAAGAAAGTCACCCAAGTAGTGATTCGGGGAGCGCTTAGAGTCCCACCCCCGGCTAGAGCCATCTTAAAAATTCCAGGTGCTCCAAAGCACACGAATAGAGCCAACTTAGGAGCGAGCCTTAAGCAAAGTGTAGGGGAAGTGACCAGGTCCAGGAGGATCTATCAACCCCCACACTTAGAAAAAACTGCTAAAAAAGTGGTCAATGTTCCTGACCCTTCAAAAGCATGCATTCCTAAGGTTTTGAAAATCACGAACAAAGGCAAAAACGTTTTAACCTCATATGATTTTGAAAAACATCTTTCTAAGATCCCGATAAACATGTCCATCCTAGAGTTGATACAAACCTCACCTAGGCATAGACTAGTTTTAGAAAAAATCTTAGAGAGAGCCAAGGTTAACTCGAGTATAACTCTTGAGTCCTTGTCATTCCTAGTTGCACCCATCTGTGCAAAAATGCCAATTGTGTTTTCGAAAGACGAAATCGAAAGACCATATGAAACCCACAATCAAGCCCTACATATCAAGGTGGTATTGAATCACCATCCTCTAGATAGGTGCTTGGTTAATGGGGGAGGAGGTCTCAATATCCTCCCGCTACACGTGGCATGTCAAATTGGAGTCACCTTGACTTCTATAAACCCGAGCACCATCGTTATCACTGGATACGATGGGAATGCATCCAAACCTTTGGGAGCCATAGAGTTACCCATGGAAATTGGGGGAATAGCCCACGCGTGGGTGTTCCATGTCTTAGACATACACCCTATAGACATGGAAAATTTTCACTCTGGGTTCTTAGGCCTGAAGTGAACCTTTTCGTATGTCTAAGTCGCTTTTATAAAAAGGGCGTGCCAGCTAGCTTATTCAAGCTAGCGAAGTAAGTTTTTGAATATCTGACTCGTTTGGGGCGATTGTGAGCAAGTGGGCTCTTTTTGTCACAGATCTTCTTGCACCGATGCGCAAGGGTCAGTCTGTATGCTTTTGCAAAGTCGATTTTAAACAAGTATAACCTCTTTAAAAATATACGAAGTGTTTGATTGGGTTTCGTTTGTATTGTTGCTGATTTTATTTCACGTGGGATTTGCACGTGCCTATGTCTTTGATTTTAGCCAATTTTGGGCGTGAGATATGTGCGTCAAGTGCCTAAATGTGGCGAGTTTTGCACGGGTGTATGGGGTTTTGCTTTGATGCAATATGTGTCCTAACTCATGGTATGGCGAATATGCAATGCAAACTCACACAATGGAACAGGAAAACCTAGAATTAAAAGACATAGCCGAAGGGAAATTGCATAAGGGAAATTGCAACAGGGAAATTGCAAAAGGGAAATATGGCTATATCTTAAGAGCAGAAAGGCTCAATTGTGTAAGTGTGTGTCGTGTATTTATTGAAAGACTACTCACACAGCTGAACCTTAAAACCCAAATCTTAAAGACACAGCAAAAGGGAAATACAACTATATATATATGGGCCCGAAGGTCGCCAACGTGTGCGTGGGGGTTGTGTGTATATGTAAAGACAACTCACACAACTTGGAAATAACACCTACATTGAATTGCAATATGGCTCTTATTAGAGTCTTGGGAGTAAGAGCGAAAGCTTAATGTGTGTGAGTGTGGAATTGAAAGACCACGCACACAACTTGAATGTAAACCCCAAATTGAATCGCAATATGGCTCTTATTAGAGTCTTGGGAGTAAGAGCGAAAGCTCAATGTGTGTGAGTGTGGAATTAAAAGACCACGCACACAACTTGAATAAAAACCCACGCAGCTGAACCTATATAAATAAAGCTATATCTTAGGGGCTGTCAAGGCCCGTGTGTGTGCAAAAGGTGTGCAACTAAGAGCGGAAAGGCTCAAGTGCACGTGTGTGCTTGTGTGTCATACATCAATATTACATCTTGGGGGGAGACTACGCTCCATTATTACAACCCCATATCAAAATTTAATTAAATATAAAGCAAGTTAATGTAATAGGCCAAGTTTAGACACTTACATGTGGCTGGTCCATCTTCAACTTGCTTGGATTTGGACTTGTGATTCGCCTTGGGCAGCCAAGAGGAGTTCCTTAGGTAGTTTGAGAGAGGTTGGGATTCAGATGTGTTTAGGGACAGGTAGGGGTACTGGTCGGCTGATTTGTGGAAGCTAGGTTGGCTTGGAATTAGGGAAGGTAGGTTGGGTGTTAAGGTGCTAAGGTGACAGGCCAGGTAGTGTTGGAGTGGGGTATGGTGAAGGGGTGCTGCTACTTTGGGGAAGGGAGAGTTATACTAATCGGGAATGGAGGGAGGATGGCAGGTGGTGCTCGGCTAGGAGTGAAGAGATGCTGGCCAGGTGGAAGGTGGTGCTTGGCTGGGAGTGCAGGGATGCTGGCCAGGTGCTAGTGCTGGGGCAACCGGGTGGAAGGAAGGATGGAAGGTGGTGCTGTTGGTTGGGTGGAAAGGAGGTGGTGCTTGGCTGGGAAGGAGGCAGCAGGTGGTGTTGGTGGCCGGGTGGAAAGGAGGTGGCGGGTGCAGCAGGTGGAAGGGAAATGCTGGTGTCCAGGTCCTGGCCAAATGGGAGGATGAAGAGAGGAAACCCACAGGTGATGGATGGGCTCTTATATAGGCTAGCCAACTAGGGATTAATGGCTGGGGGATAAGGGAGCTAGGGACTAGGGTGGGTTGGTTAGTGGGTAGTTAGGGTGTGGCTGGGTCTAGTTAGGAAGCAAGGTCAGTTGGGCTTCTAATAGCTAAGGTTGGTTAGGCTTAGCTAGTTAGGGAGTGGCTAGGTCTAATTAGGAACCAACCTTAGTTAGGTGGGTTGGGGGTAGATATTTATATTAGGTGTGCTGGGATATATTGTGGGCTAGATATTTTATGGTTTAGGATGGGGGTGGCTGCAACTAGTTTAGGTCGGTTTAGGGGATATTGTGGGTTGGGCTAGTGGTTTGGGGTAGGTTGGTTAGGTGGGTTGGGTTTAGTTGGTGAGGGACTTAGTTAGGTGAACTAAGGTTAGCTTAGGGCTAGTTGGTCCAGCTAGGTGAGGTCGACTAGGTGAAGTGGGTGTGGTTTTGGGTGAGAAGGGCTAGGTCTAGGCTAGGTTTGGGTTAGGTTTAGGAAAGATGGCTAGGTGAGATAGGCTAACTTAGGGCTAGGTTTAGGAACCACCTCTTGGAGCCGGTCCATTACTTTAGTTGCAGCCATATCCAAGTTGGTGCAGCCCTAGGTCAAGTGTAGGTGTATACAAGCTTGAACCCACACTCTTGGTTAAACCCACAAGGCTAACACACTTTTGACCAAAAAAGTCAAGCCTACCAACTTTCTCACTCTTACTTTATGGCCCTTTTCTCTCTCTACCCAAGCCTCCCAAGAGCATTCACGTGAACTTTTGTGGGCCCCTCACCCCATTTATGGGGAGGTGAAGTGGGCCATGGATTTGGATCTTGGGATCCAAATCCAAATCCAAATATATTTTGCGTTTGGATCTGGATATATATGGTCCAGATCCAATCCAAATTTGATTTTTTTGATTCCTTCATGGTGTTTTGAAACGGACGGTTTGTGCGGGGCCTAACTTCACCAGTACTCCATCTTGTGTTGGGTCTTCGCCAACATTTTCGTCCAATCTCCTTCTCACCTTCGGGATTTCATTTTGATCATATTTCTGATATTTGGGGCTTGGATGTCTGAGAATTTGGGGATGCTTTTGACATGAGAGTTGATATGCCAGGCTTGAAGTATGCTTCGGGTCTGGGCTCTCCTTTGCCTTTTCGATCCGCTCTTATCAGGCCAAGAGGCTTTTGGGGCTTTTTCCCCCGTTTCTGTGGCTACTTTTGATCAAACTGTACCTGTTGGATTCAACTCTTTGCAAAATTGGGACTTGGCCCAAGTATAAGATATTTCATATCAAAATGGGGTTTTATACAAAATTTGAAGCTTTTACAACTCCTTTGCCTTCGAAAACTAAAAATCTAGTCTTGAAAAGGGGATTTTAAAACCAGGTATGTTTTATGAAAACCCTAGAATTTCAGGGTGTTCACAGATGCCCCTCTTTGGCATTATCCTGGCAAAGACGACAATACTCCTTTCAATGTTTCCCTAGATCTATCCACGAAAATATGGGATCGTTCTAATTTTTGAGCAAAATCTCTCTTTTAAACCTGGTAGGAGGAGATATCATGCCAAAGGAGACTTTTCTATGGTTTCTGGTCCTTAATGGGGATCATGTTATGCAAGTGTTCATGCGTGAATATGCACATGCATGACATGGATGAGACGCCAAGAAGGGCGACCTCCTAGAGACCAGATGGTATGGTCGAACTCTTAAGATTTACGAAGACCTGCTGCTCCAAGTGAGCGGGCCCTATGTTGCTCGATGTTCGATTTTTCAAAATCTATTTACAAGAGGGAAACTGCTTTTAGCCTCGGTCCTAAGGATCTCGAGCTCTTCACGTTTGCCTTTGCTTGAGTCTTAACACTCGCTAATCTAGCGGAGGTTTTATAAGAAACAAGCTACATTTCAAAATTCCTACGCCTTACTCAAAACGTCGAATTCTCAAACAAAATGAAATTCAAGTAAGTAAATCCTATTTTTACTTTAGGATTCCTCGAAATGAACCATGTTTTACTTGGGATAAGTCATAGGGATGGGAAAGAGATACCACGGTCCCTTCTGAAGCGTCCCGTGGTTTTAGGCATAGAAGATGAAAAACTGCTCTTTTTGAGCCTTTTGGCCTTTTCTTCCTTTTTTTTCATAGAGGGTCTCCCTTTGGGAGTATTTTTTCTTTAATCCCTCTTTTCCATAAAAGAATCGAATTTTGCTTTTGACTCAGGTTTCCTTCTTTGGGAAAGAGATTTTGGCGAGATTTCCCTTTGTTTTTGGCTATATTTTCCTTTTTATGGAAGGAGAAGAGAAGAGGGGAGGACTTATCCCAAGGTCATACTCGATCCATTCCAGATCAGCCTATTTAGAAATAGCACGTACTACTTGCAAGCATCTTGCTATATTAAACTAGGCCTTTCTTTGTAAGAAGAAGGATTTTGAAATGTAACCACGTATTTGGAAAGCTCCACTCTTTCACGAGTGTGAATTCTCTCGCTCAGGGTCACACAATTCGCCTTTGAACCTTACTTTCGAGGTTTCAAAGTAGCTATCCCTAAGAATTTTCGAAAATGAGAATTTAACCCAAACCCTACACATAATACTTCTTTAAGTATTGAATATTGATAGGATCTGCTAAATTCCTACCTTCTACATTGATCAACCAGTATGAGTTGTTCGTGGTGGTAGCACGCACAACATAAGGTCCATCCCACTTGGGGTGCCACTTTCCAAATGGATGTGGGCCACGATGGTGGATGATTTTCAAAACGAGATCTCCCACTTCAAAGTGGCAAGGTTTCATATGTTTCTCATAATGTCGGGCGATCCTTTGCCGGTATGCATGAGCATGATCCATAGCAAGGAGTCACCTCTCATCTAACAAATCCAGTTCGACCATCCTAGCATGCTGAAGCGTCTCTAGGGGGAGGTCGAGTGCAATGGATGTATGAAATGAATGGAGTTTTGTATGAATGGGGAAAATGGCATTTGTGCCATAGACCAACTCAAATGGTGTGGCATTCGTGGGAGTCCGAATGGAAGTCCTATAAGCCCATAAGGCTTCATCTAGCTTCTCATGCCATGTCCTACCCTTTTCTAAAGTCTTCTCAATTATGCTAATGAGAGTCTTATTCGTGGCTTCGGCTTGGCCGTTGCCTTGAGGGTAGTAGGGCGAGGAGAAGTGGTGAGTTATGCCATAGGTGTTTGTAAATACCCCAAAATCTGTATATACGTTTTAAAACTTTATACATATAGTTTTAGACTTTAAAGATGTGTTTTGAAACTCCGAAAGCCTCTTGGCCTGACAAAAGTGTAGACGCACGAAAATCCCCGCTTCTCACCTTTTCATGGCTTGGAGCAGATCCTCTCGTGTGTCTAAGGCCTATTTATGCAAACAGGGCGTGCCAGCTAGCTTACCTAAGCTAGCGAAGATATATTTAAAACTGACTTCTAATCGTGGCGATTGTGAGCAAGTGAGCTCTTGTCGTCGCAGACCTTCTTGCACCGATGCGCAAGGGTCAGTCTGTACGCTTTGCAAAAATCGAGTTTTGGGAGAGAAAGTCTACGAAGCGTTTAGAGGTGTCTATTTCGGGCCTTTTAGATGCGATTGCATATTTTAGATCACGTGGATTTGCACGTGCCTAAGTCTTTCCTTTTATCCATTTTCGGGCCACGTAGTTTGTGTGTTATGAACACTCCACTACGTGGGCGAATTCGAGCGGGCCTTGCTTTGATGCAATATGCGTCCTACCTCGTGGTATGGCGTAGATGTAATGCAAACTCACGCTACTCCAAAGGGAAAACCCGAATGTAAAGACAATACTGAAGGGAAATAACCGAAGAGAAATAACCGAAGGGAAATGACTTGAAATATAAATGCCGAAGGGAGATATGTATATATAGAGTATGTATATGAGCCCTTACTCGGGTCTTGCAAATAAGAGCGAAGGCTCAATGTGGGTGCGTGCTTGAATGGAAAGACTTACACACACGACATGAAATTAAACCCAAATATAAATTGCAGTATGGCCTTGACTAAGGTCTTGGGAGTAAGAGCGAAAGCTCAATGTGTGTGAGTGCTTGAATTGAAGTACTACGCACACGACATGAAATTAAACCCAAATATAACTGCAATAGGCCTTGACTAAGGTCTTGGGAGTAAGAGCGAAAGCTCAATGTGTGTGAGAGTGCTTGAATTGAAAGACTTACACACATGACATGAAATGAAACCCAAATAGTATAGGTCAGCCCTTAGCGAAGGCTCAATGTGTGTGAGAGTGCTTGAATTGAAAGACTTACCCACACGACATGAAATGAAACCCAAATAGTATAGGTCAGCCCTTACTTGGGTCTTTCAAATAAGAGCGAAAGCTCAATGTGTGTGAGTGTTTGAATTGAAAGACAACACACCCAACTTAAGCAAAACCCTACAAAAATGAAAGTATATGTATATACTTGTGTATTAGGGGCTGATTAGGCCCGTGTGTGTTCAAAATCGTGCACAACTAAGAGAGTGCACGTGTGTGGGTGTGCCAAGCCACGTTATTACAAGTGGGGGGAGACTATGCTCCGTTATTACAACCCCATATCGAATTGAATCTCAAGCAAGTATACAACTAAAGACCGAGTTAGGCACTTACTAGTAGCTGGTCCGTAGAGGCCTTGCTTGAGCGTGGGCTTGGCCTTCGCCTTGGGCTGCAAAAGGGAGCTCCGCGAGAGTGAACGGCAAGAGGTGCCGGCCGGAGGTCCTTGGTGCGCGGAAGAGGCGCCTTGAAGGTGGCCGGCCACTAGAGATGGGCCTTTTTTGGTGTGTTGGGTTAAAGGACCTAAGTAAGGTTACTAAGGGGATATGGCACTAAGGGAAGGAGCTAGCAAGGAGAGGGGGGGGAAGGTGGTGATGGTTGTGGTGAGGTGATAGGGGTAGCTCTTAGAGAGTTGGATGGGGTAGCCGGGTGTAGCTAGGTTGGTTAGGTAGTGGCGGGTAGTTAGGATGCTATGGGTTCGGCTGAGTGAGAATGGTGGTAGCAAAGGGGAATGGCTGGTGTTAGGGTGCTATGGTAGGGGGGTTAGGTGGCTGAGAGTAGAGAGGGAGTGGAGAAGGTGAGATGAAGGATGGGGTACTAACCGTGCTTGAAGAGAGGCGGTGGATGGAAGAGAGAAGCCGGGTGGTTGGGAAGTAGTGCAAGTGGTGGCGTTCGGCTGGGAGGTTGTGGTGCAGGTGACGGTGCAGGTGGTGGTGCAGGCGGAGTAGGTGGAGCAGGTGGGATTCAGCTGGACTTGGGGAAGGAGGGGACCCGGCTGGGATGGGTGAGGCGGTTAGATCATGGAACCCACCCCCAAGGGGGGAGGGGTTTATATAGGGATGGGTAGGTCGGTTAGGGTTGGGTTTGGGGTAGTGGTTAGGTGGTTTAGGTAGGGTGGTATGATGATAAGCTGGGCTGGAAAGGGTAGGGCCAGATATTTTAGATACTAGTGGTTTGGGTAGGTTGTGGGTTAGGGGTGGTTTAGGGGTTTAGGGTTTGGTTAGGTGGGTTGGTTCTAGGGTGAGGTTTAGTGAGCTAGGTTAGGTGATTAGGCTAGGATTAGGCTAGGTTTAGGGAAATTAACCTAGGTTTAGGGAAGGATTAGGAAAGTGGGTTAGGTGATTAGGTTAGGATTAGGCCGGGATTAGGGAAGTAGGTTAGGTGATTAGGCTCAGATTAGGGGCGGATTAGGGTGGTAGGCTAGGATTAGGTATTTTGGGTTAGGTTTAGGTGAAGGAGCTCCCTTTGCATGGCCCATAGACCTTAACCACATCATGTTGGTGCAGCCCTAGGTTAGGTTTTGGCTAATTACAAGCTTAAACCCACTCAATTAGGCTAATCCACATGATTAACCCCAAACTTGACACACAAGTCAAGCTTAATTACAACACACTTGATCTTATCCATCCCCACTCTCTCTCATGCCCATAATCCCACGTGAAATTCAAGTGGGCCCCACCTCCATTTATGAGAAGGTGATGTGGGCCATGGATATGGATATTGGATTGGATCTCTGGATCCAAATCCAAATCCAAGTCCACATATGGGTTTGGATTGGGATCTGGATATATATGGTCCAGATCCAATCCAAACTGAATTCTGACTCCTTCAGGCTGTGTTCGAAACGAACGGTTTGTGCGGGGTCTGATAGCATCAGTACTCTGTCTGTGTTGAGTCTTCGCCAACATGATCGTCCACTTTTGTTTTCACCTTCCGGAGATGACTTCAAAGGATGTTTTGATGATAACAGGGTCTTGGACGTTCGAGATCCTAGGGGTGTGAATTTGATACAAGAGTTGTTGTGCCGGGCTTGACAGGTGCTCCTGTTCTGGGCTCTTCTTAGCTCTCCTGGTCCTGTCTGGATTAGGCCAAGCTGCTTCGGGGTTTCAAAATATGTTTTAAAAAGGTTTTAAAAGCCATATTGTATATTTTTGAAATATAGAGTTCAAAACATATGTACAGGGTTGTCTGGAAGGCTCCTGGGTTTCCAGACTCAAAATAGCCCTTTGGGGCTGCTTTTGCAAAACCAGATGGGTTTGAGAAATTCGTGGGATTTCGGGGTGTTTACAAAAAGCAGGACCGAAAAGGCAAAGGAGAGCCTAGCCGAGCACCACCCAAACCCTGCCCATCCACCTGCTACACCCGCCACCTCCACCACCCGGCCAGCACCTAGACACTTCACCACCCGGCCAGCACCCCTACCTACCGCAACCATCTATCCAAGGGACTCCCCTTTGCTGCCCAAGGCAACTCATTAAGGCCATGTCCATGCAAGTTGAACATGGACCAACTACATGTAAGTGCCTAAACTCGGTGCATGAACTTGCCTTATATTCAATTAAATTTTGACATGAGGTTGTAATAATGGAGCGTAGTCTGCCCCCAAGATGTAATAACGTGGTTTGACACACCAACACCCACGTGCACTTGAGCCTTTCAGCTCTTAGCTGCACACCTTTTTTGCACACACACGGGCCTTGACAGCCCTTAAGATATAATTGTATTTATATAAGTTCAGCTGCGTGGGTTTTTGTTTAAGTCGTGGGTGTTGTCTTTCAATTCCACACTCACACACATTGAGCTTTCGCTCTTACTCCCAAGACCCTAATAAGGGCCATATTGCAATTTAATTTGGGGTTTTCATTCAAGTTGTGTGCGTGGTCTTTCAATTCCACACTCACACACATTGAGCTTTCGCTCTTACTCCCAAGACCCTAATAAGGGCCATATTGCAATTCTACTTGGGTTTTACATTACAAGTCGTGTGAGTTGTCTTTACATATATACACAACACCCACGCACATGTTGGCGACCTTCAGGCCCATATATATATAGTTGTATTTCCCTTCCGCTATGTCTTTAAGATTTGGGTTTTAAGGTTCAGCTGTGTGAGTAGTCTTTCCATATATACACGACACACACTTACAGAATTGAGCCTTTCTGCTCTTAAGATATAGTCATATTTTCCTTTTGCAATTTCCCTTTTACAATTTACATTACACAATTTCCCTTAAGCATTGTCTTTCAATTTCGGGTTTTCCCTTGGAGTTGTGTGAGTTTGCATTGCATATTCGCCATACCACGAGTTAGGATGCATATTGCATCAAAGCAAACCCCATACTCCCATGCAAAAATCGCCCAATTTAGGTCACTTGCGCACACACCTAGTTGGCCTAAAATAGCATAAAATTGAAAGACATAGGCACGTGCAAATCCCATGTGAAATAAAACTTGCAACCATACAAACAAAACCCGAACACTTAGTGTATTTTTAAAGAGGTTATACTTTATACTTTATCGACTTTGCCAAGTGTACAGACTGACCCTTGTGCATCAGTGCAAGAAGGTCTGCGACGAAAAGAGCTCACTTGCTCACAGTCGCCCCTAAAGAGTCAGATTTTCAAAAACTTACTTCGCTAGCTTGAGTAAGCTAGTTGGCACGCCCTCTTTTTATAAAAACGACTTAGACACACAAAAAGGTTCACCTCGGGCCTAAGAACCAGAAGTGAGAATTTTCCGTGTCTACAGATTTGGCACGCCCAGTGGGACCTGGGCCTTGTGCAAAGCCAGTTCATATAGAAAAACCTCACTCAATTTTTTTCAAAGAAAGTGTTTTTAACTTTGTTTGTTGCATTTTCATACTTAGGATTTTTGAAAGCATTTGAAGCATGTCGAGTCCAGGCTCCCAAGAAGTGTCTAGCCACGGATCATGCGCATCAAGTTCTCACTCTAGGAGGTTTTCGAAAAAACAAAACAAACTAGAAGAGATTGAGGACTTGAGAAGGGATTTCGAGCCCAAGATCGCTATTCGTCAAATGGCGAACCAAAGGCCAAGAAAAAGTTTGAAAAACCTCACAAACATAAAGAGACTTCCGCAATGGAAGGCAACCAATACCACGAGTCCTTCACACACAAGGACTGTAAAGCCCTACAGCAGTTGCTGAGAGGGCAAAATAAAGAGAAAAGGAGTTATGCCCTGTCTGATTTCTTGCCTGTGGACTATGAAACAGACAGTGACGATGAAATACTGAACTTCCATCGGTATGATGGCATGGGAGACCCTAGGTCTCACTTGCAACTTTTCTCTCGTCGAGCCCATAAGAAAAAGAAGGACTCGATGAAATGGGTGTATTGGTTCCCTTTATCCCTCAAAGGCATAGCTGCCAAATGGCTGGCTTCTTACAACCTTGTAGACGCAGAAAGTTTCCGCTCCTGGGTCTTAGGCCTGAAGCGAACCTTTTCGTGTGTCTAAGTCCTAGTTAAGCAAAAGGGCGTGCCAGCTAGGTTACTTAGCTAGCGAAGAGATATTTTTAAACTTGACTCCTAACGTGGCGATTGTAACCAAGCAAGCTCTTTTCGTCGCATACCTTCTTGCACCGATGCGCAAGGGTCAGTTTGTACGCTTTTAAAATCGAGTTTTGGAATATAAGAACCTACGAAAACGTGTTTGAGGTGTTTGATTCGGGTTGTTTTTGTATGATTTTCAAATTTTATTTCACGTGGATTTGCACGTGCCTATGTCTTTCTTTTTATCCCTTTTTGGGCCAACTAGGTTGTGTTATGAACACGCAGCCTAAGTGGGGTGTCTTTGAACGAGAGTATGGGGTTTGCTTTGATGCGATATGCATCCTAACTCGTGGTATGGCGTATATGCAATGAAAACTCACGCAACTCCAAAAGGAAAACCCGAATTTGAAAGACAATGCCGAAGGGAAATGACTTGTAATGTAAATTGCCGAAGGGAAAAAATGCGGAACTGAAATTGCAAAAGGGAAATATGGCTATATCTTAAGAGCGGAAAGGCTCAATAGTGCAAGTGTGTGCCGTGTATATATGTAAAGACTACGCACACTGTTGAACCTTAAAACCCAAATCTAAAAGACATAGCCGAAAGGGAAATACTTATAATATATATGGGCCCGAAGGTCGTCAACGTGTTGCGTGGGTGTTGTGTGTATATTGAAAGACAACTCACACGACTTAAATGAAACCCAAATATAAATTGCAATATGGCCTTAACTAAGGTCTTTGGAATAAGAGTGAAAGCTCAATGTGTGTGAGTGTATAATTGAAATACTACACACACGACATGAATTTAAACCCAAGGGAAATATAACACGGCCCTTACTTGGGTCTTGCAAATAAGAGCGAAGGCTCAATGTGTGTGAGTGCGAGAATTGAAAGACAACACACACAACTTAAGCAAAACCCCACGCAACTTAAAGTATATAAATAAATTTATATCTTAAGGGTTGATTAGGCCCGTGTGTGTTCAAAATCGTGCACAACTAAGAGTGAGGTAGGCTCAAGTGCACGCGTGTGTGGGTGTGCCAAGCCACGTTATTACAAGCGGGGGGAGACGATACTCCGTTATTACAACCCCGTATCAAATTTAATTTAACTTAAGCAAGTCTACAAATAAGGACCAAGTTAGGCACTTATGTATAGCTGGTCCGGAGGTGACTTGCTTGAGCTTGGGCTTGGGCGTCGCCTTGGGCTGCAAGAGGGATCTCCTCGGAATGGCACGGCAAGGGTGTGGCTGGCCGGGTGACAAGGGAGCACGAGTGTGGCGCCTTAGGGCTTGCCGGCTTCTAGGAGGGTGCTGTCGTGGTGTCTCGGGCTGAAGTGTTTAGGGAGTGTCACTAAGGTGTCGGGCTGGTACTAGGGAAGGTGGAGCTAAGGGGTGACTAGGGGGGATGTCTAAGGAGAAGGGTGTAAGTTCGGGGGTGATTGGGTGCAGTCGGCTGTGACTGGCCGACTGGTGGCGGTTTAAGTGGTGGTCGGCTGGGGTAGTTAGGGTGTTTAGGAATGGCGAGGGAGCTAGCTAGAGTGTTGGCTAAGGGATGGTAAAAGGGGAGGAAGGGCAGGTCCTAGGGAAAGAGGTAAGATGGCTGGGGTACCTAGGGGGTGTCACGAATGGGAAGGTAGGGCGCTATGGAAGGTGGTGCGGTTGGGATGTGATTGAAGGGTGGCGGTTAGTTAGGTGGTGGCCGGCTGAATGGAGTGGAGACTAGGCTAAGGTAGGGTGCTATGGGGTGGCTGAGAGTGGAGGGAGAGTGAAGATAGGGTGGAGTTAGGATAGGGTACTAACCGGATAAGAGAGGGAGGTTGGTGTCCAAGGAGGGCAGCCGGGTGGAAGGAGTGGAGCTGGCCGGGCGACTGTGGTGGCGTGGGGTGGTGCAGGCCGGGAGGTAGTGGTGGCGTGGAGTGGTGCAGGCCGGGAGGTAGTGATGGAGCAGGTGAGAGAAGAGAGCAAGGTGAGAGAGGGCTCGGCTGGCCCAAGGTGCTGGGAAAAAGATGAAAACCCGCCCACTAGGGGGGGGGGGGTTTATAGGTTTTGAAGAGGTCGGTTGGGGTTGGTTTTGAAAGGGTAGTTTGGTGGTTTAAGTGGTAGTGGTGTGGTGATAAGGTGGGCTGGTTTTTAGGGGGGGGGCAGATATTTTGTTTTAGGTGGTTTTAGGGATATGGTGTGCTAGGGTTTAGGTGGGGTGGTTTAGTGGTTTAGGGCTTAGCTAGGTGGGTTGGTTTTGGGGTGAGGTTTAGTGAGGTGGGTTAGGTGTTTAGGCTAGGATTAGGGGAATTAGGGTAGGTTTAGGGAAGGGTTAGGGAGGTGGGTTAGGTGATTAGGTTGGGATTAGGCCGGGATTAGAGAAGTGGGTTAGGTGATTAGGCTAGGATTAGGCCGGGATTAGGGTAAATGGCTAGGATTAGGGGTTTTGGTTTAGGATTGGGTTAGGAGACTCCCTTTGCATAACCCATGGACTTCATTGCATCATGTTGGTATAGCCCTAGGTTAGGTATAGGCTCACACAAGCTTAAACCCACACTAATTAGGCTAACCCACATGATTAACCCCAAACTTGACACACAAGTCAAGCTTAATACATTTCCCTCATGCTTATCCTCCCCATTCTCTCTCATGCCCATAATCCCAAGTGAATTTCAAGTGGGCCCCACCTCTATTTATGAGAAGGTGATGTGGGCCATGGATGTGGATATTGGATTGGATCTTTGGATCCAAATCCAAATCCAAATCCACATATACATTTGGATTGGGATCTGGATATATATGGTCCAGATCCAATCCGAACTAAATTCTGACTCCTTCAGGGTATGTTCGAAATGAACGGTTTCTGCGGGGCCTGACAGCATCAGTACTCCGTCTTGCGTTGGGTCTTCGCCAACATGGTCGTCCGCTTCTGTTTTCACTTTTCAGAGATGATTTCATATGATTTTTGTTGATGACAAGGACTTGGATATTCGAGATCCTGAAGGTGGATCTAACACGAGAGTTGTTGTGCCGGGCTCGACATGTGCTCCGGTTTCGGGCTCTCTTTGGCTCTTCTGGTCCTGTTTTCATCAAGCCAAGCCGCTTTGTGGGGTTTCAAAATATATTTTAAAAGGTTTTAAAAGTATATTAAATAACAAAAGGGAAAACAACTAAATCTTTGGAAATCAAACATTTTTTTGGGTTTTTGGGTTTTTCTAGATTTTTTTGGTTTTTAGAAATTTATACTTTTTTTGTATTTTTCTCAAAAGAGGGATCTTCCATCAAACCTGCAAAGAAAACGCTATGAATTAGACTCCAAATAAGATGTCTAAACCATAGGTCTCGGTTTTAGCGGGTTCTAAGGCACCCTTAACCCAATTGGTTTCGGGTGGTGGCTCGGGTGGTATGGATAGGCTATATCCTAAACCATGGCGTCCTATATTTGGCATAGGTATAATAGGCTCTAGTTTTCCTTGGCCTTGAACCCCCAATCCTTGGTAAGGAGTATATCCCATATTTAGCAACATCTTCCAAGGTTTTTTGAATTTTGAAAATTTTTGATATCGAGGATGATTTTGGAAAGATGAATTATCTATAGCAGGTTTACTTATCCTAATGGTTCTTTTGGGAAGATGGAGGGATTTGGAAGGTTTTGACTTACCTAAAATACGGACTACTCTCATTTTGGAAGGTTTGGCTATTTGAGGGAGGTTTATTTTGGCAGTTTCCCGATTGGTCTTTACTTCCTGATTTGGCTCCCCTGATATACAAGGAAAGGTTTGTATTCCATTTAATTGGGGATGGTCTTCTCCAAAAACAACCACTACCCGATTTTCCCATGGGATTTTGAGACATCTGTGGAAGGTGGATGGGACGGCTCTAAGAGAGTGTATCCATGGTCTTCCCAATAATAGGTTGTAATGGGGATTTATATCCAAGACATGGAATAATCCCTCGTGAGGTATTTGTCCGACTTTCATGCGTAACTTTATGGAGTCTAAGGGGTTGGATGGGTTCCCATCATATCCTGTAATGGTTATGGGACTCGGTTCAATAATAGAGGTAGAGATTCCTATTTGGAAAGCCACATGGAGGGGGAGATATTAAGGCCTCCTCCTCCATCGACTAGGCATTTACTAATAGGGTAGCCGTTTAACACAACTTCTATATGGAGTGCTTGGTTATGGATCACATCATACTTTCCCAAATCATTCTCTATGAATACAATGGAAGTTTTTGCAAAGACGGGGAAACTAAGGTAGATAGGGATTCAGGGGATATGGTAGTGTCGACTCTAGTCTTCTCTAAAATCTCCTCTAGGACTCGTCTATGCTTGGGAGAAATTTTTATCAATTCCAAGATAGACATGTTTATGGGGAGTTTAGAAAGATGCATTTCTAGGTCATAGGGGTTTATTACCACACCCTTTTTATCGACACCCTGGGATGAGTTTGGTATGCATGCTTGTGGGGGGCCTGGTAGAACGACTACTCCCTTGCTTGTTTGTTTTGCTAAGTGTGGGGGTTGATAGATCCTCCCTGATCTAGTCACTTCCTCTACACTATCCCTAGGGCTCGTTCCTATTTTAGCTCTAACTTGGTGTCTCGGGACACCTCAAATCATTACCAAGGCTTTAGCCGGGGGCGGGTTTCTAAGCGCTCCCCGGATCACTAATGCTTGGGCATTTTTTATTTCGGGAAAGTGTGGTGTGTGAGGTGTGGGATGCACGATATGCACTGCATGATTGGAGTGTGATAGGGAGCATACCTCTTTTTCCTTCCCACTTGTACTGGCGTGGTTAGGGAAGGGTTCTTTAAAAATGGCCTGGGGTGACTCCGGCTCTTCAGACACGTGCAGCTTACCTTGCTCGATCAAATCCTCTATCCTATTCTTCAGGGCGTAGCAGTGTTGGGTATCATGGCCCTTGAGCCTATGATATTTACAAAACTTGTTTAAAAACTTTCCTTGGGGTGGTGCCCCTTCGGGAATCTCTGGGAGTGTTGTGAGACCTTGTGCCAATAGGATGTCTAGGACCTCTGTGAGTGGTTGTCTTAGGTTAGTGTACTCCCTTCTTTCAAATCTCTTTTTATTTTTTTGGTTTTTTTCGAAATCTTTTTGCCCTGAAGGTTTTGAGGGTCCTGCTGAACCTTGCTCTACTCGAACATTAGCCACTTTTGGTACTTTTATCCCTCTCTCTGGTGCATGTGGCCCATATGCCCCAGGTTTTTCAAACTTTTTTGGAAAACTTTTTCCTTTCCATAAATCTTCATAAGTTCCCTTTTTCAAATTGGTCTCGAAGAGGGAAGCTTTCTTGATCAATTTTTGGAAAGTAGAAATCTCATGTAAGGAAAGGAGGATTTTCAAATCAGTTTTGAAATTGTCTAGGATGAGCATCACTGCACACCCTTCGGAGATAGGTTCTTTGATTTGCCCCAGGATTGATCTCCATCTAACGATGAACGCGTGGGCGTCTTCGTTAGGGCCTTGTTTGGTGTCCCTCAATGTATTTAAAGTGGGAGTAACTTCAACATTGTGAGAAAATCTTTGCATAAAACAGTTGGCTAATTCTTCAAAATTGGTAAACTGGCTTAAGTCATAAGAGGCCAACCATTTTGCAGCACTTCTTTTTAGAGAATGAGGGAACCAATAGACCCACTTAGAGGAGTCTTTTTTCTTTTTATAGGCACTTCGGGAGAAAAGTTGGAGATGAGACCTAGGGTCTCCATTTCCATCATAACGGTGGAAGCTGGGTATCTCATCATCACTATCGGTTTGGTAGTCGAAAGGTAGGAAATCTGATAAGGCATAGGACTTTTTTTCATGTTTTTGGTTTTCCAAAAGTTGATGTAGAGCCTTTCGATCTTTCATGGTAAAGGATTCGGGCTCAAGTTCTTCTCCAATTTTGGAAATGACCCTAGAATTCCTAGAGTGGTTTGATTTCCTATTCGTTTTGGTTTTCCTATCATGGGAAGAGCAGGATTCGACTACTTCAGCTTCTTGGCTTAAAGCGTCGATTTCTTCTCTTAGTACCTTTATTCCCTCCCTTAGGGTAGCGAACCTGTCTCCTTTTGAAAAGCTTTTTGAAATTTTGTTCGAGCAGCGGCTGGTAGAGCGGGAGACCCGGCTGGATACCTCGCAAGATCCTTCTGAGCTCGACATGATCAACCTGTGAATGGAATCTTATCACAAACCTGAAAATTTAGTTAGTATCACGGATTCAAACAAGTTTCTAAGACTCAAGTCCCACCAGGCGTGCCAATTCTATAGACGTGATTTTATTTCAAATCGTTTGGGATTCGAAATCAAACCCTCGAACTACGTCGGGTTGCGCGAGCGTGCCAGTTAGTTTACCAAAACTAAC
This sequence comes from Brasenia schreberi, assembly GCA_036023115.1. Lineage (NCBI taxonomy): Eukaryota > Viridiplantae > Streptophyta > Magnoliopsida > Nymphaeales > Cabombaceae > Brasenia > Brasenia schreberi. The sequence goes on from JAYKKT010000088.1 coordinate 16,069,157, forward strand.
AAATTATGTTTTTCTGACTTCTTAGAACGATTGTGGACAAGTGAGATCTTTTCGACTTAGGCCTTCTTAAACCGGCGCTCAAGGGTCAGCCTAGACGCTTGAAATTTGTTTGAATCCGTTAATTCGAGAAAGGAAAAACCAGATTTTCCAAAGTTTCAGATTTGTGTTTAAGTTCTTGATTTCTGAAAAATTTAAGATTCTTAGATTTGCAGAACCTGTTCAGTTTCAGAGGCTTGTTTTCTGAATTTTTAAAAATATTTCTGTTCTCCAAAAATTCTAAAACTTTTATAGAATAGAGACAAGTATGTGTAGAATCAGAATATATTTTTATTTTATAATTTAGTTCTTTATTTTCTGAGAATTAAATACAGAATCAGAAACTGTTATAAAATTCAGAACAGCCCTGTTTCTATAGATCAGAAGCTCAGAAAAATAGAATATCTCAGTGCTTAGTCATCCAATTTCGATGAAATTTGTTGTGTTAGAAAGATACGGATGTTAGGTTTTCAAAGAATCAAATTTCATCCAATTTCATTCAGTGGTTGCAGAGATATGGGCAAAAGAACAGAGGTCTATTACTGAACGTTCTGTTTCTGTAAAATGCAATCTGGATTTTGTATAAACTTCACGGATCTAATTGGCTAGGCAACCGTTCATAACAATTCCCCAAAATTTTATCTAAGAACGTCCGATATGTCTAGATTATTCAAGCAAAATTTCGAAGCAATTGGCTTATCCGTTTGTCTATAAAAATTCCGTGATCAGACATGTGTGCACAGACAGTTTCAGAAACTAGTTTTACAGAAAATTTCAGAAGGTTCCTAACGTGATTCTAGAACGAAGTTCAACCTGTATCAGTCCTAATAAATCATGAAAATCATCTAAACATGGATTTTAATTTCGTTTATGAAGGAATCATGTATGTTTGTATCGATATAAATGAAAAACATGGGCTCAAAGCCTTGATTCATGTACAAATTTCCAGAATCTGTGCTTTTTCAGATTCTCAGGAATTAAAACCAATTTGTGCAAGAATTCCAACCTGTGTGAGTGAGAGGGGACGTAGGAGCACTTCGTCGGACGATCGTCAGACGTCGGAACCAGACCGGACTTCCTTCTTCTCCTTCTTCTCTTCCTTCCTCTCTCTCTCTCTCTATTTCTCTGAATTTTCGGACTGAATGTTCCTGTTTTCTTGGTTTTCCCGGATTGATGCTTTGTGATGACTAGAGGATTTTCGGACTAGTTATTTGCAATGGCCGGTTGATTCCTCGGATTGATAGTTTGCAGTCAGTGGTTCCTCCTTTTGCAACACCTTTGAGGCTCCTTTTATAGGCCAAAGGATGCCTCTTTGGTACTGTCACTCATAAGGCAACCCGCCTTACATGTTCTTGGTGAAATACGGTAAGACTTGCTGTACAGGGCGTTGTCTGTGGGAAGACGTGATTGGCAAGTGTAGCTGCTGCTCCTTTTTGCCTTGATCGGCTCCCTTTGGATGGCTTCTTTACTTGGCTGCACTTGGTTCCAATTAGGAAGATAGGTAGACCTGCTGCATCCCTTCCGATTTCTTGCTGAGTTTGATATACGTTATTTAGAAGAATATGGGACTAACCTTGGCTGAAATCGGGACAGTAGCCAGGTTCAGCTATAGTTGCAGAAATCGTTTGGAGCTGGCAAGGAATTTCCAAATGGAGGTATGCTGCAACTTCGGCAAGAGGTTGAAAACTTGCCAAACTCAATACAGCTGACTGCTTTGACAGGCAAGGTGCTGAATTCGGTAATTGTTTGGAGCTATCCACTTGCTGTTTTCCTTGCCTTGATCGACTCTGCATTCATTTGTAGGAAGAACAACCTTTTGGTAAGTGGTCTCAGCTTCCTTCTTAGATTTATCGCTCCATTTTCGTGATTCCCATCATTCCAATCGATGAGGTTGTTATCGGCTGAATCCTTCAGATCACATGGTAGCCTAGGACTTGTGCGTGGTGATACGAGTTTAAGAAAAGCAGTTACAACTTCACTCTCCTGTTTATCCTTGCAAGTCATAAATACATCTCGGATGCGGGCATCTCTCTTCCAAGGCATCGTTCAGTGCTTGCCTCTCAACTAATAACAGTGGAACTTGCTGCTCCACTTTCATATTTAAACCTTCATAAAAGTCCAGTATATCAAGGTATAGAGGATAGTTTGCCTTCTCTTCGATCCCACTTTCATGTTTCAATGCTTGAAATCTAGTTTGACTCTGATGCAGATGCAACCACAAGGGAAGAAGAGACTCTCAACCTGTATTCTTCATGTGGAATACAAGGATCTGGCTTAACGGATTCCAAACTCAAATTCACTGCTGCTGCATGGCTTTCTCTTGGGTGCTGTTTAGAATGGTAATAGCCCAGCACCATTTTCCATGGGGCATCTTTGCTGTTATCATATACATGAAGCTCCTAGATGGATACCAAGAGTTCTGAAATGTGGAGTTCTCCATCAGGAAAAATGTCACATTGAATGCTTGCCCCAAGGAGTGACAGTTCCAAACATTTAGTCAAGTCACGTCCACCTGTCTTTGAAGCATGTGAACTGTTGCTCTCAGAACTGGACCAAACACATCCTCCAAACATTGCTCATGTAGCATTCATATTGTCAAGAATAATCTGTCCTTTCCTCTTCAACTCTCCCTTGACTGAAGAAAACTTGTTAGAGCTTGAATCTGTATTACTACCTCCACGTTCTGTATGTCCTGAACAATACTGCATGTCTAGTACATGATTTTCTACTATGTGAAATGAGCCATCATCGTACCAGTCACTCCTATCAATTTCTCCTTATCTAGAATAGCTTCACTTAGTGAAACATGAGAATGAATTCCTGAAGATTCTGATAGTACTCTTTACTTCTTCATCTATTTGGAAACTCGTCCAAAGGATGTCAGCATCTTTGGGTTCACCACTATGCCATCAAAATAGATCCTAGTTCATCCATAACATGCCATGCTGGAGTTTTTCTGGAATCATCAGTTCCATCCACCGTAATGTTCTGGTCTTCCACTGCCAATGTCACACTGGATCTAACGTCTCCTCTTGATTTTGCAGGAATGCTCGAAGTTCTAGCATCAGTGGATTCTTCATGTGACGACCCAGGGCCGCTTCAACATGTTTCCCTTCGAACAACTCCAGTTGTGTTCTGCTTCTTTTTACCAGCGTGCAACTTCTGCATGAGCAGCCTTTAGCTGGGTGCCGCGAGTCTATATATGACTTGTTGTATTATATTTCAAGATGCACTTTGACAAGCTAACAGAAACACCTTTGTACAGCCCAGCCAGTTTAGCAATCGAACTGGATAAAACTGCATGTTTGCTGTGAAAGTGGTTATGCAAATCCATGTTTCATGCGTTTCTACAAAAGCGTTCAAGTAAGCCCATGTTACGTTTTTGAAAACCATCCATCATGCTCGTTAGATTTCTTCCATGAGTGTTGGAATATCAACATTATTCTTAACATAACAGTAACAGATGACAATGCCCAACTGATGCATATCAATACACTAATTACCTCAACAACCAATCATAATATATACATGTTACGAAAGGCGTTCGATATCAAACCTTTGTTTTCGGAGCGTTCTTTCTTGCTTCCATCTTTCCTTTCCTTTGATAACATCAACTTTTCCCTCGGGCAACTGATTTCTTTCCGAATATGAACTTTTTTTTTTGGGAAGCTCACTTTCCCTTTTTGATGCCCGCTCTCCTTTTTGGGCACCCACCTGCCTTTTCAGGTGTCAAATTATCTTATACACGCCTGTATCTTTTCAAAAGGCAAGCTCTCAACATATTTTTTTGTCATAAATCTTTTAAGAAAATGAAATCCAGCTTTTCCATGCCAGGGGCAAAATCGTCATTTTTTTCCAATTTTGCCAAAATTCGAATTTTTCAGAAAGAAAAGTATTCTTTCATCATTTTAAAGCTTTCATAAAATTTTGGTACCAAAACAAACTCGTTTAGTGCCTTTTTCCTTCAAAAACCCAAAATTACCAAAAATGGACACTTTCCTAAAAAGGTAAGAATTAAAAGAAAATTTTGGGTGTCTACACTTAGCACCCCAAGTAGGACTAGAAGATAGTATAAAGATAGTTTTTTGGGAAGAGTTAGATAAGGTGTTTCAAAAGATTCCACAAAGGGAGATGATTTGTTTAAGAGGAGATTTAAATGGACATGTCGGTAAAGAGGCATTAGGATATCAAGGGATTCATGGAAACTTTGGTTTTGGGGATATAAACGAGGAACGTAGGGAGATTTTAAATTTTGCTATGGCATTCGATCTCTTTATAGTCAATACAATCTTCAAAAAACGATATGAACATTTAATTACTTATAAGAGTGGCTTATCACAAACACAAATTGATTACTTTATTTATAGAAAAAAGATAGAGCGTGTTGTAAAGATTGTAAGGTCATTCTAGGAGAAAGCTTAACCATCCAACATTGACTTTTAGTTATGGATTTACAAATAAAAAAATGGACAAAGAATAAAAGAGTACATCGAGCTATTCGGACTAAATGGTGGAACCTCAAAAGCGAGAAAGAAGATATATTTAAACAAAAAGTCCTTAAGGAAATTTAGAATTATGTTGGCACACCCTATGATATGTGGAACAATATGGCTATACATATTAGGAAAGTGGCGAAAGATGTGTTAGGGGTATCTAAGGGAGGTGTACAGGCAGAAAAAGAAGCTTGGTGGTAGAGTGAAGTAGTACAAAATAAAATCAAGGCAAAGAGAGCATGTTACAAATTACATTATACTAAAAAAACTAGTGAAACTTTAGAAGCTTATAAGAAAGCAAAGAAGGAAGCGAAAAAGGCCGTTAGTGAAGCAAAAGCTAAGATTTAGGAGGACTTATATAAAAAACTCAACTCAAAAGGGGGTGAAAGAGATATTTTTAGGATAGCTAGGGCTAGAGATAAGAAAAGTAAAGATCTTAATTATGTTAGATGCATAAAAGACGAGGATGAAAAAATTCTAGTGGCAAATGATGATATAAGAAATAGATGGAAAAACTATTTTTATAATCTTTTTAATGAAAATAAAGATGTTAGTATTAGTTTAGGAGATTTAGCCAAGTCAGAAAAGTATATAAACCACAATTTCTACCGACGTATTCAAAAGAATGAAGTCAAAGAGGCTCTTAAACATATGAAGGGTGATAAATCGGTAGGACCAGATAATATTCCTATAGAAGTTTGGAAAGAAATAGGAATCACTTGGCTCACAAAGACTATTTAATGAAATATGAAAAAACCAAAAGAAGCCCGAGGAATGGAGAGCAAGTACACTTATACCCATATATAAGAACAAGGGAGACATTCAAAATTGTGTGAATTATCGAGGTATCAAGTTAATGAGGCATACTATGAAATTATGGGAAAGAATTATCGAACGTAGGTTAAGACAAGTATCAAGTACAACAGAGAACCAATTTTGATTCATGCCAGGCAGATCTACTAGTGAAGTGATTCACCTTTTGAGACATCTTATGGAACATTTTAGAGCAAAAAAAAAAGACCTTCACATGATATTTATTGATCTAGAAAAAGCTTATGATAGGGTACCGAGGGAGGTTCTTCGAAAAACTTTGGAAAAAAGAGGTATCCCATTGACATATATTAACCTTATAAGAGACATATGATGGTGCAAAAACATGTGTGAGGATCCATGAAGGAACGACAGACTTCTTTGAAGTTAATATTGGGTTACATCAAGGATCAACTTTAAGTCCATACTTATTTATAATGGTGATGGATGAGTTAACAAAACATATTCAAGATGAAGTACCTTGGTGTATGTTATTTGCGATGACATTGTATTAGTGGAGGAGTCTAAGGAAAAAGTTAATAGAAAATTGGAACTATGGAGAGAAACATTAGAAAGCAAAGGCCTCCGACTTAGTATAACAAAGACAAAATATATAGAATGTAAGTTTGATCATTTGGTTACTTCAAAGGACATAGAAATTAAAATTGACACACATTGCATCCCCCAAAAGGAAAGTTTTAAATACCTAGGGTCAATTTTTTAGAGTGATGGAAGAATTGATGGAGATGTTACACATAGAATTAATGCTGGTTGGTTAAAATGGAGAGGAGCATCAGGTATTCTTTGTGATAAGAAGATATCATTAAAATTAAAATGTAAATATTATAGAGTAGCAATTACGCCTGCTATGTTTTATGGTTCTGAGTGTTGGGCAGTTAATCATCATGTACAAAAGATGTATGTGACAGAAATGAAGATGTTGAGATGGATGAGTGGTCATACAAGAAAAGACCGTATACATAATGAGGTTATTAGAAACAAATTAGGAGTGGCACCAATAGAGGATAAAATGAGATAACATCGTTTAAGATGGTTTGGACATATAGAAAGAAGATCAAAAGAAGAACCTTTAAGAAAGTTAGAAAAACTAAATTTGGAAAGTATTAAAAGAGGTAGAGGACGACCACAAAAGTGTTGGAAAGAAACAATAAAGAATGATCTAGCTTATTGGGAGTTAACTGCTAACATGGCACACTATAGGGATCTGTGGAAACAAATAATCCATGTAACCGACCCCGTCTAGTATGGGAAAAGGCTTAGTTGTTGTTAGATTTCTCGACATAGGCAAAGTGTGCTACTTTGTATTTTTGTTATAAGGATATGTGGAAACAAATTAGGAGTGGCACCAATATTAATTTTAATGTGTAAGATGTCAATAAAACCAAGTAAAAGTATTCATTGTTGTATAATATACTACACATGATGATACTTGATGAAAGTGGAATGAATGACTCATTTGTTGATTGGTTGAGTAATGATACATGCGCTCATGTATTTGTTGATTGCTAGGCTAATGGACTTGATTACGTATTTGCATTTACTACAAATGCAATATTTGTAGTTTTAATGATATGGTTCAGTGGGGAAGGAATGTTTGAAAGAAGCACAACAATATTATCATCATTCTTTGATAAAAACATAAAGGTATAACAAGTAAAATATGGTTTGAGTATAAAAAAGCAGTGAATACAAAAGCAACAAAATGTTGACGTTGAAAGTCAACATTGGACCAATATAAAGAATGTGAAATGCTTATTCTTACATAAAGAAGAGTATGAAATCGATGGTTTGTGGAGATTGAATGTAGTTAACAGTACACATAATCATCCTCTAGCATTGTATTTGGAAAGATATGTATTTGCAGGTAGATTGAATGATGTTAAGTACAGTACAATAAAAGAGATAAACAAAAAGTCATCATAATTTGAAGCATATTTTGCTACAACAAAAACATCTTGATGATATGAATATTAGCATGATAAGACACGTTTATAATGCGAGGATGAAAATTAGGAAAGAGGATATGGGTGGTTGAATTGTTCTATAATAAGTATTATATTCATTAGATAATCACAAGTACCACACTTAACACAAGAGGATATCAGATATGGACATTGTTAGCAACTTATTGTTTGCACATCCTCATTCAATTCAGTTGGTACATGTATTCTTGAAGGTGTTGGAGTTTGATTGCATGTATAAGACAAACAAACAGGTATGAGTTACTTTTAGTTATATTTGTTCATATTTATTTTAACTAGGATTTACGTCGATCAATACGAATTTTTCTGTGCCATTTGTCTTTAAGGATGCAGAGAAAGAAGATACTTATGTGTGGATGTTGAGGTATATTAGACAATTGTATATAGAGAACATATTTCCTTATATAGTTTGCAGTAATCGTGATCTTACACTTATCAATACAATTAAGATAATATTTTCAAGAGGCATCCAATTTCCTATTCAAATATCATGTTATCAAAAACATTGAGGGATATATTGTTCATTTAATAAGAAATAATAAAATAGGCATCACATTTTGTGATAGTTGGATGAAGGTTATTGACTTAGTAGATGAGAATATATATACAAAGGCATTGGCTATGACGATAGCGAAGTAGAAAAATTTATCTATCATGCTTTCTTATGTTAAGGAAGAGTGGTTGGGCCATATAGAGAGAGAGGATTGTCTCAACATGGACGAACAAGGTGGTTAATTACGGTACTCATACAACTAATCGATAAATGAGTATGTTTGCTTTCATATATGTATGTCATTATTTTTTTCAAATCTTATATTATTTATAGTGTGTTGATAAACAAGGTTGAGGGTGTATATGCATAGTTTAAAAGAGTTTTTCAAGAATTGCATTGGGCAGTTTGATATGATATAGACTCAACTTAATTCATTGATAGAGTTGTAGGTCATGAAACTAAAGAAGTATTATGAGGAATCGCGAACTATTGGTGTGCATTATATAGATTATATATAAAAATGATAATAACTCTATTGAGAACAATCTCACATTATGCATTTGATCTAATGTCAAAGAGATGAATCCTATGAAAATAGTACATATTAATCCGTATTCATATCGATATACACTACGATGATCTCATAGTTGCCATGCACTCATGAGATTAGTACTCTTTTGAAGAGTAGTGAGGTCCTGCAACTTTCTTTAATGTATTTAGAAGAAGTTTTACATGGTGGTAGAAAGGTCTTTCACATTTGAGTGTGAAAATAAGGAGGATCAAAGAAAGATAAATAAGATGCATAACATTGTCCACCAACTATTAGCTCATCCTATTATAAAAAAAATATAGCAAGTTGGTTCACTTGTTAGATGAGTATATGAATCCTTATTACACTATATTAGAGGAGTCACCCTTTCGGTGTCTTAAAGGTGTACCTTCTAATAGATTTACTAAGGAGTTATCTTCACGGAGCATGTAAAGAGAAATGCTACTCGAAGAAAGGCTAATAGGGGCCAAGGACATGCGCATGGCCGAGCACCTGGAGTATCTTTTGGATGTGATGTTTTTTCTTCAAATAGTTTAAACATATCTTCTTCTAATAGATTTCATATGTTTGGATTGTAACATCACTTTACCTATTCTAGGTGTATAATGATTCTACTTATTTGGTTAAATTTCTTGGCATAAGATGAAAGGCATATCACGATCGTTTGATGTTTATATATAAAGAGTGGAGGAAAAGTGAATATTTACTCAAATACAATGTACAATATGCACTATGTCACATGGGTGTGGGTGCGGGATACGGCAAATTTCAAAAATTTTGAGTGCGGCGATACGGCTAGGGTATATAATATTATATATTATATATAATATTCAAGCTACATAAATCAATCATAATACAACTAGTATTTGCTAATTTTGGGTGCACGTAAGTATCAATTAGAAGTTCCCTCGTAATGATCTGAAACTTACAATGATTTTACGAGCTGCAAAATTCAAAGAGTTTCGAGATCTTTTGTAGGATATAACATATACTAGTATTTGTACTAGTATCCACTAGTGATGTCTTACTCTTCTGTTCTATTGATCTGGCAATATTCCTAGTCTTTAAATGTGTTTGGTGATAGAGATTATTTTGTGCAAAGGCATACAGTATGGAGTCAAGAATCCAATCAGATTGAGTAATAAGAAACCAATTGTTCACACCCAAAATCATTCAAGCAACTTTATATTGTGTAAAGCTATAAGCCTATAATAGTAAGTACACAACTTTATATTAAAGCAAAACATATAAATGGTAAACAACTACTAATTTCATCATAATACACAAATCAATCTTCATTATCCGGACCCATTTATCCGTGAGTTACAAAAAAATTTTTTTTTTTTTTTGCAAATTTATTTTTTTGGACATGCCGCACCGACACGGTGTCAGTGTCGCACCAGTGTCGGGGTTGACACTCCACCCCTTAGAAGTGTCTGTTGTGACTTAGAATATGCATACATTCACTTAGTTACACATACACTATGAAACAAACACATCTACTCTTCATCATGGTCGGACATGTAATTAGTCATCATTTTGTATACTCTCGAAATAATCATCAAAGAGGTTTATCACATCTCAATATAACAACAATGGATGTGGGACTGCCCAATTCTCTAGATCGCATGTTTCATCATCAACAAGATATTAGCATTGTATTGCAACAAAAACAATGCATAGGTGAATACTTACATCAGATAAAGTATAAAATAAAGGACAAATAAAAGATAACTATATTACTATAAACACCTAAAATTTTTCAAAAAAAATTAATTTTTTCAAAAGTTCTCTTTATAATAAAAATTATGGTCGTTGGTTTTTTAACATTTTTTCAACAAAAACACTTTAATCAAGCTCATTCCCAACCCAAAATTTTGTTAGAACCTCAATATGAGGGTTACTTCGAACCCCACTAAAAAAAATTGAATTCTGACAAAACCCAAAAAATGACTATTTTACCCTCAAGACTGTACTAGCAAAATTTCACTGTTTCAGGTGTATTTATTTCAAAGAAATTGTTGTAAAGTTAAAAAAGAGAATTTGTAATCAAAATAAGTTTTAACTACAAAACATTTATAAAATAACTATTTTACCCCTACAAAATATTCGAATTAAAAAGACGAAAAAAAGAATAAACAAGCTTAAAACATGGCAGAAAAGGAGCGGGACCTCAGACGACTCAAGTTCATTGATAGCTCTAACCCAAACAATGCATCAAGTAAAAAGTCCAAAATACCCCTAACCAAGGAAGATCCAAGCGACCCTGCACCCATTTGTAGGTTAAAGCGGTTTATAAAAGGTTAAAGAGATCGACCCATGGAGCGAGAAAGGACAAAATCGATAATACAAAACAAAGAAATGAAAAAATCTAAAATACTCTAAATCAAGGAAGACCTACAGCAATCGACCCTACACTCATTAGAAGGTTAAAGTAGTCTAGAAAGGTTAAAGAGATCAACCTACTAAGCAGACAAGGATAAAAGCATCACCATTGGCTACCATGCATGCAACCACGTGCCTTTGGCACCACCGTCGGCCGCCACACACCACCACGAACTGCCCGCAAGCCTCCACACGTCACTAAGCAATGACCGCAGGACCCACCATGCATCGAGTGGGACCCCCCCCCCACTAACACGTGGGGACCACCCCCACGCACGCCTCCTAGTGCATGGTGTTACAAAACAAATTCAGCAATGCTAACAACAAGGGGGTGCATGCGTGCACACCGTCGCCTTGGGTGTCAATGAGCAGGAGTCACTTGTACAACCCGTGTTTGGACTCACTGAATGTTGTACATCCTCATCTATTGAATCTAGCACATTTGTAATAAGTCAACCTAGCCTAGATGGACGAGTTGGGTCAGCTAGGGTGGACTAAGGGTGTGTCAAGGTATTACAAGATGGATTCTGGAGTGCTAGCATCGAGAGAGCGCATGCACACGTACACCGCTTCTCGTGAGCACCGACCAAGTCTGAGGTGCACACGCACGCACTACACACACCATCTAGAAATCTAGCACCAACACACGCAATTGGGAGCTGGAGTGTCAGCATCGACTTGAGGTTTGAGGGTCAACACCGACCACTAGGACGAGGTGCCCAGACGTCGCGCATAGCTCTAGGTGCCCTGCACAAGCGTCACCTGTCTTGGATAAGTGTAGCTCGTGTTTTAGCTTGATGGGTTTGTAGAGCCTTAGTCCTAGCTACTTATAACTAGGTGCACCCAGGTCTGCTAAGTGGGTTTGGTAACTCAACCTAAGGCTAGAAGAGACGAGGGGTCTCCATAAGGTGCCAACACCTGGATATTCTAGGGAATATTTGGGGCACGCCCCTCCTAGCCTTGGCCTATAAAAAGGCCACTTGTTGGTGGTCTTGGTAATCTTAATCATCCTAAGCAGAGGGCCTAGAGTGTGCGAGAGAGTGAAAGAAGGTGCGGGACTCGTAAGTGTCCAAGAAGTACCGGAACGCTGGGATTTGTATACTTGCATCAATCAATGGTTAATACTTTCCTTCTTGTAATTGTCTAACCGTGTGTGCTTGTATGAGTATGCATACACACAACTCCAATGGATTGAGGGAGGAAGAGAAAGCTTTCACCTTGGCCATTCAAGCCAAGAGAGGATTCACGTGCATGTATTCTTCCACATGGGAGTTTGACGTTTGGGCTAAAAGTAGAATGATTCCACTTGCCATCACAGGGTAAGTTGACTCAATTAAGTTTGGGTTTGACTTAGATTTGTAACACTTGAAACCATCCCCATGCATGCCCCCTGTATGCATTCCATGCGAAATGACTCCTACGTGCTCAAACCTACTCCAAACATACCAACCGTACCCAGTTATCCCCAATACATGGGGCATGAGCCCAACTGCCCTTCCCACATGAAAACACATGTGGATAGATTGGATTTGGATTTGGATTTAAATCTAATCCAACAATCCAAAAAAAAACGATTAAAAAATACCTATAAAAGGAGCATGTGGGTAACTAAGAAGAGGGATTCCAGGCCAAGAGTGCTAAGGCCAGCCAAGGAGCACATGAGGGAGTTCACTCTCAACCCAATGAAGAGTTCATCCAAGGAAGAGAGAAAAAGGGAGAGACCTATAGAGAAAAAACCTCAGACCATCATCTTCTACCCCTTTTTCTTGTTTGTTTTTATTGTAAGCTTGGAGTTATTATCTCCAATCCTTTGTAAGTTCAAGAATAAAAGTCATTTCGTAGAATATCATTATAAAGGAGGGTCATCACAGTCCAAAAGCACAAAAAAGAGTCATAGGTAAGAGAGAATCTGTAACTTTCGCAAGATTTCATTTCTTCTACCCAAATATACACTATATCTTATACGTTATCATCTGTTCTATCCTTACATATTATATATCATCCCTTCTCCTTTGTTCGGTATATTTATTGCTTCCAATTCAATTCAAGAAGCCGTAAAAGGGACATAACTATTATATTTACATATGATGACATGAGTATGTAATCACTCTTATGATAGATTAATCACTCATAAGTTTGTATTACGGGAGGACATTGGGCTATGATCGTATATATTTTTCAAGAAAGTAATCCTCCTCAAGAGAGATACCTTGGGAATATAAATGTAGATGAGTTCCTCCTCGAACAAGCATAAGTCCTCAATAAAATTCTTTGAATGTCCACTAAATCATTAAGATTCTAACCGAATGCATCATTATTTTCTATAGGAAAATTTCTACAGATTTCAGCATAATATACAAACCTTGTATGATCTTCAAATTTTCCAACCGCCATATCTAAGCGAAATATTCTCAAATTTTGTTTATGAGTGATACACATACCAGTTAATATCCGATAAAATTCTTACAAATTTTGGACATTGGTGAAATTGATAAAAAAATCAGTAATGATCATATCTAACCCGAAACTGAACCTGTCTGTAAGAAAAATATTGCAATAAATGTTTAGTAAAACCATCATAACTCGGTTCATAGGTATCAAAATACCTCACAAATGGTTTCTTCGGAAAGCTAACATCCATAGATTTGTAAATTGACAATTTTCATAAAAATCGAAAGTCTATGTACGGAGATACGAGTGTTTTACTAAGACTCTATATCTCAGTCATAGATACTATCCAAAGTTTAGAATAACATTTAGTTAAAAAAAAATCTCAGTTTTTATCTAATCATCCAAAGACCCAAAAGTAAAAATAAACATTTTCAATAAAACTTCATATTTGGTTCTCACTTAGATAAAATTTTTGGGATTTTTGGATCCCTATAAAGCAACTAAAAAAATATAAACTCTCACAATCTAAAACAAAACCAATTATATTTTCACATAACTAAGTCTAGTTTGACTAAGTAAAATCAATGCCCTTTTGAAAAGGCAATTTTGAGTTGAAATTGTTTTAAGAAAACTACAGATTCTGAAATCACTCTTCCTAAGCATCTAGGCTTACTCTTGAGCGTCATTTTAAGAAGGCTTATGTCAATAAGAGCTTACTTTCCCACAATCACCGAATAGTCAGATAAATCTCTTTACAAATTTGAGTAAACTTGTCGATATGCTGACGTAGAATTTTTGCAAGGAAAGTTTTAAGTCCATACCAGTCTGAAAAATTTTGTTTACAATTACCTAATATATCATTTGTGACGTTAAACGGTAACTACCCAATGGAGGATGGAGGAGTTCATATTGATGCATGAAATCTCTCAATAAAAATAGATGTGTTGGTGTAGCATACTAGCTCATACATGATTCATCACACTCATGCAGGTATGATGCTTATACACTAAGGTATTGTAGTCGAAGGTAGTGTAAACTATAAGAATTCCATTGTATATCTTCGAGATGGTACTCAACCTTATAGGCATTTGATTTTGTTGGCCTATGTCCTATAATGGGCCTTAATGGATCAATGAAGATATGTTGACAATAACTAAATTGACGAGCAACTTAGTATAGCATAACGGGTCTATAATATCCAAGGATCGAGTGCATCCTTGAAACAGGGACAAGTCGTAGGTGGCATCCATGTTCTAGTAATAAGGCTCTTGTAGAACACCTAAATAGCTCAAAAGAGAAAACGTAAAGCTTGAGATAGAACAAATTGTTGCAAGAGTACATCAAGATATACCAAAACTTTATATTGAGTATAAAAGATCATTTATTCAAGTTTATGGAAAAAAAAGATTGCAGGATAAACAAAATGATATCCCTGTTCCATGGGAAAAAGGATAAGACCAAGAGACACTTCAGGCGAGATTGTTGGTATTATGATAGTTAATACTACTCAAATGAGTGTGAATACAAGAAGGTAGACTTTGTGTGCCACGCAAAGAATGGATGATTCACATGATTATCTAGGAGAAGAATATATGAGAGTTTGGGCATTGAGATGGTTGAATTCAATTGAAGTAGGATCGATGTCTAACGAACCTGTTGACAAATCTCTCATGTACATATCGGTGACCCTCAATGGCAAGAATATTACTAACAACCTCATGAGCCCATATGAAGCTAAACATCTTGACCGAAAGATAGTGGAAATGAGTAATAACATTAAAGTAGTGAATTCATAGACCAAACCCATCCTAGGAGACGCAATGGTTGTGTCAATTCGAGTAAGGAGTTGGCGAGGGGAAACCAACTTCACAATTGTAGATTTGATGCATCCGATGACCCTATGCTAAGAGGAGAGTTCAGAGGAGGATGGGTTTCAGGCATTCCTCTTTTCGGCTCGTCTACCTTTTCGTGGCAAGAGTAAGCCTTTTCCTCGGGTGACTCTGCTTCGAGCTCCCATTGCTTTTCGAGGCGTTCCCTTTCTAATCCTATGTGACTCATCCTTTCGTGCCACTAGTGGGATGTGTGGAGTTTGGATCTCATGCCCCACTGTGTTTGTGTGCCCCGAATCAGGGATTTCATTCCTAACTTCTAGAATTTCAAAGTTTGGTTTTCCAATTTTTTTGTGTTTTTGAAAATTTTCCATATTGTTTTGACTTTCTGAAGTATGAAAATGTTTTTTTGATTTTTTTTCGAAACTTGGAGTGCTTGGGGATGGATGATTTGATCCGCCTTTGGGCTTCATCTCCAGCCTCATATCCTTCATCGAGTTTTGGATCAATTTTCCTTGCATGATCCTTCTCTTTATGTGCCCGAGATGAGCTTTCATGTGATCGATGCGCCTTGACCTCATGGCTTAGAGCATCGATCTTCCTAAAGATTTTCTTTATAGTAGTTATCTCTTCTCGGGCTTTAGAGGATTCGGAAAACCACCTTGAAACATTCGATGAGGATTTCCTCGGCTTGTTTTCATCCATTGTTTTCAAAATTTGTGCAGAAGTTTGAAAAATACCACGATTTTGCAAAGTTTTTGGAGTTCACTTTTTGAAAGGAAGTTTCTTAAGACCCGAGTCCCACCGGGCGTGCCATTTCTGTAGACATGAAAATTTTCATTCCGAAGTTTAAGAGAAAAACTTGAAATGAAAGTTTCCACACCTACGCTTGTGCGAGCGTGCCAACTAGTTCAAAACTAGCAAATATTTTGAAAACTTTAGACTCATAGGCAATTGTAGGCAAGCGGAATCTTTTCACTCAATCCTTCTTCAACCGATGCTCAAGGGTCGGTATTGAGCGCTTAAAATTTTCAATTTGACAGCAAATGCAACTCCATTCCACGTGAGCAAATGTTTTTTAAAGAGTTTTGAGCTTGTGCACTTTGATTTAATACTTGGAATGTATGCTAAAAAACAGAAAATTTTGTTTTCAGAGCTTGTTTCTAAAAGGGATTTGAATATATTAAAGGTCTCCAAAAATCTTTCAAATTTTACCAGACCAAGCTGGTAGTATGGATAGCCTATAGCCTTTTACAAATCTGAATTCGGAACAGTATTGAATCAGAATTAAATAATTGAATTAGACTGACTTACTGACTCAGAACAGTTTTGTTTCAGAAATACAGAGACTCAAAGATGAGCCTGTATCTCCCTACTGAGAACTCCGATTTTGATGATTTTGATGTTTCTAGAAAGTTATGGGCTAGCTTTCCAATGAATCAAGAATCAGATTGATTGGATTCCTGTGGACAGAGATATGGGACTTTTACCCAACCTCTTTCAGGAAATCTGACTGTGCAACAGAAGTGTAGAAACTGAGTCGGTCTTTATCCAATTTTATTACGTGGTTGCACGGTCCTAAAAATCTTGCCAATTTTATTTAGAGTGACCTGATGTGTGTGGAGTAAGTGTGCCAAATTTCAAGCTAATCGGAGAAAGCATTAAGAAATTAAAATTACGGAAACAGACATATGCAAAGATGCTGAAATCCTGTTTTCTATTTTTATGAATGTAATGATGCAAACTAACGAATTCAAAATGGAACAACCCTTCAATCCCCAAAGCAAATTGCTGAAATGTAAATGAATTGAAAGTATTTTATAGATTAAGCATAGAGGGGATTAGAAGTATAGGACGATTATAGAGTATATTGGGGTAGGAGTTTAATCAAACACTTAGAGTGCTAGTGTGTGTTTGATAGTGATTCATCCACGAAATAAAACTTGCAGCAAATCTAACTATTACAAAGAGGGGGGAGATGAAACTCCATTATTACAATCCCATTTAATGAATCAAATGAAGAGAATTGAAATTGAGATTGAGCAAAAGAAGTCTTACATGATTTTGGAATGTAATCAAACCGAACTTCAAGAATGAAGTCGGCCAAGTCTTGGACGTCTTCCTTGAAGCTCCCACAATCTCTCCCCTAGCTTCCCTCTTCTTCTTCACTCTCTAATGGACGTCCCTTCTTCCTGGAAATCCCTGCTCCTAGCCTAGCACACACCCCAAAGTTTAGAGCCTCTCTCTCTCCAAGTCCTTCCCACTTGAACCTGCCCACCCCTTGGCCCTTTTTCCCTTAAAAAGGGCCAAGGGGGCTGAATTCTAGCCCCTTCCATGGGGTGGGTTGGACCAGCTCCCTTGCTCTTTTCTTGATCCACTTGATCCAATTCAAGTGGTCCTCTTATTGACTTGGACCAGCTCATGTGGGATGGGCCTAAGTGCATCCGAATTGGACATGACGCAGCTGGTCCTTAGCATGATGCTTTAACTTGATATTTTGTCCTAGCCATGTGTCTCATAGCTAGGTTCTTTTCCTTTAGGCTTTGCTGCTCCCATTTGAATTTGATATGTTCTTCTTATCCTCATCTTGGGTCTTGATCTTCAGCTCAATTCTTGATTTAATTCCGTTCCACTTTGATGTTGAGTTCATACGGCTTGATTTCTTCTTGATGATCATGGCCTCAAGTCCAACTCTAGCTTGCTCTTGAATTGATGAGCTTGATTGGGTCTTTGGCAAGCTTGATTATCTTCTATGGAATTGGATTTGGTCTTGATGAGATTCGAATCTGATTGAGCTTGATCTTGATTGATGCTTTTAACTTTATCTTCTTTCTGGGGATCAGGACTCAGATTTGGTCTTTGCCTACTTCGAAACTTATGGTTTTTTTAACTCAAATTTAAAACCTTTAAAGTATTTCCCAAAAACTTTAAAATTTGGGGTTTTTTAAATTTAAAGGTTCATAAAGGCTTTAAACTGGTTTTCGAAATTCTGAAGTTTTTGAAAAGATTTTAAAATTTTGGGTATTTACAATACACTTGTGGAACGGAGTGCCACACACAAATACATACACACACTAGAACTGCCATATCAAGGAGATGGTGATAAGGCATGGTTCACTCACCACCTATGTAGGATAAGATTGAGAGAGAGAAACTCAAGAGCAAACAATAAACCTTTAGTCAAAAGATTAACTGTGATATCTTTGGATCCAACAAAATCTACAACCATGACCCCATAGACATAAGAGTGCTTATAGACTTTAGTATGATTTGGATATATCTCTCACTTTTGGTTGTACTTAGAACTATTGATCTTATCAATGATAGTCATGCTATTATGGTGTAAAAAAATTATAAGAAGCGACTTATTTACCATAGGTAAACTGAACATTAAGTCTCCTAAGTCATTCAGCTTCCAATGCAGTTTCATTTTAAAACACATAGTTTTGCCTCAAAGGTAGAACGAGCCAAAATAGTTTGTTTCTTAAATTTTTAGATAAGAGCACTAGCACCCACAAGAAACACATATCCAGTGACTCCATTACTCTCAAAATTTTGTGTTATCCAGTTGACATCACTAAATCCTTCAAGAGCAAAATATATTTATTATAATACAATCCAAGAGAAATCGTTCCCTTTACATAGCGAAGTATTCGGTCTAAAGCTTTCCAATGAGTTATATCTAGACAACTGATATATCTACTTAACTTACATACAGTAAAAGCAATATGTGATCATGTACAATTAGTTAGATACATCAAACTACTGATAATCTGAAAATATTCTCTCTAAAACTTTATTAATATATGCTTTCTCGAGACAAACCCAACAATCCAAGTGATCTATCCCTAATATTTCTATTCCGATCACATAGCTTGCCTCACCCATATCCTTCATTTCAAAGTTGTTAGAGAGAAAGTTCTTAGTCTCACTTAATAGACCAAGATCATTAGTTGCAAGCAAGATATCATCAACATACGTAATCAGAATATAAACTTACTCCCACCGATCTTCGATATATACACCGGCCATGTTGTTTTCCTTAAATCCAAAGGAAACAATAGTATCATTGAACTTGAGATACCATTGTCGGAAGCTTGTTTAAGTCCGTATATTGATCTCTTAAGTTTACATACCATGTGTTCCTTTCCTTTCTCTATGAATCCCATTGGTTGATCCATATAAAATAGGAAAACAATATTAAAATCCATCTAATAGATTGTACGGTCATGTACAGATGGCAATATTATAAGTACTTAGATGGTGGTCATCCGAAAAACTTGAGAATAGGTATCAAAGTAATCTATTCATTCCTTTTGTGTGTAACCCTTGACAACTAGCCTAGCCTTGTGCTTATTGATTGTTCCGTCTATATTCAAATTCTTAAAAATCTACTTGCAACCCACACTATAACAACTAAGAGACAAATCCATAATATTAGAGAGAATTGATTGGATTTAATCATTAACGGTTTTCTTCCAAAATTTAACATTGAGTGAGGTTATAACATGTTACAAGGTGATCAGATTATCCTCGACATTGAAAGAGATAAGTCACTTCCAAAGTCCTTTGATATCTTAGGCTGTTTACTTCTCTTTGGTTCGATTATTTGATTTGATATGCAAACAATACAATTAGAATCACTTCCATATTTGTCATCCTTTTCACGTGATCGAGAATGGAACCAGTAGTAGGATCAAGATCTCTAACACACACTATGAGGAACTTTAGTCTTCATAAGAAATACATTCATAAAAGAATGTAACATCATGTTATTCAATTATTGTGTTGACATCTATGTCAGATACTTCATATCTAACGATCAAGAATATGTAGCAACTCATCTCCATGTAACCTACAAATATAGCATCCACTATTTTAGGTCCCAATTTCTTGCTCTTGTATTTAAGGATGAGTACTTTCGCAAGACACTGCTAGACTTTAAGATATTTGAGACTTGTCTTTCAACTCTTCTAAAGCTCAAATAAACTATTTTCATTTTCTTATGAGAAACTCTATTAAGAATATGACAAACTGCATTTAAAACTTTCCCCCACATGTAGTTAGGTAAACCAAAACTTTGAAGTAAAATATAAAAAAAAATCAGTTCAACTATCTCATTAGATTGAGGAGAATATGGAGCAGTAACCTCATGAATAAACCGTTGTTTTGATAATATATATGAAAAATATTTGAGGTATACTCTTCTCCCCTATCAAACCTTAATCGTTTAAGTATCTTGCCAGTTTGGGCAACTCATTAACAATACCGTTGTTTTTATAATATACATGAAAAAGATTTGAAGTATACTCTCCTCCCCAATCAAATCTTAATTGTACCTTATCAGTTTAGGCTTATGCCTTATTTCTAAATATTTAATTTTTTTCCAAAGCTTCATCTTTACTTTTAATCAAGTAAATATAACAGTATTTAATATAGTCATCAATAAACATGATAAAGTATCTTTTGTTATCCCTAGTTGTCATTCCATTGAATTCCTAAATATCAGTGTGCACCAAATCTAAAATTTTGAATTTCCTATCAATCGTGTGAAAAGGTTTTCTAGGTTACTTCTTTTGCATACATATATTACATTTGTGTTTTCTATGATAATTTTAATAATAAAGTTTAAGTTCATCATTATTTTCAAGAAGTCAAAGTTACATGACCCAACCTAGCATACATAAGATGATTCAACATTATACACAGAAGAAGTAGAAGATGAAAAAGTAAAAGCTTTTTATTCAAGCTTCTAGGATCAGTATCATCGGGTTGAGAACAATCCGACTCAATATACAAATACAACCCTAACATGGTTAACCATATTTTTATACGCTATTGCCAGCGTTTGAAATGAGGACCAAAAAACTTTTTTGACATCATGGTCAAATCAACCTTTGGTCGAAAGATAGCAGACGAATACATGTTTACTATAATTAATAATTATTTCTCTAAGATCATTGAAAAATACCGTAAA
Source organism: Brasenia schreberi (assembly GCA_036023115.1). Classification (NCBI taxonomy): domain Eukaryota; kingdom Viridiplantae; phylum Streptophyta; class Magnoliopsida; order Nymphaeales; family Cabombaceae; genus Brasenia; species Brasenia schreberi. The sequence continues at coordinate 16,090,124 of JAYKKT010000088.1, forward strand.
AATACATGCATAAGAAACCAATATCCAACAATTATAAACATACCCCAATCAAATACAGTCATAGATCCAAAGTGAGCCATAAACAAAGCGTATAAGAAAACATAAGCAAACAAAATTAGGAGAACTTATCTTTGCAAATCGTCCTTCCAAACTTACCTTAAAGAAATCACTGCCCCGCTACCAAGTACGTACGGGTACCTACACTTTCTTCATAGGATAAAATGCACACATAACTAAAAGCAACATACCTTACTTAGAGTCGACATCGATCACACCTTAGTCGCCTTTGACCGAAGAAGAAAGATGGCAGGAAATCATCGAGGGCATGGAATACCACGGCCATAGGGGAAACACAGAGGGCAGAAAGGAGGAGAGAGAGTGTTCATCACAGAAGTAATGACCCTAATCACTTATTTATAGGTTGTACGGTGAATCATGGATCCGATCCAAAGGACACACCTCTTTGTCCCATAATTGTTCTCACATAAACACATTTTTGACTTTTAGATCAAAAGTTTTCTACACAAAAAAATAGACCGAAAACAATTCCCAAACACAAGCCCAACTCGGCTCAGCTCGACTCGCCATGCGTACGTGCACGTGTGTGGCCTAACATGTCCTCCCCATGCTCTTTAAACTAAGGTCAATAAACCGAACTATATAAGAGGACATGAGAGTTTGTCTCATTCTTCGATATGAAACTAGATTGTGTCTTCTAATGCACAAGTCCCTCACATGTGACTAAGACTTCACATATATCATTGATTCATCAATTGAATTACCCTCAACCATAATTAACACTAAAATACAACAATTTTCACGATTAACATAACTATAGCGAATTCCAGCAAAGCTTCAATTCGGTTTCGAGTCGGAGAAACTGCTTTTCAAATGAATGTGGGTTAGAACAACCTAGTTTACAACTCCAGGGTTTCAAAAATGTTCAAGAAAGTAGACCTACCAGGCATACCTCATAATGCATGCACACCTTTTCTATTCCAAGTGTGTGTGACAATGGAAAATTTACAATGTCAATATAAATGAACTTTACAACTTCGAGGCATAATATCAATCCTGGACTTTCAGTAGCTGTCGTTAGACACTTCAATCAGGCGCTGTATCCATGTTTTGACATTCCACACTCGAAACCAATATGTCCGTCATTGCAATTTATTTTAAAATATTTAACGCTGTCACGGATTATTATCTAACCCGTGGATTAAATTATGGAACAATACTTTTGGGGTTTATATGCGTGTGTGTGTGAGAGAGAGATTCATACAGTCGCAACAATCATCACAAAATTGCAATAGCGTCTAACAGAGAGATTATTGTTCATCCAAGCAAGGGGTGTAAAGCGAAATACAGAAAGATCGCACGAACGTACATGGAAGCAAAAGTGTTCTCACTCATTCTTTCCTGATTTAATCCGTGCTTGGACATCGCCGCTATAAGGAGTAACAGGATATGCATCCTGCTGGATTATAGAAAACACAACCATTTCCATGCATACCAAGACATTTTGAATCGCTTCCTCAATATGCTCGACATCCAGCCAGAAATGGTGGGATTTTATGATACCGAGAGCACCCAATATGTCAACCACAACACCCTGGCAACAAATAGCAACAAAGTCCATTTAACGCTACTATAAAGAACATAATAAAGTTTAAACAGGTTGAATACTATCTATGTCTCAAAGTTTAACTCAAACAAACCTTAGAACAAATTGGTTCCACCATTTAAATAGGAAACAGCAAAGATAACTCCCGGTGGGAACATAAAAGGATTGACTAGTGGAGCAAGATCTGAATGGGAGACACCAAACTCTTACTGTCCATATTGCTAAAATTGCAGCATGACACTTGATCATTCCTTTCACCACGTCATAGTCAAGCTGGTTTTTTAGAATTCTGTTTTCATTTTATGATACATTGATTTTAACAGGACAAATTTAATTACTACTTTAAAACTGGCCTGTTATTACGTTGGAGGAAGAAATAATTTAACAGCCTGATCATGACTTAAAGCTTGCAATTTACAATGACCAAACAAAAAGAACTGTCAACAGTATCCACTACTGTTGATGAGTTTTCGTTAATCGTGGAGTCCATGAGCAACTTCACCCAACTTCTGATCTCACCAAACTGCAAACAAGTTCAAGAACCAGCTTTCTACCTTTCATTACCATATGCCTTATATGACAGAATTATTGGACGATTCAGTTGAATAATGCAACCTCAAGTGGATAATGAAAAAACACCGACTATAAAGCAAAAGGCAAACATTGAAAAATGGAAATTACCTGCCAAAAGCAGAAGAAGACAATCCCTTTGATGCATAAGAATTTGGAGAGAGGTTTCTGAGGTGCCAATTCTTTTGCAAACACATGATAAAACACCATTAAAGAATACAATGCCAGGGAAACTGATACGTTCAATATGATGGTAACTGTCCAACTGATCCAACTACTGTACACCCCCAAAAGTTGCAGTGATATCATGAAAACAGACAAGACAGGTCTAATAATAACGAACTGCCAGGTCCAATACTTTAGAAGCTTCAATGTGTAATGGTCCAGTCGTACAGTATGTGGCTGTAGTTAAAGACAAGTGTCAAAAGATGAAGATATCCATTATAAGCCTGGTCAGCATATGCAACTGGAGAAAAAGATCAATAAGGTAGTAACTGATGTCACCATGATGGTTACAGGCAGAGGCGACATCAACAATTTTATAAAGTTAAAATTCTCAAAGCTAAGTGATCAGTTGTAGGGGCAACCTGGTGACTGAACATGCAACAGTTGCTATTCTCAGCCATTGGAAGCAAAGTCCAAGGGACATCAAAAGATCATACAAAGAAATTCGGATTTTCTGGTCTTCACATGCAGAAATGACCCTATGAGAAATGCTTTGTAAAACTGCAAAGATCAGTGCATGTGGGTTAGTCTCAAAATTTCTAACAGTATTTTCTGATATGCACAGGTTGAGCCCAAGTTAGTAAGAGTCAATGATAAAGATTTGATCTGAAATTCATAGTTCAACCTGTCTCTGAGGTAAACAATATTTGACTAAGGCCTTTGATGGTCCAAGTAAGAAAAGAGCTACTCTTAGACACATTTTCTTCTGAGCAAAATGAAAACAGGATTTAGATGGCTTATTAAGGAGCTAGAAGAGAACAGAAAAGTTTAGGGGGATGAAAGCATGAGATGAGATAAGACTAGCTTTGCCAAAGCAACATGATCTTTGAGAAAGCACAGAAAATATCATTGGGCTTTTTCATATTCTATAATGCATAGTAGATATAGATCCATGGTAACAATAATGCAGCAGTTTATATTCGTTAACAGGAAACATATACCTGAAACAGTGTCATGGGAAATGAATGGTGGATTTCTCTTCCCTTGATCTCATCTGGGACTCGGTTTTGACTAATTGATATGTTAAGATAGCTATACATCAAGGCCAAGAACTTTGCAATCACCTGAAAATGGATTTTTTGGATCAGTATAAGGAGTTGCTTGTAAGCAACTGGCTGATCACATTAGCACCTACCAATGCTTCATAGCATTCCTTTACTGCATCCAAAAATGTGAAGAATGTTTTGCTTCCTTGAATATCAACTAGACCAAAAAAGGAGTCAGTTGCATATATGGGAGCCATAAGTATGATAATTATGATGGCCTTTTGCTCCTTTGGGTTTTTCCAGAAGAAGAGGTGTTGTGACAACAACTGCATTGTGAAGTGCATGGTGAGCATCACACAGGACCCTGCTCCTAGAAGAGTCAGAGTCCTGGGATCCATTTTGGTTATATCCATCCTTGAAAGAGATTTACAACAGAAATCCCTACAAAAGAAGCTAAATATATTTCAGAACTCAAATAATGAATCTGAAATTGTAACATAACATCTTGAAAAGCATCAACTCCAATAATTTGGGAACTTAAATGTAAAGCATCGGTTTCCTGAGGAAAAGAAAAGAGCAGTACATGTAATTGACTTACTAACAGCTTCATGGAAAGGCACTAAGAAAACAAAGTGAGTGACCATTAGTTTCTCAAACAAAAGAAACTTATTCAGTGACACACACAGAACAACCAGAAAAGCTCCAAACCCTCCAGAACAGATTAGAATAGCAATAATCAACTATGTTAGAAATCTTTCTTTTTTTAAAGAAAATTTGCATATGGCTTTGGCAATATCCAAAAGGGCTAATTTCTCAAGGTACCATACTACCAAGAAATTTTACAAATTTGTAGCAAATAAGTCGAATCTAGGAAAACTTGAAAACCGAGAATAATAAATGTCCACCGTAGTCCAGGAAACATAAAAGGTTGATGAATGCCAATAGTATACAAAGAATAACAAAAAAGAGTTTCTTCTTAACTGAAAACCAGTTAATAGATTGTTTCCAGTAATGTGGACTTTTTACAATATCTTGATGTAGCTTACTGGAAAGGAATGGATTCTGCGGATAACACGATATGATACTTGAATGACGTATATGATGAAGGCCTCATAGTCTGGTTAAGGAGCCCTTATGATTTTTTTATTATTTCTTACGATGAACCAAAGATAGCTTGGAGGAGCTCCTATTTATAACTCAAGGAGTTAAAGTCCACTTTTAGAACCTTGTTTAGATGAGGAGAGTTTTTCTCCATCAAATAGGATAAGCTAAAATGATCTTGATGATGTTGCCAGATTCTCATTCTAAAGATCATCCCGAGAGGCAGCAAAAGATGTTTTACCCCAAATAACTAGTACTTACGAGCTCAAACAACCGCATCAACTAGAAAACATTCAAATTGCATCACCAAGAACATAAACCTTCATTGCAGCTCCCAGTATCAAAACCCTAAAGAAACAGAAGATCCAGCAGTCATTTTGGATGACTACAACACTGAATAATGAATGAACCAACCACAGAAAGATCAAACCAAAGAAAATAGTAATCAGCCCAAATTGGATCAGGAGATCAGAAGAAAGCAAAAGAACTGTGGCAAAAAATATACGAAAACGATAGCAGAAGAGAACGGCGGAGATTGATCAGTGACCTGAACGATGAAGACGAGGAAGATTTCGATCTCCTAGCGAAGGAAACGCTCTTGTCGCAGGTCTAAGGTCGAACTGCAGGGGATATCCAAATACGACCAACCGCAGTGAAAAGGTCCGCGATATCTGTCCGCGGGGCAGCCGTACTTTCCCCGTACACAAGACATCTGGTGGCTTAACGGCAGGGGCCCTAACGCCTGTTACGCTGGTGGGAGTTCGACTCCTGAAGTGTTGATGATAGGCTTCGGCCTCATGTAGTAAAACAAAAGAAAAAGGAATAAATATCGCAACAAATCTGCGTTCTCTTCTTTTCCCAAATTACGTCCGTTGCTTATTGAATCGGATTTATAAAACCCGATCCAAATTACCTGGAAAAAGGTTAAGCCTTTAGGGTTTCAACTTTATTCTCACCGCCTTCTCAATCAAATCAATCATCACCTTCGGCTGCAATCTATACGATAGGCCGACAATGCTTTTGTAATGCTTCGCAAAAACCGTCACTATTCTTTTCTTTTGGTAGTTAGTGACTAAGCTAATAGTCTCTCTTTACTCTCTAGTTTGTTAATTTTGTTTGGCGGTTTGAATCTCATTACTGGTGAATTAACATGTGCGAGTAGAAGTGGAAAACATTAGGATTTGTAGGTCGTGGCACATAAACCCACAAAATTTTCAAATCAATCATTGTGAAATTCTTGTTTTTTTAATTATTAGATCATATTCTTGCTTTTGTTGGGGATATTGTCATCTTGACCTTTCTCTTTAGATTTCTATCATGTGTTGCTAAGAAAGGTGTAACATTTAATCCCAATGTATCACATGCTAACGATAGCATTTCTTTTGTGCCAAAAGTGGTAAGCGGGACTTGTTATTAAAACAACAAAGCAAATGGGAAAAACCTAAATGAAATTAAGTTCTTGCAAAGAAAATATATCCAGCAACAACCAACTTGGTTCTGTTTGAGCCATTTTTTTCTCTTATTTGCTTCTACTGGTATCTACACTTTTAGTGTATTCCTTTGTTTTTCTCTCATCACTTTATTATAGTTGATCAAATAGTAAGAAACTATTGCCTTTGTAGTGAATAATAACTAAGTTTTCCTTATGCTACTCTCTTGTTTTAAGGATTGTTATTTATCCATAAATAATGTTTCTTTTATGGATATTATGTTGTTTTCTTTTGTTCATCTGCTCAACCTCTGAGCTTTTTTGACTTGTCTTGTCTACAACATCTTTTTCATGTTTGCACATGATTTTTGTTGTTTTATTAATATGTGATTTTAATATAGATTATGAAAATTAATACAAATGATGATGACAACCTTCATGCAAAGATATTGTTTTACCTACTGTTGCCTCTACAAGTGTCAAATATGAACTCCCTCCAAACAAGAAGTTAAAAGAACTTACATTGGATGTGTAGCGATTTTTTACAAAAATTGAAAATGATAATGGCGGTATAAAAAGAGCAGCTTGTAATACTTTTAGCATCCAATATAAAGTTGGTGTCAAACCTAGTTCGAATGTTGGAAATTGTGAGACATTACATTTAAAATACCATATTCAAGTTTGTATAAAAATATATTTTTGCCATGTGAGTCAAATGATCATGGAGCAAGATTAAAAATTAAGATCTAAAAAGATAGATCAAATGGTTCACCATGATATGTTAGTAGAAGCAATTATTAAGCATGATTTACCTTTTTGCTTTGTTGAGTATGATAAGCTTAGAGCTCGGGTGAAATATCTAAATCCTAACGTAGTCGTGCCATGTAGGAATACTCTAGTCTTTGATATCAATAAAGTTTATGATAGAGAGAAGGAAAAGATAAGAAAATATTTAGCGAATATTTCTAGCATGCATTATTTTAATTATTGGATCACATGTAATCAAAAGGCTATATGTGTGTGACTGCTCATTATGTGAATGATAGTTGAAAGTTAAGTAGTAAAATACTGAATTTTTCTCGTATGGATTCACATAAAAGTATGATTTGGCTAGTGCTATATATGATTGTTTGAAAGAATGGGGTATAGATTATAAGGTATTGCTTCTGCTAATGATGTATTGGTGAGGATGTTAAAAGGTCAATTTTTCTTATATAATTCTTTATTATGTAAATGGTGAATTTTTTCATGTCCATTATTGTGCTTATATTTTAAATCTCATTGTTCAAGATAGTTTGAAAGTCACTATGAATGCATTGCATAATATTAGAGAGAGTATCAAATATGTAAAAACATCATATGCAAGGTCAAAGAAATTTAAAGAATTGGTAGAACAAGCAATTATTGATTAGGAGTTGGGTTGCGTTATGATACAATAATTAGATCAAACTCGACATACATGATGCTTGATAGTGCATGGCCATATAAAAAAAAATTCCATAATCTCTTGTCACTGGATATGAATTTTAAATGTTGTCCAACATCTGAAGATTGGCAAAGAGCAGAGAAAATTTGTGATTTTTTCAAATCATATCCCTATGTTGTGGGTTGTGGATTTCTATTTCATATGAGATATTTCTGTTTTGCAACTTTTGTATTAATTTTTTGTTGAATTAATGATATTATAACACATAATTATAGTGCTACTTATACTAAGAGGATCAAATGTTATCCAAATGCTTTTACTTAATTCTTTAACTACGCAAATTGTTGATGTATAAAACACCTAAATTTTTTTTTTTTAAATTGTTTTTTCAAAAGTTCTCCTTTACAAGCAAAATTGTGTTCTTGGTCTTTTAAGATTTTCTCTACAAAGACACCTTAAACAAACTCATTTTCATTCTAAAATTTTGTGTGGACCTCAAAATGAGGGTTACTTCGAGCTCCACCAAAATAATTGAATTCTAAAAATCTTAAAAAATGACCATTTTACCCTCAAGGTTGTACTAGCAAAATTTTGTTATTTCAGGTGTATTTTTTTCAAAGAAAGGGTTGCAAAATTTTAAAAAGAGAATTTGAAATCAAAATAAGTTCTAACTACAAAACATTTGGAAAATGATCGTTTTACCCTTACAAAATATTCAAATTAAAAAGATGAAAAAAAGACTAAAAAGGCTTAAAACATGGGAGAAGGAGCAAGACCTTAGAAGACTCAAGTTCGGTGATAGCTTAAGCTTACGCAAAACATCAAGTAAAAAGTCCAAAATACCTTTAACCAAGGAAGATCCTACACCAAGTGACCCTACACCCATTAGAAGGTTAAAGTGGTTTATAAAAGGTTAAAGAGATCAACCTACAAAGCGGAAAAGGACAAAATCGATAATACATAACAAAAAAGTGGAAAGTCTAAAATACCTCTCACCAAAGAAGAACCTACACCAAGTGACCCTACACCCATCAGAAAGTTAAAGCAGTCCACAAAGATTAAAGAGATCATCAACCCACGAAACAGATAAGGGTAAAAGTAGCATCGTCGGCTATGATGCGTAAGACCCCGGGCCTCCCATGCCACCACAATCACCATGGACTACCCGCAAGCAGCCATGCATCACCAAGCAACAAGCATGTGGCCCACCACACGCCTGGCAGGATCCCCTTGGTTTCAGAGCCCTGAGAAGAGCGCCCTAGTGCACCACGCTCATCGATTGGAGAGCTAGCACCGACACACATACTCGGAAGCTCGAGCGCCAACATCTACGAGAGGCTGTAGTTTCGGAACACCGTGTTTAGTGCCAAAAGTCATGCCCTAGCGCCACTTGTCCCGGTCGTGCAACCCGTGTTTGGTCTTGTTATGTTTGTACAACCTTGGTCCTAGCCCTAGCCTACTTGTAACTAGGTACACCTAAGTAAGTTGGGTGGGTTGGGTCAGGTTATAACACAACCTAAGGCTAGGAAGGGTCAAGAAGCCTCCAAAGGAAGGGGCACAAGCTAGCTAGCACCAGCACACCAGTGCTTGGAGTGCCCACTCCCCAGCCCTTGGCTATAAAAAGGCTACTTGGTGAGTGAGTTGGGTATCTTGGTCAGCTTGTGTAGAGAGTGTGAGAGAGTGTGCTAGAGAGAGAAAGTGTGGGAGGGTCTTGTAAGTGTCCAGAGGTGCCAGAACGCTAGATTGTACTCTTATGCCGTTGAATGGTAATTCATTTCCTTTCCTTAATTGCCTAACCGTGTAGACTTATGTGAGTGTGCCTACACGAATTCAAGAGGTGTAGACGGAGTGAAGGAAGAAGAGTGAGCTTTGGCCTTAGCCATCCATGCCAAGAAGAGAGGATCTTCGCGTAAAGTTGCACGCACACGGGAGTTTGATGTTTGGGCTGAGAGTGGAACAATTCCACTTGTCATCACAAGATATGTTGACTCGATTTAGCCAAAGCTTGACTTAGATTTGTGGCAATTTGGTATTAGAATCTGTCAAGCATCGATTCAGCTAAAGAACGGTTGAAATCCGATGATCGAAAGGTTGGATTCAGCCCATGACATGCGCAATGAATTGCTTGTTGTTCGGCCAGGTACGCCGAGCCTAATTTCTTTGCAATTTGTATTTGTAGCATAATAGACTTTCTAAATAACATGAGATCTAGTATAAGTGATCAGATCTCACTGGAATTTGGTGAAAAACACTCGTGAAACAGAAGATCTGTTAAAACCGAACTGGATTGAACTGACTTAAAAGTTTGAGTAATTTGCATTCATATTTTTGAACAACTGACAAGGAATTGCAGTGAACGATCCATAGAACAAAGTTATCCCAGAGTTTGGAATCCAAAGAATAAAAAATCACAAGATTTAGACGTCGTTTGGTATTGGAAACAATTTCTGATATGAAGTCCGACACAACTATCGGTGACAAAAACAATCAATTTCTATAATTACTTTTTCAAGGTATACATTGGAATTTCTTGGTGAAATTTGTTTTGAAAATTTATAGACACATTATAATTGTTTATAAGATTGACACTTTTGCCAGAAGTGGTCGGAAATCCAGTTTCAAGTCTATTGAGTTTTTGTAATAGTGTTATATAATTCTGGTTTTGGGGGAAAGACTACAATTTTTTGTTGTAATAAATTGTAACTGAGGTAAACAACAGTCTAGAACATGGTTGGGGTTGTCAAACACTTGGAGAAATATTATTGTAAGCAACAACTATGGCCAAAGGTAGAAGAGATGCTACAGAAATCGAGGGATCATCGGAGAAGATGGCACTCAAGTAGGTGTTGGCGCAGATGATGATGCTTCTTGACACCATGTAGCTAGAGATTTCCACCATTCGGCAGTAGTAGCAGCCAACTCCAAACCCAGAGGCCATGGGACCAGTTTAGGGTCTGGCCTGTTCGACCCAAACATATCCTAGTATAGCAGATTAATTCTAAAATTCAGGTAGTAGAGGTAACACTCTTTCTCTACCATCTCAAATTACCCGAACACGTTTATTATGATGGAAACCGGGATAAGAAGGCCTTGGATAATTTCGTGTGGGATATGGATCGATATTTTAATGTGACCCAAGTTCTTGAACCAGATAGGGTAATGGTGATTACTTTTTATTTAAAAGAAGATGCAAAATTATGGTGGAGAACCTAGTAAACATCTACCATTGGTGGTGGTATCCCTCTATCGTTTACGTGGGATGAACTTGAGAATAGACAGGTACTCTTTATTCAAACACGAACTTGAATTACAATTTACACCCACAAACCACCTAAGGCGAACTAGAGAGCAACTCAAGCAATCCAAACAAGATGGGTCTTTGCATGAATACGTGTGTAAGTTTAGTACGTTAATGCTTGACATACCCGACATGAGTGAAGTAGATAAGATGTTCTACTTTGAGGAAGGCTTGCAAACATGAGCTCAAATTGAGCTAAGAAGACAGAGTCCAACTACGGTGGTGGAAGCCATGGTAATCGTGGAGTCCTTCATTGACCTTAGAGGATCAAAGACGGGCATGTCTTTCATGCGAAACGTCTCACACATTCTCAAACATGCTCCAAACGTACCAAAATCGCGCACAACTATCCCCAATATATGACACATGAGTCTAGCTACCCTTCCCACATGAACGTACCTCTAGATGGATTTGATTTGGGTTTGAATATAGTCCAACAACCCAAAAGAGTCCAATTAAAAAAAATGCCTATAAAAAGAGGACATGGGGAAGCTCATTCCCAGCCCAAAGAGGAATTCATCCAAGAAAGAGAGAAAAAAAGTGAGACTTAGAGAGAAAGCCTCAAGTTATCCTCTTCTACCTCTTTTTCTTATATGTTTTGTTGTAAGCTTAGAGTTATTATCTCAAACCCTTTATAAGCTTAAAGATAACAACCATTTCGTGGAATATCATTGCAAAGGAGGATCATTCCAATCCAAAAGTGGAAAAAATAGGGTCATATATAAGAGAAATCCATAACTTTTGTAAGATTTCATTTCTTCTACCCAATATATGCTATATCTTATATGTTTCATATGTTATATAATTACGTATTATATAATCCATTCTCTCATTTTTCGATGTATTGAGTGCTTCTAATTCAATTCAAGAAGCCATAAGAGGGACATGACTTCCACGTTTACATACAATGATATGAGTATGTAATCATTCTTATGGTAGATTAATCACCCATAAGTTTGTGTTATGGGAGGTCATAGGGTTATAATCACATATATAGATGAGTTCCTCCCCAAACGAGCATAAGTCTTCAATAAAATTCTTTGAATGATTACTAAACCATTAACATTCTAACTAGATGCATCATTATTTTCTATAAGAAAATTTCTATAGATTTCAACATACTGCATAGACCTTATATGATCTTCGAATTTTTCAGTCACCATCTCTAAGTTAAATATTCCTAAATTTTATCCGTAAATGGCACACATACCGACAATCTCCGATAAAATTTTAACAAATTTTGGATATGAGTGAGATTGATAAAAAAAATCAATAAGTATCAGACTCAACCTGAAACCGAACTTGTCTATGACAAAAATCCTACAACAAACATTCAGTGAAACCATCATAACTTGGTTCGTAAGTATCCAAATACGTGAAGAATAGTTTCATCGAAAAGATAACATCTATGACTTTCAAAATTGATAAATGTCATAGAAATTGGAAGCCACATATGGAAATATGAGTGTTTTACTTAGACTTTATATCTAAATTAGAGATACTATCCAAATTTCTAGAATTACATTTGGTTACAAGTTTTTCTTAGGTTTTTTATTTGATCATCCAAAGACCCAAAATACAAATAAAAAATTTCAATAAAACTTCATACCTAGTTCTCAATTACGTAAAATAGAACCAATTCTATTTGCAAGTTTATCAATTCTATTTTTACAGAATAAAATCTCATTTGGCCAAATGAAATCGATGTCCTTTTAAAAATGTAGTTTTGAGTTGAAATTGTTTTGAGAAAACTTTAGATTTTGAAATCACTCTTTATAAGTCAGCTAAATCTCTTTGCAAGTTTGAGTAAACTTTTTGGCACGCTCGCATACGATTTTTGCAAGAAAAGTTTTAAGTTCATACTAGACCAAAAAAAATTATTTAAAAAAATAAAATGGCACGCCTAGTGAGACTTAGGTCTTAAAGGAGTCGTTTTGACCTTGTTGAGCTATTTCAAAACAAGTTGATTTTCTAATCTTGTTCTAAACTCTTTTCAAAACTTAGCTATAGGCACAAAACCTCTAAGCATATATCATGTCAAGTTTGGAAGGTTCCTTCAAAGATTATCAAGTGAGGCCTCCTCAAGCTCTACAAATTGGTTTTCGAAAACAACCTAAAGCCCTCTCAAATCACTATCTTAAGCCCGAGAGAATAGGATCACCTTTCTAAAAAGAGAACTGAGAGAGTTAAAAATTGAAAGAGAGATTGTTACTCTAAGCGAAGTGGTTGATGTAGTAGAGTTATGTTGTTCCCATAAGAAGCAATCTTGGGTTCATAGGAGGACAAACCATGGCCAGAGAACCCAGGCGACATCAAAATTCGATTAAGGATATAAGCTTGCAAAAGTAACAAGTTTTAGGATTGATCCATCACTTCCTAATACCCCTTCCTCTACTAAAAATACCAAAAAATGTATATTTGGAAAAACCAAAAACATTTAAAAAATATTGAAAAATCTAAAATAATTAAAAATCTAAAAATTAAAAGTGCTAAAATTTTGAAGATTGGAAGTGAAAATTAAAAAAAAATAAACAAAGAAAAAAGAGTCTACATTCCTAGGCACACATGTGGAGAGGGGCATGAGGACTTTTTCACTCAAGTCATCTCAAAATTTTCAAAAACATGCGCTCAGATTGATTCCATTCACATGGGCACCACTTCACACACTCTGAAGGTTTTGCCTACCAAAAACAAGTACACAGGAGAATGAGTATTGCATGAGACTATGCATAAAAAAATTCTTTTATCCTATGTTTGCATCATAAACCCAAACCTACGGTCATGACTTATCTAGGTTCCATGTGTCCTTTAAGTCCAAATGAGACCATGAACCTAACCCTGGCTCAAGCCCACATCATATGTGATAAGCTTGAAACCGCCCTTGTTGGGTTTCGTCTCCTTGTAGACCATTCCCCATCCTCTCCTATTGTGTTGTGTGCATTCTTTGGGCTCTCCTTCCCTATGAGTGCATCATATCCTTTGGGTGTGACCATATCCATACCTGCACCAACCTTGGACTCATGCCCAAGTCCATGCATGCCTAATGGGTCGATCATACCTTTCTATAACCTCCACATACCCACCAAGGGACTGCCCATGGCTTCCCTTGGAACCCATGCATTCCCATCTAATAAAAATTCAACCATGTTCTCCCTTGGCATACACATTCACTCACATTATCTATCCCTAGGGACACATTGGTTTATTAAGAATATCAACCATTCTACACCCCGGGTGTGGATCTTTGATACACCTGAACCCCTTGATCCTCCTTAGACATGATGCTAACTTTGGGTTTTGTGTATTGTATATATATTATCTCTAAAATCCTAAAAAATTGAAAAAAAAAGGAAAAACCTAAACACAATTTTTTAAAAAGAAAACACTAAAACAATTTAACAAAAGAATTCCAATCCCTTTAGGGATGAGTTGGGTGATGACAATCTAAATGTTCTCAAATCAATAAAATATTGGATTTGGACAAACACTCAAGTTCTCTAAAAGGTGTTCTCTTAAGGGCTAACATAGTAATCAAATCTAACCCTAAATGCATTAGAGGCTAGGATCATACAATAACAACAACAACAACTAAGCATTTTCCCATACTAGACGGGGTCAACTACATAGATTCTTTATTTCCATAGAGCCCTATCATGTGTCATGTTAGTAGTTAACTCACAATAAGCTAGATCATTCTTTATTGTTTCTTTCCAATACTTTTGTGGTCGTCCTCTACCTCTTTTAATACTTTTAAAATCTAGTTTTTCATACCTTCTTATAGGTTCTTCTTTTGATCTTCTTTCTATATATCCAAATCACCTTAAATGATATTCTCTCATTTTATCCTCTATTGGTGCCACACATAATTTATTTCTAATAACCTCATTATGTATATGGTCTTTTCTTGTATAACCACTCATCCATCTCAACATCTTCAATTCTGTCACAGACATCTTTTGTACATGTTGATGATTAACTTCCCAACACTCATAACCATAAAATATAGCAGGTCTAATTAATGCTTTATAATATTTATCTTTTCACTTTCATAGTATCTTCTTATCACAAAGAATACTTGATGCTCCTCTCCATTTTAACCAACCAGTATTAATTCTATATGTAACATCTCCATCAATACTTTCATCACTTTGAAAAATTGACCCTAAGCATTTAAAACTTTCCTTTTGGAGGATGCAATATATGCCAATTTTAATTTGTATGTCCTATGAAGCAACCAAATGATCAAACTTACATTTCATATATTTTGTCTTTGTTCTACTAAGTCGGAAGCCTTTACTTTCTAATGTTTTACTCTGTAGTTTCAATTTTCTATTAACTTTTTTCTTAGACTCCTCCACTAACATAATGTCATTTACAAATAACATACACCAAGGTACTTCATCTTGAATAGGTTTTGTTAACTCATCAATCATCATTATAAATAAGTATGAACTTAAAGTTGATCCTTGATGTAACCCAATATTAACTTCAAAGAAGTCTGTCATTCTTTTATGAGTTCTTACACATGTTTTTGCACCATCGTACATGTCTCTTATAAGGTTTATGTATGTTAATGGGATACCTCTTTTTTTCTAAGGTTCTCCAAAGAACCTCCCTCGGTACCCTATCGTAAGCATTTTTTAGGTCAATAAATATAATGTGAAGGTCTTTCTTTTTTGCTCTAAAATGTTCCATTAGACGTCTCAAAAGGTGAATCGCTTCAATAGTAGATCTGCTTGACATGAATCCAAATTGGTTCTCTATTGTACTCGATACTTGTCTTAACCTACGTTCGATAATTCTTTCTCACAATTTCATAATATGACTCATTAACTTGATACCCCGATAATTCACACAATTCTGAATGTTTTCCTTATTCTTATATATGAGTATAAGTATACTCACTCTCCATTCCTTGGGCATCTTTTGGTTTCTCCATATTTTATTAAATAGTCTTATGAGAAGTGATTCCTGTTAGTCATAGGATTTTCAAAACTTTTATAAGAATATTTTCTAGTCCTACTGGTTTACCGCCTTCATATGTTTAAGAGCCTCTTTGACTTCATTCTTTTGAATACGTCAGTAGAAATTGTGGTTAAAATGCATTTCTGATTTGGCTAACTTTCCTAAGCTAATACTAACATCTTTATTTTCATTAAAAAACTTATAAAAATAGTTTTCATTAAAAAGCTTATAAAAATAGTTTTTCCATATATTTCTTATATCATCATTTGCCACTAGAATTTTTTCATCGTCGTCTTTGATGCATCTAATAGAATTAAGATATTTAGTTTTCTTATCTCTAGCCCTATCTATCTTAAAAATATTTCTTTCACCCTCTTTTGAGTTGAGTTTTTTTATATAAAACCTCCCAAATTTTAGCTTTTGCTTCACTGATGGCCTGTTTTGCTTGCTTCTTTCCTTTCTTATAAGCCGCTAAAGTTTTCACTAGTTTTCTTAGCATAATGTAATTTGTAACATGCCCTCTTTGCCTTGATTTTATTTTGCACTAATTCACTCCACCACCAAGCTTTTTTTTGTGTCAGTATACCTCAGTTAGATTTACCTAACACATCTTTCGCCACTTTTCTAATATATATAGCCATATTGTTCCACATATCACAAGGTGTACCAACATAATTCAAAGCATCTCCTTGAAGGACTTTCTATTTAAATATATATTTTTTCTCGCTGTTGAGGTTCCACCATTTAGTCCAAATATTTTGATGTACTCTTTTCTTTTTTGTCTATTTTTTTAATTTGTATATCAATAACTAAAAGTCGATGTTGGGTGGTTAAGCTTTCTTTTAGAATTACCTTGTAATCTTTACAACACTCTCTATCTTTTTTTTTATAAATAAGGTAATCAATTTGTATTTGTGATAAGCCACTCTTATAAGTAATTAAATGTTCATCTTATTTTTTGAAGATTGTGTTGACTATAAAGAGATCAAATGCCATAGCAAAATTTAAGATCTCCCTATCTTCCTCATTTATATCCCAAAACCAAAGTTTTCATGAATACCTTGATATCCTAATGCCTCTTTACCCACATATTCATTTAAGTCTCCTAAACAAATCATCTCTCTTTGTGGAATTCTTTGAATCACATTATTGAACTCTTCCCAAAAAGCCGTCTTTATGCTATCTTGTAGTCCTACTTGGGGTGCGTAAGCACAAAATATATTCAAAACCTTTGCTCACAACGTTAATTTCAACATCATAATTTGGTCACCATATCGTTGTATATCTACTACACTATCCTTTAAATTTTTATTTACGATAATACCAACTCCGTTTCGAGCCTTTCCATTGACATATCATGCATATTTCTAGGTCATGTCAAAAACCAAGATGTCCATTGACATAGTGTAGTGAATGAGCTCGGCTCATTCATACATCTCACTAAATACCATTCATAACATGCCACAACCTGTGTTGGCTAGGGTGTGTGAATGGCCATGACGTCCATCTCCTCCAAACTAGGGCGTGTACCCTGCATTGCCTAGGCACCTTTCATGGAAACATGAATACATTAGTTATTTCATTGAGCATGTATGTCCATCATCTCCTATGGGAATACATTTTTATATGGCATACATCCCATGAATATCATTCACTACTAGAGACCCTAAAAGAAGTTAGACTAGCCGAGCTCGACTTGCTTAATGAGAAAAGGCTTTTTATCATATATCATGTACAAACAAACTGACAAAGGATAGTCCAACATTACGAGAAACACATGAAGGCTCACTACTTTAAGATAGGAGATCTCATGTTAACGAGTATACATAAAAGTTGCCCATATTCTCTTGAAAAGTGGTGGTCCAATTGGGGTTGTCCCCATGTCATAAGAGGGGCAACAACCAACAATGCATATTGGCTAATTCATGCCGAGAGAAGAAACTTGGTAGACTTTATAAATGCCCAATATCTAAAAAGATATCATGTTTAGAGTCTATCACCAATCCTTTTGAAATGATTTCATAAATAGATCATCTTTAGTTTCTTAAAGAGGAGACAAAGTTGAGTATATGTGTGTCTCTTAGCTAGGAATTAACACTTTGTGAAAAGGTGGAGCGTCTTCAAAATTATTAAATAATATTTCAAAAGTCTTTATTTTATAAGATAGGGCCTAGTCCAAACAACAAAATATTTTCAAATAGTATATACTATTATGAAATAAGGCATATTTGACTAGATCGAGTATCCATTGGGATAAGTTGTTCCTACGTCTCATTCTCTCCAAAGAAATTAGCAAAGTCTCAATACCTCGAGAGCCAAAATGAAAGAATGAAAAAAGAGAAAAAGAAAAGAAAAAGAAGAAAAACCTCAAATATAAAGTTCTTCCTATAAAAGAAAAAAAAAAACAAAAGCTCAAAATGCAAAGAGGCTTTCCTCAAAATTCTCTTTTTATACCATGGAACGCTTCAAAAGGGATCGTGGGAATTCTTCTTGTACTCCATATAACATTTATCCCAAAGGAAAAAATGTCTATCATTATAGTCCTAAAGTAGGAATAGGACCTACCAATTTGAATCTAATTTTGTTTGAGGATTAATGCCTAACAGTGTGAAAAATGAAGTTTTGAAATGTTGTTTAGCTTTTCCAACAATAAAAACCTTCAAAAGAATAATGGAGAACTAAGGCCGAAGTTGAGAGAAATATAAGAGATGAAAGTCTTGTCAGATGGAAAATAAGGAAGATTACCTTTTAAAAACAATTTTTTAGATGGAAACTAAGAAAGATTACCCTTCAAAATGATTTTTTACAAAACCCAAGACATCAAGTAAATGAGAATGGAGGTCATCCCACTTAGGGCAACCAAGTTGCATGAAATCTCGTCAAGCTCCTAAAATAGTTTGTGGAGGTCTCAAATACACTTTATTCATTCATTGCATCTCACACACCTCATGCCCATGTGCATCTATAATAGCCTTGTTTATATATGGCTCCCATATTCGTCGGATACCATCCATGTTGAGTCACTTTTGGCTAGAAGTCCTCTTCCACTAGAATTAGGATAACCCAAGTTCAAGAAGTGAGTCCCTTAACAAAGAATGAAAAAGTTCATGAAATCTTGGCTCAACTCAAATCAACTCTTTATTAAAAAAAATAGCAATGTTATTCTTTATCATTAATCAAATAAGTTTGATTAATGATAAATACAGGCATTTATGAACACCTAATTTTTTTTTTAACAAAGACACCTTAAGCAGGCTCATTTTC
Organism: Brasenia schreberi; assembly: GCA_036023115.1. Classification (NCBI taxonomy): domain Eukaryota; kingdom Viridiplantae; phylum Streptophyta; class Magnoliopsida; order Nymphaeales; family Cabombaceae; genus Brasenia; species Brasenia schreberi. The sequence goes on from JAYKKT010000088.1 coordinate 16,109,012, forward strand.
ATCCCAAAATTTTGTAGAAACCTCAAAATAAGAGTTACTTAGAGACTCACCAAAACAAATCAAATTCTGAAAAAATCTAAAAAATGACCATTTTACCCTCAAGGTTGTACTAGCAAAATTTTGTTGTTTCAAGTGTATTTATTTCAAAGAAAGAGTTGCAAAAGTTAAAAAAGGGCATTTGGGATCAAAATAAGTTCTAACTGTAAAATATTTAGAAAATGACTATTTTACCCCTACAAAATATTCGAATTAAAATGACGAAAAAAAGAATAAACATGCTTAAAACATGGCGGAGAAGGAGTGGGGCCTCAAAAGGCTTAAGTTTGGTGATGGCTCAAGCTCATGCAAAGCATCAAGTAAAAAGTCCAAAATACCCTTACTAAGGAAGATCCTAATACAAGTGACCCTATACCCATTAAAAGGTTAAAGTGGTCTAGAAAAGGTTAACGAGATCGACCCATAGAGTGGGAAAAGATAAAATCGACAATATAGAACAAAGAAGTGAAAAAGTCTAAAATATGTGTCCAAGGAAGATCCTACACCAAGCGACCGTACATCTATCAGAAGGTTAAAGTGGTCCAAAAAGGTTAAAGAGATCAACCAACGAAACAGACAAAGGTAGAAACACCATTATCGGCTACGATGTGTGCAAACCACAAGCCTCCCGCGCCACCACAAGTACCACAGACCACTCTCAAGCTGCCACACGTCACCAAGCAACAAGCGCCACCATGCACCTAGTGGGACCCCCTAGCACCTGGCGGGACCCCCCCTGATGCTTGGTGGGTGTCACAAATCTAAGTCAAGCTCCAGCTAAAGCGAGTCAACTTATCTTGTAATGGCAAGTGGAACCATTCCACTCCCAGCCCGAACTTCAAACTCTTTTGTGCATGCAACTTTGCACATGGATCCTTTCTTCTTGGCGTGGATGGCAAATGCGAAAGCTCACTCCTCTTCTTTCACTCCGTCTATGCCTCTTGAATTCGTGTAGGCACGCTCACACAAATCCACATGATTAGACAATAAAAGAAAGGAAAGAAATTACCATTCAATGGCACAAGAGTATTGTTAATGAGATTATTGTCCTAGAAACTCTTTTGTCTGCAAAGTGGTTCTCGTTCTATTGTTTTCCTATAAACCTTCGCATTTGGCGAAGACCTTTCAAGTTGTATTGAGTGGTTGTCATGCATGCTGACGATCGGTGTAAGTGGGGAATTTTTGACCTAATTCTTGTCTTGCATCATCTTTCCTACCAACCTCAATATTTTCTTTAGTTTCTTAGGTTTATGGTCTAGCAAACTCAATTGTTTTATTTTACAATTAGGTAGGATAGGTTCTACCCTCCTAGATGTTAATGTCATCACTAGGCTCCCTTTCAATGGTCATGAACCCTACTCTTTAGGTTCTTCTATTTTTTATTCATTTTCAAATTTCTTTTCTACAAAATATTTTTAGCAGTCAGCACACAGGATTTAGAGACGTAACTCGAGATGAACATGCTAGCTTTTTTTTGTTGTTCTAGTTATGTAAGTTCGTTATCTATCCCAACATCATAGCAATCACCAAATAATATAGCGTTGTTCTTGAGGCCCTATTTTTTTATCATCTTTTTGGCTTTTGGTTTTTTTCTTGATTACTCTTTTTTGGGGTATATGAACTTTCATTTCGTAGATTTTCAATGAAAGAACACCAACGGTGCTTCTGTTCCTTGGTGGTTTCTCAAGTGTTAGATATATGTGTACTTCCCCGATTGCACCTCTTTCTCTCCTAAGTCACTATCTTACTGACATTATATGAGAGGAATTTTGTTTAGGCGGAGTTTTGTTGAAACTCGGTTTTTAAACTGGGGTATTGTTAATTTGTCTCAATAAATTACTCCACTTCGAGTTTGATATTAATTTTGATTTTCATCGATTGAGTCATGGGAATACATGACCCAATAGATGTTAGAAAGGCTATTCAACCCTGATTAAAACTTTATAGTAGAGTGGTAGTAATTCTTGTGCTCCTAGGATTTGTTAAATGGGGTTGTGCATCTTCTTCCTCCACCAACCGAACAACGGTTGAGAGATATTTCCCATGCTTTCATTGAGATAAAGAGGATTCACAACTAGATAACCAATTTTCATTCTACTTTCTCTAACTTGTCTCATCCTTCTCTTCTTTCTCTCTCATTACCATTATCACTCTACTCATGCTCCTTGCCACTCATTACCGTCCTCTGGCCTCTTTCATGTGCACCCAACCTTCACTGAGTTTTTATTCATTGTTCTTTGCCCTTTCATTTTCTTCTAAGCCCAATCCTTCCTACTTATCACCCACTAAGTTGTAGCTCACATTCTTTCTTTCATTACTAACACCTCAGCTAGCTAGACATCATACTTCCCTCCAATGTCCTCACCATCGTGGGACAAGACCCAAACCACTCTAGGCCTTGAGATCAGTAGATAGACATTTAACTTAGTAGAAGGGCTCAAGTCAAAGGCAACCACATCATGCTCAACAAGCACAAAATGATGATCAATGAAACTATAGAGTTGCAAGCTTAACTTTGTCATGAACAACGAGAACTTGTTCCACACCTGCTGCACTATCAAGAATAAGGTTTGTAATGTCATCATAGACAGCGGGAGCTGCATGAATGTGTTTTCAACTGAGCTCTACAAAAACTTGAATTGATTTTGTGGGACCATCCTCATCCGTACAAGATTCATTGGTTGGAAAGAACTATCAAGATGAAGTACTATGTGATGTAGTTCCATGGAAGTGGGTTACTTACTACTCGAGTGGCCATGACAGTATGATTGAAGGACCACTTATGATGGGTTTCACAATACCTATTCTTTCATGAAAGACGGAAAGAAAATCACTCTCATATCACTCACTCTAGAGCAGAATGAAAAGAAGCCCGAAAACACTAATCAAAATTATAAGCCAAATCTTGTTGTTCTTGAGCAAGAAAAGAAGGATGATCTTGTTTTCCTTGACCTAGAACAAAAATCCAGGAAAGAGAGCTACACACTAGAAGAGACTCGATTTTCTTACGTCAATCTAAGTGATAAAATTATTGCATTAAATCTAGCAAATAAGAAACTAGAGACTATCGTTGATCCTGAAACCAGCGATGCTCACTTTAAGGAGTTGAATTCCAACCTGACCAACAAAAGTGAAGGTGAGCAAAGGAATGCAGAATTTGACCTCTTGTTTCCAAGTAAGACGTCTGAGTTTGAGTTCAATGATGTGGTTCATCTAAGCAAAAACCCTAATGTTAAGCAAGCAATTCAAGCAAGTTTTCTGCGATTAAAACTCAATAATCAAGAATACTACGTCACACCAAATGATTGTGCAACAATAGTAAGTGTTGTTATGGAGTTTTGCTTGTTGCATGTCATAAATGATATATTTGAAATAAATGCTGCAACTCTTTGTCCACAACCCAAGATGAGCTTGTTTATTCCTAACCTTAACCAAGAAGGAAAGGCCATGGCAGAGTTGGCCGCAAAAGATATCATCATTATTTTGCAGGATATGATATACTCAATCATACTATTTCGTGTCTCTGCACTTGATATTGTTACAAGCGTAATGAATTTACTCAAGATGAATGTGTGAAAGTTTTATCATCGTAATGGAGTTTGAAGCTCTAAGAGCAACCCCACCATTTTCTGTACATAGTACCTAGGATAGAATATGTTTACTTCTTGAGTCATAGTTTCGCCATAGTAGGTATTTTGCTTATGTTGTTTCTTTTGGTAGTTAAGTGTATTAGATCTCGAGTCATGTGTGTCTTGATAGGAAAACTTTGTAACAAATAGTGGCGAGAACTCTTTGCAAGCAGATGATCAGAGATCACCATGGCATGAAAATTAAAGATCACCAACTGCTGGATTTGAGGACAAATTTTTACCAACCCCGGGAGTATGATAGGAATCCAAGAGCAAGCTTAGATAAGCTAGGTGAAACCAATCAGGATGTGGTTGGTCAATCCATAGGATAGGGTTTGATCTGGCACCAATTGGTCCAACTCAGTACTTTGGATCAATTCGTTTATCCCAACTCGAAACGAGCTCAAGCAGCAAAGAATAGGATCTTAGGAAATCTAAGCATGAGTTATTATTAGCCAACCTATTGAATTAAAAACAAGAGTTAATTTCCCACCTTTCCAAGAAGCATTAGATTCCCTAGGAGTTACATGCTCTTTTCATTTTCCAGGTAGTCATTAAGTGCTTTAGGCAACAATAGTTAGTTATTAGCTCTAAATTAGTTAGGATACAATTTTTAATGTTTTGAAAATTGTAGCATTTAGTTTTAGTGCTCAGCTTAGAGGGTTATTCTAAGTTATATAAACCCATCCATATGAATGAAAACAGAAGTGTTGATTTCCTACAGAATTCTGTATTTCAAATCTCTCTCTTGTCCTTAACCGATGGTGAGTGAAGTCATTTTTTATCACCTTGGTGAGTCATATCTATTGTGTGGTACACCATGTATGTGTGGGTAACAGTTAGTGAGTCATATCCAGAAGATTTCATTGACCAATTCACTATCTTAATATCTATTAAACAAAGTGCTAAAGATGCCCTAGCTAACTGAACTATATTGCTCCAAAGACATCCTTGTACTAGTGCTCTGGTTCCTACTCAATTATAGGATTCCACTTTAGAGCTAATTACAGAAGACCTAGAGGAAGGTCTTCCATTAACTCGCTAATCTATAAAAAGGGTGAGCTTTTCTTGGTGGTAAACTTGTTTGTTCACTGTTCTCTTTTCTTTTAACCATATTGGCATTATTTGTAGGTAATTATTAACAAAGCTCCTCTCAGACTTGCAAATACAAATTATTGATGGTCGAGAATCTCAAGGCTCTGGAACAAGAATACAAGGAGTATTAGATGGTTTAGTCCAAGGCAAATTGGTATGGTTAAGGACTACTTTTTTCCTTAATCAGGCATTTACCTCAAAATAAATAATTGGCTCTCTCTTCTTTTATTCTTTATAATTCTTTTGACAATTGTGTACTCATACTCATTGAATTTTTTAAATAAATTGTCTTTCTCAATCCGAAGGGTCTTTAAGTACCCACAATTTATACTCCTTATATGTTCTTCTCCTTTAATTTCTGTCAATATATATGACCCTTTTGCAAGAATGTTCAACATTATATATGGTCCATCATAATTGGAGACCACTTTATAAATTGTGGGTCTTTTTGGACCACTGGTAGGATGGTCTTCCAAACTAAATCCCTTCTTAGGATTATTTCACTCAAATGAGTTTGTTGAATGCTCAAACAACCTTTTGCTTATTTTCAAGTCAATTGTCGAATGCCAACAAGTGACCTTAGTTCACTGAGTCAAATTTCATCATCAATGATTGAAAATACATCAATGATTGAAAATATTCATCATATTGTAAATCATTCTACTTGGCTACTCGTAAAGACCTAACATTATTCTTCATCAACAACACCACTTCCTATCCAAACATAAGCCAAACCGGAATGATGCTAGTTGCTGAGGCTATGGAGTTTTGATATCCCAAAGGGTCTCTGGTAACACCTTGTGCCATTTCTACAAATTGTTATCGAAGAGACTTCTTAATTAAATCAATAATCATTCTATTGGTAGCCTCAGCTTAACCATTCACTTGTGCATAATAAGTGGTTGAATGTACCAACTTAGTACCAAAGCTCTTGAAGAAAGTTGTTACCTTTTCAACTGTGAACATCGTCTCTTGATCAACCATAATTGATTGCGAAATTCTAAATAAAAAATAATATAGTCATTGATGAACTTGATCACCTTGTTTTGGGTCACCACTTTCAATGATAAATCCTCGACTCATTTAGGAAAAGTAATATGTTGTTACTATGATGAAAGTATGTCCTTTTAAATATTTTGGTTAGATATTTCCAATTAAGTCCATGGCCCAACCACAAAATGGCTATGGCCTGATGATCAGGTGTAGTTATACCACAAATGCTTTTTGCAAGGTATCGAAAAGTTAGACACTCTTGATAGCCTCTTATATAATTAATGTAGTCTTGATGCATAATAAGCCAATAATACTCATGTTGATATATCAACCACTTTATTTTATGTCATGACCAATAACCCTACAAATTTCTTTCATGAAGTTCAATCATCACAGTTCGAGCTCATTTCTACTCAAACATCCGAGCATTGCTTCACTTATATAACTCACCATCCAACTAATTATAGTTTAATGCTCTATATTGATTTTTAAAATATGAGCATTGCGAGGGTTGATTCAAATATTTTACTCTCTTCAATAATGAGATTCTTCTATCTCCTGAATAAAGGCTATCATTGCCTAAGATCCACATATTGATTTATGATCCAAAGCAATCTAGGCTAAATTATTTGTCACTTAATTTTCATCTCTAAGAATGTATAACAATTTTACTTCAAGAAAAGTTCTCTAACAAATCTTGTGTGCCAATGCAAGGGTTACAAATTCGAACAAAGGTATTGGTAATCCCTATTAATTGACTTAGCATGACTTGAGAGTCATTATAAATCTCTATCTTTCTAGCTCCAGTAATGAAAACCACACTTAAACCATCAAACATAATCAATCAAGTTTGCTTGGTTACGATATTGTGTGATACTTCTATACGTCAATGGTCTCGATACATATAAAATTTGACAAGAAGTCTGCCACTACTTGGCCTTCATTGATTTGAGAGGGCAATGCTTCAAATCAAAAGGAAGCAATTTGATTTCCCACTTAATTAGACTGTCATGGAGAGTTAGGCAACTAAGTAGGTAATGAGAAATATCAACTTTGCTTATTACCTGTACTTTGGTTGTGAGAAGATAGTATTCTAATTTTATACAAGTGTGGTACAAGACCAAACTTGTCGGTAAAGAGGCATTAGGATATCAAGGGATTCATGAAAACTTTGGTTTTGGAGATATAAATGAGGAAGGTAGGGAGATTTTAAATTTTGCTATGGCATTTGATCTCTTTATAGTCAATGCAATCTTCAAAAAATGAGATGAACATTTAATTACTTATAAGAGCGGCTTATCACAATCACAAATTGATTACTTTATTTGCAGAAAAAAAGATAGAGCGTGTTGTAAAGATTGCAAGGTAATTCTAGGAGAAAGCTTAACCACCCAACATTGACTTTTAGTTATGGATTTACAAATAAAAAAATAGACAAAGAAGAAAAGAGTACATCGAGCTATTCAAACTAAATGGTGGAACCTCAAAAGCGAGAAAGAAGATATATTTAAACAGAAAATCCTTCAAGGAGATGTTTGGAGTTATGTTGGTACACCCTGTGATATGTGGAACAATATGACTATACATATTAAGAAAATGGTGAAAGATGTGTTAGGTGTATCTAAGGAAGGTGTACCGGCACAAAAAGAAGCTTGGTGATGGAGTGAAGTAGTGCAAAATAAAATCAAGGCAAAGAGGGCATGTTACAAATTACATTATATTAAGAAAACTAGTGAAACTTTAGAGGCTTATAAGAAAGCAAAGAAGCAAGCGAAAAAGGCCGTGAGTGAAGCAAAAGCTAAATTTTTTGAGGATTTATATAAAAAACTCAACTCAAAAGAGGGTGAAAGAGATATTTTTAGGATAGCTGGGGCAAGAGATAAGAAAACTAAAGATCTTAATTATGTTAGATGCATAAAAGACGAGGATAAAAAAATTCTAGTGGCAAATGATGATATAAGAAATAGATGGAAAAACTATTTTTATAAGCTTTTTAATAAAAATAAAGATGAGAGTTAGCCAAATCAGAAAAGTATATAAACCACAATTTCTATCGACGTATTCAAAAGAATGAAGTCAAAGAGGCTCTTAAACATACGAAGGGTGGTAAATCGGTAGGACCACATAATATTCCCATAGAAGTTTGGAAAATACTAGGAGAAATAGGAATCACTTGGCTCACAAGACTATTTAATGAAATATAGAAAAACCAAAAGATGCCCAAGGAATGGAGAGCAAGTACACTTATACCCATATATAAGAACAAGGGAGACATTCAAAATTGTGCGAATTATCGAGGTATCAAGTTAATGAGCCATACTATGAAATTGTGGGAAAGAATTATCGAACGTAGGTTAAGACAAGTATCAAGTACAACAGAGAACCAATTTGGATTCATGCCAGGTAGATCTACTGTCGAAGAGATTCATCTTTTGAGACGTCTTATGGAACATTTTAGAACAAAAAAGAAAGACCTTCACATGATATTTATTGATCTAGAAAAAGTTTATGATAGGGTACGAAAGAGGTTCTTTGGAGAACTTTGGAAAAAAGAGGTATCCCATTGACATACATTAACCATATAAGAGACATGTATGATGGTGCAAAAACATGTGTAAGGACTCATGAAGGAATGATAGACTTCTTTGAAGTTAATATTGGGTTACATCAACGACCAACTTTAAGTCCATACTTATTTATAATGGTGATGGATGAGTTAACAAAACATATTCAAGATGAAGTACCTTGGTGTATGTTATTTGTAGATAACATTGTCTTAATGAAGGAGTCTAAGGAAAAAGTTAATAGAAAATTAGAGCTATGGAGAGAAACATTAGAAAGCAAAGGCCCCCGACTTAGTAGAGCAAAGACAAAATATATGGAATGTAAGTTTGATCATTTGGTTACCTCAGAAGACATAGAAATTAAAATTGGCACACATTGCATCCCCCAAAAGGAAAGTTTTAAATACCTAGGATCAATTTTTCAGAGTGATGAAAGAATTGATGGAGATGTTATGCATAGAATTAATGCTGGTTGGTTAAAATGGAGAGGAGCATAAGGTATTCTTTATGATAAGAAGATACCATTAAAGTTAAAAGGTAAATATTATAAAGTAGCAATTAGGCCTGCCATGTTTTATGGTTCTGAGTGTTGAACAGTTAATCATCAACATGTACAAAAGATGTCTATGACAGAAATGAAGATGTTGAGATGGATGAGTGGTCATAAAGAAAAGATCGTATACATAATGAGGTTATTAGAAACAAATTAGGAGTGGCACCAATAGAGGATAAAATGAGAGAATATCGTTTAAGATGGTTTGGACATATAGAAAGAAGATCAAAAGAAGAACCTCTAAGAAGGTATGAAAAACTAAATTTGGAAAGTATTAAAAGAGCTAGAGGACGACCACAAAAGTGTTGGAAAGAAACAACAAAGAATGATCTAGCTTATTGTGAGTTAACTGTTAACATGGCACATAATAGGGATCTGTGGAAACAAAGAATCCATGTAGCCGACCCCGTCTAGTATGGGAAAAGGCTTAGTTGTTGTAGTTGTTGTTGGGGTACAAGACCAAACATATCTTTTCAATCGAAGAATATTGGGATTCAACGGCAATCAACTCAAATAAAAATAGCTTGCTAAGTATCAGCCTCGACATCTTGCACCAAAAGGGCACCAATGGATATTTCTAGAGCAACTATATGCAATTTCAACGGTTTCTCAAAAATCGAGTATCAACACATACAGTTTTGGTAGATACTTCTTAATCCTCTCAAATATCAACTATTGTGATGTGCCCCAAATGAAGTCATCCGCATCCTTCAACTTCAGTAGTGTCGTTAAAAGACTCATCTTGCTTACAAATTTAGCAACAAAGTATCACAAATAACATACATGCTCGATTACACTTCGTAATTTCTTCTTTGTCTTGGGCAGTCGGGCATCCATAATGGCCTTGGCCTTGCTAGGATCGACTTCGATCCTCTTGTTATGTATCAGGAAACCTAGGAAGTGTCCATCATAAACTACAAAAGCACACTTGCTAGGATTCATTTTTAAGCGTTGCCCCCACATTCACTAAAAATCATGCTAAAGATCAAACAAATGTTGTTTGAAAGTATCATATTTGATCACAATGTTATCGATGTATATCACTATAGTTTTTCAATTAAATCATGAAAAATACAATTTATTGCATATGACACCAACATTTTGAGGTCCAAATGGCCTTAGTACACATTCATAGATTTTTATTGTCACTAGGCATTGGAATGCCATCTTATATGTGTCCTCGGGATTTACCATAATTTGGTTATAGCTCGATGCATCATGCATGAATGATAAAATCTCATGGATTACGGCTATATCGATCAATATATTTGTTATGGGCATGACATATTGATTCTTTGGAGTGACCAAGTTAACATTTCAATAATCAATGTATACTCTTAGCTTTCTGTTTTTCTTAATTATAGGAATAATATTAGACAACCAAACCAGGTACCTTATTGTTTTGATAAGTTTGGCTTCCAAAATATGTTATATCTCATGCTCGATGGCTGGAATCATCTAAGGTTTGAATCCTCTTGCCGGTTGTCTATACAGTTTCATCCCTTCTTTCAATAGAATAGTAAACTCAACCAACTCTCAAGGTAAATTGAGTATTTCACAATACTCCCAGGCAAAGCAGTCCTTGTACTGCTTAAGAAACTCAGTCAACCATGACTGATTCTTGTTAGGCATGTCAGCATTTATCTTTGTCGGTCTCATTCCCTCTAAAGCTAGGTTCACCTTGATTAAAAGATTTGCTAAGATGAAAATTGGCTCATCATCCTTTTGGTTAAAATAATTGAATGTTGCTCCCCTCTGATATGAGTAGAATCATAAGAATATGGTAAGTTTCTACTTGCCCCCCTAACATTTTGGTATGCAACATGTTTAGACTCTATTCAACATGATGAGCTTTCAATCATTGGAAGCAATCTTGGATAACCTAGGAATGACTATCCATGAGTTACCTTAGGCATTAGCTATAAATTAAACTAAGTCAAAAGTGAAGCTCTTAGTAGTTAACTGACACATTCACATCTCTTCTAAGGCTTTAGGTACAATGATTGGACTCACTCAAGACAAATAAAACACCTTGAAGGCTTTAACATCCGTTGTGAAAGAATCTTGCTCTGTATCAATGATCTTGACCCTTTCGCTGCTCCAAAACATTAGCTTTTGATGTAACATCGAGATAACAAAGTAATTTGAATGTATTCAATCCCTCCCAAATAGTAGGGAATAACTCGGATTAGCATCAACCACGGGAAAAAGGTAGCTAAAGCCTTTTAGCCTACCTTTAGCTCAACAACTATTACTCTCAATAGGATATTTAATATAGTACAACTGTCCATGAAAACTGTCTCAAAGGAAGACCATTCACCTTTGTGATAATGATGATCGTAAATGCTTTGCCCCAACATCTGGTGGTCTCTCAAATACAATCAGGATGTCAACATTATTAATCAAAGTCACCCAATCAGGTTTATCTGCCAAGAAGTCATCTAACAAAGTTAGTCACTTATCTCCTCCAAGAGCAAAACTCCCCAACAAAATAATAATCATTCCTTCCAAAAAGTGCAAAAGATCCTTGGGGTTGTCACTGAAGTGTTCATCGGATATGCACATATCATTTCAGAAATGGTCATCCTCCTCAACAACTTTCAATTTTGAATTATTGTTGAGCACATTCAACCTTTTGAAAATTTCAATTGATAATGAATTAAGTGAAATTATTTGTAGATCCTGAAAACTCGTATGTACTCGATCTAATTTCTATAGTATGTTGTATCTCAAAGCTTATGATAGATACCTCTCACTCCACCATCTCCTCTTTTTGTTTTTGGGCCTCTTCTTCTAGTACCTCAGCCTCTTTTGTGTGATCCATCGTGTATGTGTGTGAAGTCATTCTCGCAAAGTGGTGAAAACTTTTATTTGGATTCATCATGTTTTATTGGGATTGAGACTCCACTGTCAGCCTTTGCTATATGAGGAAGGTCTATTAGCAGTACTGATAGAATTTGCCGTCGAACAGGGTGAATCGTCATCATTCTTCCTCTTCATTGCCTTAAATTGGAAAGTTCAAGTCGATAAAATTATCATGGTAGGAATTGATAGGTAAATCTACCTCTTCATCCCACATGATCCGCATTGCATCTCTTCTACCTACACTGCTGACCCCTAGTCCATTCAAGAAGCCCACCTTCCATCAAAAGCTCGAAATTTTTGGAAGACCAAACAACTTGGTTTCTATCAATTAAAAAACTTGGGGCGGGGGCGGAAGGGGTGGGGGGGGGGGGGGGGGGCGAGAATTCTCTTATTGCTCCACATGGCTCATAGACCATGGATTTTCGAGATCATAATTCCGAGCTAAGATTCTCATATTGCTTGGGCTGCTATGTCATTGTCATTGAAAACATCATGAGCACCTTCCTTCCTCCTCGCATGTACCTTGAGTTCAACTACTTCCATTCTTCCAAGCTCATCTGGTATGCTCTGCAGCGATCTTTTATGTCATGAGCTTCTCTTGCCCATTAAAGAAAACTTCCCATCCTAGAAACTGGGGGTTTCTTTGCGTCCTAAAGTTTTCCCAACTGCAAAGAATTCTACAAGCTTAGCTTCCTTGTTTTGCTTCTGGACATGTTGATCACTCTTTTCCTTTGGGAGTTGCCTTTGCTATATATACATTCTGCGTAGCCTTCGTTTCCAACTATGTATTTCCCTTTTCATCTAAATCAGATATCATGCTCTCGCCTTCCTCTGTCCTTTTCATTCTCATGTCCAAGCATGCCATAAACATAACAAAAGTTTGGTGAGTTATTCATATTAAATAAAAACCACTCTCATTCATTCATTCGAGTGAATGTGATAAAAACACCTATGGTTAAAATGTTTTGTAATGTTTATCATGATATGAATATGTTCTAGTTGGTTGCCAACTGCGTCCACATCCATCCAAACACGATCCCATCACATGCAATTTGTTGCCCTATCTATTTCACTCCAATAGAGAGATCAACCGCTTGAATATAAAAGGATGAGTTCAAAAACACATCCATGGTCATCTTGCAAGTACTCTCTTACTTTTGAATTCAAAAACGCATCCTCTTCTACTTCTTGAAATCGATCATCTTCGTAGGGTGCCAAATAAGTTACATAGTGTTCCCTAACGCGTTGGGGTTGACGAGATCAATTGGTATTTCTCATTTACACTTGAAACTTCTCTTGCTTCCATCTGCATCAATCGCAATTACTGCTTCTCTGATAATTTATATTCTCGTGTTGGAGGATTCGATATTGCATCTATTCCCTGTCTACACTCCCCACCCATACTACAAAAGACACGAACAAGGATTCTTCAACAAAATATGACAGAGCAACAACATATTAATCATTGAGAGAGCCAAATATCCTAACCGTCGTCCTGTTAGTTGTTGATGACTACCCTTAATCGTGGTTTACCTCATCTTCCAGGGATTCTTCAAGAAAGATCTTCATCGGTTCCGTGCGTGATGGACTACCATCTAGTAAAACAATTAAACAAGTGATTATTAATTCAAATTTTATGTTATGATTTTTTCTTTGTTTTGTTTTTTATTAACTATAGGTATGAAGAGATTTTTCAAAGGACAATGTCATGGGATTCACTCTTTATTGTGTTATCAATTAGACTAAAAGGATCAACAAGAAAATGAGAGTTAGAGCAATCTAAGAATTGTAGATATGGATAAGAATCATATTGAATGAAAACAGAAGAATTAATTTCAGATCCTCATTTAAGTCCACTAATTATGAGTTATCATATTAACAACCAAGCTAGAATTCATCATACATATGTACTAAAGGATCTGTATCAAACACACAATTATGAATTTTCATAGAGTGATACTGAAAGAAATTGATATCATTTTGTTTCAACTTAGTTTAACGAGACATATTTGCTAAAGGGTCCATATCAACCACACGATTATAAATTTCCACCGAGTGATACTGAAAGAAATTGATATCATTTTATTTCAATTTGGCTTAAAGAGTTTGGTTGGTTGGAGTACATTGTTGAGAAAATGATGCATATTGTTTATATCATTATCTTTTCCCAAAGTTTGTTCCTAATCTCATATTTATTTCACAAGGATCCAAGTGATACTGAAAGAAATTGACGTTGTTTTGTTTCAACTTGGTCTAAGAGTTTGGTTAGTTGGGTATAATGTTGAGAAAATGTTGCATATCATTTATATGGTTATATTTTTTCAGAGTTTGTTTTGATCCCATATTTATTTTACAAGGATTTACATATATTAAGGATAAGAAGAGATCAAATAATCATGATGATAGTAGTTTACATAATCATAGAAAAAAGTGTAAAGCTTTAATGGATGAAAGACAATCTATTACCACTAGTTTTGCCAAGCAATATACAAAAGAAAAAATATTGCATTTATTTGAATACTTCCATCAAAATTTATAAAGCTTATCATCCATTAAAGCTCATCATATCATATCGAGATGTTGACGTAAGAGAAAACATATCATATCAATGATACAATAGGATTGCTTGACAAATTTGGTTTAAAAAGTTAAATAAAATCTTTTATTTAACTAAGTAAAAACAAGTCTTGTATCATACTGTATTGTATGATACAATATGATTATCATGTATTGGTCCCTCTTCTAATGTAAAACCTGATATGATTTTTACAACATTGATTATGAGCAATAAGAAAATCAGGAAGTTCTAGAAAGTTGACCTTATTTCCTTTTTCGTGATCATCATTTCTGAGTCATCTAATAAGGCAACTTTCTAAAACTTCTTGAGTTTGTTGTTGCTCATAATCAATATTATAAAAATCATATCGAGTTCTATATTAAAAGAGAGATTGATACATGATAATCATACGGTATCATATAATATGGTATGATACAAGACTTATTTTTATTTAGTTAAAGAAAATATTATTTAATTTTTTTGTTAAAAAAAATTGTATATTAATATATCAAACTATATTTTAGAAAATTTCTACCTTTTTTATGATGATAAGAACCTTGCTTGTATAATATAAACAACTAGTACACTACTGAAGTACTTTACAATAGACCTAATGAGTCTAATTACAATCATTGTATACTCTACTATTAGCCTAATATATACAGTTAGTATACAACTGGAGTATTGTTACTATACAATAGGCCTAATGAGCCTACATGCAGCAACTGTACACTCTACTGTTAACCTACAACTTAACTTGTAGGCACAACAAACATACCAATAGACTTAATGACTTATAATACTTATAGTTGTTTGGTATAATAAATATAGTAGAATATTTATATATTATTCTAAAAATATCATATAATATTTATATGATACATAGCATATCACAATGATACCATATGATACATAAGTGATATACAAGATACAGAATGAAAAATGAATTCTAACACTATAGATCCTTATATCATATTGATCTAACTATCGATATATGATATTATCATATCATATCATTCAGTACAATATTTATAACATTGCTCATGATCAGTGTTGTCTTTATCGTAACGTGTATCACTTTTCTCCATCAGACAAGTGTATCATTTTATATCATATTTTTTTTTAAAATATTTTAAAATAAAAATAAAAACAATTCTATACAATTCCTATAAATCAAATTTTAAATAAACATTCATTCATTGAACATTAATTTAAATTATAAGAACAACTTTCATCAATGAATAAGTAACAAAATTTTTTTAAAATTAAGCTTTCATAATTGAAAAAGAAGAATCATATATTATAATGAAGATCATCAACTAAATAATCTTCTTCTTCTCCTCTTTCGAGATTACCACCTTCAACATGAAAATCAATATCATCATCCCCTTACTGACATTGTTGTGCTCTATGAGATTGATCCATTAAATATCTTCTTCAATTAATAGTGCATTTATTTCATCTTTTATAATTCACTCTTGTAGGACATCAAAATTATCAATATTTATCGATTGGTTTTCATGGATAACTCTCTTAATTGACTGCAAGAATGATAAGTAAATAAAAATTAAAATTAAAAGTTTAAGAATAAAAACTTAAACTCAAACATTGAATTGAATACTTAATTAATAACTATTTCATTAATTACCTCATCCATAGATGCATGTTGTATTGAATGAATATTAGATCATTAAGTTATTTATATTCCAACCTGTTGTACTTTTTTTTGTGGATGTATTAAAATATACTCCAATTTCTTTTATAACAAGTTGTACAACATATTTGGTCTATAACTTTTATTACAAAATCTCTCAAGTTTGAGTAATCACTTCTAAATATACTCTACCAAACATCTCCATCTCTCGATGTTTACTTGAGTGCATATTAATACGATTGCAAATAGCTACAAGCAAGCCCATCAAGTAAAGAGAATTATCATACATCTCCTCGATATATAACATCTTCTCTACTCTTATGAGACAAAACAACAACAACAACAACTAAGCCTTTTCCCATACTAGACGGGGTCAGCTACATGGATTCTTTGTTTCCACAGATCCCTATCGTGTGCCATGTTAGCAGTTAACTCCCAATAAGCTAGATCATTCTTTATTGTTTCTTTCCAAGACTTTTGTGATCGTCCTCTACCTCTTTTAATACTTTCCAAATTTAGTTTTTCTAACCTTCTTACAGGTTCTTCTTTTGATCTTCTTTCTATATGTCCAAACCATCTTAAACAATGTTCTCTCATTTTATCCTCTATTTGTGCCACTCCTAATTTGTTTCTAATAACCTCATTATGTATACGGTCTTTTCTTGTATGACCACTCATCCATCTCAACATCTTCATTTCTGTCACAGACATCTTTTGTACATGTTGATGATTAACTGCCCAACACTCAGAACCATAAAATATGGCAGGCCTAATTGCTGTTCTATAATATTTACCTTTTAATTTTAATGGTATCTTCTTATCACAAAGAATACCTGATGCTCCTCTCCATTTTAACCAACCAGCATTAATTCTATGTGTAACATCTCCATCAATTCTTCCATCACTTTGAAAAATTGACCCTAGGTATTTAAAACTTTCCTTTTGGGAAATACAATGTGTGCCAATTTTAATTTCTATGTCCTCTGAAGTAGCCAAATGATCAAACTTACATTCCATATATTCTGTCTTTGTTCTACTAAGTCGGAGGCCTTTATTTTCTAATGTTTCTCTCCATAGTTCCAATTTTCTATTAACTTTTTCCTTAGACTCCTCCACTAATACAATGTCATCTGCAAATAACATACACCAAGGTACTTCATCTTGAATATGTTTTGTTAACTCATCCATCACCAAAGTATGGACTTCTCTACTCTTATGAGAGATTAATCTATTTATACAATCAATGATATCTTTATTGACCTCATTGCCCTTTTTAAATATTACAAAGTACATAAATGTTGAATTTAGATAGTAAATTATTGTATGAATAGGTTGATTCAATTGTCTACTCTATTTATTATTAATAATTCTCTATACATGAATATAATAACTTTTTTCTTCTATTAAAGTTGCTTCTGATAGCCTCTTTAACCCTATTCATGGCTTCATAAAAATAGGCCACTGAGGGTTTTTCTTCATTATCACCCAATCTCAAAAGCTTTTTATCTAAGAGCATGCAATCTTTAATAAACCTAATACAAGAGTTTCAAAATGTACTATTGAAAATTGTCTTCGAAATCTCATTTAGTTTTTGGTTCTTCTATTTTGAGGTACTCAATTGCTGCATTTACCTCATCCATGTCTCCAATATTCTAAAAACTGAGGTCTATATAATGGGATGCACATGGTGTCCAATAAAAAGTGTCATAACTCTCAACTAACTCATTTGTAACTGCTTTGGAATTAGCTATATTATTTGTAATTAATTGGACTATATTTTAATGCACAACCTCTAATACCACTTTATCAAATTCTTGTTTTAAAAAATCTGGAGTACAATGCACTTATTACGTGTCAAGTCAAGTGATCTAAAAATATAAATCATTTAAGACAATATATAAGGAAGTTCAATAAAATCTTTTCTTGCCTATCTGCTCATCCATCGAGTCTTTTAAAATAATAAATGAAAAAGTTCAATAAAGTCCTTCATTATCTATCTTTTTATTTATTTGCTATGATAGTACATGATATCTCCTTTCATAACTCACTCAAAGTCAAATAATACTCTTGTACTTTAAGAACATTTTTATAAGAAGGCATCTTATACCTTGGGCCAATATTAACAATGACATCTATTATTATTTGAAAATAAAATAAATCCACTGTATTAAAGAGAATAGTATTAAAGATAATACATACATTATAAAACCACATTCGCATTATAAGGTTTGCTTGCTCACGCAATTGCTTTGAAACCATAGAAGCATGAATTTCATGCTCAACACTGGGTGTAATAGCAACAATGAAAAATGACTAGAGAGCATAAATCTTCATCTACCTCTTCTTCTATAACTTGCATTCCTTTTCTTAACCCTCTTTATTTTGGTCAGCCGAAAACTACTACTACTGCCAACCTCTATTATGGCATCAGAAGAAATGGTCATCACCAAACATCTTCTAAAGTACCCCATTACCATGTCGGGTCTTCATATCGAGATTGAGAATGTGAATCTCTTCCAGATATCTCAATTTATCTTCTTAAATCTTAATAAATTAAAAAATAAAAATACTTCATAAATCATCACAAATCCACTCACATCATAAATCTCAACTTCATAAACTACCAAAATACCTAAAAACATTCAACCTTCATAGATTGCCATAAATTCATCAAAAACACATAGACTTACTTCATATATTATTATTCAAAAAGGAAAAAGATGAATAACACGAGTAAATAAAAATATATATATACCACAAGAAAACAAAAGGTATCACCATTATCGTTGCCAGAGTGGTGGTGTTATCGAGGTCGGACTATCAGAGATCTTCTCTTTATATGAACTATTGCAACCATATAACACAAACAAAAAACTCATAAAACACAATGAACGTTCGGGTGCACTTGGGTCCCCTTTATAAATAAAGGTGGATCACACGTATTATATGATAAGTGCAATAGGCTCTCGTCTCGTGTGATACGATCTGTATTGCATGATACAGATCGATAATTCCACTATATGCAATATACCCCTTACATCATATCGTGATTTCTCATGATATATCCCATATCGTATGATACGAATGATACAAATAACACTGCTCGTAATACTTAAATTTGAAATATAGTATTGCATTATACTCTTAAAATTTGAAATTAATTGCACCAAAATTTAAAAAGATATTGTTAGTGCAATTGCAAGTGAGACCATGGAGAAATTTGTTAATAAAATAGGAAATAATATATCTAGAGCTAATTAGCAAAAAATTGTAAATTTAAATAAGAATTAGATTTTTTTGATGAATTTCTAATCTTATTAGGATCTAATTGATAGCTTGGTATCGGGCCTCTTAAGAGGTTCTTAATGATTTTGTTATAATTCTCGTCTGATCTATGATTCATGAGATTCTTGATTTTTTGAAAAGAAGACAAAGACCTTCGTAGAGAATAAAAAATTAAAAAATTATGATATAACCACTTGAGTTATAGTTTCTCCTCGGAGTTGATCGAGACTTCAAGTAATTCTGATAAGTTCAGATTTATTCTTCTATATCTTGGTCATCAAAACTTTGGATTTGGGTGATTCTTAGTCTGTTGAAATGTAGACAAAATAAGCTTTTTATACATCTAGGAATTGACAAGTCATTCAGAAATGGATTTTTGGTGAATTTTGAAACTTAAGGCAAATTTTCCATACATTAACAATTATAGGTTTGATTGAATGTAGGAAGATAAAACCACAACGGAAAATATCTTTATGAACTATGATGAAGGAAAAAAGCTAAACCTATAAACAACAATACGGTTCAAGTTCGAGTACTTCCTTTCCAGTTGGCTTTAACAAGTTGAGT
The DNA here is from genome assembly GCA_036023115.1 of Brasenia schreberi. NCBI lineage: Eukaryota > Viridiplantae > Streptophyta > Magnoliopsida > Nymphaeales > Cabombaceae > Brasenia > Brasenia schreberi. The sequence continues at coordinate 16,128,810 of JAYKKT010000088.1, forward strand.
CCTAGCCAGACATGCTGAATGTGTTTGACGTAAGACTGGGTACTCTCTCACACACACATTGACAACAATGTGTCAATGTGAACGTCTGTAGTAGGTATAAAATACTTGGCCTTCAACTCAAAAGTTTTTATCTTTCCTTGACTCAACCACCTAGCCAGGAGACTTGTGGATCCTTTTGTCCTATGAAGATGAGAAAGAATAGGCAGCATCGTACCGAAAAATGTGCCCGCCACAAAAGTAGGGAAAGCAAGTGTTGTAAATTTGCCATACTACTGGTCCATATTCGGGTTGACTGGTTCCCAAACATCATAAACACGACCTGGAACATGAAACTGCGACCTCCAGGAAAGCACCAAACATTTGCCTTCTATCTGGAGGTATGGTGAGAACATTAGTGTGGTGATTCCTCATTAAAACCAAGTGAAGGCCTGTAAGGACCTTGCACTGATGTAATTGGTACGGTGCATATTAACTGCCATTGAAAATACTGGTTCCGTATCCAAGATAGGAGAGACACCCATTCAACTCTAAGGATGAGACTGTCGTAGCCATATCCATTGAGTTTGTTAATAGCTCTTTGTGCATCTTCCCTGTTAACAAAGTTAACAAAGCCAAATCCTCTGCTCATACCAGTTTTTTGATCAATAGCAACATAGACTCTGCTTACAGCACCAAAGGACGGAAGAGTTCAAGCAAATCAGGCTCTCTTGTGTCCTCTGAGAGATTGGTGACCCGCACAGAATTTTCATCATTCCTACGCCTCATCTCGGATCCAGTCCTCTCTGCACCGGCTCTCATTCCAGGAGGCACATATGCTCCCTTTGTTGAACCAGGAGTAGCAGCAGCAGCATCTGAAGCTGGAGGCTTATCAATGAATCCCTCAGCTGGTTGGGCAAGATCCTTGTATGGACACCTTGAAGTCCAGTGGTCACCCTTCTTCCCACAAGGGAGAGTTTGGAAATCCATGCTCCTATGAACAAGAAATGTTGAGAAGGCAACAAGAAGGAATCCTAGGTTTTACTAAGAGGAAACGTGACAAATTGTTAAAAATTCTACAAGGGAAAAGGAAAAACCTTTTGAAGAGGAAGTATGTAAGTGCCAAATGTGTTCTTGAGAACATTGGCTTTGCGCATTTTCACACACAAAACACTCAAGGGAATGCAACACACAGCAAGTTGAGTCATCCAAGTGACAAGAACTGTAACCTCATGGGAGCAATGTTTTCCAAGAACCATCTTGCACATTCCAACCATCATGAGAGACCACATTAGCAGTTGCCATTTCTCAATTATTTGTTGCAGCCACAGATTAAAAGAGAAGTAATCGATGCAATGATCAGGAATTAAGTTAGAAACCATGCACGAATAAGTTCCACCAAAAGAAAGATTAAAAATAAAACAAAGAGAACACAAATAAAGAAAAATGGTGTTTTTTCTAAAATAAAAAATAAAAGAAAACCTTTAATCAAAGGAGTTCCAACAATCCAGACATTTCAGATGTGTTGTCTAATGTCTCAAAATTGACCATAGCAAGCATTAAACATTCAATGGATACGGTATAAGTCACCATATGAACAAACACACAGTACCGACACACACGTTTCACATAATAAAACGGCTAATTTATACATATCCAGGCATAGGAAACGAAATAAAGGGAATCTTCTTTCTTGAAGAGAACTCGTGTCCACAACAATAAAGCAGGAATAACAAACTAGAAACTATCAAACAAATGTGCTTGCACCACACCAACCGACACAAAAAAGGGCTTGCAAAAGCAAAAAGAAAAAGAAAAGAATAGAAAGCCCAAAGGCAAGCCTTTTCCCGCACTAAGTGAGGTTGACCAAATGAGTTCTAATCTTCTAAGACCATTCATATCAAATATTTTGAACCATCTCACCTAAACCCCAAATAGTTTGGATCTATCTCTGTTCATGCTGACATACAACTCCAAAATATCAGTTCTATAGTTCATCGGACGCTTTCGTAGTGCTCACCATCTACCTTCCACTCTCTCTCTCATATACACAAAAATAAAAACACATTCTCACACACACAAACATCTCCTCTGAGTGCCACCACCGACTTTTTGCCTCCCAATCTAAACCGATTTCAAGAAGGAAAACCCCAAAGAATGAATGAATCGGAAACAGATATCCACCAAAAAAACGGGATCCAATCAACTGACATATAAATCCATCGATTCAGACATATCTTAGACATCAAGAAAAGCAAAAATTTATTTAGGGCAAAACATAACAAATAGAGTCTCTTATTTTCCTTAATCGGGGGCAACCACATGGTTGCCGGTGGTTTACCGGGAGCCCTAGGCCTCTCGAGGATGATCTCTTCGGTGGAGATCATCGTCATCCTGTTGCCATCATCACCATGAGCGGCGTCGCCGAACTTTTTCCACTGCCGGCGCTCGAGGGCTCGCTTGCTGAGCCTCGCCTTGGCCAGCTTCCGGATGCGTGACGTCGTCGTAATCTTCACCTTGTTGCCGTCGTCGTTGAATCTGTACTCGATCACTTTCTTCACGCCGTTCTCGTCGGGGCCGATCACGACAGGCGGGGGCAGAAGGAAATCGAGATCTCCGACGTCGTCCTCCTCTAGTTCTCCCCACCGTAGCTTCGCCGGAGCACGCCCTATCTCGACCGCCATCTTTCTCTCCGGTAACGAGATCTCTCTCTCTTTCTCTCATCGGTTTTGTGGCGATGCTAGGTTTTTATATGGACGGAAAGAGGTCGGCTAGGGCTGCCAGCGAGACAAAACAAACACGGAAATCGACACGAATATTATCCGAAAAATCGCCGTCCCGGTCCAGCTAACGTAACACGGGATTTTTTTGGAAGAACAAGGGAAAAACCTGTCGTCTCCGCGGTCACACGGCACGAACGTATCTGGAACATAGAGTTCCTTCCACGCAGTATAACACTCGAATTAGAGATGTCAATACGTACCGGGCTGGCCTGAACCGGCACGAGCCCTTGTAGGCCTGGAGAAAATGTGGGGCAGCTCGGCCCCCCCCCCCCCCCCCCCCCCACCCTCACACACGCACACACACATACATATATTATATATATAATATATATACTTAGATATATATTTTATTACATGTGTATATAACGTGTTAAAATCTTAAATGTTGGCCTTTTGAAGCTTAAAATACTGTCTTAGCATCATGTTTTATACAGTGGATTGAGTTTTATAGAACGAATAAGTCGGACTGTTCGTACGAGACAGATCATCTCGACCACCAAAGCCTATGAGCTATGCCTTTCGGCCCTCCCTCAAATATGAGCTAGAATGTTCTGACTCGTGGCATCTGTCACGTAAGGCTTTCGGTTGTCCACTCACTGTCGTAGCACACGCCACTCGATGCCTAATGATTCATGTCATATCTGGCCTGACGCTATTCTCTTTTGCTTTATGTGTAAATTACTTAATACTCGGTGTGTCTTTTAGTGCATGAAAATGTCTCGTGTGAACACGAACAGGCTAATAAATGACACCTTTGCATTAACGTTTCATTTAGGTTGACATTGTAGACGATTCCTTTCCACCTCTCTTTTTCCTCTCTTTCTTTCTCATTCTCTCATCTTGTAGGTGCCTACGAAGGAGAGTGTATGACTGAATGTGAAGGAGAGGTTCACTGCTTTGCTGGATAACTGACGCCGGATTACAATCGGATTGTACATGGGTTGAACAGATTCGGGGAATCCGTTGCCATCATGGCTGTTCTCGAAGGATTGTCATTGCCTAACAAGCATTCAAAAGAGATTCGGCAACAACTCGTACATGGTCACCCGAAGCAACCGAATGACTAGGTCATTTTTCAAGTTACTTGTTTTGGTTAAAAGAAACAAAATAACATGACACGAACATAACCTATTGTCATCAAAAGTGGCAATTCTAATGGTATTTGCACACCCCACTGATTGAGCTAGACGTCATACTGGACATATCATAAAATTCTGATCCTTCTCTTCTCACGTGAATCTTCGAAAATTTGATAGAGCATATCCCAACACCATTTAGACTACACGTTCAAGTAAGAAAGGTGATAAAATGAGATAGACAAGAAAAAGCATTGTCGTGTTGAAGGATAAGTCGGTACAAAGCTAAGTTAACACTACTATGAGAAGCAGTGAACACTAGGAACAAAAAGTTGAATTAGATTTGCTTGATCAATTCAGTTATTATTTATAGGCTTTTCTCAATGTGGCAATAGTTGAATCCATCTCATTCTCGTGCACACGATTTCGAGTAACTTTCTACTCGCCTCGTTTATACTACCTTTATGCTGTAATGTTAGGTATGTGTCTTCGATGATTTATCAATTATCACTACTTTTACTTTGTATATCAAAGTTTCTCTACATCATTAGCTTAAACTGGTATCTCCTTTCTGTTACAAAATGGTGGCCATTCTCGGCTCGGGTAACGGTTGGACTGGCCATCCAGCTGTTACCTGAGGATCAAGCTAGATCCAGTAACGACCGTCCATTACAGCTCCCAGACGAGGGAAGCCACAGGTGGATAAGCACGACGAATGGGGGAGCGCCTGCCTATAAAGGCAGGCACATACAGAGACGAAAATATAGAGAAATACCTAAAAATACGAAGAAACAGAAACAACATTCGTCTGTGCAAGCCCCTGTGAGGGAACTTCGTGTCCATCATCTTTACCGCTGCGCCCTTTTTATCTCTGCAAAAACAGAGAACTCTTGGAATCTGGTGACCATCATCAAAAACCTTCATAGCAAGGTAAGTTCTTTGTCGTCATTGGTATTAGGGCCTGGTTCCCTTTAAAACAGAAAGAGAGGTTAAAAAAAAAGGAGAGAAAGGGAGGGAACGAAAAAAAAATTCGGTGGAAGGCGGCAGTCGGCAGAGAAGGCAGAAAGAGAAACCTAGAGGCACACTCGGTCGAAACAGCCAGAGGCACACTTGGCCGAAACAGGAAGAGGCACACTCGGTCGAAACAGCCGAAACAGCCAGAGACACACTCAACCGAAACACCCAAAGCCCTGTGGCGAGCCGGAGCAACCTGAATCCCGAAGGCAGGCAAGGCGGAAGGGACGGCTAAAGGAGAAATCAGAGGCAGGATCGGCCAAAAACTCAAAGAAACACTTTGAGAAAAACCGAAACAATCGACAGCCGACCGCCGACGAACGGTTGGAATAGTTTTTCCGACAGCCTTCTCCCCTCTCCTTGTTACTCTCTCTCTCTCTCTCTCGGAATAATCCAGAGAGTTGCTGTAGAAAAATGCTTTTAAGCGTTTCAGTTAAAAAAAAAAAAAACCCTGAAAATTGCGACGAGAAAACCAGCGGTTTTCCAAAACCGCTCACGGTTTTCTAAAACTGCCAGTAGTTTCTGAAAATTGCCTCAGGGTTTGTGTCAAAAAGATAGAACTGCCCCTGATCCCTTTCGGATATTACATAGTCTGCCATGATAAAAAGACAGTTTTACCCCTTGGCAATTTTTGAAATTTACAAGAAAACCAGGGGCTGTTATTTTATGATATTGTCCAACCCGGTTTGGATAATTTTATTTCTACCACTCAGTCAAAAGACGGGTTTACCCCTATTCTTTTGGAAAAATTACAGATTCACCCTGTGATTTAAAATTACTATTTTAACCTCGATCAGTTGCGAATTTTACAGGAATACCAAATAGTAATTTTATGAGTTTGTCCTTGTAATTTTATAAAAATTACAAAAGAGGACAAATAGATAAAAATTACAAATTTATCCCTTGGTATCCTTTTTAGGGGGTTTAGAGGCAGAAAAACCCTCAGAAAAATTTTTCTACTTCATATTCTGCATCACATTAACATGTCTCTTACTTTGTGTGTTTTTGTTTCCTTTTAGATCGCTTGATTGATATTTTTGCAAAACACCTAAAAATGAGTTCTAGGATATGTGTGTTCAAACTGGCAAAAACAAAAAAGCTAAACGGTCTGAACTTCCAAACTTGGAAGAGAAGAATCCTGCTAGCTCTAACACTAGAAGGTGTAGAGTATGTTTTAAAGGAAATAGTGCGTCCTCCACCACCAGACGCAAGCCAGTAACAGTTAGAAATGTATAAAATATTTCTAAAGGACGATACCATAGCAAGAACAATCATGTTAACTTATATGGAGGATGACTTGATTAGGGTCTTTGAAGAATATGAGACCGTAAAAGAGTTGTTTGACTCGTTAACAGCTAAGTATGATATAACTGCAAAATTACATGTGTAGTTGCTACTACAAAAATACAACTCTTTTAGAATGAAGGAGAAAATGTAGTAGAGCATGTAAATCACATGCTGGTAATGGCTAGAGACTTAGCCATAGCAAAATCAGTCATCCCCGAATCGATGCAGATATCAACCATACTGAACAGTCTATCTCCATCATGGAATATAGTCACCACTACCTTAAGATTATGGCTTGAAATCAACATTTCTGAGTTGCATCTAAAACTAGCAATTGAGTAAGAACACATGCTCAAAAACAAAAAAGAAAAATTGCTAGTGGTCCAGGATGAGTTAGCATCTAACTTCAAATTCAACCAGAAAAAGAAACCAAATAAAAGGTTTGGTAAGAATAACAAGAAAGACAGTCAAAGTTTTAAGAAATCACAAGAAACCGCTTTCTGAATCAAGTGTTTAAACTGTGGAAAGATGGGGCACTACAAGAGGGACTGCCGCAACAAGAAAGGTGGAAGAAACAACTCACAGCGCGGACAGTCGGAGAAGCAGGATATAATCTGCATAATTTCAGAATGTCTATACTTGGACCGCCCAGTTACAGGTTGGTGGATAGACTCGGGAGCTACAAGACATATCTCAAAGACCAAGGAAGGGACAATTGACCTGAAGGAATACCAACCCGGAGAACATCATGTATATATGGGAAACAGTACTTTTTTAGATGTTCTAGGTATTGGATCCTTTAGGATATTTCTACAAGGCAAACCAATTGTACTGACCGATGTATTAATTATGCCATCAATAAGGCGCAATCTGGTATCGGTCCCTGTCTTAGTTAAGAAGGGTTTTGAAGTTAGGTTTATACCTAACAAGGTGACTATGGGCAAACATGAGAGAATCTTGTTCTCAAGAGAATTTGATATAGAATAAGGACTGTTCAAGTTATCTGATAATGAAAGTCATCAATCTTCTGCTTATATTGAGAGTGCCTTTTCTATTGATATGAATATGTGCATAAATGCCTAGGGCATATAAGTCTGAAAAAGTTGAGGAAATTATCCAACTTTGACTTATTGTCCAGATTTGAGGAAAAGACTTTCAACAAGTGTTAAGCTTGTATACAAGAAAAAATGACAAGAAAAGTCTTTCCCAAGAAAACAATAAGGGCAACAACCCTGTTAGAAATTGTTCACACAGATTTATGTGGACCTTTCAGAGTAAAGACACATCGAGGAAAGGGTTACTTTATAACCTTTATCGATGATTACTCTAGATATATGTATATATATCTTTTGACACATAAATCAGAGGCACTTGATGCTTTCAAAGAATATAAGCAAGAAGTAGAAAATCAATTAGGACATTCGATCAAAGTTTTGAGATCAGACAAAGGAGGTGAGTATACCTCGGCAGAATTCTTATAATTTTGCAAAGACTTTGGTATTGCTAAATAAAACACAATGCCTATAAACCTCAGCAAAGTGGTGTAGCTAAAATATACAATAGAACTTTGTTGAACATGACAAGGTCTATGCTGATTGATGCCTCTCTTTCAAGGGTATTTTGGAGAGAAGTAGTAAGTACAACTGTTTACGTACTCAACAAAGTAATATGTAAAGCTGTATTCACTACACCATATGAGATGTAGTTTGGAAGAAAACCCAACCTAGGTCATCTCAGGAGGTGGGGATCAATTACACATGTTAAGATCCTTGATCAGTCTAGAGATAAACTAGACAGAAGGTCCTTGAGGTGTATATTTATTGGATATCCAAAAGGTTCAAAAGGATATCGATTTTATCATAAGGACTACAGACTCATTGAAAGTAGAGATATTGAATTCTTAGAAGAATCTAAAAATGACATCCTGAAAAACAATGAGGAATGTGTTGATGATTTGATAGATTTAGACCAATAATCTTTTGAGCCCATAGAAGATCTTCCTGAAACTACCGATACCTTAAATGGACATAAGAGGCCAAGAGCCACTCCATCCTACTTAAAGGATTATCACACTTATCTTGCACAAGAAGTGTATAATTCGATAGATTTGGATGAGTTAACTGATAACTTGACTTATCAGCAAGCAATGAACTCATTGGAAGTAATAGACTGGGAGAAAGCCATGGATGAAGAAATTAAATCCATTGAGAAAAACCAAGTCTGGGAATTGGCTGATTTGCCAAAAGGAAGGAAAGCTATAGGCTGTAAATGGGTTCTAAAAAAGAAATACAAGGTCGATGGTACAATCGATAAGTTTAAAGCGATATTGGTTGTAAAGGGTTTTTCACAAAAAGAGGAGATAGATTATGTTGAGACATATTCCCTAGTTGCGAAATTTGCATCCATACATATAATCTTGGCAATATCTACATACTATGATTTGAATTTACATCAGTTAGATGTAAAGACATCTTTTCTAAACAGAGATTTAGAAGAAATCATATATATGCAGCAGCCCGAAGGATTCGTGGTTGAAGGCCAAGAAAATAAAATATATAGGTTGAAAAAATCCCATTGTAGAACTTGGGTTTGTGGCTAATAAACTTGATCACTGTGTATATGTTTGGAATAGTGGGAGCCACTTTGTCATCTTGTAGATGACATATTGTTGACTGGAAACGACAATGAGATGATTGTCAAAACCAAGTCATGGTTGAATTCCAAGTTCGAAATGAAGGATATGGGAGAAGCATCCTATATCCTGGGAATAAAGATCTCTCGAGATAGAGAATCTAAACTCTTATGCCTGAGTTAGGAGAGATATATTGACTATATCCTCAAGAAGTTTAAAATGGGTGAATGCAAGTTTGCAGATACACCTGTTGCAAAAGGGGTGAAATTGAGTAAGGCTGATTGTCCCAGTGAAAGAGACGATAAGCCTAATGTTCCTTATGCACAAGCTGTTGGCAGCTTGATGTATGCTATGTTGTGTACAAGGCATGATATCAGCTTTGTTGTTGGTCTTGTCAGTAGATATCAAAGTAATCCTGGTTGGCAGCATTGGGTAGCTATGAAAAATATTCTAAGATATCTGAAAGGAACAAAGGACTTGAAACTGTGTTTTCAAGCAAATGAATTGAAAGTGGTAGGATACTCAGATGCTGACTTTGCTGGGAGCAAAGATGATAGCAAATCAACCTCAAGACAAATATTCTTATTTGGAGGTGGTGCTATTTCTTGGGCATGCAAGAAACAGGGCTGTGTAGCGTTGCATACACAGGAAGCTGAGTATGTTGCTTATTGTATGGCTGCAACAAGTGCTGTCTGGTTAAGCCACTTTATACGAGATTTGAAGCTGGAGATAACAGACGAGCCAGTGGTTATCTATTGTGATAATAATAAAACAATTACTCTTATTAAGAGTGGAGCAGATTGCTCGAAAAGCAAGCATATAATGGTAAAATACCACTATGCTCATGATATGGTTATGAGAAATGAAATATCCATCTCATACATGCCAACGGAAGACATGTTGGCAGACCCCTTAACAAAAGGCATAACGGAAGAACTCTTCTCAAAACATGTTAGAAACATGGGTTTGAGATATGTTTGATTTGTTGTATAGGCAAACAACCATAAAACATATATACAATTGTTGTATAGGTAAATAACCATACAACGGATGATTTGTTGTGTAGGAAAATAACCACACAACAAGTTCTGATTACAATAGTAATCAAGAATCGACATAACTAAGAAAAACCCCTGAAAAGTGGGAGGAAAACCAGTATGTCGATACACTTGGCTCGAATGGCCAAGTGGGAGATATTACAAAATGGTTTCCATTTTCGGCTCGGGTAACAGCTGGACTAGCCATCTCTTCTTACTTGCAAACTCTCTAGCAAAAGAGATTTTTTCTCTTCTCTATATCTATGACTTCTTTGACATGCTACTCTTCCTCCTAGTGACATATCAACATATGATCTTGATGTGAATCGGCCAAGCTTGATTGAGTCCAACTAAGAACTTGCTAGAAAGAACCAACCATGAAAACCATGGCTTGAGCCAAGAAGGACTCATTTAGCTTGACCTTCACTAACTTCACATTTTAAGGAAATTGTTGAATCCATGTGGGATCCAAGATAATAATGGATAAAGTGGAGCATTAAAGATCTAGATAAGAACAACTTGTTCACAATAGCAGGTGGTAAAGCAATAAATAAAGCCAACCATAATATTTTTTACATGGTTGAAGAGACTAGAGTTAATTGCTTAGATTGAAGAGTCTGCACATGGTATTTTCAAAGGAGTTTGCGTCTTCCAAAAACATATGATTTTAGAGGAAACTAGAGTTAATGTCTTTAAGCAAAATTTTGTCTAAGAATTCTTATGACGTTTTAAAGTTGTTTTGCCGTTTTTTGAGTAGTTTTAACTAGTAGTTATTGTTCCATACTCGCATTAGTTTCCTAAGAATTTCTGGCTATTAGTTTCCAAGACTCTTTAATGCATTCAATTGCAAAGCCTGGGAGGCAACCTAGATTCACAAAGAATGCGAACAATCCACCTTGTAAATTATAGGATGTTAATGTTTTTTATGAACTTAGTTCAAAAGGTCTGTTCTGAGCATAAATAGACAGATTCTTGAATGAAAAAGAATGTTGTTTGCTCTTGAGTTTCTCTCTCTCAATCTTATCCTATATAGGTGGTGAGTGAACCATGTCTTATCACCATCTCCTTGATATGGCAGTTCTAGTGTATGTATGTATTTGTGTGTGGGACTCCGTCCCACAAGTGTATACAGGGTTCCTCAACTCTCTCTAACTAGTTGAGTTCTTATCCTCTCAACTCAATCTGTATCATACCAGATCTTACTGAGTTCTATATTAACTCTTTGTTGTTGACCCATGATGGTTTGCTATATCTCTTTGTTCTAACTTCATCTATTCTTAGCCATCAACTAATCAACTTTACATCGATTGATTGAATCATGTTCAACAACAAAAGCACCATTCATCAATAACCTCGATATATTATCTTGTTTTCACCATCCACTTTGACAACCAACTTTTGTATTATTTTCTTGCATTTTGGGTCTTTCAATATAATCATTTTTAGTTTTCTCTTGGTATGATACCTCCAACAATTTCAGGTGTCTACATGATTATTAGTTTTCCTATAGATAACGTCAGTCTTATTTCTCTAGCTAGCTAAGAGTTTGATATTCTTAAACTCTCTTTATAATTCTTGAATGAATTCATCCGCCAGTATTCAGATGGTAGTACTATATCAAATAGAGAACATCATGCCTTTTTGTTGTTGTGGTTTTATCGTTTTGTCACATGTATTTATAATACCAAAGTCAATAGCGAACACTCATGGTATATTTCTGTCGTTATGTTTGGTATAAAACTATCGACCATCTCTCTCTTTTTTGAGGCATTCTAGAGTGATGGTTCAACACATTTGGTAGGAGGCTTGTTATGGTTTTACCTGTTCATTTACATATGCTTTATTGTTGAAGCAAAAATTTGAGGAGATGTGATAAACACCCAAAGTGCCTAAAAGGGGAAGTTGGTTTAGGCATGGAGAAACCTCAGGATGTGAAGCAATGATAGTGACAATTTGCAATCATCGGAGACGCACACCTAACATTAGATATGTTTGATTATGGTTGCATGGAACCTAGAACGAGAATCTAACCATCCTTAGGCTGCTTCTAGTTCCAATTTTAGAACAATTGGTTTTGGAACAATTTTAGCTCTGGTTTTGAAAACGCACCGAAACCATTGTCAGTTTTAAATGTTTTTTTAAATACAAGTGCAATGTACCCTCTATGAGTTTATAATGGTGGAGAACACCCTTCCATTGAGCTAATGGTCTCCTTATGATAAGGGATTTTGAAAAAATATTTAAAGGATAGCAATGGTTTGGAACTACGGTCATGATTTTGAGTTAATTTCATGGAGACTAGGAATCATAACCAAACCAAGAGGCACCGATTCAACCAATTCCCATTACCATTGGTTCATTTCTAGTTCAAACCGGCCAAGTCTACCTAACATCACAATATAAAAGCGACAAGAGCAAGGCAAATGCAAAGTTATTGGAAAATGTATGAACGTGAACAAAGGATGGATTCAATTGTTGTCACCTAAAGAGAGACCTACAAATAGTGGTGGAATCGGTCAAACTAGAAAAGTACACATCATCAACTCTTTTACTATTTTTTCCATGCTTTTTCTACGAATAGTTTACCTTAGCCTTATACTAACCTTTTCTTCAACATGACAGTGCTTCTCCTTACTTCACAATCTATCTTGTTCATCTAGGAGACTCACATTCATCTCTTGAGCCATCCAATTTCTCTTTTGAGAACAAAGGCCAGAGTTCTCTGACACACTCTGTATCACGCCTAGTTCTACAAATGGGTTCCCCTAAGTGCCATTGGAATTGTGTCAACACTCCTTATGACAATAGTACACAAAATGGGTTCTCAATGTTGTGACTATGTAGAAGGTGATGGGTCTTCAATATATTCTAATAACTTGGTATACGTGGAATGTTTTTTCCCAGTAGACATAGAACCAAGTGAATGCAGTAAGAAGACCTTTGACACAATCTCCATAGGCTATTTGTGGGTAATCAAGGAGCCTTGGTTAGTGTTGGAGAAATGAATGATGTTAGTTCTCACTATGAAAGGGAAGGTTGGGGTCAACTTAACCGGCAGTGTGGGCTGCTTTTTTTAATGAAAGAATGTATGGGGCTTATTAGACTTGGGGTACAATGGTGCCAGATTTACATAGTGAAGACATCGCTTGAGAAGATATGAGTGACTCTTTGAAAGAACATAGAAAGCAATTCTTGGAGGCACAAGTTTTCGTACACTTCAACTATTATCCACTCATTGTCAATCTAAGTGCATGAGGGCAATCTTAATTGTGTTCTCATTTTGAATGACCAAGCATAATCAATATGTTGATCTTATATAGAAAGAGTGACTACCTTTCTTACATACATTGCTTAGAGAGCTTATCGCACCTATGCTCGCAATTAAAGCATGAAACTAGAGAGGTTTCTAGTAATATTCACAAGGTAAACACATATTGCTAGGCCAACTAAGAGGGATTAAGGAAGCTATGATGTCAGCTACTTTCCAAAACCCTTTTTTACAATAATTGGAGGATGACATCCATGAGGAATTGACATAGCATTGTAGTTTCAAAAGTCAAAAGCCTGGTGGGTTAATGATGGGACCCTAACACATGGTTATATCATGCCATCACCATTACTAGAAGAAACCACAGTTACATGGTTAAAGTTTTCTTAATGGGTAGAGGATAGTATTCAAATCCATGCTATGATCATTTCTCTTTACAAGGAATTATATACTGATGAGGGTGGTTCCCTCATATGGTACTAGATAGTACATACTTCCCCAATACTACAGGCAGGGGATCTTTTGAGGGTCGTGTACTCAGTATCTTCTTTGGAAGTGAGTGATATGATTTTCTCAAGCATTAGGAGAATGTATCTTGTATGACTTTCTATCAGAATGCTTGGCTTATGGTAAGCCTCTTAGTCGTGGATCTCCTTAAGGAGGCACAAGAGAAAGGAATAGTTTGTCAAATGAACTAGATGTCTTTGTTTTTGGTATGTAAAGTGGAGAAACCAAAATTCATGAATGAATGTCGGTATATACCTGTTGGTGTCAAAGGTTTTTTGGAGATTAGAACTAGAGAGCTTTCAGTTTCAACCTCATTAATGATGCACTCTGCACGAGCTTCTACAAAGAAGATGATGATGTGCATAGATCTTTATGGTATGGGTTTTGCTAATCTTTAGGTTTATTCGCCATCACAATTATCAAATGACTGAGTATAATGGGCATCGACAAATTCTTGTAGGATATAACAAAGACCCTTTGACTTGCTTTGCACTAGCCCAAATAAGTCCTAAATAGAATGTTATAAGTTTCTTTAATTCTTAGTTGCGTACTAAGAATAACTGAGTTTTCTAAAATCGATTGGAAATGGAATAAGTTATAAGTTAATTGAGAACTGAAGGATAGAAAGTTAAACCCCTTTTACACTAAACTCATGCCTCTAGTCATAGAGCATCTTTTTTTATCCATGCACAAAACCATATAAAGGCTTTATTTAATTTTTATAGAACTTGAGACAAATTTATTTAACCATTAAAGTTGAAAGGTAAATATTATAGAGTAATAATTCAACCTGTTATATTTTATGGTTTTGAGAATTGGGCAATTAATTATTAATATGTACAAAAGTATCTATAGCATAAATGAAGATGCTAAGATGAGTGGTCACATGAGAAAATACCATATACATAATGAGATAATAAAAAAAATTGAAAGTGGCACTGACAGACGACAAAATGAAGGAAAATTGTTTAAAATAGCTTGAATACGTAGAAAGACTACCAAAAGAAGCTTAAGTAAGAAGGTATAAGAAATTAGGCAGTGAAAATATTAAAAAAAGAAGAGAAAGACCACAAAAGTGTTGAAAGGAAACAATAAAGAATGATTTAACTTATGTTAAGTTAAATGTTAGCATGGCACAAGATCGAGCTCTATGGAAACAAAAAATCCATGTATCTAACCCCACCTAGTATGGAAAAAAGGCTTAGTTGTTGTTGAGACAAGTTTATTTAATACCTTACAAACATATAGGTGGTCCTATTTAATTCTCATACAGTCTGAGGTTAATTTGTTTAATTCTCTCATATTTTGAGGTAAATTTATGACCAAATATACTTCTATTTTATAGCTTAATATATACACATACGGCCTACATTGCTCAATATGGTCCACATATAACAATAATAATGTTAACCTTCTAAACACCACATACTAGTTGGTTTAGTTAAAAAAACTTTATTTTAAAAATCATCTTACAATTTCCCATCATTTTCAAAATAAATTTGATATTACCATCATACCAGATCTCATATTTCCAATAAAAGTATCTCATGATTTGAACAAGTACGTACAATTTACATATAAGATCACTATACAAGTTATGTTCATAATTTAGATAACCTAATATATTTTAAGTGGCCTTGCATCTTAGTATCTTTTTTATGAGTTCTTTAAAAATCTAAGCTAAGACTCTACAATGTGGCCCCACTTCACACTCATATAGGAAAGATTATTTCAAAAGTGCCTCCACAAGAGCACTTCAAAACATATTTGCTATAGACTTATTAAGTCAAAAAATCAACATGGTTTTGATTGCTTTTATAGGACCGAGTAATTTTTACCTTGTGATGCTTAATTAGTAGGTATTTGTAATTACATTGATAGTGTATTTTGACTCGAAGTACTCAAACTTGAACACTATTCGAGTAAGAGTCAAGTTTCCCTTATCTATGATTTCATTAATAGACTCACCCATCTCAATTGATGATTTAAACATCAAATCTCTTGTCAAACCTTTATCAAAGAATATACAAAATTCAATTATGATCTTATATAAATATTGAAATAACTCCATTCTTGATCATATCTTTCACATACCTATGCCTCAAACCAATATGTCTGAATTTGTCATATATACATAGAAATATGCTATTGATAGAATATTCTAACTATCATAATTTATGGATATCAGTGCCATAGACTTAAGCCATATCATTATCTCATTAAGTAGGTTTCTTAGTCATTTTGATTTCTTTTATATCATAACTAATGCAATAAACTTGGTAGGTAGTAATACATATATATGATTTTTGAAGCTCAAGAAACAATATCGTGAAAACTCAACCGGTTGTAAAAGTGTTATCTTTTTAAATAGCTGACCCAACTGACATCTTAATATCCTTATAATGTTGATGGACTCCCATTATTACTTAAGCTATAGTTGATTGTACCCTTTAAGTATTTAAATACTCGTTGAATACTCTATTAGTAGTTAATACTTAGACTGCTTGTATATTAATTCAAATGACTCACTACATATAAAATATTGGGTCAACTATATATCATTGCATATTTTAAGCATCCAATTGCTTTGGTATCTTTTAGTTGCTTAATTTGATATCCTTCATTTGGTATAGGTCTATCATTACAATAAAAAAGAGTATAAAGAGAAGTTCAAAAGTCAAATTTCTTTAACACTTCCTCCACATAATGTGACCAAGAAAGTCCAATCTTATCTCATTCTCTAGTTATTCTAATTCTTAGAATAACATCAGTTACACTCATATCTTTTATGTAAAAATTACTAAAGAAATTTTACTATATTAATCTCATCTTGATCAACAAAAAAAATAAGAATGTTGTCAACATATAAACATATCAAAACACCTTTTCCATTATGAGGTTTGCTATACACACATTTATCTAATTCGTTATTTTAAAACCATTAGGAAGAACTACTTGATCAAACTTTTGTTGTCATTGGTTTAGATCATAAAGGGATTTGATTAACTTACAAACTTTATGTTCTTTACAAGTACAATACATCCATATATACCTCATTTTAAATCACTATTTAAGAATACAATTTTAACATCTATTTAGTGAATGATAAGCTTATAAATAGAATGCTATTAGGACTCTAATTGTAATCATGTGAACTATCGATGTATATATGTATCAACATGATGAATCCTTTCTTTTGTGTAAAGTCCATAACAATTTAGTCTTGCTTTAGCCTTATTAATAGTTCCATCAATTTTCATTTCCATTAAAGCATCCATTTGCAACCAATTTGCTTTGGTTTCAAGAAAGAGGTGAACTAATTTTCAGATGTATTGCTCATTATTGAGTCCATTTAATTGTATACAACTTCTTTCTAGAAAGTTGCATCTAGAGACTTTATAAGTTTAAGAATCACTTTTCAATAAGAAACATATTAAACTATGGTCGAAAGGTTTTCTTCTTTGCCTTTTACTTTTTTTAGGCTTTTGATTCTCTAAGATACATGTATCAATTATTAAGTTCTTGATAATGTTTATTTTCATAAATATTAAGGTTATGGATTTTTTACTATTGTTCAACAACCCAAAAACTAAACCTTTAAGTGGTTTAGTTAGCCTTTTTTTTTCTTCCAAAGCTCATATGGGGTTATCTTGTTCCATTTGTTAAGAACTCTATTTAAAATATAATAAGCAGTTAACAAGGCTTTACCCTAATAGCCATTACAAAGATCACAGTGAGAAACATTGTGTTTAGCGTTTCTACTAACACTCTATTCTTCCTTTTAACTATTCCATTTTGTAGTACTGAATAAGGACCTATCATTTGGTGTATAATACATGTGGACTCAAAATAATTTAGATTATAATATTCACCAACTATATATAATCTTAAGTATTTGATAAAAGTTTTAAGTTGTAATTCTACTAGTGATATGAAATCTTGAATATTTCTAAAGTCTCATCTTTAGAATGCATCAAGTACACATAACATCTAGTGAAATCGTCTATAAATATAATAAAGTATTTCTTACCATCAATGATAAGTCAACCATGTAAATCACATACATCAAAATGTATCAAGTGTAGAATTTCTTTTTACTTTAGGAAAAAAAAATTATTTATTTATGTTAAGCATATCATTTAATTTCCTAAAATTAACATACTCCAAACAATAATGCCAAATATCAAAAGAATTAATAATGTAAGCATAAATATAAGTCATATTCATTACAATATTCAACTTGAACATATCATTGAAATAACTTTTTCAACAAACATGTCTCCTTTTGATATTCTCATTAAATGCAAATTTAAAGTCGTATATTCAATAAGGATACAAACACTATGTTCTTTCTTACATCCGCAACATATAAAATATTAATAAGAGTAAGAACTTTGCATGACATAAAATTCAGTTTTGCTAAGAAGCTTCTAGTTTTTTCGACCATGGTGAAGCCATTGCATATTTACTATGGTCAGTCAGAACCAAACTCAGCTTGGTGCTGGCTAGCACAATGGACTGCTACTTATTTCACAATACCATCTGTCCAATCAAAGAGTGGAGTTGGTTCCCAGATTCAAAAGCACACGGTGGCACATGTTGTGGAGAATGAGCCAACCAGGATGGAGGGTAGTGTCCGATCATGCCTAACCATGCAGAATGACACTCTGTCTAATACCAATGACGCTGAACCTGAAAGAGGAAAGAAGAATATGAAGAAAGTTTCTGTGCAACCTGTTGATTTAGATCAGGAACCTCAGAGTGAGCTTGAAAAAGTTAAGCACAACTTGAGGAAGGTATCCTCATATACTTTGACTAGCAGTATTTCGGATTGTCAGGAGATGTTTTCTGAGAAGATGAAGCGCAATTTGTGAAAGCCTCCAAGTTCCCAAAGTGAACTCAAAGATAATCATAATAGTGAAGCAGATTCTCTTGGTAAGAATAAGAAGGTGACACCTGTTCCTTCTGAGCTGCCTGAGACAAAAACATATCATCAACCAAGTTTAGCGAATGGGCTAGGAGTTTGCTATGAAACTGAAGATCCAATCGGAGAGTTAAATCAAATTGAGGTGTCAATTCCAAAACACCGCCCATGTAAGGATCACCCTTGCATTGCCGGTCCCAAGCCCGGATAAAGGAGGAGGGTTGTGTTAGGCTTCCGACAGCCAGCGTAAAACTTCGTTGGATTTTTATAACATGGATTACAAAAAATTATGAACATTGCTTTAAGGCGTCCCCGCCTAACGACGTGCTACAGAGCTAGAATGCAGTAAGAAGTAAGCAAGGGCCACAACATTTTTGCCCGAATGTAGTGAATCAATTGCAGAGAGGGTTCCCACATCATGGATGGGTGTGGGTAAAGAAGTTAGTCCCACTACATTGCCGCCCGAATGTAGCGATATGTTAGGCTTTCGACAGCCAGCGTAAAACTTTGTCGGATTTTATAACATGGATTACAAAAATTATGAGCATTGTTTTGGGGCATCCCTGCCTAGCGATGTGCAGCAGAGCTAGAATGCAGTAAGAAGTAAGCAAGGGCCACTACATTTTCGTCCGAATGCAGTGAATCAATTGCATAGAGGGTTCCCACATCATGGACGGGTGTGGGTAAAGAAGTTAGTCCGCTATATTACCGCCCGAATGTAGCGAAAAATTTTCAGAGAGGGTCTCCGCATTTTGATTAGGGACGGATGCGGGGGGTAAGGAAGCTAGTCCTAGATAATAAGATTCGTATTGGTTCTTGGAATATCGGAACATTATCTGGTAAGCTAATGGAGGTGGTAGATACTATGATTCGGAGAAAGATTCATATTCTATGTTTACAAGAGACAAAATGGGTTGGGGAAAAAGCAAAGGAGATAGAGGATACAGGTTTTAAATTATGGTACTCAGGTAAAGAAAAGGCTCGAAACGGAGTTGGTATTATCATAAATAAAGATTTAAAGGAGAGTGTAGTAGACATACAACGATATGGTGACCGAATCATGACGTTGAAATTAGTGTTAGGAGTAGAGGTTTTGAATATAGTTTGTACTTACGCACCCCAAGTAGGACTAGAAGATAGTATAAAGACAGTTTTTTGGGAAGAGTTAGATAAGGTATTTCAAAAGATTCCACCAAGGGAGATGATTTGTTTAGGAGGAGATTTAAATGGACATGTCGGTAAAGAGGCATTAGGATATCAAGGGATTCATGAAAACTTTGGTTTTGGGGATATAAACGAGGAAGGTAGGGAGATTTTAGATTTTGCTATGGCATTTGATCTCTTTATAGTCAATACAATTTTCAAAAAATGAGATGAACATTTAATTACTTATAAGAGTGGCTTATCACAAACACAAATTGATTACTTTATTTGTAGAAAAAAAGATAGAGCGTGTTGTAAAGATTGTAAGGTAATTCCAGAAGAAAGCTTAACCACCCAACATCGACTTTTAGTTATGGATTTACAAATAAAAAATGGACAAAGAAGAAAAGAGTGCATCGAGCTACTCGGACTAAATGGTGGAACCTCAAAAGTGAGAAAGAAGATATATTTAAACAGAAAGTCCTTCAAGGAGATGTTTGGAATTATGTTGGCACACCCTGTGATATGTGGAACAATATAGCTATACTTATTAGGAAAGTGGCGAAAGATGTGTTAGGGGTATCTAAGAGAGGTGTACCGGCACAAAAAGAAGCTTGGTGGTGGAGTGAAGTAGTGTAAAATAAAATCAAGCCAAAGAGGGCATGTTACAAATTACATTAAGCTAAGAAAACTAGTGAAACTTTAGAAGCTTATAAGAAAGCAAAGAAGGAAGCAAAAAAGGCCGTTAGTGAAGCAAAAGCTAAGATTTGGGAGGACTTATATAAAAAACTCAACTCAAAAGAGGGTGAAAGAGAGATTTTTAGGATAGCTAGGGCTAGAGATAAGAAAACTAAAGATCTTAATTATGTTAGATGCATAAAAGACGTGGATGAAAAAATTCTTGTGGCAAATGCTGATATAAGAAAGATGATGGAAAAACTATTTTTATAATCTTTTTAATGAAAATAAAGATGTTAGTATTAGTTTAGGAGATTTAGCCAAGTCAAAAAAGTATATAAACCACAATTTCTACCGATGTATTCAAAAGAATGAAGTCAAAGAGGCTCTTAAACATATGAAGGGTGGTAAATTGGTAGGATCAGATAATATTCCTATAGAAGTTTGGAAAATACTAGGAGAAATAGGAATAACTTGGGTCACAAGACTATTTAATGAAATATGGAAAAACCAAAAGATGCTCGAAAAATGGAGAGCAAGTACACTTATACCCATATATAAGAACAAGGGAGACATTCAAAATTGTTTGAATTATCGAGGTATCAAGTTAATGAATCATACTATGAAATTATGGGAAAGAATTATCGAACGTAGGTTAAGACAAGTATCAAGTACAATAGAAAACCAATTTGGATTCATGCCAGGCAGATCTACTATTGAAGTGATTCACCTTTTGAGACGTCTTATGAAACATTTTAGAGCAAAAAAGAAAGACCTTCACATGATATTTATTGATCTAGAAAAAGCTTATGATAGGGTACCGAGGGAGGTTCTTTGGAGAACTTTGGAAAAAGAAGTATCCCATTGACATATATTAACCTTATAAGAGACATGTATGATGGTGCAAAAGCACGTGTGAGGACTCATGAAGGAACGACAGACTTCTTTGAAGTTAATATTAGGTTACATCAAGGATCAACTTTAAGTCCATACTTATTTATAATGGTGATGGATGAGTTAACAAAACATATTCAAGATGAAGTACCTTGGTGTATGTTATTTGCAAATGACATTGTATTAGTGGAGTCTAAGGAAAAAGTTAATAGAAAATTGAAACTATGGAGAGAAACATTAGAAAGCAAAGGCCTTCAACTTAGTAGAACAAAGACAAAATATATGGAATGTAAGTTTGATCATTTGGTTACTTCAAAGGACATAAAAATTAAAATTGGTACACATTGCATTCCCCAAAAGGAAAGTTTTAAATATCTATGGTCAATTTTTCAAAGTGATGGAAGAATTGATGGAGATGTTACACATAGAATTAATGCTTGTTGGTTAAAATGGAGAGGAGCATTATTCTTTGTGATAAGAAGATACCATTAAAATTAAAAGGTAAATATTATAGAGCAGCAATTAGGCCTGCCATGTTTTATGGTTATGAGTGTTGGGCAGTTAATCATCAATATGTACAAAAGATGTTTGTCACAGAAATGAAGATGTTGAGATGGATGAGTGGTCATACAAGAAAAGACCGTATACATAATGAGGTTATTAGAAACAAATTAGGAGTGGCACCAATAGAGGATAAAATGAGAGAACATCATTTAAGATGGTTTGGACATATAGAAAGAAGATCAAAAGAAGAACCTGTAAGAAGGTTAGAAAAACTAAATTTGGAAAGTATTAAAAGAGGTAGAGGACGACCACAAAAGTCTTGGAAAGAAATAATAAAGAATGATCTAGCTTATTGGGAGTTAACTGCTAACATGGCACACAATAGGGATATGTGGAAACAAAGAATCCATGTAGCCGATCCCGTCTAGTATGGGAAAAGGCTTAGTTGTTGTTGTTGTTGTATATCTCTTGTCTTAAACTTGAACAATTGAAACATTACCCATATATAATATGGGTTCATCTTCTTCATCTATAGATTTGGATTAGCTTTTGCTTTTGCATACATAGTGAGTTACTATGGAGTCAACTCACTATGAACCAATGTCTTCAACTAAGTTCACCTCGGATATAACCGTCACATGATTATATATCTCGAAAGTTGGAACTCTTTTGTTAACCAACACTTTATAATGTTGTTACTCACTCTTGTAGTTCCTAGGTTTTACGTAATGATAAGATTTTCTTCTTTCTTTATATTTTTGGCAACCTTACCATTGTGACTTCTAGATGTAGCAGAATCTAAGTTTCTTCCTTTTGAGGGTTTCATAGAGTACCTTTCTCCATAACATAAACTTTTCATTAATTAATTAAACATTTATAATAATTTTGCTTGCAACATTATTTCTCAAACCTAAGATGATTTTCTAACTTCTCAAGAGAGATGTCTTCAATCTTGTACTTATAATTTTTGAAATCTTTCTAAGATGAAAAAAGTTTAGATGTGATGGAGGGTACGGTAATGGCATCATCCATGTTCATATTATACTACTTAAAACTATTTAAGAACCATTCTAGTTTATAAAACTATTCCTTAACAAATTTGTTATCTATCATTTTGTAATTATTAAAGCAAGAAACCTGAGTTTTCTTACTTGTCGAGTCTTCAGCCATTTACCTCACTTTTAGCTTGTCACATAGTTCTTTTGCGCTTGCTGCAGTTTGACAAGAAATAAATAGAGTATCAGACATACTGTTAAGGATGTTACCTGTGCAAATGCAGTTAGCATTATTTCAGCTTTACCTTTTGCAGATTTGTTGTATGGTTTCATCATCATTGCTTTTTTATCTTGATGCAGTAATGACAGACAACCTTTAAGGTGGTGAGAAGAAAATGCATATTCTTTTATCAACAAAGGAAGTTACCACCATCCAATGATTCCAACTTAATACAGTAAAAAATCATCTCCCTCAAAGAAGTCATATTCTCTAAGAGAGCGAAAATAAGCCTAAATAATGTTGATATCAAAAGCTTTGTAGAAATTAGAACTAGGGACATCTTGGTTTTAACCATGTTGATGTTACATTCTACACAAGCTTCTACAAAAAAAGATGGTGATACATAGATTTCAAGGCACAAGTTTTGCTAACCTTTAGGTTTATTCACTCTCTTGTATCAAAAGACCGAGTACAAAGAGTGCCGACAAAATCTTGTAGGATACAATGAAGAACCTTGACTCACCTTAAACTATCACAGTCCAGTCCAAGACAGACCAATATACTAGAATAATGGGTTTCTGCAATTCTTAGTTGCAAAGCTAAGAATTACAATAGTGTTTCTCAAAAAGATGATGAGAAACTCTTTTCATGCCTCTATTCATAAAACATCTTTTTCTAGACATGCACGAAATCTCATAAATGTTTTGTTTAATATCTCGCAAAAAATCGAAGTGAGCCCATTTAATTCTCACATAGTTCAAGGTGAATTTATTTAATTCACTTGTATTTCTAGATGAATTCATGACCGAATACATCTTTTTATAAAGGGACATAAACTACACGTAAGCATACCATCTGGTTTAATATGGTCTATACATAAGCAAGTTACATGGCTCAATAAAAACACTACCCACTAATGGTTTAGTTAAACCGACTTTATTTTCAAAATCATCTTATATAATGGAGAGAGACTTGCAGTTTTTGGGGAGATGAAGCAAAAGCAACTAATAGTGATCATCATCTTCTCTTGTAATGTGACTAGCTCAACTCGTATAGAGCAAGCCAGAGTTTGCGAAGCATCCTCATTGGGAACTTATTTCAGGTTTTGGATAAACAATATCGCTTCACGGGATACAAGGTTCAATTACATCATTGACAAAGTTGGTGGGAAGCTAATGAAAAATTTGATGTTCTGGGCTATTTAATTTTTTTCGTTGAGCTTGCCATTTTTAACCCTCGTTTTCATGCAACCAAGCATCGGGCGACTAGCGGGATGAAATAGAGGGTTGGCTGGAACAGTGAATCCTAACCAAATCGAGTTCCACCACGCTCTGGTTACGATTCTTAAAGGGTTCTCGTTTGAACCAAAAGTAAAAAGAAAACTGAAAAGGATAAAGAAAACGTTGGAAAACCTACAAAAGGGAACATGAACTGACAGTTTAAACCACTGGTTCTAGTTTCAGTTCCATGAGAAGAGGACTGGGAGGATACTATTACAAGTCTGATTGACTGGTTCCAGTTTCGATCGGTTCTCATCACAGTTTGGTCTTGGTTCAAACTGCCATGAATGCTGGTTCCAGGTTATTAAGATCTTATATCCTGCCTAAGATCGTATGAGATTTCCAATATCAGGTCTTAAAGATCTTTGTCACCTCCATTTTGTTTTTCAAAATTAATACGCACATATATAATTAATCCAATTTACATATAATTCATATAATGATAATCATACTACTCATAATTTTTTATATATATATGGTTCTCATCTTGTTGGATAATATGATTTATATGTGAAAAAATAATTCTCATGTTGTATGAAGGGATACTCTTGCTCACAAGAACCTAAGGAATCTCACGGTCAATATCTCAATCTTCATCAGCATCACAAACAATGAGATCCAGCAGTTTCAGCCTTTAGAGAACGACAAGTAGCCATTGCTGGTCCCCAGCAAACGGGACCAGTGGTTTCAAATACGGGGATCCATCAATTTCAACCTTTAGACCACCCAGATCTGGATCTGACTCCTACTCTATCTTGGAGATTTGATTTTTTGGCAAGTATACATGGCTGGTTTTGGATTCAACGGACTCAAGGGTTTGATACTGCTGGTTCCAGCTCACTCAGAACTATAAACCGTAACCAAACCAGTTTCAACCCAGATCCAATTACGATTCCTAATTGCCGGTTCTTGTTGTGGCTCCAGCTTAAACCAAAAATAAAAGGTGGAAACAAGAAAAGGTAAAAAGTAATTTTAAAATACCTTATAAAACGGAACCAGTATTGGCATTTTGAACTGTTGATTTCAGTTCAGGTGTCGGCCAATTACCAGCCTGATCCAGTTCCGGTTCAAACTGTAAGGCCAGTTCATAACCGACCATGTTTAACAGTAAGATCACCTGAAATTCTAATCCAGCTCAGGATCTTGACGACCATGACGTATGCATTGCATCTTGTATCCATTTTGCTTCATAATTACTATGCTTTGTAAGAATGAAATATACTTCCAAGAAGAGAAAATATTAAGTGCCTCGTAAATATGCATATTATAGCCGCTGGCTAGCTATCATATATAGATAGAGAAGGTTGTCAATATTTTTTACTATGTACGATATGTAAACTGTATACAATAAGCTAAGTCAAATCTTACCAACAAACTCAATATTATAATAGACAAGCCAACAATACAAAATTGGATCTTTTCAATACAAGATTGATATATAAAAGCAGAAGCTGGAACTAGATGCACACTCTGTGTATAGAACTAGTGATCTTCAACAACCCAGATAGTGAAGGATCTACACTAAGGCAAGTCGAGGTGTCTTTCTCACCCAAATTCTCAAAAATATATACGAATAGCGCATGATTTTAAACTGGTAGGCTAGTGTATGACCCTTGGCCTTGACTGAAAAGCCCCATGATCAAAACCATGCGGAAGCTGTATGTGCGGGCTATTGCATCACCCAGAAAAGAAGGGTTGGCTCGTCGGTAAAGCCACTAAATTTAGAAAGTAGATTTGAACAATTCAAAATGTACAAAAATATTTTTAGTTTTCCATTTATTGGTAAAACATCAAGATATAATGAGAATTTGAAAAAACATTGTATTAACTTTTCCTTAAAATATGATAGTTAATTTGATATTAATGGACGTAAAAAGACTTTACTATTTTCCAAAAGCATAAATTGCCTTCGAATAATGTTAAAATTTTCTACACCAGTTGCCTTGGCTGAAAGAAGTTTTTCAAAATTAAAATTAATAAAATCTTACCTAAAATCAACAATGTAAGGATTAGATGGATTACCCATGTTATCAATTGAAGAAGAAATATTAGATGAAATTAATTATAAAAAAAATTAATAACTTACTTTGCATCTCAAAAAGCTAGCCCATAATATGTTCTTGTTGCTTAGCATAGTTTTTAGGTGCTTTTTTTTTGTACGATGGAGAGGCTGAAGCCAGATGCACATCCAGCACATTGAACTCATGACCATGAACTTTTGAGTCAACCTCCTAACCAGGTGAACTTTTGCTCGTTCTGCGGTTCTTAGGAGAGTTTCTTGCTCATGGTCACACAAGCTCATTGTTAGAAAAAAGATACTATTAATCCTCTTTATAGATCCATTACATGTAAGTCTAGGAAGGAACTTGTCTGCATGTAATATCCAAGTGAACTCCACCTGCACTAAGGCATTCCCCCTACTACATTGTCACTCATGAGCTCAAAATAAGTAAGCTTATGCTAGACTGCTAGTAACCAGTATAAAACTTTGATGTTTAGTAGTAGGTGGTGGGATATTTCCAGTACTAATACACTGAACTGTGTCAAAGTCTCAAATTGTGCTTCACTGATTAATACTGGGATGGGCCTCCTCCGAGCTCCTCATGTTGAGACCCATTAGCCTAAATCACCTAGTATAGAAAAGTTTTGGTGAATTGAAGTGCAGCATACATCGAACATGTCCATGGCATGCTTGATTAAAGATGAGATGTTGAGATTAAAAGATGCAGCTAACTTTCTTAGAAGAATATATCAAGAAGAAGGACAAAATCTAACTATATGATAGAACCATACCCTTTCTTCAAGTCTAAGCTCCCCCCAAGATGGCACTCTTTACCACCACCATCCTACTCGATACTCTGGCTCAACAAAAATTGCTTCTAGATGAACACCTTATACTGGCTACAGGGTCAACTCGAGAGAACCTTCGACCTGAAGGTCCCTGGGGGCATGCATAGATATCACCTGGCACACACACCACGAGAGAGAGAGAGAGAGAGAGAGAGAGAGAGAGAGAGAGGCAGCAAACCCTTTGGTGGTCTGTGGTGCTAGAAAGCTAAAAAAAGGTACACGTCGTTAATGACGTGAAGAACATTTCATGTACAGTTCAGAGATAAATGTATAAACATGCCTAGATAGTTACATATCCGTTGTTCTGGTCACGCATATATTTTCATAAACCATGTCAATTCCAGGTAAACCAGAACTGGCCAGTTTGAAATTTCCAGTTCCGGTTGGCTCTGAACCATGAACCAATAACTGAACTGGATCCACCCAATTACAGTTCGAAATCACTGCTTCCTGTTTCAACCATTAACAACAATAAATAAGCTTTTCCCCATAGACAGGGTCCGCTACATGATTTTTTTTTCTTCATAGACCTCGATCCTGTGTTGTGCTAACAGTTAACTCAAGAAGAGCTGTGATCGTTCTTTAATATTTCCTTCTAATACCTTTTGGTCTTTCTCTTTCTCACACTTCCATTAGAAAGCTTTCTTTAATAGCCTTTTCATATTTCTGAACGATTATAAATTATTTTTATCATTTTATCATTTATTGTAGCCGACCCCATCTAGTATGGGAAAAGGCTTAGTTGTTGTTGTTGTATTTTATCATTTATTGGTATGACTCAATATGTTTATGGTAACCTCATTCCCATAGTCTTTCATTATGTGGTACATCTATCTCAATATTTTTATTTTTATCAAGGACATATGTCTTTTGCATATGTTGATGATTAACTATCCAACACTCTGCATCAAGTAACATAATAGGCCTAACTGTTATCCCATCATATTTACCTATCAACTTTAATAATATTTTTTGCTATATATGATACCTAAAGTACCTCTTTGTGTAACATCTTCATCAATTTTTTTTATTACTTTGAAAAACTAAACCTAAATACTTAAGACTATCCTTTTAAGGAATGCAATCTTAATTTACATGTAATCTCTAGTAACGAGATGAAACTTTCATGTAATTTCTAGTAACATCTCCATCAATTTTATTAGGTCAAGAATTTTTATTTTCTAATGTTTCTCTTCAACTCTGCCATGTAAGGGATCATCCTTGCATTGCCGGTCCCAAGCCCGGATAAAGGAGGAGGGTTGTATTAGGCTTTCGACAGTCAGCGTAAAACTTTGTCGGATTTTATAACATGGATTACAAAAATTATGAGCATTGTTTTGGGGCGTCCCCGCCTAGCGATGTGCAACAGAGCTAGAATGCAGTAAGAAGTAAGCAAGGGCCACTACATTTTCGTCCGAATGTAGTGAATCAATTGCATAGAGGGTTCCCACATCATGGACGGGTGTGGGTAAAGAAGTTAGTCCGCTATATTACCACCCGAATGTAGTGAAAATTTTTCAGAGAGGGTCTCCGCATTTTGATTAGGTACGGATGCGGGGTAAGGAAGCTAGTCCTAGATAATAAGATTCGTATTTGTTCTTGGAATATCGGAATATTATCCGGTAAGCTAATGGAGGTGGTAGATACTATGATTCGGAGAAAGATTCATATTCTATGTTTACAAGAGACAAAATGGGTTGGAGAAAAAGCAAAGGAGATAGAGGATACAGGTTTTAAATTATGGTACTCAGGTAAATAAAAGGCTCGAAACGGAGTTGGTATTATCATAAATAAATATTTAAAGGAGAGTGTAGTAGACATACAACGATATGGTGACCGAATCATGACGTTGAAATTAGTGTTAGGAGTAGAGGTTTTGAATATAGTTTGTGCTTACGCACCCCAAGTAGGACTAGAAGATAGTATAAAGACAGTTTTTTGGGAAGAGTTAGATAAGGTATTTCAAAAGATTCCACCAAGGGAGATGATTTGTTTAGGAGGAGATTTAAATGGACATGTCGGTAAAGAGGCATTAGGATATCAAGGGATTCATGGAAACTTTGGTTTTGGGGATATAAACGAGGAAGGTAGGGAGATTTTAGATTTTGCTATGGCATTTGATCTCTTTATAGTCAATACAATTTTCAAAAAATGAGATGAACATTTAATTACTTATAAGAGTGGCTTATCACAAACACAAATTGATTACTTTATTTGTAGAAAAAAAAAGATAGAGCGTGTTGTAAAGATTGTAAGGTAATTCCAGAAGAAAGCTTAACCACCCAACATCGACTTTTAGTTATGGATTTACAAATAAAAAAATAGACAAAGAAGAAAAGAGTGCATCGAGCTACTCGGATTAAATGGTGGAACCTCAAAAGTGAGAAAGAAGATATATTTAAACAGAAAGTCCTTCAAGGAGATGTTTGGAATTATGTTGGCACACCCTGTGATATGTGGAACAATATGGCTATACATATTAGGAAAGTGGCGAAAGATGTGTTAGGGGTATCTAAGAGAGGTGTAGCAGCACAAAAAGAAGCTTGGTGGTGGAGTGAAGTAGTGCAAAATAAAATCAAGCCAAAGAGGGCATGTTACAAATTACATTATGCTAAGAACACTAATGAAACTTTAGAAGCTTATAAGAAAGCAAAGAAGGAAGCGAAAAAGGCCGTTAGTGAAGCAAAAGCTAAGATTTGGGAGGACTTATATAAAAAACTCAACTCAAAAGAGGGTGAAAGAGAGATTTTTAGGATAGCTAGGGCTAGAGATAAGAAAACTAAAGATCTTAATTATGTTAGATGCATAAAAGACGAGGATGATAAAATTCTATTGGCAAATGATGATATAAGAAATAGATGGAAAAACTATTTTTATAATCTTTTTAATAGAAATAAAGATGTTAGTATTAGTTTAGGAGATTTAGCCAAGTCAGAAAAGTATATAAACCACAATTTCTATCGACATATTCAAAAGAATGAAGTAAAAGAGGCTCTTAAACATATGAAGGGTGGTAAATCGGTAGGACCATATAATATTCCTATAGAAGTTTGGAAAATACTAGGAGAAATAGGAATCACTTGCTCACAAGACTATTTAATGAAATATGGAAAAACCAAAAGATGCCCGAGGAATGGAGAACAAGTACACTTATACCCATATATAAAAACAAGGGAGACATTTAAAATTGTGCAAATTATCGAGGTATCAAGTTAATGAGTCAACAACTACAACAACTACTAAGCCTTTTCCCATACTAGACGGGGTCGGCTACATGGATTCTTTGTTTCCACAGATCTCTATCGTGTGCCATGTTAGCAGTTAACTCCCAATAAGCTAGATCATTCTTTATTGTTTCTTTCCAACACTTTTGTGGTCGTCCTCTACCTCTTTTAATACTTTCCAAATTTAGGTTTTCTAACCTTCTTACAGGTTCTTCTTTTGATCTTCTTTCTATATGTCCAAACCATCTTAAACGATGTTCTCTCATTTTATCCTCTAATGGTGCCACTCCTAATTTGTTTCTAATAACCTCATTATGTATACGGTCTTTTCTTGTATGACCACTCATCCATCTCAACATCTTCATTTCTGTCAGAGACATCTTTTGTACATGTTGATGATTAACTGCCCAACACTCAGAACCATAAAACATGGCAGGCCTAACTGCTGCTCTATAATATTTACCTTTTAATTTTAATGGTATCTTCTTGTCATAAAGAATACCTGATGCTCCTCTCCATTTTAACCAACCAGCATTAATTCTATGTGTAACATCTCCATCAATTCTTCCATCACTTTGAAAAATTGACCCTAGGTATTTAAAACTTTCCTTTTGGGGAATGCAATGTGTGCCAATTTTAATTTCTATGTCCTCTGAAGTAGCCAAATGATCAAACTTACATTCCATATATTCTGTCTTTGTTCTACTAAGTCGGAGGCCTTTGTTTTCTAATGTTTCTCTCCATAGTTCCAATTTTCTATTAACTTTTTCCTTAGACTCCTCCACTAATACAATGTCATCTGCAAATAACATACACCAAGGTACTTCATCTTGAATATGTTTTGTTAACTCATCCATCACCATTATAAATAAGTATGGACTTAAAGTTGATCCTTGATGTAACCCAATATTAACTTCAAAGAAGTCTGTCGTTCCTTCATGAGTCCTCACACATGTTTTTGCACCATCATACATGTCTCTTATAAGGTTAATATATGTCAATGGGATACCTCTTTTTTCCAAAGTTCTCCAAAGAACCTCCCTCGGTACCCTATCATAAGCTTTTTCTAGATCAATAAATATCATGTGAAGGTCTTTCTTTTTTGCTCTAAAATGTTCCATAAGACGTCTCAAAAGGTGAATCGCTTCAATAGTAGATCTACCAGGCATAAATCCAAATTGGTTCTCTGTTGTACTTGATACTTGTCTTAACCTACGTTCAATAATTCTTTCCCATAATTTCATAGTATGACTCATTAACTTGATACCTCGATAATTCGCACAATTTTGAATGTCTCCCTTGTTTTTATATATGGGTATAAGTGTACTTGCTCTCCATTCCTCGGGCATCTTTTGGTTTTTCCATATTTCATTAAATAGTCTTGTGAGCCAAGTGATTCCTATTTCTCCTAGTATTTTCCAAACTTCTATAGGAATATTATCTGGTCCTACCGATTTACCACTCTTCATATGTTTAAGAGCCTCTTTGACTTCATTCTTTTGAATACGTCGATAGAAATTGTGGTTTATATACTTTTCTGACTTGGCTAAATCTCCTAAACTAATACTAACATCTTTATTTTCATTAAAAAGATTATAAAAATAGTTTTTCCATCTATTTTTTATATCATCATTTGCCATTAGAATTTTTTCATCCTCGTCTTTTATGCATCTAACATAATTAAGATCTTTAGTTTTCTTATCTCTAGCCCTAGCTATCCTAAAAATGTCTCTTTCACCCTCTTTTGAGTTGAGTTTTTTATATAAGTCCTCCCAAATCTTAGCTTTTGCTTCACTAACGGCCTTTTTTGCTTCCTTCTTTGCTTTCTTATAAGCTTCTAAAGTTTCACTAGTTTTCTTAGCATAATGTAATTTGTAACATGCCCTCTTTGCCTTGATTTTGTTTTGTACTACTTCACTCCACCACCAAGCTTCTTTTTGTGCCGGTACACCTCCCTTAGATACCCCTAACACATCTTTCGCCACTTTCCTAATATGTATAGCCATATTGTTCCACATATCAGAGGGTGTGCCAACATAATTCCAAACATCTCCTTGAAGGACTTTTTGTTTAAATATATCTTCTTTCTCACTTTTGAGGTTCCACCATTTAGTCCGAATAGCTCGATGCACTCTTTTCTTCTTTGTCCATTTTTTTATTTGTAAATCCATAACTAAAAGTCGATGTTGGGTGGTTAAGCTTTCTCCTGGAATTACCTTACAATCTTTACAACACGCTCTATCTTTTTTTCTACAAATAAAGTAATCAATTTGTGTTTGTGATAAGCCACTCTTATAAGTAATTAAATGTTCATCTCGTTTTTTGAAGATTGTATTGACTATAAAGAGATCAAATGACATAGCAAAATTTAAAATCTCCCTACCTTCCTCGTTTATATCCCCATAACCAAAGTTTCCATGAATCCCTTGATATCCTAATGCCTCTTTACCGACATGTCCATTTAAATCTCCTCCTAAACAAATCATCTTCCTTTGTGGAATCTTTTGAAACACCTTATCTAACTCTTCCCAAAAAACTGTCTTTATACTATCTTCTAGTCCTACTTGGGGTGCGTAAGCACAAACTATATTCAAAACCTCTACTCCTAACACTAATTTCAATGTCATGATTCGGTCACTATATCGTTGTATGTCTACTACACTCTCCTTTAAATCTTTATTTATGATAATACCAACTCCGTTTCGGGCCTTTTCTTTACCTGAGTACCATAATTTAAAACCTGTATCATCTATCTCCTTTGCTTTTTCTCCAACCCATTTTGTCTCTTGTAAACATAGAATATGAATCTTTCTCCGAATCATAGTATCTACCACCTCCATTAGCTTACCCGATAATGTTCCGATATTCCAAGAACCAATACGAATCTTATTATCTAGGACTAGCTTCCTTACCCCCCGCATCCGTCCATAATCAAAATGCGGAGACCCTCTCTGAAAATTTTTCACTACATTCGGGCGGCAATGTAGCGGGACTAACTTCTTTACCCACACCCGTCCATGATGTGGGAACCCTCTCTGCAATTGATTCACTACATTCGGGCGAAAATGTAGTGGCCCTTGCTTACTTCTTACTGCATTCGGGCTCTGCAGCACGTCGCTAGGCAGGAACGCCCCAAAGCAATGCTCATAATTTTTGTAATCCATGTTGTAGAAATCCGACAAAGTTTTACGCTGGCTGTCGGAAGCCTAACACAACCCTCCTCCTTTATCCGGGCTTGGGACCGGCAATGCAAGGGTGATCCCTTACATGGGCGGAGTTCAAGTTAATGAGTCATACTATGAAATTATGGGAAAGAATTATCGAGGTATCAAGTTAATGAGTCATACTATGAAATTATGGGAAAGAATTATCGAACGTAGGTTAAGACAAGTATCAAGTACAACAGAGAACCAATTTGGATTCATGCCAGGCAGATCTACTATCGAAGCGATTCACCTTTTGAGACGTCTTATGGAACATTTTAGAGCAAAAAAGAAAGACCTTCACATGACATTTATTGATCTAGAAAAAGCTTATGATAGGGTACCGAGGGAGGTTCTTTGGAGAACTTTGGAAAAAAGAGGTATCCCATTGACATATATTAGCCTTGACATATATGATGGTGTAAAAACATGTGTGAGGACTCATGAAGGAACGACAGACTTCTTTGAAGTTAATATTGGGTTACATCAAGGATCAACTTTAGGTCCATACTTATTTATAATGGTGATGGATGAGTTAACAAAACATATTCAAGATGAAGTACCTTGGTGTATGTTATTTGCATATGACATTGTATTAGTGGAGGAGTCTAAGGAAAAAGTTAATAGAAAATTGGAACTATGGAGAGAAACATTAGAAAGCAAAGGGCTCCGGCTTAGTAGAACAAAGACAAAATATATGGAATGTAAGTTTGATCATTTGGTTACTTCAGAAGACATAGAAATTAAAATTGGCACACATTGCATTACTCAAAAGGAAAGTTTTAAATACCTAGGGTCAATTTTTCAGAGTGATGGAAGAATTGATGGAGATGTTACGCATAGAATTAATGCTGGTTGATTAAAATGGAGAGGAGCATCATGCATTCTTTGTGATAAGAAGATACCATTAAAGTTAAAAGGTAAATATTATAGAGGAGCAATTAGGCCTGCCATGTTTTATGGTTCTGAGTGTTGGGCAGTTAATCATCAACATGTACAAAAGATGTCCGTGACAGAAATGAAGATGTTGAGATGGATGAGTGGTCATACAAGAAAAGACCGTATACATAATGAGGTTATTAGAAACAAATTAGGAGTGGCACCAATAGAGGATAAAATGAGAGAACATCGTTTAAGATGGTATGGACATATAGAAAGAAGATAAAAAGAAGAACCTGTAAGAAGGTTAGAAAAACTAAATTTGGAAAGTATTAAAAGAGGTATAGGACGACCACAAAAGTATTGGAAAGAAACAATAAAGAATGATCTAGCTTATTGGGAGTTAACTGCTAACATGGCACATGATAGGGATATGTGGAAACAAAGAATCCATGTAGCCAACCCCGTCTAGTATGAGAAAAGGCTTAGTTGTTGTTGTTGTTGTAATGTTTCTCTTCACGGTTTCAATTATTTGTTAACTTTTTATGTTTCAACAAAAAACAAAAAAAAAAGAATTAAAAAACTTTAAAAGAAAACTATAAATTGAAACTAGAACTTCAAACCACCGGTTGTATTTTGCCTGGTCTTACAAGGTTCATTTTTAACACCTCAAGGTTCATTTTAACATAAACAACTTATGCATATCCCATGTATAAGATTCTGGTCTTACAAGTAACATATATGTTATATGTAACATATATGTGAAAGGCAAGCACTAGAACATGAAACGCTTCCATCATTTTCTTTCTATTATTTTTTGATGCGTTTCATGTCTTTAAGCTAGTAAGCTTTCCTGTTTTCACCTTCCCTCCTCTTGATTCTACTTCTACTGTTGTTGTTGCTCTCTCCTCTTCCTGATGTTGCTGTTGCTGCTTTTCTCCATAGACAGTACCATGGCCAATTAGTCAAAGCAAATTAGACAAGGAAAACTTATCCTAGAAAACTAGGAGGCAGCCTGAACCAGATGTTGGAGACAATGGACCTTTTCAGCCACATAAATGAGTACATGACTTGTGATGAAAGTTCTCATGTGTGTGTGTCGTTTTTTGTAGAGGCAGACCTAGAAATTCTTCAGGTAAGACAGTTTAGATGAGTGAATTTCAGGTGAGGTGGTCCATATAAATTTTCAATAGATTCAGACCATCTGTATAGTTTTCTTCAGAATCTTGTCAGATTTAAGGTGAAGAGTTGCCTGGCCTCACCCATGAGTACGTCTGCAACTGTGTGTATGTGTGCTCATGCGTGTGCATATGCATGCACACTGATGTATACTTTCTGCTGAAAGGGATCCATAAGTGGCTGTTATTGGTCCTTCTAGAACAAACAACTTGAGGAATCCACAGAATTTTTGCTAGAAGTACGGATTCCGTGAACATCAATGTACACCAGATGCAACACTAACCGCTTAAAATGGAAACATAAAAGTTAAAAGTAGGATACTCAGTTGCAAGCCGAACTTGAAAGTAACATCAGTGGGATGATTCAATTTCACAAAAAAGAAATTCTTTCAGTGATTCAAAATAAATTCTCAGAGTTCATCTAACACAAAAGATTTGCATCCACGCCTTCAGAATGACCACACAGAGCAGGTATAACAAAATGACATTTCTACGAGATGTCAGAACACTAAAAGTTGGACTGAACTATCGACACACCAGCAGTTGGATAATCTGTGCACTCAGATCTCATCCAACACAAAATGTTTGCATCCAAGCCTTCAGAATGACTGCACAGAACAGGTAAAATAAAACGAGATTTCTCTGAGATGTCAGAACACTTAAAGTTGCACTGAACTATCGACGCTCCAGCAGTTGGATAACCTGTGCACTGGAAGGAGTTCTTTGGGGTTGTGACAAGGTTGACTGTGATATGGATTCCTCAAGCCTAGGAGGAAAGGACCAATAAATCATGGTTGAGCAGAGATGATCCTGGTAGAAAATGAAATTCACATATTTTGCATGCATCTTACATATTCACCAACAGCAAAGCAAAGCAGTTTTTGAAGATGAATGAACCCCTACAATTAACCTGTGGAGAACGACGACAAATTTTCACAAAAACCAACTAAAACTGCCATCAAGTACAACATTTCTGTGGAGTGCTTCTTCATGGAAGCAAATGGTTTACCTTTCTAGATGACATTTTCCTCAGTACCACTGCTGTGAGCAGTCAACAGAACGTCTGACTATAGCCAAACCTGAAACCACAAACACTTGCACTCAAGGAGGCCAGACGTATCATCAACTTCATAAGCAAACGGCATCCAACTTTAGTGGCACCAACCTTCATCAGGTTCCATCTGAAGGAACTGGAATGCATGTATTAAAAGAGGAAGACATGAATTAGAAGATTTATCTAGTATGAACAATGAACAGTGAGGTGCTGCCATTGCTAACCTGATAGTACCACAAAGCATTACTGGTAAATGGAGCCACTTGAAGGAGAAAATTCACAAAAAGAGCCCTTAAGACTAGAATCCAGATTCAGAGAAAGCATCAGACATAATTCCGTTGAAATTTCAAATGTGTTAGTCTTTCGACCAAAATGCCACAATGTCTCTATGTATGAGCATAATGCATTAGGATAAACAGCCATGCTTCTGCCACAGCGGAAGCAGCAATGGAGTTGATGATCTGGCTTTAGATTTGATCATGTTGCCACAGATACTCCTCAACAAGAAGACAAACCTTAGTGTACCATCATATAAGAGGTGTACGCAGTGCTTCATATGTATACCAGAATAACTCTCTTTCTCTCTCACATATATATTATGCGTGTGTGTATATTGCTCCATTGCTCCCAGAGCATCGACTCTCATATCTAAAATGTTCAATATGGTGTAGGATTCTTCAGCTACACACAATGACCATATCTGAACTGTCCAATGAGATTTCATCCAATGGTTCACATGAATCGAGATTTGTTGTCACAATCATAATTAATCAAATGCATGTAAAGAGATGCTTCGATAAATAACAACTCTTGTTTAAATGCATTAACCAAAACATGATCATACAGTTCTGGTGAAGTAATAACTTTTGACAACATGGTGGCCTTAGAGTCGTGTCTCTCATGCACACACATGTAAGAACTCCAGACAGACCCAATTGAATATTAAAGAACTGTGTATCCTCATTCAACATAAGTTTATTGGCATCATGTTTGCACAACTGTCCTGGTATACAATTAATGTATTTAAAGAATGTCGACTTCCCCTAAGAAGAAGTAAAGACACCCTAGGTGGGTTTTATTTTTTTCTTCATGAAACATCATCGATAGTTTCTACTGCAAGGGATGACAAATTGCACCTCATTTATCAGATTAGCCAGCCTATAATGTCATACTAGTTCTCCTTCACAGTTCCAAGTGCTGGTGAGGGGCAGACCTGGGAGCAGTCGTGATCTTCTACCTTTTGCAGGAATTAACTGCCGTCAGGACTCCAAAATTCCAAACACGTGATCTGTATCTGAAACCCATCTATGGCCCTTTATCGAGCAGATGCCCACTTAGATCAGCCAGCCCCCTGCCAAAAACAAAAAAGCATCTGATTAGATAGAGAATGGACAGGTGTACGCATACAGATACACTTCTCTCTCTCTCTCTCTCTCTCTCTTTCTCTCTCTCTCTCTCTCTCTCTCTCTCTCCACACACACGAACCTTAGCCAAGCCTTTTCCCACTCTAGGTGTGGTCGAATAAAAGGGCAACACAGGGACTTTCTCACCATCTATTCATTATACTACCGTACACACCCAAGCAAGCATACTTAATTTCAGATTGTGACGGATGAGTTAGTACTAGAAAGGCCACAACACTGGTCAAAGTCCACTCTTTAGCTATCTAAAGTAACCCTCTTCGGAGAACACACATATATAATGTATACACATACTCATTCTCCCTTATATATGGAGAGAGAGGGAGAGGAATGCCTGCTGAAGTTTTGAATCACACAGACTATTATATGAATCCAAAATGCTGAATTACACAAACAAATTTCATATGATTTGCAAAGTCTTACCTAATCATTTCATATATATCGATAGAAGTAGGATCATGATACATACACACTAATTTTGCTTTGTTTGTGTTCACAGAAGCCGAATGCAGCACTCCAGTCAAGCACTAAAATTAGATTATGAATGAAGACAATTATGACTGTTGACAAATGAAGATTATGTAATAAAACAGCACCTTAAGTGCTTCAATAGTGACTGCAACAGTCCTATGCCTGTATCCACAGAGATCAGCCACCAAAAGTGACTATAAAATGCCTTACATAAGGCTCAAATCACTTAAACAAGAATGCTAAATTGAATGTACTCAAAATGAATCTTCACTAACAATCAGCCAAAAAGCATACTTAACAAAATACAGCATTGGTCCTTTTATAGAGAGTGATTGTTTTCAGCCACTATGACCAACAACTAGATTTCTAGCCGTTGGAGGTCAAGCTTGACCAAAGAGTTACATTTAGCACTGATGTCCCTTCTTGAACAAAGACAGAAAATAGGAAAAAGGAAAAAGAGGTGCAATGCGCAATTACAAGTGCGCATAATGCACGTATACAAATTATATATATTTTTGACAACTCCTCTCAAACTAACGATGACAATACTGAAAGTTTGCTAACTAAAAACTGAAATCGTGAAAATGAGAGTGACTTGATGAAGACATCTGTAAGTTGGGACTTAAATCGAACAAAATAGAGTGCTAAGTGTCCTTGTAGGTGTTCTTCTCGAACACAATGACAGTCCATATGAATGTATTTGGTATGCTCATGGAAGGTGTTGTTATTAGTTATATACATAGCTAAGTAGTTAATAGCGTGCTATAGTGGCTGCTATAGCATTTTAGTGGACCCAAAAATGCTATAGCGCGTATAGTTTAGCGGATGACTGCTAGCGGTGTTAGCAGTCCACTGGGTTGGGTTGATCCAATATCCATTGGATTGACTCGACCCAAACTTAATATAAGCTCTCCCGTGTGTGCCCCTCTCTCTCGTCTCTCACCTCTCCTCCTGCTCTCTCCGCCGCCACCACCACCTCCGCCGCCCTATACCTTCTTTCGATGAGTGCTTGTACTTCTGATCATCGACTTCTCTCCAGTGGGCACCTAATCATCAACTTCTCAAAGTTCTTTGCTTTCTCTCTCCCTTCTATGTTCTCCAAGTTTTCTCTTCATCAAGTTATTTCGTACTGACCTCTTGATTTATTTTTTTCTACTTCTTTATAATTTATTTATTTTGATTTTATTATAGTGAGTAAGGAATCATCGGTTAGTATAACTGCTTGTTATCCAAGTGGCAGTGGTAGCACTGGCACCAGCACTAGTAGTACAATTGGTATTCGGTTTTCTAATCCGGTATACAAATATAGACCCCTAACTTCTAAGGATCCTTGATAGAATTGGGGTTTTATAAAATCTAGGATGGATAATATGTTAGTTTTTTACATGTTATATGACTATATTTTTACTAGTGGAATAACAAGACACAAAGATCATTTAATAGGAAGGAGTAAAAATATGACAGCTTGAAAGAATACAACGAAAGAAATAAAGAAAGTGATCTATGATTATATGTATAGTACAACAAACAAGAAGACCGAAAAGATTTCATTTCTATATGGAAGAGAAGCTTCTAGTATGGAAGCTAACATAGGGGGAGGCGCACAATGTGTACCATCTTAATCATCATTTGGCTCACGACCACCTCTTTCGAAGGAGCCCATTGATTCATTTGTACATTCATCGCCTCACTCATTACAACATGCTATATTAAAAAATCAATATACGAAAGAAGAAAGAGAATGAGTATGTATATCCATTAGTAGATAGATTTATCAAAATAGAATCCCTTTTAATGTTGTTAGATCCACTAGCTTTCAAGTGATGATTAATGATATAGAGTAGTTTGCTCCCGGAATGGAGGCTCTATCATACCATGAAATCAGGGAAACATTATTGGAGAAGGAGGTGAGAAGAGTAAGAGAGTTTACAAATGGATTCAGAAAGCATTGAGCTACATATGAATGTTATATTATGTCATATGTATGGATTGATAGAAAACAGAGAACACCCCTAAATTTTTAGTGCATTTTCCTAAAGGTACAATGTTTCTTAATTTCACTGATGCAACGAATGAAGTGAAGGATGGAAATAAATTTTATATATTATTAAAAGAAGTAATCTTGGTCCCAAGCCCGGATAAAGGAGGAGGGTTGTGTTAGGCTTCCGACAGCCAGTATAAAACATCGCCAGATTTTTATAACATTGGTTACAAAAATTATGAGCATTGCTTTGAGGTGTTATCGCCTAGCGACGCACTGTAGAGCTCGAATGCAGTGATAAGTGATATGTAAGCAAGGGCCACTACATTTTCGCCCGAATGTAGTGAATTAATTGTAGAGAGGGTTCCCACATCATGGACGGGTGTGGGTAAAGAAGTTAGTCTCGCTACATTGTCGTCCGAATGTAGTGAATAATTTTCAGAGAGGGTCTCCGCATTTTGAATATGGACGGATGCGGGGGTAAGGAAGCTAGTCCTAGATAATAAGATTCGTATTGATTCTTGGATATATACGTGGGTTTGCACGTATCTATATCTTTCAATTTTTACACTATTTAGGCCAGCTAGGTGTGAGCACAAGTGACTTAAGTTGGCGTGTTTGCACGAGGTATTCGGGGTTTGTTTGTAATGCAAGTATGTGCAATATCTTGGTTTTGGAGGATATGCTATGCAACTCACACAACTTGAAAGTAAAACCCAAAATTGAAAGACAATGCTTAAGGGAAATTGCATAAGGGAAATATGGCTATATCTTAAGAGCGGAAAGGCTCAATTGTGGGCGTGTGTGTTGTGTATAAATTGAAAGACAACT
This sequence comes from Brasenia schreberi, assembly GCA_036023115.1. Classification (NCBI taxonomy): domain Eukaryota; kingdom Viridiplantae; phylum Streptophyta; class Magnoliopsida; order Nymphaeales; family Cabombaceae; genus Brasenia; species Brasenia schreberi. Next base: position 16,170,120 of record JAYKKT010000088.1, read on the forward strand.
CACACGACTTGAATGTAAAACCCCGCTCGACTTAAATGTAAAGTGCGGAAGAGAAATACTTATATATATATATATATATAATTAAATGTAAAGTACGGAAGAGAAATACTATATATATATATATATATATATATATATATATATATGGGCCCGAAGGTCGCTAACGTGTGCGTATGTGTTGTGTGTATATTGAAATGCAACTCACACGACTGAAAATTAACAACCCAAATTGAATTGCAATATGACTCTTATTAGAGTCTTGTGAGTAAGAGCGAAAGCTCAATGTGTGTGAGTGTGGAATGGAAAGACAATGCACACAACTTGAAAATAACACCCCAAATTGAATTGTAATATGGCTCATATTAGAGTCTTGGGAATAAGAGCGAAAGCTCAATGTGTGTGAGTGTGGAATGGAAAGACAATGCACACAACTTGAAAATAATACCCCAAATTGAATTGCAATATGGCCCTTATTAGAGTCTTGGGAGTAAGAGCAAAAGCTCAATGTGTGTGAGTGTAGAATGTACAGACAACGCACATAACTTGAAAATAACACCAGAAATTGAATTGCAATAGGGCTCTTATTAGAGTCTTGGGAGTAAGAGCGAAAGCTCAATGTATGTGAGTGTCGAATGGAAAGACAGCGCACACAACTTGAAAATAATACCCCAAATTGAATTGCAATATGGCTCTTATTAGAGTCTTGGGAGTAAGAGCGAAAGCTCAATGTGTGTGAGTGTGGAATGAAAAGACAACGCATACAACTTGAAAATAACACCCCAAATTGAATTGCAATATGACTCTTATTAGAGTCTTGGGAGTAACAGCGAAAGCTCAATATGTGTGAGTGTGGAATGGAAAGACAACGCACACAACTTAAAAATAACACCCCAAATTGAATTACAATATGACTCTTATTAGAGTCTTGGGAGTAAGAGCGAAAGCTCAATGTGTGTGAGTGTGGAATGGAAAGACAACGCACACAACTTGAGAATAACACCCCAAATTGAATTGCAATATGGCTCTTATTAGAGTCTTGGGAGTAAGAGCGAAAGCTCAATGTGTGTGAGTGTGGAATGGAAAGACAACGCACATAACTTGAAAATAACACCCCAAATTGAATTGCAATATGACTCTTATTAGAGTCTTGAGAGTAAGAGCGAAAGCTCAATGTATGTGAGTGTGGAATGGAAAGACAATGCACACAACTTGAAAATAACACCCCAAATTGAATTGCAATATGGGTCTTATTAGAGTCTTGGGAGTAAGAGCAAAAGCTCAATGTGTGTGAGTGTGGAATGGAAAGACAATGCATACAACTTGAAAATAACACCCTAAATTGAATTGTAATATGGATCTTATTCGAGTCTTGGGAGTAAGAGCGAAAGCTCAATGTGTGTGAGTGTGGAATGGAAAGACAACGCACACAACTTGAAAATAACACTCCAAATTGAATTGCAATATGACTCTTATTAGAGTCTTGGGAGTAAGAGCGAAAGCTCAATGTGTGTGAGTGTGGAATGGAAAGACAACGCACACAACTTGAGAATAACATCCCAAATTGAATTAAAATATGGCTCTTATTAGAGTCTTGGGAGTAAGAGCGAAAGCTCAATGTGTGTGAGTGTGGAATGGAAAGACAACGCACACAACTTGAAAATAACACCCCAAATTGAATTGCAATATGGCTCTTATTAGAGTCTTGGGAGTAAGAGCGAAAGCTCAATGGTGAGTGTGTGCTAACCATGTACGGTTAAGAGCTAAAGCTCAAGTGTACGTGTGTGGTTATGTATCACGCATCAATATTACATTTTGGGGGGAGACTACGCTCCATTACTACAACCCCGTATCAAAATTTAATTAAGTATCAAATGTAAATGACTTACAACTTACCTAGCCCGCTATGTGGGGTGTCTAGGACGCGTACGCCTTCTTTGTGTTGAGCACGGGTCACGACATCTCCATGTTGTAGCAACGGGGGCCAACTCCTTCCGAAGGCGAGCCTTGATGGCGTGCAGCCAAGAGGTAAGCCGTGTGGGGTGGGGTTCATTAAAGAAAAGTTTGAGAGCTTAGGGGATTTGAGGCTTGGAGGGACTTGTGGTTTAGGAGCACTCTGGTTTAGGGAAGGTTCACGGACTTAGGGTTTAGGAGGGACTGTTGTCTAGGGTCTGTCCTAGGTGGAAAGTCACGGCCAAGGTGGTTGCAGGGAAGCAAGGTTGGGCTGGAGGGCAGGGCACGCAGCAAGTCGCTGAGAGGCGCAGGTGGCGCGCGCTGTTGGCACACGCAAGTGGTGCGCGGTGTAGGAGGGGTGCAGGATGTGCAGGAGCGCGATGAAGGGTGGAGCGTGCGGGGCACGATGAAGGCGCACGGGATGCGGGTGGCGCACGGGTGGCGGTTTGGTTAGGTTTAGGTCGGTTCGAGTCTAGGGTTAGGTTTGGTCGAACCTAGGCTAGGTTAGGGCTAGGTTTAGGATGGCTTACCTCTTGGAGCTTGTCCTTCTTGGTTGAGTCAACCTTTGCTTGCACCTCCTTGGCTAGGTTTGGCTTGTACAAGGCTTGAGCCCATCCTTGATCAAGCCCATATGGCTAACCCATGGCTAAGCTCCATAGCTAGCCTCACTCTTTCTCTCTCCTCCAAGCCAATTCACGTGAACCCCTCTTCTTGGACCCCCTTACCTCTATTTATAGACATTTGAGGTGGGACTTGGATATGGGTCTTCGGTTTGGATCGTGGAATCCATGTCCGATCCAAACTCTATTTGGATTTGGATTTGGATCTAGGATATTTTAAGATCCATATCCGATCCAAATCCAATATTTTTATGGATATGGATCTGGATATTTTGGTCCAGATTTGATCCAATCCAAACACTGTTTGGATCCAATCCAAATCCAAACACTATTTGGATATTTATGGTCCAGATCCAATCCAAATTTTCTCTAGATGTTCCTTCTTGGCTTTTCGAGGCGGACATTTTGTGCGGGCACTGGCTTTATCAGCGCTTCGTCTGGTGTTGGGTTTTCCCCAACTTTGTCGTCCGGACTTCATCTCGCCATTTTGGACTTCGTTTTGCTTGATTTTTACCATTTCGGGCTTCAATTCCTACTGCTTCGGAGGGTGATCGTGGCTACACATGTGATGCTCCGGGCTTAAAGTATGCTCCTGGCTTGGGCTCTCCTTTTGCCTTTTGAACTTGCTTTGGCATTTTTAAAACAAGATTATTGTTTTGGTTTTGAAACAACTTTTTATGTTTCTGAGAGTTTTGAAATTTGGAAAATTTGGGGTGTTTACAGATGCCCCTTTTAAGCATTATCCAAATTGATTTGGATAATGGCAAAGAAGAAGAAACACCCCATTTTGGTTTTTCTCTCAAATTTTCTCGAAAATACACCATTCTTTGCTCCGTAAAAACCCTGTTTTCTTTTTCCACAAGAGGGGATTTTTAGCAAAGGGGACTTTTGCTAGCTATTTCCCTATATATGATCATGCACGAATGACTCTTTGAATGCATGCATGAGTGAGCAAAATTTTTGGTTTTTGAGCCCGAAGAGAGCCTTTTAAGGCAAACTACTCCGAGCAGGTTTTTTCCATGTCTTTTTGACATTTTTGGGTTTTTGAATTTGGAGAGAGCCTTTTGAGGTTGTCTGCTCCAAGCAGGTTCTACCCATGTCTTTTTGACATTCATGGGTTTTTAAAAAATTCTTTTTGAAAAGGAACTACTTTTAGCTATTATCGAAAAGGACTTTCAATTTTTCATACTTCCCTTTATTCGGGTTTCAATACCTACTACTAAGTAGAGGTTTTTGGGTAGTAAATCTTGGAAAACATTTCTGTAGACGCGGAAAATTCCCGCTCCTAGTTCTTAGGGCTGAAGCGAACCTTTTCGTGTGCCTAAGTCCTATTTAAACAAACAGGGCATGCCAGCTAGCTTACTTAAGCTAGCGAAGATATATTTTAAACCTGACTTCTAACGTGGCGACTATGAGTAAGTAAGCTCTTGTCATCGCAGACCTTCTTGCACCGATGCGCAAGGGTCAGTCTGTATGCTTTTAAAATCGAGTTTTTGAGTGTAAGAACCTACGAAAGCGGTTTGAGGTATTTGATTCGGGTTTTTTGGTATGATTTTCAGATTTTAGATCACGTGGATTTGCACGTGCCTAAGTCTTTCTTTTTATCCCTTTTCGGGCCACCTAGGTGTGTGTTATGAACACTCCACTAAGATGTGGCGACTTTGAGCGGGAGTATGGGGTTTGCTTTGATGCGATATGCGTCCTAACTCGTGGTATGGCGTATATGCAATGCAAACTCACGCATCTCCAAAGGGAAAACCCGAATTTAAAAGACAATGCCGAAGGGAAATGACTTGAAATGGAAATTGCCGAAGGGAAATGACTTGTAATGTAAAATGCCGAAGGGAAATTGCAAAAGGGAAATATGGCTATATCTTAAGAGCGGAAAGGCTCAATAGTGCAAGTGTGTGCCGTGTATATATGGAAAGACTACGCACACTGCTGAACCTTAAAACCCAAATTAAAAAGACATAGCCAAAAGGGAAATACGTATATATTATATATGAGCCCTTACTTGGGTCTTACAAATAAGAGCGAAGGCTCAATGTGGGTGCGTGTGAAAATATAAAGACAACACACACGACTTCAAATGAAACCCAAATATAAATTGCAATATGGCCTTAACTAAGGTCTTGGGAATAAGAGCGAAAGCTCAATGTGTGTGAGTGCTAGAATTGAAGTACTATGCACACAACATGAAATTAAACCCAAATAGAAATTGCAATATGGCCTTAACTAAGGTCTTGGGAGTAAGAGCGAAAGCTCAATGTGTGTGAGTGCTAGAATTGAAGTACTACACACACGAAACGAAATTAAACCCAAGGATAGTATCACACGGCCCTTACTTGGGTCTTGCAAATAAGAGCGGAGGCTCAATGTGTGTGAGTGCGAGAATTTAAAGACAACACACCCAACTCAAGCGAAACCCTATGCAACTTAAAGTATATACATAAACTTATATCTAAAGGGCTGATTATGCCCGTGTGTGTTCAAAATCGTGCACAACTAAGAGCGAGGTAGGCTCAAGTGCACGTGTGTGTGGGTGTGCCAAGCCACGTTATTACAAGCGGGGGGAGACAATACTCCGTTATTACAACCCCGTATCAAATTTAACTTAACTTAAGCAAGTCTACAACTAAGGACCGAGTTAGGCACTTATAGCTGGCTCGGAGGTGTGTGGCCGGGTGACAAGGGAGCACGGGTGAGGCACCTTGGTGCTTGCCGGTTGCTAAGGGGAGGCTGCCGTGGTGCTTTGGGCTAAGGTGATTAGGGACGGTCACAAAGGGATAGGTTGGTGCTAGGGAAGGTGGCGCTAAGGGGGAGCCTAAAGGGAATGCCTAAGGGAAAAAGTATGGCTGCTGGGTGACTTGGGTGTAGTCGGCTGGGGGTGGTCGACTAAGGGGTGGTTTGAATGGTGGCCGGGTAGGATAGCTAGGGAATGTCAAGGATGGGAAGGGAGCTAGCTAGGGTGCTGTGGAAGGTGGGATTAATGGGTGACTAAGAGTGTAGGGGGGCAGGTCCTAGGGGATAAGGTAGGGTGGCCGGGTATCACTAGGGGAAGAGATAAAGGATCGGGTGGTGGAAGGGGTTAGGTCTGGCCGAATGGGTAAGGGTGGCGGGTGGCTGTGATGGAGAGGTGGAGTGGTGGTATGGGCGGTTGAGAGTGGAGGGGGAGTGAAGAGGAGATGAAGTTGGGTTGAGATACTAACCGGATGGATGAAGGGAGTTGATGTCCAAGGAGGGCAGCCGGGTGATTTGAGTGGATGGAGTTCGGCCGGATGGAAGTGGTGGTAGCGTGGAATGTAGCAGGCCGGATGGAAGTGGTGGCGCGAGGTGGAGCTTGGCTGGGGATAATGGTGGTGCAGGCAGAAGGAGGGCAACTGAGTGGAAGGTTCGGTTGGGAGGTGGTTGGTCAAGATCGGTTGGCCCAAGATGAAAAAGCTCTCAAAACCCGCCCACTAGGGGGGGGTTTATATAGCTTTTTGAAGGGCGGTTGGGGCTGGTATTTGGAGGGTGGTAAGGTGGTTTAGGTGGTGGTGGTGTGGTGATAAGATGGGCTGGTTTTGAGGAGGGGCCAGATATTTTACTTTAAGGGGTTTTAGGTATATGGTGTGCTAGGTTTAGGTGGGGTGGTTTAGGGGTTTAGGGCTTAGCTAGGTGGGTTGGTTTTGGGGTGAGGATTAGTGAGGTGGGTTAGGTAATTAGGCTAGGATTAGGTTAGGTTTAGGGAAATTAGGCTAGGTTTAGGGAAGGATTAGGGAGGTGGGTTAGGTGATTAGGCTAGGATTAGGCCTGGATTAGGAAAGTGGGTTAGGTGATTAGGCTAGGTTTAGGCCGGGATTAGGGTAAAAGGCTAGGATTAGGGGTTTTTGCTTAGGATTGGGTTAGGGAGCTCCCTTTGCATAACCCATAGACCTTATTGCATCATGTTGGTACAACCCTAGGTTAGGTTTTGGCTAATACAAGCTTAAACCCATACTAATTAGGCTAACCCACATGATTAACCCCAAACTTGACACACAAGTCAAGCTTAATACAATTCCCTCACATTTAATCCTCCCCATTCTCTCTCATGCCCACCTCCATTTATGAGAAGGTGATGTGGGCCCTGGATGTGGGTATTGGATTGGATCTTTGGATGCAAATCCAAATCCAAATCCACATATATGTTTGGATTGGGATCTGGATATATATGGTCCAGATCCAATCCAAAGCTGAATTCTGACTCCTTCAGGGTATGTTCGAAACGAACGGTTTGTGCAGGGCCTGACAACATCAGTGCTCCGTCTTGCGTTGGGTCTTTGCCAACATTGTCATCCGCTTCTGTTTTCACCTTCCGGAGATGATTTCGAAGAGTTTTGTTGATAATAGGGGCTTGGATGTTCAAGATTCTGGGGATGAATCTAACACGAGAGTTGATGTGCCAAGCTCGACATGTGCTCCGGTTCTGGGCTCTCTTTTGCTCTTCTGGTCCGTCACTTTAATCAGACCAAGCCGCTTCGTGGGGTTTCAAAACGTATTTTAAAAGGTTTTAAAACATATTATACATATTTAAAAAGCATATACAGTTTTAAACATATTGTAAACACCCCGAAATCCCACGAATTTCTCAAATTCATCTGGTTTTGTAAAAGCAGCCCCAAAGGGCCATTTTGAGTGTGGAAACCCAGGAGCCTTCCAAACAACCCTGTACATATGCTTTGAACTCTGTATTTCGAAAACATACAATATGGCTTTTTTAAAACCTTTTTAAAACATGTTTTGGAACCCCGAAGCAGCTTGGCCTAATCCAAACAGGACTAGGAGAGCTAAGGAGAGCCCGGAACCGGAGCACATGTTGAGCCCGGCATAACAACTCTTGTATCAAATCCACACCCCTAGGATCTCGAACGTCCAAGACCCTGTTATCATCAAAACATCATTTGAAGTCATCTCCGAAAGGCGAAAACAGAGGCGGACGATCATGTTGGCGAAGACCCAACGCAGACGGAGCACTGATGCTGTCAGGCCCCGCACAAACCGTTCGTTTCAAACACAGCTCGAAGGAGTCAAAGTTCAGTTTGGATCGGATCTGGACCATATATATCCAGATCCCAATCCAAACCCATGTATGGACTTGGATTTGGATTTGGATTCAAAAATCCAATCCAATATCCATATCCATGGCCCACATCACCTTCTCATAAATGGAGGTGGGGCCCACTTAAAATTCACGTGGGATTATGGGCATGAGAGAGAGTGGGGGGGTGGATAAGATCAAGTGTGGTTGTAATTAAGCTTGACTTGTGTGTCAAGTTTGGGGTTAATCATGTGGGTTAGCCTAATTGAGTGGGTTTAAGCTTGTAATTAGCCAAAACCTAACCTAGGGCTGCACCAACATGATGTGGCTAAAGTCTATGGGCCATGAAAAGGGAGCTCCTTCACCTAAACCTAACCCAAAATACCTAATCCTAGCCTTCCACCCTAATCCGCCCCTAATCTGAACCTAATCACCTAACCTACTTCCCTAATCCCAACCTAATCACCTAACCCACTTCCCTAATCCTTCCCTAAACCTAGGTTAAATTCCCTAAACCTAGCCTAATCCTAGCCTAATCACCTAACCTAGCTCACTAAACCTCACCCTAGAACCCACCCACCTAACCAAACCCTAAACCCCTAAACCACCCCTAGCCCACAACCTACCCAAACCACTTGTATCTAAAATATCTGGCCCTACCCTTTCCAGCCCACCTTATCATCATACCACCCTACCTAAACCACCTAACCACTACCCCAAACCCAGCCCTAACCGACCTACCCAGCCCTATATAAACCCCCCCCCCTTTGGGGGCGGGTTTGAGAACCAAGCCGCCTCACCCATCCCAGCCGGGTCCTCCACTTCCCCAAGCTTAGCCGCCTGCTCCACCTACTCCACCTGCTCCACCTGCTCCCCATCCCACCACCACCTGCACCACCACCTACACCACCACCTTCCAGCCGAACGCCACCGCCTGCCCAACTTCCTTCCAGCCGAGCGCCACCCTCTTCTTCACCCGGTAACACCCTACATCCTATCTTGCCACCTCTTCACTCCCTCTCCACTCTAAACCACCTAATCCACTCCCCTACCACCCTAACATCAGCCCTTCCACTCGCCGCCACCCTTCTCACTCAACCGAACCCATAGCTCCCTAACTACCCACCACTGAACTCCCCTAGTCGGCCACTTCAACCGACTGTCATCCCCTTCATTCGGCCAGCCATCCGCCAGCCATCACCCTCTCCTTGCTAGCTCCTTCCCTTAGTGCCATACTCCCTTAGTGACCCTACTTAGGTCCTTTAACCCAACACACCAAAAAAACAGCCCATCTCTAGTAGCCGGCCACCTTCAAGGCGCCTCTTCCGCGCACCAAGGACCTCCGGCCAGCACCTCCTCTTGCCGTTCAACCTCGCGGAGCTCCCTTTTGCAGCCCAAGGCGAAGGCCCAGCCCACGCTCAAGCAAGGCTTCTTCGGACCAGCTATTAGTAAGTGCCTAACTCGGTCCTTAGTTGTATACTTGCTTAAGATTCAATTCGATACGGGGTTGTAATAACGGAGCATAGTCTCCCCCCGCTTGTAATAACGTGGCTTGGCACACCCACACACGTGCACTCTCTTAGTTGTGCACGATTTTGAACACACACGGGCCTAATCAGCCCCTAATACATAAATATATATATATACTTTGATTTTGTAGGGTTTTGCTTAAGTTGGGTGCGTTGTCTTTCAATTCAAGCACTCACACACATTGAGCCTTCGCTCTTATTTGAAAGACCCAAGTAAGGGCCGACCTATACTATTTGGGTTTCATTTCATGTCGTGTGTGTAAGTCTTTCAATTCAAGCACTCACACACATTGAGCCTTCGCTCTTATTTGAAAGACCCAAGTAAGGGCCGACCTATACTATTTGGGTTTCATTTCATGTCGTGTGTGTAAGTCTTTCAATTCAAGCACGCACCCACATTGAGCCTTCGCTCTTATTTGCAAGACCCAAGTAAGGGCCGACCTATACTATTTGGGTTTCATTTCATGTCGTGTGTGTATGTCTTTCAATTCAAGCACTCTCACACACATTGAGCTTTCGCTCTTATTTGAAAGACCCAAGTAAGGGCCGACCTATACTATTTGGGTTTCATTTCATGTCGTGTGTGTAAGTCTTTCAATTCAAGCACGCACCCACATTGAGCCTTCGCTCTTATTTGCAAGACCCGAGTAAGGGCTCATATACATACTCTATATACATATCTCCCTTCGGCATTTATATTTCAAGTCAGTTCCCTTCGGTTATTTCCCTTCGGTATTGTCTTTACATTTCGGGTTTTCCCTTTGGAGTAGCATGAGTTTGCATTGCATCTACGCCATTCCATGAGGTAGGACACATATTGCATCAAAGCAAGCCCCGCTCGAATTCGCCCATGTAGTGGAGTGTTCATAACACACAAACTAGGTGGCCCGAAAAGGGATAAAAGGAAAGACTTAGGCACGTGGAAATCCACGTGATTTAAAATATGCAATCGCATCTAAAAGACCCAAATTAGACACCTCGAACAGCTTCGTAGGCTTTCTATCCCAAAACTCGATTTTTGCAAAGCGTACAGACTGACCCTTGCGCATCGGTGCAAGAAGGTCTAGGACGACAAGAGCTCACTTGCTCACAGTCGCCACGATTAGAAGTCAGTTTTAAATATATCTTCGCTAGCTTAGGTAAGCTAGCTGGCATGCCCTGTTTGCATAAATAGGCCTTAGACGCACGAGAGGATCCACTCCAAGCCCAGAAAAGGCAGGGGAGGCATGGGGATTTTTCGCGCGTCTACAGAGATTGGCACGCCCGGTGGGACGTGAGCCTTTCAAAAATCGAGTTTTAAGGTAAAAGTCTTGCGAAAATTTTGCAAAAAGGTGTCATTTTAACTTGTTTTTCTTTGCTTGTACTTAGGACTTTTTGAAAAAGCTTGAAAAGCATGTCAAAATCCAATCCAAGTGAAGTGTCGAGCCAAGGCTCATGCGCATCAAGTTCTCACTCTAGGAGGATTTTCAAAAACAAAATAAAACTAGATGAAATCGAGGACTTGAGAAGGGAGTTTGAGGCCAAAATCGATGCTCTCAACCAAGAGGCTGAAGTAGGCAATTCATGTTCATCAAATGGTGAACAAAGGCCTAAAAAGAAATCTGAAAAACCTTGCAAGCACAAAGAGGCCTCCGTAATGGAAAGCAACCAATACCACGAGTCCTTCACACAAAAGGACCGTAAAGCCCTACAGCAGCTGCTCAAAGGGCAGAATAAAGAGAAAAGAAACTACGCCCTGTCTGATTTCCTTCCTATGGATTACGAAACAGACAGTGACGATGAAATACCGAACTTCCATCGGTATGATGGCATGGGAGACCCTAGGTCTCACTTGCAGCTTTTCTCGCGTCGAGCCCATAAGAAGAAAAAGGACTCGATGAAATGGGTGTATTGGTTCCCCTTATCCCTTAAAGGCACAGCTGCCAAATGGCTGGCTTCCTACGACTTAAGCCAGTTCGCTACTTTTGAAGAGTTAGCAAACTGCTTCATGTAAAGATTTGCACACAACGTAAAAGTCACGCCGACTTTGAATACCTTAAGGGATACAAAGCAAGGCATGAATGAAGACGTACATGCCTTCATTATAAGATGGAGGTCGCTTTTGGGCCAAGTGCGAGAGCCCATATCCGAAGGATGCGCAGTCATGCTCATCTTGGATAACTTTAAAAGCGAGTTAAAAACCCTTCTCTCGCTCCATGAGATCTCAACTTTCCATAAGTTGATCAAAAAGGCCTCTCTTTTCGAAACAAACTTGCGAAAAGGGACATACGATCACTTATGGAAAGGAAGTACCATTCCAAAAACCCGCTTGGAAAAACCGATCACATATGGGCTACCCACGATGGACAAAGGGGCAAAGCCCCATAAAATCGCCAATGTCCGGGTGGATCCAGGCGTGGCGGGCACTTCCAAAAATTTTGAAAAGATAGAAAATAAGGAGCGAAACTTTCAAAAACCGGTTGAAAAACGGGAGTACACTCCGCTGGGGCAACCTGTGTCGGAGGTCCTAGACCTCCTACTTGCCCAGGGTATGATAGAACTCCCTAAAATCCCCGAAGGAGTCACTTCCAAAGGGGGGTATTTAAACCGATTTTGTAAGTATCATCGGCTCAAAGGCCATGATACTAAACGCTGCTTCTCCCTCTTAAATAAAATTGAGAACTTGATAGCAGGAGGCCAGCTCCAGGTCACTGCGGAACCTGAGCCACCTCAAGCTATCTTCAAGGAACCCTTTTCCAAACACGCCAGTGGCAGTGGGAAAGGAAAGGAGGTATGTACCCTCACCATTTCCAAGGAACTAGCGCAAAAACCAGAACATGGTCGACCCACTTGCGCGCCCATTCTTGTACTATACACGAAGCCCACCCAAGTCGTCATTCGGGGACCACCAAAAGTGGAATCCCCGGTAAAACCAGTTTTAAAAATCCAAGGTTCTCCTCAGCTCATTCTTAGAGCCAAAATTAGCGCGAACCCTAGGCTGGTCGTGGGGGAAGTCACTAGATCCGGGAGGATCTAAAACCCCCGCACCTTCAAGGTGCTCAAAAGGTGGTTAGTGTGCCTGGCCCCTCAAAAGCATGTATCCCTAGTGTTCTACCAAAAGCAGATAAGGACAAAGTCATCCTAAATCCTTATGACTTCGAAAACCACCTTTCAAAGATTCTTATTCACATGTCTATCTTAGAGCTTATAAAAACCTCGCTTAGGCATAGACTTGTATTAGAGAAAATTCTAGAAAGGGCCAAGGTTGATTCGAACATAAGTCTGGAATCCTTGTCTGCCCAAGTGGCTTTATTAGGAGCAAAATCGCCCATCACTTTTTCGGAAGATGATGTAGATAGACGAAACCCATAACCAGGCCCTGCATATCGAGGTGGTTCTAAACAACCACTCTCTGGACAGGTGCCTAGTCGATGGTGGAGGAGGGCTCAACATCCTTCCACTTCATGTGGCGTACAAAATCGGAGTCACCTTGACTTCAGTGAACCCAAGCCCCATCGTTATCACTGGATACGATGGGAATGCATCTAGACCTTTAGGATCCATCGAACTCCCAATGGAAACGGGAGGGATCGAACACACGGGGGTGTTCCATGTCTTGGACATCCACCCCCATTATAACCTGTTGTTGGGAAGGCCCTGGATACACAGTTTGTGTGCTGTGCCATCCACCTTCCATAGGTGTGTTAAGATCCCTTTTAGGGACCAGGTCGTAGTGATCCTAGGTGAGAGTCACCCACAGCTTCAGGGGATCATAAACTTCCCTTGTTTATCAAGCTCCCAGGCCCATGAGGCTAACCTAGGGCAAATTATGGTTGAGCCACCTCGGCTCGTGTTGAACAACCCTAGGAAGGTTGTATGTGTGAAGGGGCCGCCCAAAGCAGGCCCCCTCTCGATTCTAATCCTTCTAGGAAGACCCAAGCATTCCCTATTTCCAAAGCCCCTGGACAGGAGGCCATATGAGCACAATATGGACGATAGCATGTTCCAGGACCACGACTTGTATCCAACTTTTTTGAAAAACAAAAAGTCATGGAACATGTTGTTGAACATGGGCTACACGCCCTACAAGAGTCTGGGGGCACAGAACCAGGGTCTCCTAGAGCCCATCCTTCCTAGGGCCAATCCAAGCCGATATGGGATCGGCTATACTCCCCGAATACCGCCGGAGCCACCCCTTGTGACCACCTGGGTCAAGGGTGCCCCAGAACCTGCCTTAGAAGTGACCTACGATTTAGACCTCCTATTCCGAGTCTAACCCGTAGTGTTTTCCCTTTGTAGGTATGATGGAAGATCCCTTTTCTAAAAATACAAAAACATTTGAAAAGCTTAAAATCAAAAAAATCGAAAAATAAGAAAAACCAAAAACAATGGAAAAACAAAAACTCGAAAATAGAGTGCTTTGTATAGTTCCCAAAGTCCTTGTTTTACAAAAAACCAAAAAAATTGAAAATTTGGAAAATACCAAAAAGATTTTGTACATAGCTGCTCCTGGTAGGACTTTGGCAAAAGAAAAGGATGTCGAAAGAAACGTCGTCTGCATAGCCAGATCAAAAGTTTCGAAATCACTTGAAAATCCAAGTACAAAACCCGGTCATTTTGAAAACCACGCATCAAATTCCCTCGGGTCTATAGCCCACGAGAATGATCAAAGCCCAGAAGTGGATCCCCTGGAGGAAGATCCCACTTCTGAGCTCCCAGAATTTCATAAGATTCTCGATTTTGAAAAACCTTCCCAATCAGTAGGAGGAGATTTCATAGAGGGGAACCTAGGGGATGATTCCAATCCCAAAACCATCAAAATAGGTGCATGCTTGCATGAAACCCAAAGGTTAGCATTCATTGCATTTCTACGAACCTATTTAGATGTGTTCGCATGGACGTATGAAGACATGCCGGGCATAGATCCTAGCATTGTCGAACATCGTCTTCCCTTAGATGCAGGTGTAAAACCCATAAAGCAGAAGCTTAGGAAAATACACCCGAATGTACACACACAAGTCAAAGAGGGTTTAGAAGATCTGCTAAAAGCCAGATTTATAAAACCCATTGCGTATTCTGATTGGTTGTCAAACATCGTTGTAGTTCGAAAAACCAATGGAAAAATTCGAATATGCATCGATTTCAGAAACCTTAATAAAGCCACTCCTAAGGATAATTATCCTTTACCAAACATAGATTTGATAGTCGATAGTACTGCAAATCATGAAATGTTTTCATTCATGGATGGCTATTCAGGCTATAATCAAATCAAACTAAGCCCACGAGATTAGGGTAAGACCGCCTTCACAACCCCATGGGGTACGTACTGCTATACAGTCATGCCCTTTGGTTTGAAAAATGCCGGCGCAACATACCAACGAGCCATGACCACGATCTTCCATGATCAAATTCATGAGCTTGTAGAAGTGTATGTAGATGATCTCTTGGCAAAATCCAAAACCCGATGCACCCATATTGAATGTTTACAAAAGATTTTCGAAAGGCTTAGGCTTTACAAAGTAAAGCTAAACCCTCAAAAATGTGTGTTCGGGATAGAATCAGGGAAGCTTCTAGGCTTTATGGTGAGCCAAAGGGGAATAGAAGTCGACCCCTCTAAGTGTCGAGCCATCATAGACATGGCTCCACCCTCCAATCTCACCCAAATCTGTAGCCTCCAGGGTCGCTTACAATCCGTTCGCTGATTCATATCGAATCTGGCAACTAGATGCGAACCCTTCAACAAACTGTTGAGGAAGGGCACAAAATTCTTATGGGATAACGAATGCCAGAAGTCCTTCGAGAGACTGAAGGCATACTTGGTTAATCCCCCCGTTTTGAATCCTCCAAAGCAAGGAAAACCGCTTTTATTATACATCTCCGTGCATGCAAATGCTTTAGGAGCCCTGTTGGCTCAATACGAGGATGACACCCATAAGGAGTATGCCATCTACTATATTTCGAAAACTCTCTTGGCTTATGAACGAAATTACCAAGCCATGGAGAAGACGTGCTTGGCCCTAGTCTGGGCCTGCCAGAAATTTAGACACTATTTCCTAGATCATGAGATCTGGATAGTGTCCAAGCTTGATCCAATCAAGCACTTGTTCGAAAAACCCATTCTCACGGGTAGATTGGGCAAATGGCAACTCCTTCTAATGGAGTATGATCTGAAATACCATCACCAGATCTCCATTAAGGGGCAAGCCCTAGCAGATTACGTGGCTGAATTCCCCTTAGAGGACGCATATCCCACTCTGGTCGAAATGCCTGATGAAGGCATATTGCAAAACCATTTTCAAAACCACATTTTGGCAAATTCTTTCGAAAACCAAGTGTGGAAGATGCACTTCGATGGGGCACGAAACCAACGAGGGGCTGGTGCTGGGGCCATCCTAATCTCCCCTGAAAAGGGCGAGATTCCCATAGCAGTCCGCTTAGATTTTGAATGTTCCAACAACGTAGCCGAGTATGAAGCACTCATACAAGGCTTAAGGATTTCGAAAACTCTAGGGGCATCATGCATCGAGGTCTTTGGAGATTCGCTCCTTCTCATAAACCAGGTTTTGAAAATTTGGCAAGTACGTAATGAGAAACTACTTCCATATCACGAGTTGGCCACTCGATTGGTCCAATCCTTCCAGTCGTGTAAACTCACACACATAGGAAGAGAGGACAATGGCATCGCCAATGCCCTCTCCTCCTTGGGTTCAGCCTTGAAGGTCGATCCCATTTCAGGGACCAAATCTTTGGAAATATGGCATGCGCCCCACCCATCCACACACGACTTGGATATTTGCCAAAACAACCCAGAGTCTATTGAAAAACCCTGGTTTTATGACATAAAACAATTTTTAGAAAATGGGGGATTCACCGAGGATGCCACATCCAAAGATAAGGCATTCATTCGTAAGATTTCGACCCGATACACCATTCTGGGTGGGGTCTTATACAAAAAAAGTTTTACTGGCATTCTGCTTAGGTGTATCGACCTAGAGGAGGCTAGGATAGTGATGCACGAGTTCCACGATGGAGAATGTGGAGGTCATGTTAATGCCAACATGATGGCGATGAAAATACTTAGAGGGGGCTATTTCTGGTCCACCCTGAAAAAGGATTGTCACGATCATGTTAGGAAGTGTCATCCATGTCAAGTGCATGGGCATGCCATTCATATCCCATCATCTGCATTGCATTCCGTGGTCAGCCCCTGGCCATTTACCATGTGGGCGTTTGACATCGTAGGCCCAATATTTCCAAAGGCCTCGAATGGGTATCGATTTATTTTAGCAGCCACGGAGTATTTCTCCAAGTGGGTGGAAGCCATTTCCCTAACCAATGTAATGGGGCAACATGTGGTGGCTTTCATCCGGAGGAATATCTTGGCTCGATTTGGGGTTCCACGAGACCTTGTGTCTGATAATAGCACCCCATTCAAGAATGAGCGGATGGTTAAGTTGTGCAACATGTATGGCATAACTCACCACTTCTCCTCGCCCTACTACCCTCAAGGCAACGGCCAAGGCGAAGCCACAAGCAAGACTCTCATTAGCATAATTGAGAAAACCTTAGAGAAGGGTAGGACGTGGCATAAGAAGCTGGATGAAGCCTTATGGGCTTATAGGACTTCCATCCGGACTCCCACGAATGCCACACCATTCGAATTGGTCTATGGCACAAACACCATTCTTCCTATTCATACTCAACTGCATTCATTCCATACATCCATAGCACTCAACCTCCCCCTAGAAACGCTTCAGCATGCTAGGATGGCCGAACTAGATTTGCTAGATGAGAGGCAACTCCTTGCCATGGATCATGCTCGTGCATACCGGCAAAGGATAGCTCGACATTATAGCAAACACATGAGACCTCGCCACTTTGAAATGGGAGATCTGGTCTTAAAAACCATCCACCATCGTGGCCCACACCCCCTAGGCAAGTGGCGCCCCAACTGGGATGGACCCTATGTTGTATGAGCAACCACTACAAACAATTCGTATTGGTTGATCGATGTAGAAGGTAGGAATTTAGCAGATCCTATCAATGTTCAATACTTAAAGAAGTATCATGTGTAGGATCTGGATTAAATTCCATTTTTCGAAAAATTTTAGGGATAGCTGCCCTGAGACATGTGAATAAGGTGCAAAGGCAAACTTGTGAGACCCTGAGTGAGAGAATTCGCACATGTGAAAGAGCGGAGTCTTCAAAATCGTGGTTACATTTCAAAGTTCTTCCTCTTTCAAAGAAAGGCCTAGTTCAATATAGCAAGATACTTGCAAGTAGTATGTGCTATTTCTAAATAGGCTGATCTGGAATGGATCGAGTGTAGGCTTGGGATAAGTCCCCCCCCCCTTCTCTTCTCCTTCCAAAAGGAAAAACACGGCCCAAACAAAAGGGAGTTTCCCATTCAAAGTATCTTTCCAAAAGAAAGAAACCAGAATTCCAAAGAAAAATTGATTCTCTTATGAAAAAGAGGGATTAAAGAAAAAATACTCCCAAAGAGAGACCCTCGATGAAAAAAAGGAAAAAGAGGCCAAAAAGCTCAAAAAGAGCAGTTTTCCGCCTTCTATGCCTTAAACCACGGGACGCTTCAGAAGGGACCGTGGTATCTCTTTCCCATCCCTGGCTTATCCCAAGCTAAAGCATGGTTCATTTCGAGGAGTCCTAAAGTAAAAATAGGATTTACTTAGTTGAATTTCATCTTGTTTGAGAATTCGACGTTTCGAGTAAGGCGTAGGAATTTGAAATACAACTTGTTTTCTTATAAAACCTTCGCTAGATGAGCGAATGTTAAGACTCAAACATGGGCAAGCACGAAGAGCTCGAGATCTTTAGGATCCAGGCTCAAGACAGTTGTCCCTTTTGTAAATAGTTTTTGTAAAAAAGTTTTGAAAATCGAACATCGAACAACATAGGATTTTGCTCACTTGGAGCAGTAGGCCTTGTAAGTCTCTAGAGTTCGACCACATCTGGTCTCTGGGAGGTCGCCACTCTTGGCACCACACCCATGTCATTTGCATTCCACGCATGGTACTTGCATGAACATGATCCCATTTAGGACCAGATTCCATGTAAAACCCTTTGGCGTGATATCTCCTCCTACCAGAGTTTTAAATTGAGATTTTGTTAAAAGATTGGGGCGATCCCATATTCTTCGTGGATAGATCTAGGGAGACATTGAAAGGGGTGTTTGTCATCTTTGCCCTTATCCAAATCGATTTGGATAAGGCCAAAGAGGGGCATCTGTAAACACCCCGAAATCCCACGAATTTCTCAAATTCATCCGGTTTTGTAAAAGTAGCCCCAAAGGGCCATTTTGAGTTTGGAAACCCAGGAGCCTTCCAGACAACCCTGTACATATGCTTTGAACTCTGTATTTCGAAAACATACAATATGGCTTTTTTAAAACCTTTTTAAAACATGTTTTGGAACCCCGAAGCAGCTTGGCCTAATCCAAACAGGACTAGGAGAGCTAAGGAGAGCCCGAAACTGGAGCACATGTTGAGCCCGGCACAACAACTCTTGTATCAAATCCACACCCCTAGGATCTCGAACGTCCAAGACCCTGTTATCATCAAAACATCATTTGAAGTCATCTCCGAAAGGCGAAAACAAAGGCGGACGATCATGTTGGCGAAGACCCAACACAGACGGAGCACTGATGCTGTCAGGCCCCGCACAAACCGTTCGTTTCAAACACAGCTCGAAGGAGTCAGAGTTCAGTTTGGATCGGATCTGGACCATATATATCCAGATCCCAATCCAAACCCATGTATGGACTTGGATTTGGATTTGGATTCAAAAATCCAATCCAATATCCATATCCATGGCCCACATCACCTTCTCATAAATGGAGGTGGGGCCCACTTAAAATTCACGTGGGATTATGGGCATGAGAGAGAGTGGGGGGGTGGATAAGATCAAGTGTGGTTGTAATTAAGCTTGACTTGTGTGTCAAGTTTGGGGTTAATCATGTGGGTTAGCATAATTGAGTGGGTTTAAGCTTGTAATTAGCCAAAACCTAACCTAGGGCTGCACCAACATGATGTGGTTAAAGTCTATGGGCCATGAAAAGGGAGCTCCTTCACCTAAACCTAACCCAAAATACCTAATCCTAGCCTTCCACCCTAATCCGCCCCTAATCTGAACCTAATCACCTAACCTACTTCCCTAATCCCGGCCTAATCCCAACCTAATCACCTAACCCACTTCCCTAATCCTTCCCTAAACCTAGCCTAATCCTAGCCTAATCACCTAACCTAGCTCACTAAACCTCACCCTAGAACCCACCCACCTAACCAAACCCTAAACCCCTAAACCACCCCTAGCCCACAACCTACCCAAACCACTTGTATCTAGAATAACTGGCCCTACCCTTTCCAGCCAACCTTATCATCATACCACCCTACCTAAACCACCTAACCACTACCCCAAACCCAACCCTAACCGACCTACCCAACCCTATATAACCCCCCCCCCCTTTGGGGGCGGGTTTGAGAACCAAGCCGCCTCACCCATCCCAGCCGGGTCCTCCACTTCCCCAAGCTCAGCCGCCTGCTCCACCTACTCCACCTGCTCCCCATCCCACCACCACCTGCACCACCACCTTCCAGCCGAACGCCACCGCCTGCCCAACTTCCTTCCAGCTGAGCGCCACCCTCTTCTTCACCCGGTAAGCCCCCTACATCCTATCTTGCCACCTCTTCACTCCCTCTCCACTCTAAACCACCTAATCCACTCCCCTACCACCCTAACATCAGCCCTTCCACTCGCCGCCACCCTTCTCACTCAGCCGAACCCATTGCTCCCTAACTACCCACCACCGCCTGTCATCCCCTTCATTCGGCCAGCCATCCGCCAACCATCACCCTCTCCTTGCTAGCTCCTTCCTTTAGTGCCATACTCCCTTAGTGACCCTACTTAGGTCCTTTAACCCAACACACCAAAAAAACAACCCATCTCTAGTAGCCGGCCACCTTCAAGGCGCCTCTTCCGCGCACCAAGGACCTTCGGCCAGCACCTCCTCTTACCGTTCAACCTCGCAGAGCTCCCTTTTGCAGCCCAAGGCGAAGGCCAAGCCCACGCTCAAGCAAGGCTTCTTCGGACCAGCTATTAGTAAGTGCCTAACTCGGTCCTTAGTTGTATACTTGCTTAAGATTCAATTCGATACGGGGTTGTAATAACGGAGCATAGTCTCCCCCCGCTTGTAATAACGTGGCTTGGCACACCCACACACGTGCACTCTCTTAGTTGTGCACGATTTTGAACACACACGGGCCTAATCAACCCCTAATACATAAATATATATATATATACTTTGATTTTGTAGGGTTTTGCTTAAGTTGGGTGTGTTGTCTTTCAATTCAAGCACTCACACACATTGAGCCTTCGCTCTTATTTGAAAGACCCAAGTAAGGGCCGACCTATACTATTTGGGTTTCATTTCATGTCGTGTGTGTAAGTCTTTCAATTCAAGCACTCACACACATTGAGCCTTCGCTCTTATTTGAAAGACCCAAGTAAGGGCCGACCTATACTATTTGGGTTTGATTTCATGTCGTGTGTGTAAGTCTTTCAATTCAAGCACGCACCCACATTGAGCCTTCGCTCTTATTTGCAAGACCCAAGTAAGGGCCGACCTATACTATTTGGGTTTCATTTCATGTCGTGTGTGTAAGTCTTTCAATTCAAGCACTCTCACACACATTGAGCTTTCGCTCTTATTTGAAAGACCCAAGTAAGGGCCGACCTATACTACTTGGGTTTCATTTCATGTCGTGTGTGTAAGTCTTTCAATTCAAGCACGCACCCACATTGAGCCTTCGCTCTTATTTGCAAGACCCGACTAAGGGCTCATATACATACTCTATATACATACCTCCCTTCGGCATTTATATTTCAAGTCATTTCCCTTCGGTTATTTCCCTTCGGTATTGTCTTTACATTTCGGGTTTTCCCTTTGGAGTAGCGTGAGTTTGCATTGCATCTACGCCATTGTAGACGCGCGAAAATCCCCGCCTCTCACCTTTTCAGGGCTTGGAGCGGATCCTCTCGTGCGTCTAAGGCCTATTTATGCAAACAGGGCATGCTAGCTAGCTTACCTAAGCTAGCGAAGATATATTTAAAATTGACTTCTAATCGTGGCGACTGTGAGCAAGTGAGCTCTTGTCATCGCAGACCTTCTTGCACCGATGCGCAAGGGTCAGTCTGTACGCTTTGCAAAAATCGAGTTTTGGGAGAGAAAGTCTACGAAGCGGTTCGAGGTGTCTAATTCAGGTCTTTTAGATGCGATTGCATATTTTAGATCATGTGGATTTGCACGTGCCTAAGTCTTTCCTTTTATCCCTTTTCGGGCCACCTAGTTTGTGTGTTATGAACACTCCACTACAAGGGCGAATTCGAGCGGGGCTTGCTTTGATGCAATATGCGTCCTACCTCGTGGTATGGCGTAGATGCAATGCAAACTCACGCTACTCCAAAGGGAAAACCCGAATGTAAAGACAATACTGAAGGGAAATAACCGAATGGAAATAACCGAAGGGAAATGACTTGTAAAGTAAGTGCCGAAGGAAGATATATATATAGTGTAGGTATATGGGCCCTTACTCGAGTCTTGCAAATAAGAGCGAAGGCTCAATGTGGGTGCGTGCTTGAATTGAAAGACTTACACACACGACATGAAAGTAAACCCAAATATAAATTGCAGTATGGCCTTAACTAAGGTCTTGGGAATAAGAGCGAAAGCTCAGTGTGTGTGAGTGCTTGAATTGAAGTACTATGCACACGACATGAAATTAAACCCAAATATAACTGCAATAGGCCTTGACTAAGGTCTTGGGAGTAAGAGCGAAAGCTCAATGTGTGTGAGAGTGCTTGAATTGAAAGACTTACACACACGACATGAAATGAAACCCAAATAGTATAGGTCGGCCCTTACTTGGGTCTTTCAAATAAGAGCGAAGGCTCAATGTGTGTGAGAGTGCTTGAATTGAAAGACTTACACACACGACATGAAATGAAACCCAAATAGTATAGGTTGGCCCTTAATTGGGTCTTTCAAATAAGAGCGAAGGCTCAATGTGTGTGAGAGTGCTTGAATTGAAAGACAACACACCCAACTTAAGCAAAACCCTACAAAAATGAAAGTATATGTATATACTTATGTATTAGGGGCTGATTAGGCCCGTGTGTGTTCAAAATTGTGCACAACTAAGAGAGTGCTCGTGTGTGGGTGTGCCAAGCTACGTTATTACAAGCGGGAGGAGACTATGCTCCGTTATTACAACCCCGTATCGAATTGAATCTCAAGCAAGTATACAACTAAAGACCGAGTTAGGAACTTACTAGTAGCTGGTCCGTAGAGGCCTTGCTTGAGCGTGGGCTTGGCCTTTGCCTTGGGCTGTGTAGACGCGTGAAAATCCCCGCCTCTTTGCCTTTTTCAGGGCTCGGAGCAGATCCTCTCGTGTGTCTAAGGCCTATGTATGCAAACAGGGCGTGCCAGCTAGCTTACTTAAGCTAGCGAAGATATTTTTAACACTGACTTCTAAACGTGGCGAATGTGAGCAAGTAAGCTCTTGTCGTCGCAGACCTTCTTGCACCGATGCGTAAGGGTCAGTTTGTACGCTTTGCAAAAATCGAGTTTTGGAGAGAAAGTCTACGAAGCGGTTCGAGGTGTCTATTTCGGGTCTTTAAGATGCGATTGCATGTTTTAGATCACGTGGATTTGCACGTGCCTAAGTCTTTTCTTTTATCCCTTTTCGGGCCACCTAATTTGTGTGTTATGAATACTCCACTACGTGGGCGAATTCGAGCGGGGCTTGCTTTGATGCAATATGCGTCCTACCTCGTGGTATGGCATAGATGCAATGCAAACTCACGCTACTCCAAAGGGAAAACCCGAAATGTAAAGACAATACTGAAGGGAAATAACTGAAGGGAAATAACTGAAGGGAAATAACCGAAGGAAAATAACCGAAGGGAGATATGTATATAGATTATGTATATGAGCCCTTACTCGGGTCTTGCAAATAAGAGCGAAGGCTCAATGTGGGTGCGTGCTGGAATTGAAAGCCTTACACACACGACATGAAATTAAACCCAAATATAAATTGCAGTATGGCCTTGACTAAGGTCTTGGGAGTAAGTGCGAAGGCTCAATGTGTGTGAGAGTGCTTGAATTGAAAGACTTACACACACGACATGAAATGAAACCCAAATAGTATAGGTCGGCCCTTACTTGGGTCTTTCAAATAAGAGCGAAAGCTCAATGTGTGTGAGAGTGCTTGAATTGAAAGACTTACTCACACGACATGAAATGAAACCCAAATAGTATAGGTCGGCCCTTACTTGGGTCTTTCAAATAAGAGCGAAAGCTCAATGTGTGTGAGAGTGCTTGAATTGAAAGACTTACTCACACGAAATGAAATGAAACCCAAATAGTATAGGTCGGCCCTTACTTGGGTCTTTCAAATAAGAGCGAAAGCTCAATGTGTGTGAGAGTGCTTGAATTGAAAGACTTACTCACACGACATGAAATGAAACCCAAATAGTATAGGTCGGCCCTTACTTGGGTCTTTCAAATAAGAGCGAAAGCTCAATGTGTGTGAGTGCTTGAATTGAAAGACAACGCACCCAACTTAAGTAAAACCCTTCGAAAATGAAAATATATATACTTATGTATTAGGGGCTGATTAGGCCCGTGTGTGTTCAAAATCGTGCACGACTAAGAGAGTGCACGTGTGTGGGTGTGCCAAGCCATGTTATTACAAGCGGGGGGAGACTATGCTCCGTTATTACAACCCCGTATCAAATTGAATCTCAAGCAAGTATACAACTAAAGACCGAGTTTAGGCACTTACGAGTAGCTAGTCCGTAGAGGCCTTGCTTGAGCGTGGGCTTGGCCTTCGCCTTGGGCTGCAAACGGGAGCTCTGCGAGGATGGGTGACCAAGGGTGCTGGCCGGCTACAAGTGGGGTGCGGGATAGGCGCCTCGAAGGTGGCCGGTTGCAAGTGGGTGTCGCCTTGATGTGGGCGATTAAAGGGCTGGGCCAAGTAAGTGTGTAGGGTCACGAATGGGGAGTATAGAGTGTTAGGGAATATGAACCTAAGGGGAGTTTAGGGGAAGGCCGAATGGGAGTCTTAGGGGAATGTGGTGGTAGCGGGCTGCTAGGATGACTAGGTTCGGCTGAGTGAGAAGGGTGGCAGCGAAGAGGAATGGCTGGTGGTAGGATGTTGTGGTAGGGTGTTGTGATAGGGTTTAGGTGGCTGAGAGTGGAGAGGGAGTAGAGAAGGAGCTAGGTAGAGTGGGGGGTACTTACCGAATGGGGAGAAGGTGGTACCCGGTTGGGAGGAAGATAGGCAGGTTGTGAAGCTCGGCCGGGAGACGGTGGAGATGGCGGTGCAAGCGGTGGTGGGATGGAGGGATGGTGGTGGTGCAGGCGGCGCAGGTGGAGCAGCTGGGGCAGATTCGGTTGGGTGTGGAAAATGGGGGAAAGAGAGGGCCCGGCTGGGATTGGTGAGGGCTGCTAGCTAGGAAAACCCGCCCCCAAGGGGGGGTTTAAATAGGGATGGGTAGGTCGGTTAGGGCTGGGCTTGGGGTAGTGGTTAGGTGGTTTAGGTAGGGTGGTATGTAGATAAGGTGGGCTGGAAAGGGTTGGGCCAGATATTTTGAAAACTAGGGGTTTGGGTAGATTGTGGGCTAGGGGTGGTTTAGGGGTTTAGGGCTAGGTTAGGTGGTTGGGTTTTAGGGTGAGGTTTAGTGAGCTAGGTTATGTGATTAGGCTAGGTTTAGGCAAGGATTAGGGAAATTAACCTAGGTTTAGGGAAGGATTAGGGAAGTGGGTTAGGTGATTAGGTTGGGATTAGGCCGAGATTAGGGAAGTGGGTTAGGTGATTAGGCTCAGATTAGGGGTGGATTAGGGGGGTAGGCTTGGATTAGGTGTTTTGGGTTAGGTTTAGGTGAAGGAGCTCCCTTTGCATGGCCCATAGACCTTAACCACCTCATGTTGGTGCAGCCCTAGGTTAGGTTTTGGCTAATTACAAGCTTAAACCCACTCAATTATGCTAACCCACATGATTAACCCCAAACTTGACACACAAGTCAAGCTTAATTACAACCCTCTTGATATTTTCCATCCCCACTCTCTCTCATGCCCATGATCCCACGTGAATTTCAAGTGGGCCCCACCTCCATTTATGAGAAGGTGATGTGGACCATGGATATGGATATTGGATTGGATCTCTGGATCCAAATCCAAATCCAAATCCAAATCCACATATGGGTTTGGATTGGGATCTGGATATATATGGTCCAGATGCAATCCAAACTGAACTCTGACTCCTTCGAGCTGGGTTCGAAACGGACGATTCGTGCGGGGCCTGACAGCATCAGTACTCCGTCTGCGTTGGGTCTTCGCCAACATGGTCGTCCGTCTCCGTTTCTGCCTTTCGGAGATGACTTCAAATGATATTTTGATAAGAACAGGGTCTTGGACGTTCGAGATCCTGGGGGTGTGAATCAGATACAAGAGTTGCTGTGCCGGGCTTGACATGTGCTCCGGTTCCGGGCTCTTCTTAGCTGTCCTGGTCCTGTCTTGATCGGGCCAAGCCGCTTTGGGGTTTCAAAACGTGTTTAAAAGGTTTTCAAAAGCTATATTATATATTTTTGAAATACAGAGTTTAAAACATATATACAGGGTTGTCTGGAAGGCTCTTGGGTTTCCAGACTCAAAAATGGCCCTTTGGGGCTGCTTTTACAAAACCAGGTTTGTTTAAGGAATTCGTGAGATTTCGGGGTGTTTACAGATGCGCCTCTTTGGCCTTGTCCAAATTGATTTGGATAAGGGCAAAGATGACAAACACCCCTTTCAATGTCTCCCTAGATCTATCCACGAAGAATATGGGATCGTCCCATTTTTAGCAAAATCTCAATTTACAAACTCTGGTAGGAGGAGATATCACGCCAAAGGGTGTACTATGGAATCTGGTCCTAAAATGGGATCATGTTCATGCAAGCACCATGCGTGGAATGCAGATGACATGGGTGTGGTGCCAAAAAGTGGCGACCTCCCAGGGACCAGATGTGGTCGAACTCTAGAGACTTACAAGGCCTACTGCTCCAAGTGAGCAAATCCTATGCTGTTCGATGTTCGTTTTTCAAAACTTATTTACAAAAGCTATTTACAAAAAGGGACAACTGTCTTGAGTCTCGATCCTAAGGATCTCGAGCTCTTCGTGCTTGCCCTTGTTTGAGTCTTAACACTCGCTTATCTAGCGGAGGTTTTATAAGAAAACAAGCTTCATTTCAAATTCCTACGTCTTACTCGAAACGTCGAATTCTCAAACAAGATGAAATTCAAGTAAGTAAATCCTATTTTTACTTTAGGATTCCTCGAAATGAACCATGCTTTAGCTTGGGATAAGCCAGGGATGGGAAAGAGATACCATGGTCCCTTCTGAAGCGTCCCGTGGTTTGAGGCACAGAAGGCGGAAAACTGCTCTTTTTGAGCTTTTTGGCCTCTTTTTCCCTTTTTTTTCATTGAGGGTCTCCCTTTGGGAGTATTTTTTCTTTAATCCCTCTTTTTTTATAAGAGAATCGATTTTTCTTTTGAATTCTGGTTTCTTTCTTTCGGAAAGAGACTTCGAATGGGAAATTCCCATTTGTTTTGGGCCTTTGTTTTCCTTTTGGAAGGAGAAGAGAAGAGGGGAGGACTTATCCCAAGCATACACTCGATCCATTCCAGGTCAGCCTATTTAGAAATAGCACGTACCACTTGCAAGTATCTTGCTATGTTGAACTAGGCCTTTCTTTGTAAGAAGAAGGATTTTGAAATGTAACCACGATTTTGAAGACTCGACTCTTTCACAAGTGTGAATTCTCTTCACTTAGGTCACACGAGTTCGCCTTTGCACCTTATTCACATGTCTCAAGGCAGCTATCCCTCTAGATTTTCGAAAACTGGAATTTAGCTCAGATCCTACACATGATACTTCTTTAAGTATTGAATATTGATAGGATCTGCTAAATTCCTACCTTCCACATTGATCGACCAATACGAATTGTTCGTAGTGGTTGCTCGTACAACATAGGGTCCATCCCAGTTGGGGCGCCACTTGCCTAGGGGGTGTGGGCCACGATGGTGGATGGTTTTTAAGACCAGATCTCCCACTTCAAAGTGGCGAGGTCTCATGTGTTTGCTATAATGTCGGGCTATCCTTTGCCGGTATGCACGAGCATGATCCATGGCAAGGAGTCGCCTCTCATCTACCAAATCTAGTTCGGCCATCCTAGCATGCTGAAGCGTCTCTAGGGGGAGGTCGAGTGCTATGGATGTATGAAATGAATGCAGTTGGGTATGAATGGGAAGAATGGCGTTTGTGCCATAGACCAACTCGAATGGTGTGGCATTCGTGGGAGTCCGGATGGAAGTCCTATAAGCCCATAAGGCTTCATCCAACTTCTCGTGCCACGTCCTACCATTCTCTAAGGTTTTCTCAATAATACTAATGAGAGTCTTGTTTGTGGCTTCGGCTTGGCCGTTGCCTTGAGGGTAGTAGGGCGAGGAGAAGTGGTGAGTTATGCCATACGTGTTGCACAACTTAACCATCCGCTCGTTCTTGAATGGGGTACCATTATCAGACACAAGGTCTCGTGGAACCCCAAATCGAGCCAAGATATTCCTCCAGATGAAAGCCACCACATGTTGCCCCATTACATTGGTTAGGGAAATGGCTTCCACCCACTTGGAGAAATACTCCGTGGCTGCTAAAATAAATCGATGCCCATTCGAGGCCTTTGGAAATATTGGGCCTACGATGTCAAACGCCCACATGGTAAATGGCCAGGGGCTGACCACAGAATGCAATGCAGATGATGGGATATGAATGGCGTGCCCATGCACTTGACATGGATGACACTTCCTAACCTGATCGTGACAATCCTTTTTTAGGGTGGACCAAAAATAGCCCCCTCTAAGTATTTTCATCGCCATCATGTTGGCATTAACATGACCTCCACATTCTCCATCGTGGAACTCATGCATTACTATCCTAGCCTCCTCTAGGTCGATACACCTAAGCAGAATGCTGGTAAAACTCTTTTTGTATAAGACCCCACCCAGAATGGTGTATCAGGTCGAAATCTTACGAATGAATGCCTTATCTTTGGATGTGGCATCCTCGGTAAATCCCCCATTTTCTAAAAATTGTTTTATGTCATAGAACGAGGGTTTTTCAATAGACTCTGGGTTGTTTTGGCAAATATCCAAGTCGTGTGTGGATGGATGGGGTGCATGCCATATTTCCAAAGATCTGGTCCCTGAAATGGGATCGACCTTCAGGGCTGAACCCAAGGAGGAGAGGGCATCAACGATGCCATTGTCCTCTCTTCCTACGTGTGTGAGTTTACACGACTGGAAGGATTGGACCAATCGAGTGGCCAACTCGTAATATGGAAGTAGTTTCTCATTACGTACTTGCCAAATTTTCAAAACTTGGTTTATGACAAGGAGCGAATCTCCAAAGACCTCAATGCACGATGCCCCTAGAGTTTTCGAAATCCTTAAGCCTTGTATGAGTGCTTCATACTCAGCTACGTTGTTGGAACATTCGAAATCTAAGCGGACTGCTATGGGAATCTCGCCCTTTTCAGGGGAGATTAGGATGATCCCGGCACCAGCCCCTCGTTGGTTTCGTGCCCCGTCGAAGTGCATCTTCCACACTTGGTTTTCGAAAGAATTTGCCAAAATATGGTTTTGAAAATGGTTTTGCAATATGCCTTCATCAGGCATTTCGACAAGAGTGGGATATGCGTCCTCTAAGGGGAATTCAGCCACGTAATCTGCTAGGGCTTGCCCCTTTATAGAGATCTGGTGATGGTATTTTAGATCATACTCCATTAGAAGGAGCTGCCATTTGCCCAATCTACCCGTGAGAATGGGTTTTTTGAACAAGTGCTTGATTGGATCAAGCTTGGACACTATCCAGATCTCATGATCTATGAAATAGTGTCTGAACTTCTAGCAGGCCCAGACTAGGGCCAAGCACGTCTTCTCCATGGCTTGATAATTTCGTTCATAAGCCAAGAGAGTTTTCGAAATATAGTAGATGGCATACTCCTTATGGGTGTCATCCTCGTATTGAGCCAACAGGGCTCCTAAAGCATTTACATGCACGGAGATGTATAATAAAAGCGGTTTTCCTTGCTTTGGAGAATTCAAAACGGGGGGATTAACCAAGTATGCCTTCAGTCTCTCGAAGGACTTTTGGCATTCGTCATCCCATAAGAATTTCGTACCCTTCCTCAACAGTTTGTTGAAGGGTTCGCATCTAGTTGCCAGATTTGATATGAATCGGCGAACGGATTGTAATCGACCCTGGAGGCTACGGATTTGGGTGAGATTGGAGGGTGGAGCCATGTCTATGATGGCTCGACACTTAGAGGGGTCGACTTCTATTCCCCTTTGGCTCACCATAAGGCCTAGAAGCTTCCCTGATTCTACCCCGAACACACATTTTTGAGGGTTTAGCTTTACTTTGTAAAGCCTAAGCCTTTCGAAAATCTTTTGTAAACATTCGATATGGGTGCATCGGGTTTTGGATTTCGCCAAGAGATCATCTACATACACTTCTACAAGCTCATGAATTTGATCATGGAAGATCGTGTTCATGGCTCGTTGGTATGTTGCGCCGGCATTTTTCAAACCAAAGGGCATGACTGTATAGCAGTACGTGCCCCATGGGGTTGTGAAGGCGGTCTTACCCTGATCTCGTGGACTTAGTTTGATTTGATTATAGCCTGAATAGTCGTCCATGAATGAAAACATTTCATGATTTGCAGTACTATCGACTATCAAATCTATGTTTGGTAAAGGATAATTATCCTTTGGAGTGGCTTTATGTGGGCGATTAAAGGGCTGGGCCATGGGTGTCGCCTTGATGTGGGAGATTAAAGGGCTGGGCCAAGTAAGTGTGTAGGGTCACGAATGGGGAGTATAGAGTGTTAGGGAATATGAACCTAAGGGGAGTTTAGGGGAAGGCCGAATGGGAGTCTTAGGGGAATGTGGTGGTAGCGGGCTGCTAGGATGACTAGGTTCGGCTGAGTGAGAAGGGTGGCAGCGAAGAGGAATGGCTGGTGGTAGGATGTTGTGGTAGGGTGTTGTGATAGGGTTTAGGTGGCTAAGAGTGGAGAGGGAGTAGAGAAGGAGCTAGGTAGAGTGGGGGGTACTTACTGTAAACACCCCGAAATCCCACGAACTTCTCAAAATCCATCTGGTTTTATACAAGCAGCCCCAAAGGGCTATTTTGAGTCTGGAAACCCAAGAGCCTTCCAGACAACCCTATATATATGTTTTAAACTTTATCTTTCAAAAACATATGACATGGTTTTTGAAAACCTTTTAAAACACGTTTTTGAAACCCTGAAGCGGCTTAGCCCGATCAAGACAGGACCAGGAGAGCTAGAAGAGCCCGGAACCGGAGCACATGTCAAGCCCGGCACAGCAACTCTTGTATCACATCCACACCCCCAGGATCTCGAACGTCCAAGACCCTGTTCTTATCAAAATATCATTTGAAGTCATCTCCGGAAGGCAGAAACGGAGATGGACGACCATGTTGGCGAAGACCCAACACAGACGGAGTACTGATGCTATCAGGCCCCGCACAAATCGTCCGTTTCGAACCCAGCTCGAAGGAGTCAGAGTTCAGTTTGGATTGGATCTGGACCATATATATCCAAATCCCAATCCAAACCCATATGTGGACTTGGATTTGGATCCAGAGATCCAATCCAATATCGATATCCATGGCCCACATCACCTTCTCATAAATGGAGGTGGGGCCCACTTGAAATTCACATGGGATCATGGGCATGAGAGAGAGTGGGGATGGAAAATATCAAGAGTGTTGTAATTAAGCTTGACTTGTGTGTCAAGTTTGGGTTTAATCATGTGGGTTAGCCTAGTTGAGTGGGTTTAAGCTTGTAATTAGCTAAAACCTAACCTAGGGCTGCACCAACAGGAGGTGGTTAAGGTCTATGGGCCATGCAAAGGGAGCTACTTCACCCAAACCTAACCCAAAACACCTAATCCAAGCCTATTCCCCTAATCCACCCCTAATCTGAGCCTAATCACCTAACCCACTCCCCTAATCCCGGCCTAATCCCAACCTAATCACCTAACCCACTTCCCTAATCCTTCCCTAAACCTAGATTAATTTCCCTAGTCCTAGCCTAAACCTAGCCTAATCACCTAGCCTAGCTCACTAAACCTCACCCTAAAACCCAACCACCTAACCTAGCCCTAAACCCCTAAACCACCCCTAGCCCACAATCTACCCAAACCCCTAGATTTCAAAATATCTAGCCCAACCCCTTTCCAGCCCACCTTATCTACATACCACCCTACCTAAACCACCTAACCACCACCCCAAGCCCAGCCCTAACCGACCTACCCATCCCCTATTTAAACCACCCCCCCCCTTGGGGGCGGGTTTTGCAAGCCAAGAGCCCTCACCTCACCCAGCCGGGACCATCCTTTTCCAGCCCAACCGGGACCACTCTCCACCTGCCTGCCTGCTCCACCTGCTCCACCAGCTCTACCTGCACCGCCACCTTCTCCCTTCCTTCCACCACCATCCCCCAGCCGGACGCCACCACCTTCACCCAACCGAACCAGCCGAGCTCCCACATCCAGCCGCTTCTCTCTTCATCCTCCGCCTCTCCCCATTCGCTAAGCACTCCCCAACTCTCCCTAAATCCTTCTCTACTCCCTCTCCACTCCTAGCTACCTACCCTATCATCATCTCAGCCTTTTGTCACCACCACTTTAACTTAGCCGAACCTAGCACCACCTAAACTGCCGGCCACTACCTAACCATCCCATTTGCATCCGGCCAACCATTTCTTCCACCCTATAGGACTCCCATTCGACCTTCCCATAAACTCCCCTTTTAGGTCCACCTTCCCTAAACCCTCGACTCTCCTAGTGACCCTAAACACTCACCTTGCCCAGCCCCTTTAGTTCCCTACATCGAGGCGACACCCATTTGCAGCCGGCCACCTTCGAGGCGCCTATCCCGCGCCCCACTTGCTGTCGGTCAGCACCTTTGTCCACCCATCCTCGTAGAGCTCCCGTTTGCAGCCCAAGGCGAAGGCCAAGCCCACGCTCAAGCAAGGCCTCTACAGACCAGCTACTCGTAAGTGCCTAAACTCGGTCTTTAGTTGTATACTTGCTTGAGATTCAATTCGATACGGGGTTGTAATAACGGAGCATAGTCTCCCCCCGCTTGTAATAACGTGGCTTGGCACACCCACACACGTGCACTCTCTTAGTCGTGCACGACTTTGAACACACACGGGCCTAATCAGCCCCTAATATGTAAGTATATATATATATTTTCATTTTCAAAGGGTTTTGCTTAAGTTGGGTGCGTCGTCCTTCAATTCAAGCACTCTCACACACATTGAGCTTTCGCTCTTATTTGAAAGACCCAAGTAAGGGCCGACCTATACTATTTGGGTTTCATTTCATGTCGTGTGAGTAAGTCTTTCAATTCAAGCACTCTCACACACATTGAGCTTTCGCTCTTATTTGAAAGACCCAAGTAAGGGCCGACCTATACTATTTGGGTTGCATTTCATGTCGTGTGAGTAAGTCTTTCAATTCAAGCACTCTCACACACATTGAGCCTTCGCTCTTATTTGAAAGACCCAAGTAAGGGCCGACCTATACTATTTGGGTTTCATTTCATGTCGTGTGAGTAAGTCTTTCAATTCAAGCACTCTCACACACATTGAGCCTTCGCTCTTACTCCCAAGACCTTAGTAAAGGCCTTATTGCAGTTATATTTGGGTTTCATTTATGTCGTGTGTGTAGTACTTCAATTCAAGCACTTTCACACACATTGAGCCTTCGCTCTTACTCCCAAGACCTTAGTCAAGGCTATACTGCAATTTATATTTGGGTTTAATTTCATGTTGTGTGTGTAAGTCTTTTCAATTCCAGCACGCACCCACATTGAGCCTTCGCTCTTATTTGCAAGACCCGAGTAAGGGCTCATATACATAATCTATATACATATTTCCCTTCGGTTATTTCCTTTCAGTATTGTCTTTACATTTCGGGTTTTCCCTTTGGAGTAGCGTGAGTTTGCATTGCATCTACGCCATACCACGAGGTAGGACGCATATTGCATCGAAGCAAGCCCCGCTCGAATTCGCCCATGTAGTGGAGTGTTCATAACACACAAACTAGGTGGCCCGAAAAGGGATAAAAGAAAAGACTTAGGCACGTGCAAATCCACGTGATCTAAAACATGCAATCACATTCTAAAGACCCGAAATAAACACCTCGAACCGCTTCGTAGACTTTCTCTCCAAAAACTCGATTTTTGCAAAGCGTACAGACTAACCCTTGCGCATCGGTGTAAGAAGGTCTGCGACGATAAGAGCTTACTTGCTCAGAGTCGCCACGTTTAGAAGTCAGTGTTAAAAATATCTTCGCTAGCTTAGGTAAGCTAGCTAGCATGCCCTATTTGCATACATAGGCCTTAGACACACGAGAGGATCCACTCTGAGCCCTGAAAAAGGCAAAGAGGTGAGGATTTTCGCGCGTCTACACTTACCGAATGGGGAGAAGGTGGTACCCTACTGGGAGGAAGATAGGCAGGCTGTGAAGCTCGGCCGGGACATGGTGGAGATGGCGGTGCAAGCGGTGGTGGGATGGTGGTGGTGCAGGCGGCGCAGGTGGAGCAGTTGGGGCAGATTCGGCTGGGTGTGGAAAATGGGGGAAAGAGAGGGCCCGGCTGGGATTGGTGAGGGCTGCTAGCTAGGAAAACCCGCCCCAAGGGGGGGGGGTTTAAATAGGGATGGGTAGGTCGGTTAGGGCTGGGCTTGGGGTAGTGGTTAGGTGGTTTAGGTAGGGTGGTATGTAGATAAGGTGGGCTGGAAAGGGTTGGGCCAGATATTTTGAAAACTAGGGGTTTGGGTAGATTGTGGGCTAGGGGTGGTTTAGGGGTTTGGGGCTAGGTTAGGTGGTTGGGTTTTAGGGTGAGGTTTAGTGAGCTAGGTTAGGTGATTAGGCTAGGTTTAGGCTAGGATTAGGGAAATTAACCTAGGTTTAGGGAAGGATTAGGGAAGTGGGTTAGGTGATTAGGTTGGGATTAGGCCGGGATTAGGGAAGTGGGTTAGGTGATTAGGCTCAGATTAGGGGTGGATTAGGGGGGTAGGCTTGGATTAGGTGTTTTGGGTTAGGTTTAGGTGAAGGAGCTCCCTTTGCATGGCCCATAGACCTTAACCACCTCATGTTGGTGCAGCCCTAGGTTAGGTTTTGGCTAATTACAAGCTTAAACCCACTCAGTTAGGCTAACCCACATGATTAACCCCAAACTTGACACAGAAGTCAAGCTTAATTACAACCCTCTTGATATTTTCCATCCCCACTCTCTCTCATGCCCATGATCCCATGTGAATTTCAAGTGGGCCCCACCTCCATTTATGAGAAGGTGATGTGGGCCATGGATATGGATGTTGGATTGGATCTCTGGATCCAAATCCAAATCCAAATCCACATATGGGTTTGGATTGGGATCTGGATATATATGTTCTAGATGCAATCCAAACTGAACTCTGACTCCTTCGAGCTGGGTTCGAAATGGACGATTCGTGCGGGGCCTGACAGCATCAGTACTCCGTCTGCGTTGGGTATTCGCCAACATGGTCGTCCGTCTCCGTTTCTGCCTTTCGGAGATGACTTCAAATGATATTTTGATAAGAATAGGGTCTTGGACGTTCGAGATCCTGGGGGTGTGAATCAGATACAAGAGTTGCTGTGCCGGGCTTGACATGTGCTCCGGTTCCGGGCTCTTCTTAGCTCTCCTGGTCCTGTCTTGATCGGGCCAAGCCGCTTTGGGGTTTCAAAACGTGTTTAAAAGGTTTTCAAAAGCTATATTATATATTTTTGAAATACAGAGTTTAAAACATATATACAGGGTTGTCTGGAAGGCTCCTGGGTTTCCATACTCAAAAATGGCCCTTTGGGGCTGCTTTTAACAAACCAAGTTTGTTTAAGGAATTCGTGGGATTTCGGGGTGTTTACAGGCTGCAAAAGGGAGCTCTGCGAGGGTGAACGACAAGAGGTGCTGGCCGACTGCAAATGGGGCGCGGGAGAGGCGCCTTGAAGGTGGTCGGGTGCTAGGGATGGGGTGCCGGATGCTAAGGATGGGGTACCGGATGCCAAGGATGGGGTGCCTAGGGAATGTGGCACTAAGGAAGGCTAAGGGAGTACCTAGGGGACGGATATGGCTGGTGGGTGGCTGACCGAAGGGGCAGGTGGTAGTTGGTTGGAGTGGCCGACTAAGGGGACTTGGTGGTGGCGGGCTGCTAGAGTGGCTATGGGTGGAGTATGGTATGGAAGCTAGCTACGTGATGGGGCTAGGTGGTAGTGGGTGTAAGGGAGTGATATGGGCAGGTCTTAGGGAGTCGGATAGGGTGGCCGGGTGTAGCTAGGGTGGTTAGGTAGTGGCGGGTAGTTAGGTCGGTTGAGGCTTGGCCGAATGGGAGTGGTGGCGGCAGGTGGCTGGTGTTAGGGTAAGGTGGTGGTAGGGTGGATGGTTAAGAGTGGAGGGGAAGTGGAGAAGAGGTGAAGTAGGGTATGGGGTACTAACCAAGTGATGGGAGGCAGCGGGTGGCTGAGGAGAAGCCGGGTGTGATGGTGGATGGGGCAGGTTCGGCCGGATGAAGAGGGTGGCGACGGATGGTTGGTCGGCTGGGGCGTGGTGGAGCAGGTGGAGCGAGGTGGTGGCTGGTAGTGGTGCAGGTGGAAGGTCCGGCTGGAAGTGGTGCAGGCGGCTGGGTTTGGCTGGGCTGGGAAGTGGGGTCCAAGGCTTGAAAACCCGCCCACTAGGGGGGGGGGGTTTATAGCCTTTGTGAAGGGCGGTGGGGGTGGTTTTGGGGTAGTGGTTAGGTGGTCTAGGGAGGGTGGTAAGGTGATATGGTGGGTTGGTATTAGGGTAGGGCCAGATATTTTGTTTTAATGGTTTTGGGGGATATGGTGTGCTAGGTTTAGATGGGGTGGTTTAGTGGTTTAGGGTTTAGTTAGGTGGGTTGGTTCTAGGGTGAGGTTTAGTGAGCTAGGTTAGGTGATTAGGCTAGGATTAGGCTAGGTTTAGGGAAATTAGCCTAGGTTTAGGGAAGGATTAGGGAAGTGGGTTAGGTGATTAGGTTGGGATTAGGCCGGGATTAGGGAAGTGGGTTAGGTGATTAGGCTCAGATTAGGGGTGGATTAGGGTGGAAAGCTAGGATTAGGTGTTTTGGGTTAGGTTTAGGTGAAGGAGCTCCCTTTGCATGACCCATGGACCTTAACCACATCATGTTGGTGCAGCCCTAGGTTAGGTTTTGGCTAATTACAAGCTTAAACCCACTCAATTAGGCTAACCCACATGATTAACCCCAAACTTGACACACAAGTCAAGCTTAATTACAACACACTTGATCTTATCCACCCCCCACTCTCTCTCATGCCCATGATCCCACGTGAAATTCAAGTGGGCCCCACCTCCCTTTATGAGAAGGTGATGTGGGCCATGGATATGGATGTTGGATTGGATCTCTGGATCCAAATCCAAATCCAAGTCCACATATGGGTTTGGATTGGGATCTGGATATATATGGTCCAGATCCGATCCAAACTGAACTCTGACTCCTTCAAGCTGTGTTCGAAATGGACGATTTGTACGGGGTCTGACAGCATCAGCACTCCGTCTGCGTTGGGTCTTCGCCAACTTAATCGTCCGCCTCCGTTTCTGCCTTCCGGAGATGACTTCAAATGATATTTTGATAATAACAGGGTCTTGGACGTTCGAGATCCTGGGGGTATGGATTTGATACGAGAGTTGCTGTGCCGGACTCGATATGTACTCCGGTTCCGGGCTCTCTTTGACTTCGCTGGTCCTGTCTTGATTAGGCCAAGCTGCTTTGGGGTTTCAAAACGTGTTTTAAAAGGTTTTCAAAAGCCATATTATATATTTTTGAAATATGAAGTTTAAAACATATATACAGGGTTGTCTGGAAGGCTCCTGGGTTTCCAGACTCAAAATGGCCCTTTGGGGCTGCTTGTACAAAACCAGGTTTGTTTAAGAAATTCGTGGGATTTCGAGGTGTTTACAGCCATACCATGAGGTAGGATGCATATTGCATCAAAGCAAGCCCCGCTCGAATTCGCCCATGTAGTGGAGTGTTCATAACACACAAACTAGGTGGCCCGAAAAGGGATAAAAGGAAAGACTTAGGCATGTGCAAATCCACGTGATCTAAAATATGCAACCGCATCTAAAAGACCCGAATTAGACACCTCGAACCGCTTCATAGGCTTTCTATCCCAAAACTCGATTTTTGCAAAGCATACAGACTGACCCTTGCGCATCGGTGCAAGAAGGTCTGCGACGACTAGAGCTCACTTGCTCACAGTCGCCACGATTAGAAGTTAGTTTTAAATATATCTTCGCTAGCTTAGGTAAGCTAGCTGGCACGCCCTGTTTGCATAAATAGGCCTTAGACGCACGAGAGGATCCACTCCAAGCCCAGAAAAGGCAGGGGAGGCGTGGGGATTTTTCGCGCGTCTACACATATGTACAAGGTTTGTCTGGAAGGCTCTTGGGTTTCGAGACTCAAAATGGCCCTTTGGGGCTGCTTTTACAAAAACTAGGTTTATTTGAGAAGTTCATGGGATTTCAGGGTGTTTACAATTTCAAAGTTCCATTTCCTACAAAACAAAGTCGAGTTCTCAAACAAAATGAAATCCAAATAAGTAGATTTTATTCATACTTTAGGATTTTCGCAAATTTGAACCTTTTTCCTTGGGGATAAGCCATAGGGATATGGGAAAGAGATACCACGGTCCCTTCTGAAGCGTCCCGTGGTTTTAGGCAAAGAGTCAGAAAATCGCTCTTTCGAGCTTTGGCTTTTTCTTTCATAGAGGGTCTCCCTTTAGGAGTATTTTTTCTTTAATCCCTCTTTTCTTTCAAAGAGAAAACCTCTTTCG
Organism: Brasenia schreberi; assembly: GCA_036023115.1. NCBI lineage: Eukaryota > Viridiplantae > Streptophyta > Magnoliopsida > Nymphaeales > Cabombaceae > Brasenia > Brasenia schreberi. The sequence continues at coordinate 16,208,292 of JAYKKT010000088.1, forward strand.
GAGGAGTCTTTGTATTCTCCTTTTTTTCTTTTGAAGAGAAGACCTCTTTGGAGGAGATTTTGTATTCCCTGTTTATGAAGGGAAGACCTCTTTCAGAGGAGTTTTTATATTCTCCTTTTCTTTCTTTTTTTCTTTTGGACGTAGCCAGTTTTCCTTTTTGGAGAGAAAGTCGAATGGGGGAAAGCTTATCCCTTTGGTTACTCGATTCAAATGAGATCGTCCTATTTCTTAATGGCATCTGCTATTTGAAACGATTTTGATATTTTGAACAAGGCTTAATCTTGTAAGCCAGGGCTCTTTGAAATATCGCCAATTCATTTTTGGAAGACTCTATCTTTCGAAAGTATAAATTCCTCCATTCAGGGTTATATAATCAACCTTGATCCTTCTTTCAAGAAGTTTCAAAGGAGTTCGATTTTTACGAATCTTTTTGAAAGATTTTAACATAAACCCTTTTGAATATTCGGGCATTTTCGGGTTTTGCAAATTTCTACCCATAATATCAACAAATTTTTCGATTTTTGTTGCCCTTTTGAAGACATGGGGACATTCCTACTCGGGTTGCCGCCTTTTGGGCTTTCTTTGGGGTGATATGATATGAATATGATGCATGCTATGCACTCCATGCGACTTTGATGGAAATATATGCTTTTATGCAATGATGAACCCATGAAATGTATCTCACAAGTCATGAAGGAGATACATTTTTATGAACTCGGTTCTCCATGGAAGGTGTCTAGGGGATGCATTTAAAAATGCCCCTAGCTTGATGGAGATGTATGATTCGTACGGCCACATGGTGAAGGACCCTGGTTTTTCAACATGATCATGATACTTTTTGCTTTTAGGATGGAAAAACACAACCAGCCCTAACTGATCGTCATGGTCATCATATTTGATTTTGACATGGTCTCCATGTTTTCATCGTGGAACTCATGTGCTTATCCTAACACAATCAAGGTTTTCATATTAACCAGAAGTTTGAAAATCTTTCTTTTTAAAGTCATATGTAGGGTTAAAATTTTTGAAACTTTGACCCCCTTTGAGAAAACAATTTTGGGAAATCCTCCCTTTCTATATGAAGATGGTTTCTATACCAACCCCTTGATCGAAATATGTTTCCCATACTTGATTTTGGTCAAGCATGGTTTTTGGGAATTCGTTTTGAAAATTTATGCCTTTATGTGGCATTTGATCAAGTGTGGGGAATGTGTCTCAAAGAGGCATTTCAGCCACACGACATGGGGCTTGTCCCTAAATGGAGTCTTGAGTTTGAAAAATCATACTCCATTTGAAAAGGGGCTGCTGTGTATTTTGCCTACCTGTTTAAGGTAGGTTTTTCAAATGAGTGCTTTAATGAACATCATTCCCTTTTCATGATAGGGGAGATGATGTCTCGAATTTGGAGGCCTACAGCAAGGCTAAGCACGATTCTTCTCTTGGCTTAGTGATTTCTTTCACATGCCAATAGAGTTTTAGAAATGTATGGCACACTTTATACGAATACCATCTTCATTTTGATCGAGTCAAGCACCCAACGCATGGATTTGTAATGCTTTGGAGGTTTTTATCAAAAATATTTTTGAAAGGCTTTTGTAAAATGTTAACCCTTTTTCGAGCTTCTCATTTTTGAAATCCACCTTGAAGGTTTCAGATTTGATTCATGTGGAGACATGCCTATGATGGCTCGATACTTAGGGGGTCGACTCTTATTGCCCCTTTGGTTTTTCATAAACTCGAGTTCTAAGATGAGGTCTAGACTCGATGTTTGTTTATGCATATGTATGATTTCATAATACAATGCATGATGCTTATGCACACACTATGGGTTAGACTCACTTCTAAAAATCCCCAAATTTTCTATAAGTCAAGGATTTTACGAGTTTCAGGGAGCCTGGAGTTGTTTATTCCTCCTTGCTTTGGTGATTCTCGAGCTTTTTAGTTTTGAAAAAGCTCTAGGAAAAAAGATGTACAGGACCATCTTTTGGATATTCTTGGGTTTTGGGGAGTATATACATTTTTCGAAAAAGCTTTTTACAGTTTTTGAAAATGTATTTTGTACATGGCCAAAGGCTTTTGAAATAACTTTCTTTTTGGAATTTTCAGTTTTCCAAATGTTTTTGAGATTTTGAGGGTTTTCATTTTTTTTGGTTTTTGGCAATATCTATTTTTTTGGATTTTTCAAAAGTAGGGATCTTCCATTGAACCTACAAAGAAAACATTCATGAATCAAACTCTAATCAATAGGTCTAAGACTTGGGTTTCAGTTTTAGAGGTTCTATAGGGCACCCTTGACCCAGATGGTCTTAGGTGGCGGCTTTGGGGGTATGGGTGGGCTATAGCCCAATCCATATCGATTCCTATTGGCTTTAGGTAGGACAGGTTCTAGCCTACCTTGGTTTCGGGTTCCCAGGCCCGCGTAGGGTTTATATCCCATGTTTAGAATCATGTTCCAGGGCTTCTTAGTTTTTGAAAAGTTTTTATACAATTCGTGCTCCTGGAACATAGAATCATCTATGTTATGGGTATATACCCTTTCTGTTTTGGATAAAGGGAGTTTAGATTTTGGGGTGATGGAAGACTTAGGCTTCCATACAACCCTGTTTTGGGAGACACGTCTCTAAAAAAAAACCGTGCTTGGTTCTTTAAGAGACTTTGGATATTTCAGGATGATGGAAGACTGGGGCTTCCACACATCCCTGTTTTGGGAGATATATCTTTCAAGGGAAACCAGGCTTGGTCCCTTGAGAGATTTTGGATTTTTCAAGGTGGTGGAAGACTCGGGCTTCCACACAACATGGGTTTGGGAGAGATTTTCTTCAAGGGAAGCCAAGCTTGCTCCCTTGAAAATTTTGACCTGCTCCCTAGGTGCAACTTGTGATGCCCCTAGGGATGGATTTTTTTTGTTTCAAAGCCATAGTCTTGGTAACAGGGTACAAGACTAGGCTTGAAGAAGTGGGTTTTTCTATGGCAGGGTTATGAGCTCTTAAGATGTCGATGCATGCTTTAGGGGTCTCCATGTCTACCATTTTTTGAACTTCTTTTTCTTTTTGTTTTTGAAATTCACTTTGGTGGTGCGGGACATTTGGCGTACCTTGAAAATCCTCTAATTTAGGCTAATTTTGTGGGTTTGTGTGTGCATGGGTGTGAGCCAATGCATCTGATGACCCTATTTCGAGAAGAGAGATTTAAGGAGGATAGGTTTCAGGCATACCTCTTTGTGGCGTGTCTACCTTTTCATGGTGAGAGCAGGCCATTTTCCTAGGTGACTCTGTTTTGAGCTCCCGGGGCTTCATGAGGCATTTCTTTTTGAAACCTTCCTGTTTTTCACTCTCGTCTCTTTGTGGGGTGTGGATTTTGTGTCCCACTATGTGTGTGCCTAGACTTAGGGCTTTCACTTGAATTTTTTGAAATTTAAAAATTTTGCTTTTCAATTTTTTTGTCTTTTTGAAAGTTTTCAAGATTTTTTTGAGTTTTTGAAATACACAAATCTTTTTTTGATTTTTCTATGGATTTTGAAAAGCTTTGAGATTTAGGAGTGGATGACTCATCCCTTTTTCGGGATTCGTCTTTAATCTCCAATCCTTCGTTGAGTTTGAGATCGTTTTCATTTCACGATCTTTATGTGCCCTAGAAGAGCTGCTATGTGATCGATGGGCTTTAAGCTCCTTGCTTAAAGCATCCATCTTTTGAAATATTTTTGAGATATCATCAAGCTCTTTTTGGGCTTTATCTATTTTGAAAGCCTTCTTTAGTTTACTCAATGAGGATTGTTATAGCTTTTTATCCATTTTCTTGCAAATTTTTTAATCGAATTTTGAAAACACTTTTTTTGAAAAATTTTCAAGAGTTTTGTTTGTTTTATCAAAGTTTTAAGACCCAGGTTCCACTGAGTGTGCCAATTCTGTAGACACACGGAAATTCTCACTTCAGGTTCTCAGGCCTAAAGTGAACCTTTTCGAGTTTTACTTTGCTTTATATGGGCGTGCCAGCTAGTTTGCTTTAAAACTAGCAAAATTTTGAAATATCTGACTTTTTTGGGCGATTGTGGGCAAGCGGGATCTTTTCACTCTAAACCTTCTTGAACCGGTGCTCAAGGGTTGGTTTAAGCGCTTATGGACTTTGATAAAATAGTTTTAACTCTTGAAAATACAAGTGTTTGAAAATATGGATTCGATTCGTGTTTGTGTTTGCAAGTTTCATATACGTGGGTTTGCACGTATCTATGTCTTTCAATTTTTACAGTATTTAGGCCAGCTAGGTGTGTGCACAAGTGACCTAAGTTGGCAAGTTTGTATGAGGTATTCAGGGTTTGTTTGTAATGCAAGTATGCGCAATATCTCGCTTTTGGAGTATATGCTATGCAACTCACACAACTTGAAAGTAAAACCCGAAATTGAAAGTCTTAAGGGAATTTGCGTAAGGGAAATATGGCTGGCTATATCTTACGAGCGGAAAGGCTCAATTGTGCGCGTGTGTGTTGTGTATAAATTGAAAGACAACTCACATGACTTGAATGTAAAACCCCGCTCGACTTAAATGTAAAGTGCGAAAGGGAAATACTTATATATATATGGGCCCGAAGGTCGCCAACGTGTGTGTATGTGTTGTGTGTATATTGAAATGCAACTCACACGACTGAAAATTAACAACCCAAATTGAATTGCAATATGGCTCTTATTAGAGTCTTTGGAGTAAGAGCGAAAGCTCAATGTGTGTGAGTGTGGAATGGAAAGACAACGCACACAACTTGAAAATAACACCCCAAATTGAATTGCAATATGGCTCTTATTAGAGTCTTGGGAGTAAGAGTGAAAGCTCAATGTGTGTGAGTGTGGAATGGAAAGACAACGCACACAACTTGAAAATAACACCCCAAATTGAATTGCAATATGGCTCTTATTAGAGTCTTGGGAGTAAGAGCGAAAGCTCAATGTGTGTGAGTGTGGAATGGAAAGACAACGCACACAACTTGAAAATAACACCCCAAATTGAATTGCAATATGACTCTTATTAGAGTCTTGGGAGTAAGAGCGAAAGCTCAATGTGTGTGAGTGTGGAATGGAAAGACAGCGCACACAACTTGAGAATAACACGCCAAATTGAATTAAAATATGACTCTTATTAGAGTCTTGGGAGTAAGAGCGAAAGCTCAATGTGTGTGGGTGTGGAATGGAAAGACAACGCATACAACTTGAAAATAACACCCCAAATTGAATTGCAATATGGCTCTTATTAGAGTCTTGGGAGTAAGAGCGAAAGCTCAATGTGTGTGAGTGTGTAATGGAAAGACAACGCACACAACTTGAAAATAACACTCCAAATTGAATTGCAATATGACTCTTATTAGAGTCTTGGGAGTAAGAGTGAAAGCTCAATGTGTGTGAGTGTGGAATGGAAAGACAGCGCACACAACTTGAGAATAACACGCCAAATTGAATTAAAATATGACTCTTATTAGAGTCTTGGGAGTAAGAGCGAAAGCTCAATGTGTGTGAGTGTGGAATGGAAAGACAACGCACACAACTTGAAAATAACACCCCAAATTGAATTGCAATATGGCTCTTATTAGAGTCTTGGGAGTAAGAGCGAAAGCTCAATGGTGAGTGTGTGCTAACCGTGTACGGTTAAGAGCTAAAGCTCAAGTGTACGTGTGTGGTTTTTGTAAACACCCCGAAATCCCACGAATTTCTCAAATCCATCTGGTTTTGTAAAAGCAGCCCCAAAGGGCTATTTTGAGTCTGGAAACCCAGGAGCCTTCCAGACAACCCTGTACATATGTTTTGAACTCTATATTTCAAAAATATATAATATGGCTTTTGAAAACCTTTTAAAACACGTTTTTGAAACCCCAAAGTAGCTTGGCCTAATCAAGACAGGACCAGCAAAGTCAAAGAGAGCCCGGAACCGGAGCACATGTCAAGCCCGGCACAGCAACTCTCGTATCACATCCATACCCCCCAGGATCTCGAACGTCCAAGACCCTGTTCTTATCAAAATGTCATTTAAAGTCATCTCCGGAAGGCAGAAACGGAGGCGGACGACCATGTTGGCGAAGACCCAACGCAGACGGAGTACTGATGCTGTCAGACCCTGCACAAATCGTCCGTTTCGAACCCAGCTCGAAGGAGCTAGAGTTCAGTTTGGATTGGATCTGGACCATATATATCCAGATCCCAATCCAAACCCATGTGTGGACTTGGATTTGGATTTGGATCCAGAGATCCAATCCAATATCCATATCCATGGCCCACATTACCTTCTCATAAATGGAGGTGGGGCCCACTTGAATTTCACGTGGGATTATGGGCATGAGAGAGAGTGGGGATGGATAATATCAAGAGTGTTGTAATTAAGCTTGACTTGTGTGTCAAGTTTGGGGTTAGTCATGTGGGTTAGCCTAATTGAGTGGGTTTAAGCTTGTAATTAGCCAAAACCCAACCTAGGGCTGCACTAACATGAGGTGGTTAAGGTCTATGGGCCATGCAAAGGGAGCTCCTCCACCTAAACCTAACCCAAAACACCTAATCCTAGCCTTCCACCCTAATCCACCCCTAATCTGAGCCTAATCACCTAACCCATTTCCCTAATCCCGGCCTAATCCCAACCTAATCACCTAACCCACTTCTCTAATCCTTCCCTAAACCTAGGTTAATTTCCCTAAACCTAGCCTAATCACCTAACCTAGCTCACTAAACCTCACCCTAAAACCCAACCACCTAACCTAGCCCTAAACCCCTAAACCACCCATAGCCCACAATCTACCCAAACCACTAGTATTTAAAATATCTGGCCCTACCCTTTCCAGCCCACCTTATCTTCATACCACCCTACCTAAACCACCTAACCACTACCCCAAACCCAGCCCTAACCGACCTACCCATCCCTATATAAACCCCCCCCCTTGGGGGCGGGCTCTCCTATCTAGCGGCCTTCCCCAAGCCCAGCCGGGACCACTCTTCCCAGCCCAGCCGAACCTGCTCCACCTGTTCCGCCTGCACCACCACCATCCCTCCATCCCACCACCACTTGCACCGCCATCTTCACCACCTCCCGGCCGAGCATCACTACCTGCCCTCCTCCTTTCCAGCCGAGTGCCCTCTTCTCTCCATTCGGTAAGTACCCCACACTCTACCTAGCTCCTTCTCTACTCCCTCTCCACTCCCAGCCACCCACCATACCACCACCGTACCTACACATCAGCCACTCGCCGCCACCACTCCCACTCGGCCAAACCTTAGCCGCCCCAGCCATTTGCCATTACCTAACTCCCCTAACTACACCCGGCCACCCTATTAGATTTCCTAAGACCTACCCATAACACTCCCTTACACCCACTATCCCCACTACCACCTAGCCCCATCACTTAACTAACTACCTTCCCATACTCCAGCCTTAGTCATCCTAGCAGCCTGCCACCACCACATTCCCTTCCATTCGGCCAACCATCTCTTTTCCCCTAGGTGTCCCATTCGACCTCTCCTTAAGCTCCTCTTAGGTCCATATTCCCTAACACTCTATACTCTCCTAGTGACCCTACATACTCACTTGGCCCAACCCCTTTAATTTTCCGCATCAAGGCGGCACCCACTTGCAGCCGGCCACCTTCAAGGCGCCTATCCCGCGCCCCACTTGCAGCCGGCCAGCACCCTTGGTCATTCACCCTCGCGGAGCTCCCGTTGGCAGCCCAAGGCGAAGGCCAAGCCCACGCTCAAGCAAGGCCTCTATGGACCAATAAGTGCCTAACTCGGTCTTTAGTTGTATACTTGCTTGAGATTCAATTTGATACGGGGTTGTAATAACGGAGCATAGTCTCCCCCCGCTTGTAATAACGTGGCTTGGCACACCCACACACGTGCACTCTCCTAGTTGTGCACGATTTTGAACACATACGGGCCTAATCAGCCCCTAATACATAAGTATATATATATATACTTTCATTTTCGAAGGGTTTTTGCTTAAGTTGGGTGCGTTGTCTTTCAATTCAAGCACTCACACACATTGAGCTTTCGCTCTTATTTGAAAGACCCAAGTAAGGGCCGACCTATACTATTTGGGTTTCATTTCATGTCGTGTGAGTAAGTCTTTCAATTCAAGCACTCTCACACACATTGAGCTTTTGCTCTTATTTGAAAGACCCAAGTAAGGGCCGACCTATACTATTTGGGTTTCCTTTCATGTCGTGTGTGTAAGTCTTTCAATTCAACCACTCTCACACACATTGAGCCTTCGCTCTTACTCCCAAGACCTTAGTAAAGGCCTTATTGCAGTTATATTTGGGTTTCATTTATGTCGTGTGTGTAGTACTTCAATTCAAGCACTCACACACATTGAGCCTTCGCTCTTACTCCCAAGACCTTAGTCAAGGCCATACTGCAATTTATATTTGGGTTTAATTTCATGTCGTGTGTGTAAGTCTTTCTATTCAAGCACGCACCCACATTGAGCCTTCGCTCTTATTTGCAAGACCCGAGTAAGGGCTCATATACATAATCTATATACATATCTCCCTTCGGTTATTTCCCTTCGGTCATTTCCCTACGGTTATTTCCCTTCGGTTATTTCCCTTCGGTTATTTCTCTTCAGTTATTTCCCTTCAGTATTGTCTTTACATTTCGGGTTTTCCCTTTGGAGTAGCGTGAGTTTGCATTGCATCTACGTCATACCACGAGGTAGGACGCATATTGCATCAAAGCAAGCCCCGCTCGAATTCGCCCATATAGTGGAGTGTTCATAACACACAAACTAGGTGGCCCGAAGAGGGATAAAAGAAAAGACTTAGGCACGTGCAAATCCACGTGATCTAAAAACATGCAATCGCATTTTAAAGACCCGAAATAGACACCTCGAACCGCTTCGTAGACTTTCTCTCCAAAAACTCGATTAAAGCGTACAGACTGACCCTTGCGCATCGGTGCAAGAAGGTCTGCGACGACAAGAGCTTACTTGCTCACAGTCGCCACGTTTAGAAGTCAGTGTTAAATATATCTTCACTAGCTTAAGTAAGCTAGCTGGCACGCCCTGTTTGCATACATAGGCCTTAGACACACGAGAGGATCCGCTCCGAGCCCTGAGAAGGCAAGAGGCGGGGATTTTCGCGCGTCTACAGTTATGTATCACGCATCAATATTACATTTCGGGGGGAGACTACGCTCCATTACTACAACCCCGTATCAAAATTTAATTAAGTATCAAATGTAAAGGACTTACAACTTACCTAGCCCGCTATGTGGGGTGTCTAGGATGCGTACGCCTGCTTTGTGTTGAGCACGGGTCACGACATCTCCATGTTGCAGCAACGGGGGCCAACTCCTTCCGAAGGCGAGCCTTGATGGCGTGCAGCCAAGAGGTAAGCCGTGTGGGGTGGGGTTCATTAAAGAAAAGTTTGAGAGCTTAGGGGATTTGAGGCTTGGAGGGACTTGTGGTTTGGGAGCACTCTGGTTTAGGGAAGGTTCATGGACTTAGGGTTTAGGAGGGACTGTCTAGGGTCTGTCCTAGGTGGAAAGTCACGGCCAAGGTGGTTGCAGGGAAGCAAGGTTGGGCTGGAGGGCGGGGCACGCAGCAAGTCGCTGAGAGGCGCAGGTGGTGCGCGCTGTTGGCACACGCAGGTGGTGCGCGGGGCACGACGAAGGCGCATGGGACGCGGGTGGCGCATGGGTGGCGGTTTGGTTAGGTTTAGGTCGGTTCGAGTCTAGGGTTAGGTTTGGTCGAACCTAGGCTAGGTTAGGGCTAGGTTTAGGATGGCTTACCTCTTGGAGCTTGTCCTTCTTGGTTGAGTCAACCTTTGCTTGCACCTCCTTGGCTAGGTTTGGCTTGTACAAGGCTTGAGCCCACCCTTGATCAAGCCCATATGGCTAACCCATGGCTAAGCTCCATGGCTAGCCTCACTCTTTCTCTCTCCTCCAAGCCAATTCACGTGAACCCCTCTTCTTGGACCCCCTTACCTCTATTTATAGACATTTGAGGTGGGTCTTGGATATGGGTCTTGGGTTTGGATCGTGGAATCCATGTCCGATCCAAACACTATTTAGATTTGGATCTGGATCTAGGATATTTTGAGATCCATATCCGATTCAAATCCAATATTTTATGGATATGGATCTGGATATTTTGATCCAGATTTGATCCAATCCAAACACTATTTGGATCCAATCCAAATCCAAACACTATTTGGAACGATCCAAATCCAAACACTATTTGGATATTTATGGTCCAGATCCAATCCAAATTTTCTCTAGATGTTCCTTCTTGGCTTTTCGAGGCGGACATTTTGTGTAGGCACTGGCTTTATCAGCGCTTCGTCTGGTGCTGGGTTTTCCCCAACTTTGTCGTCCGGACTTCATCTCGCCATTTTGGACTCCGTTTTGCTTGATTTTTACCGTTTCAGGCTTCAATTCCTACTGCTTCGGCGGGTGATCGTGGCTTCACATGTGATGCTCCGGGCTTAAAGTATGCTCCTGGCTTGGGCTCTCCTTTTGCCTTTTGAACTTGCTTTGGCATTTTTAAAACAGGATTGTTGTTTTGGTTTTGAAACAGCTTTTTATGTTTTTGAGAGTTTTGAAATTTGGAAAATTTGGGGTTTTACAGATGCCCCTCTTTAGCATTATCCAAATTGATTTGGATAATGGCAAAGAAGAAACACCCCATTTTGGTTTTTCTCTCAAATTTTCTCGAAAATACACCATTCTTTGCTCCGTAAAAACCCTGTTTTCTTTTTCCACAAGAGGGGATTTTTAGCAAAGGGGACTTTTGCTAGCTATTTCCCTATATATGATCATGCACGAATGACTCTTTGAATGCATGCATGAGTGAGCAAAATTTTTGGTTTTTGAGCCCGAAGAGAGCCTTTTGAGGCAAACTACTCCGAGCAGGTTTTTTCCATGTCTTTTTGACATTTTCGGGTTTTTGAATTTGGAGAGAGCCTTTTGAGGTTGTCTGCTCCAAGCAAGTTCTACCCATGTCTTTTTGACATTCATGGGTTTTTGAAAATTTCTTTTTGAAAAGGAACTACTTTTAGCTATTATCGAAAAGGACTTCCAATTTTTCATACTTCCCTATATTCGGGTTTCAATACCTACTACTAAGTAGAGGTTTTTGGGTAGTAAATCTTGGAAAACATTTCTGTAGACGCGGAAAATTCCCGCTCCTGGTTCTTAGGCCTGAAGCGAACCTTTTCGTGTGCCTAAGTCCTATTTACACAAACAGGACGTGCCAGCTAGCTTACTTAAGCTAGCGAAGATATATTTTAAACCTGACTTCTAACATGGTGACTGTGAGCAAGCAAGCTCTTGTCGTCGCAGACCTTCTTGCACCGATGCACAAGGGTCAGTCTATACACTTTTAAAATCGAGTTTTTGAGTGTAAGAACCTACGAAAGCGGTTTGAGGTGTTTGATTTGGGTCTTTTTGGTATGATTTTCAGATTTTAGATCACGCGGATTTGCATGTGCCTAAGTCTTTCTTTTTATCCCTCTTTGGGGCCACCTAGGTGTGTGTTATGAACACTCCACTAAGATGTGGCGACTTTGAGCGGGAGTATGGGGTTTGCTTTGATGCAATATGCGTCCTAACTCGTGGTATGGCGTATATGCAATGCAAACTCACGCAACTCCAAAGGGAAAACCCGAATTTAAAAAACAATGCTGAAGGGAAATGACTTGAAATGGAAATTGCCGAAGGGAAATGACTTGTAATGTAAAATGCCGAAGGGAAATTGCAAAAGGGAAATATGGCTATATCTTAAGAGCGGAAAGGCTCAATAGTGCAAGTGTGTGCCATGTATATATGGAAAGACTACGCACACTGTTGAACCTTAAAACCCAAACTAAAAAGACATAGCTAAAAGGAAAATACGTATATACTATATATGAGCCCTTACTTGGGTCTTACAAATAAGAGCGAAGGCTCAATGTGGGTGCGTGTGAAAATGTAAAGACAACACACACGACTTCAAATGAAACCCAAATATAAATTGCAATATGGCCTTAACTAAGGTCTTGGGAATAAGAGCGAAAGCTCAATGTGTGTGAGTGCTAGAATTGAAGTACTACGCACACAACATGAAATTAAACCCAAATAGAAATTGCAATATGGCCTTAACTAAGGTCTTGGGAGTAAGAGCGAAAGCTCTATGTGTGTGAGTGCTAGAATTGAAGTACTACACACACGAAACGAAATTAAACCCAAGGATAGTATCACACGACCCTTACTTGGGTCTTGCAAATAAGAGCGGAGGCTCAATGTGTGTGAGTGCGAGAATTTAAAGACAACACACCCAACTCAAGCAAAACCCTACGCAACTTAAAGTATATACATAAACTTATATCTAAAGGGCTGATTAGGCCCGTGTGTGTTCAAAATCGTGCACAACTAAGAGCGAGGTAGGCTCAAGTGCACGTGTATGTGGGTGTGCCAAGCCACGTTATTACAAGCGGGGGGAGACAATGCTCCGTTATTACAACCCCGTATCAAATTTAACTTAACTTAAGCAAGTCTACAACTAAGGACCGAGTTAGGCACTTACTTATAGCTGGTCCGGAGGTGACTTGCTTGAGCGTGGGCTTGGCTTCGCCGGGCTGCATCAGACCTAGCCGGTTCGTGGGGTTTCAAAACGTATTTTAAAAGGTTTTAAAACATATTATACATATTTAAAAAGCATATACAGTTTTAATCATATGTACAGGGTTTGTCTCGAAGGCTCCTGGGTTTCGAGACTCAAAATGGCCCTTTGGGGCTGCTTTTACAAAAACCAGGTTTCTTTGAGAAGTTCGTGGGATTTCAGGGTGTTTACAATTTCAAAGTTCCATTTCCTACAAAACAAAGTCGAGTTCTCAAACAAAATGAAATCCAAATAAGTAGATTTTATTCGTACTTTAGGATTTTTGCAAATTTGAACCTTTTTCCTTGGGGATAAGCCATAGGGATATGGGAAAGAGATACCACGGTCCCTTCTGAAGCGTCCCGTGGTTTTAGGCAAAGAGTCAGAAAATCGCTCTTTCGAGCTTTGGCTTTTTCTTTCATAGAGGGTCTCCCTTTGGGAGTATTTTTTCTTTAATCCCTCTTTTCTTTCAAAGAGAAAACCTCTTTCGGAGGAGTTTTTGTATTCCCTGTTTATGAAGGGAAGACCTCTTTCGGAGGAGTTTTTGTATTCTCCTTTTTTTCTTTTGAAGAGAAGACCTCTTTGGAGGAGTTTTTGTATTCCCTGTTTATGAAGGGAAGACCTCTTTCAGAGGAGTTTTTATATTCTCCTTTTCTTTCTTTTTTTCTTTTGGACGTAGCCAGTTTTCCTTTTTGGAGAGAAAGTCGAATGGGGGAAAGCTTATCCCTTTGGTTACTCGATTCAAACGAGATCGTCCTATTTCTTAATGGCATCTGCTATTTGAAACGATTTTGATGTTTTGAACAAGGCTTAATCTTGTAAGCCAGGGCTCTTTGAAATATCGCCAATTCATTTTTGGAAGACTCTATCTTTCGAAAGTATAAATTCCTCCATTCAGGGTTATACAATCAACCTTGATCCTTCTTTCAAGAAGTTTCAAAGGAGTTCGATTTTTACGAATCTTTTTGAAAGATTTTAACATAAACCCTTTTGAATATTCGAGCATTTTCGGGTTTTGCAAATTTCTACCCATAATATCAACAAATTTTTCGATTTTTGTTGCCCTTTTAAAGACATGGGAACATTCCTACTCGGGTTGCCACCTTTTGGGCTTTCTTTGGGGTGATATGATATGAATATGATGCATGCTATGAGAACCTACGAAAACGTTTGAGGTGTTCGATTCGGGTTGTTTTTCGTATGATTTTCAAGTTTTATTTCACGTGGATTTGCACGTGCCTATGTATTTCTTTTTATCCCTTTTCGGGCCAACTAGGTGTGTGTTATGAACACGTGACCTAAGTGGGGCGACTTTGAGCGGGAGTATGGGGTTTGCTTTGATGCAATATGCGTCCTAACTCGTGGTATGGCGTATATGCAATGCAAACTCACGCAACTCCAAAGGGAAAACCCGAAATTGAAAGACAATGCGGAAGGGAAATGACTTGAAATGTAAATTGCAAAAGGGAAATTGCGAAAGGGAAATATGGCTATATCTTAAGAGCGGAAAGGCTCAATAGTGCAAGTGTGTGCCGTGTATATATGTAAAGACTACGCACACTGTTGAACCTTAAAAACCAAATCTTAAAGACATAGCCGAAAGGGAAATACTTATAATATATATGGGCCCGAAGGTCGCCAACGTGTTGCGTGGGTGTTGTGTGTATATTGAAAGACAACTCACACGACTTAAATGAAACCCAAATATAAATTGCAATATGGCCTTAACTAAGGTCTTGGGAGTAAGAGCGAAAGCTCAATTTGTGTGAGTGTAGAATTGAAGTTCTACGCACACGACATGAATTTAAACCCAAATATAAATTGCAATAGGCCTTGACTAAGGTCTTGGGGAGTAAGAGCGAAAGCTCAATGTGTGTGAGTGTATAATTGAAATACTACACACACGCCATGAAGTAAAACACCCAAGGGAAAATATAATACGACCCTTACTTGGGTCTTGCAAATAAGAGCGAAAGCTCAATGTGTGTGAGTGCGAGAATTGAAAGACAACACACACAACTTAAGCAAAACCCCATGCAACATAAATTATATAAACAAGTCTATATCTTAAGGGCTGATTTGGCCCATGTGTGTGTTCAAAATCGTGTACAACTAAGAGCGAGATAGGCTCAAGTGCACGTGTGTGTGGGTGTGCCAAGCCACGTTATTACAAGCAGGGGGAGACAATGCTCCGTTATTACAACCCTGTATCAAATTTAATTGAGCTTAAGCAAGTCTATAAACAAGGACCGAGTTAGGCACTTACGTATAGTTGGTCCGGAGGTGACTTGCTTGAGCTTGGGCTTGAGCGTCGCCTTGGGCTGCAAGAGGGAGCTCCTCGGAAGGGCACGACAAAGGAGGGTGCTGACCGGGTGACAAGGGAGCGGATGTGGCGCCTTGGCGCTAGCCGGATGATGGGAGGGGGTGCTGCTGTGGCGCCTTGGCTGGAGTAGTTAGGGGGTGTCACTAAGGTGTATGGCAGGTCCTAGGGAAGGTAGAGCTAAGGGTCTTGACTAGGGGCTGTCTAAGGGAAGGGATGTAAGGCTGCGGGTGTGGCAAAGTGCAGTCGGTTGTGGCTGGCCGACTAGTGGCAGGTAGTTAGGTGGTGGCCGGCTGGATGTAGTGGAGGTTAGATTAGGGAAGGGTGGCGTGTGGTGGCTAAGAGTGGAGGGGGAGTGAAGAAAAGGGTAGTGTTAGGATGGGGTACTAACCGGATAGGTAGGTGAAGGTAGCGGGTGTCCAAAGGAGGCAGCCGGGTGGAAGGTGGGTGCAGTCAGGTGGAAGGAGTGGAGCTGGCCGGGAGGTGGTGGTGGCATGGAGTGGTGCAGGCCAGGAGTCCAAGGTGGTGCAGGTGAGAGAAGAGAGCAAGGGGTAAGAGAGGAGAGGAAGGGCTCGGCTGGCCCAAGGTGGAGCTCAAAATCTGAAAAACCCGCCCACTAGGGGGTTTTTTTTTATAGGATTTTAAGAAGGTCGGTTGGGCTGGTTTTAGGGGGGTGGTTTAGTGGTTAGGTGGTGGTGGTTTAGGAATAAGGTGGGTTAGATATTTAGGGGGGGCCAGATATTTAGGTTAGGTGGTTTTAGGGATATGGTGTGCTAGGGTTTTAGGTGGGGTGGTTTAGTGGTATAGGGCTTAACTAGGTGGGTTGGTTTTAGGGTGAGGTTTAGTGAGATGGGTTAGGTGTTTAGGCTAGGATTAGGGGAATTAGGCTAGGTTTAGGGAAGGATTAGGGAGGTGGGTTAGGTGATTAGGTTGGTATTAGGCTGGGATTAGGGAAGTAGGTTAGGTGATTAGGTTAGGATTAGGCCAGGATTAGGGTAAATGGCTAGGATTAGGGGGTTTAGCTTGGGATTGGGTTAGGAGCATCCCTTTGCATAGCCCATGGACTTCATTGCATCATGTTGGTGCAGCCCTAGGTTAGGTGTAGGTTCATACAAGCTTAAACCCACACTAATTAGGCTAACCCACATGATTAACCCGAAACTTGACACATAAGTCAAGCTTAATACATTTCCCTCACATGTAATCCTCCCCATTCTCTCTCATGCTCAAGATCCCACGTGAACTTCAAGTGGGCCCCACCTCCATTTATGAGAAGGTGATGTGGGCCATGGATGTGGATATTGGATTGGATCTTTGGATCCAAATCCAAATCCAAATCCACATATATGTTTGGATTGGGATCTGGATATATATGGTCCAGATCCAATCCAAAACTGAATTCTGACTCCTTCAGGGTATGTTCGAAACGAACGGTTTGTGTGGGGCCTGATAGCATCAGTACTCCGTCTTGCGTTGGGTCTTCGCCAACATGGTCGTCCGCTTCTGTTTTCACCTTCCGGAGATGATTTCAAATGATTTTTGTTGATAATAGGGACTTGGATGTTCGAGATCCTGGGGATGAATCTAACACGAGAGTTGCTGTGCCGGGCTCGACATGTGCTCTGGTTCCGGGCTCTCTTTTGTTCCTCTGGTCCTACTTTCATCAGGCCCAACCGCTTTGTAGGGTTTCAAAACATATTTTAAAAGGTTTTAAAACTATATTATACATATTTTAAAATATATAAGGTTTAAACATATGTACAGGGTTTGTTTGGAAGGCTCCTCGGTTTCTAGACTCAAAATAGCCCTTTGGGGCTGCTTTTATAAAACCAGGTTTATTTGAGAAGTTCGTGGGATTTCGGGGTGTTTACAGATGCCCCTCTTTGGCATTGTCCAAATTGATTTGGATAATGGCAAAGATGACAAACACGCCTTTCAATGTCTCCCTAGATCTAACCACGAAAATATGGGATCGTCCCCATCTTTAGCAAAATCTCACTTTTAAAACCCTGGTAGGAGGAGATATCACGCCAAAGGGATATACAAAAATGGTTTCTGGTCCTAAAATGGGATCATGTTATGCGTGGATATGCAAATGCATGACATGGGTGGGGTGCCAAGAGTGGCGACCTCCCAGAGACCAGATATAGTCGAACTCTTGAGACTTACGAAGGCCTCTTGTTCCAAGTGAGCAGACCCTATGTTGTTCGATGTTCGACTTTTTAAAATCTATTTACAAAAAGCTATTTACAAAAGGGACAACTGTCTTGAGTCTCAATCCTATGGATCTCGAGCTCTTCGTGTTTGCCTTTGCTTGAGTATTGACACTCGCTAATCCAGCGGAGGTTTTATAAGAAAACAAGCAACATTTCTAATTCCTACGTCTTACTCGAAACGTCGAATTCTCAAACAAAATGAAATTCAAGTAAGTAAATGCTATTTTTACTTTAGGATTCCTCGAAATGAACCATGTTTATACTTGGGATAAGCCAGGGATGGGAAAGAGGTACCACGGTCCCTTCTGAAGCGTCTCATGGTTTAAGGCATGGAAGGCGAAAAACTGCTCTTTTTGAGCTTTTTGGCCTCTTTTCTTCTTTTTTTCATAGAGGGTCTCCCTTTGGGAGTATTTTTTCTTTAATCCCTCTTTTTTTCACAAGAGAATCGATTTTTCTTTTGGATTCTGGTTTCTTTCTTTTGGAAAGAGACTTTTGATGGAAAATTCCCTTTATTTGGAAGGAGAAGAGAAGGGGGATGACTTATCCCAAGGTCACACTCGATCCTTTCCAGATCAGCCTATTTAGAAATAGCACGTACTACTTGCAAGTATCTTGCTATATTGAACTAGGCCTTTCTTTGTAAGAAGAAGGATTTTGAAATGTAACCTCGATTTTGGAAGACTCCACTCTTTCACAAGTGCGAATTCTCTCACTCAGGGTCACACGATTTGCCTTTGAAGCTTACTTTCAAGTCTCAAAGCAGCTATCCCTAAAGTTTTTGAAATTTGGAATTTAACCCAAATCCTATACATAATACTTCTTTAAGTATTGAATATTGATAGGATCTACTAAAATCCTACCTTCTACATCGATCAACCAATACAAATTATTCGTGGTGGTTGCACGTACAACATAGGGTCCATCCCATTTGGGGCGCCACTTTCCAAGAGGATGTGGGCCATGATAGTGGATGATTTTCAAAACCAGATCCCCCACTTCAAAGTGGCGAGGTCTCATGTGTTTGCCATAGTGTCGGGCTATCCTTTGCCGGTATGCACGAGCATGATCCATAGCAAGGAGTCGCCTCTCATCTAGCAAATCTAGTTCGGCCATCCTAGCATGCTGAAGTGTCTTTAGGGGGAGGTCGAGTGCTATGGATGTATGGAATGAATGCAATTGAGTATTGTAGATGCACGAAAAATCCCCACGCCTCCCCGCCTTTCCTGGGCTTGGAGTGGATCCTCTCGTGCGTCTAAGGCCTATTTATGTAAATAGGGCGTGCCAGCTAGCTTACGTAAGCTAGCGAAGATATATTTAAACTGACTTCTAATCATGGCGACTGTGAGCAAGTGAGCTCTTGTCGTCGCAGACCTTCTTGCACCGATGCGCAAGGGTCAGTCTGTATGCTTTGCAAAAATCGAGTTTTTAGAATAGAAAGCCTACGCAGCGGTTCGAGGTGTCTAATTCGGGTCTTTTAGATACGATTTGCAGATTTTAGATCACGTGGATTTGCACGTGCCTAAGTCTTTCCTTTTATCCCTTTTTGGGCCACCTAGTTTGTGTGTTATGAACACTCCACTACATGGGCGAATTCGAGCGGGGCTTGCTTTAATGCAATATGCGTCCTACCTCGTGGTATGGCGTAGATGCAATGCAAACTCACGCTACTCCAAAGGGAAAACCCGAATGTAAAGACAATGGTGAAGGGAAATAACCAAAGGAAAATGACCGAAGGGAAATAACCGAAGGGAAATGACTTGTAAAGTAAATGCCGAAGGGAGATATGTATATAGAGTAGGTATATGGGCCCTTACTCGGGTCTTGCAAATAAGAGCGAAGGCTCAATGTGGGTGCGTGCTTGAATTGAAAGACTTACACACACGACATGAAATTAAACCCAAATATAACTTGCAGTATGGCCTTGATTAAGGTCTTGGGAATAAGAGCGAAAGCTGAATGTGTGTGAGTGCTTGAATTGAAGTACTACGCACACAACATGAAATTAAACCCAAATAGTATAACACGGCCCTTACTTGGGTCTTTCAAATAAGAGCGAAAGATCAATGTGTGTGAGTGCTTGAATTGAAAGACTTACACACATGACATGAAATGAAACCCAAATAGTATAGGTCGGCCCTTACTTGGGTCTTTCAAATAAGAGCGAAGGCTCAATGTGTGTGAGTGCTTGAATTGAAAGACAACACACACGACATGAAATGAAAGCCCAAATAGTATAACATGGCCCTTACTTGGGTCTTTCAAATAAGAGCGAAGGCTCAATGTGTGTGAGTGCTTGAATTGAAAGACTTACACACACGACATAAAATGAAAACCCAAATAGTATAGGTCGGCCCTTACTTGGGTCTTTCAAATAAGAGCGAAGGCTCAATGTGTGTGAGTGCTTGAATTGAAAGACAACACACTCAACTTAAGCAAAACCCTACAAAATTAAAGTATATGTATATATTTATGTATTAGGGGCTGATTAGGCCCGTGTGTGTTCAAAATTGTGCACAACTAAGAGAGTGCACGTGTGTGGGTGTGCCAAGCCACGTTATTACAAGCGGGGGGAGACTATGCTCCGTTATTACAACCCCGTATCGAATTGAATCTCAAGCAAGTATACAACTAAAGACCGAGTTAGGCACTTACTAATAGCTGGTCCGAAGATGCCTTGCTTGAGCGTGGGCTTGGCCTTCGCCTTGGGCTGCAAAAGGGAGCTCCGCGAGGTTGAACGGCAAGGGGAGGTGCTGGCCGAGTGTCCTTGATGCGCGGAAGAACGCCTTGAAGATGGCCGGTTGTTAAGGAAGGGCTGATTTTAGTGTGTTGGGTTAAAGGACCTAAGTAGGGTCACTAAGGGAGCATGGCACAAAGAAGAAGGAACTAGCTAGGAGATGGTGATGGCTGGCGGGTGGCTGGCCGAATGAAGGGGATGACAGTCGGTTGGAGTGGCCGACTGGGGGAGTTCGGTGGTGGTGGATTGTTGGGGTGGCTAAGAGTGATGTAAGGTAGGGGAACTAGCTAGGAGATGGGGCCATGTGGTAGTGGTTGTAGTAGGTGTATTGGGATGATATGGGCAGGTTTTAGGGAGTCGGATAGGGTGGCCGAGTGAAGCTAAAAGGTCTAGGTGGTGGCGGGTAGTTAGGGTGCTACGGGTTCGGCTGAGTGGGGCTGGTGGCAGCAAGTGGAAGGGCTGGTGTTAGGGTGATAGGGGAGTGGATTAGGTGGCTGAGAGTGGATAGGGAGTGAAGAAGTAGTAAGGTAGGATATAGGGGACTTACCGGGTGAAGAGATGGTGGCGGGTAGAAAGGGATCAACCGGATGATGGTGGTGATGGTGGCGTTCGGCTGAGCTGGGGAAGTGGTGCAGGTGGTGGCGGGATGTGGAGCAGGTGGTGGCGGGATGTGGAGCAGGTGGTGCAGGTGGAGATTCGGCTGAGCTGGGGAAATGGAGGACCCAGCTGGGAATGGGTGGACTGCTAGGTGATGAAACCCGCCCCCAAGGGGGGGGGTTTATATAGGGCTGGGCTAGGTCGGTTAGGGCTGGGTTTGGGGTAGTGGTTAGGTGGTTTAGGTAGGGTGGTATGATGATAAGGTGGGCTGGAAAGGGGTAGGGCCAGATATTTTAAATACAAGTGGTTTGGGTAGGTTGTGGGCTAGGGGTGGTTTAGGGGTTTAGGGTTTAGTTAGGTGGGTTGGTTCTAGGGTGAGGTTTAGTGAGCTAGGTTAGGTGATTAGGCTAGGATTAGGCTAGGTTTAGGGAAATTAACCTAGGTTTAGGGAAGGATTAGGGAAGTGGGTTAGGTGATTAGGTTGGGATTAGGCCGGGATTAGGGAAGTAGGTTAGGTGATTAGGCTCAGATTAGGGGCGGATTAGGGTGGAAGGCTAGGATTAGGTATTTTTGGTTAGGTTTAGGTGAAGGAGCTCCCTTTGCATGGCCCATAGACCTTAACCATATCATGTTGGTGCAGCCCTAGGTTAGGTTTTGGCTAATTACAAGCTTAAACCCACTTAATTAGGCTAACCCACATGATTAACCCCAAACTTGATACACAAGTCAAGCTTAATTACAACACACACTTGATCTTATCCACCCCACTCTCTCTCATGCCCATAATCCCACGTGAAATTCAAGTGGGCCCCACCTCCATTTATGAGAAGGTGATGTGGGCCATGGATATGGATATTGGATTGGATTTTTGAATCCAAGTCCAAATCCAAGTCCATAGATGGGTTTGGATTGGGATCTGGATATATATGGTCTAGATCCGATCCAAACTGAACTCTGACTCCTTCGAGCTGTGTTCGAAACGGACGGTTTGTGCGGGGCCTGACAGCATCAGTGCTCCGTCTGCGTTGGGTCTTCGCCAACATGATCGTCCGCCTCTGTTTTCGCCTTCCGGAGATGACTTGAAACAATGTTTTGATGATAACAGGGTCTTGGACGTTCGAGATCCTGGGGGTGTGGATTTGATACAAGAGTTGCTATGTCGGGCTCGACATGTACTCCGGTTCCAGGCTCTCCTTAGCTCTCCTGGTCCTATTTGGATTAGACCAAGCTGCTTCGGGGTTTCAAAACATGTTTTAAAAAGGTTTTAAAAGCCATATTGTATATTTTTGAAATACAGAGTTCAAAACATATGTATAGGGTTGTCTGGAAGGCTCCTGGGTTTCCAGACTCAAAATGGCCCTTTGCGGGGCTGCTTTTACAAAACCAGGTTGTTTCGAGGAATTCGTGGGATTTCGGGGTGTTTACAAATGCCCCTCTTTGGCCTTGTCCAAATCGATTTGGATAAGGGCAAAGATGACAAACACCCCTTTCAATGTCTCCCTAGATCTAGCCACGAAGAATATGGGATCATCCCAATTTTTAGCAAAATCTCAATTTACAAGACTCTGGTAGGAGGAGATATCACGCCAAAAGGGATTGTACTATGGAGTCTGGTCCTATATGGGATCATGTTTATGCACATGTTCATGCGTGGAATGCAGATGACATGGGTGTGGCGCCAGGAGTGGCGACCTCCCAGAGACCAGATGTGGTCGAACTCTAGAGACTTATAAGGCCCACTGCTCCAAGTGAGCAAAATCCTATGCTGTTCGATGTTCGGTTTTCAAAACTTATTTACAAAAGTTATTTACAAAAGGGACAACTGTCTTGAGTCTCGATCCTAAGGATCTCGAGCTCTTCGTGCTTGCCCTTGTTTGAGTCTTAACACTCGCTTATCTTGCGGAGGTTTTATAAGAAAACAAGTTGTATTTCAAATTCCTACGCCTTACTCGAAACGTCGAATTCTCAAACAAGATGAAATTCAAGTAAGTAAATCCTATTTTTACTTTAGGATTCCTCGAAATGAACCATGCTTTAGCTTGGGATAAGCCAGGGATGGGAAAGAGATACCACGGTCCCTTCTGAAGCATCCCGTGGTTTGAGGCACAGAAGGCGGAAAATTGTTCTTTTTTAGCTTTTTGGCCTTTTTTCCTTTTTTTCATCGAGGGTCTCCCTTTGGGAGTATTTTTTCTTTAATCCCTCTTTTTCACAAGAGAATCGATTTTTCTTTTGAATTCTGGTTTCTTTCTTTTGGAAAGATACTTTGAATGGGAAATTCCCTTTTGTTTGGGCCTTTGTTTTCCTTTTGGAAATAGAAGAGAAGAGGGGAGGACTTATCCCAAGCCTACACTCGATCCATTCCAGATTAGCCTATTTAGAAATAGCACGTACCACTTGCAAGTATCTTGCTATGTTGAACTAGGCCTTTCTTTGTAAGAAGAAGGATTTTGAAATGTAACCACGATTTTGAAGACTCTGCTCTTTCACAAGTGCGAATTCTCTCACTCAGGGTCACACGAGTTTGCCTTTGCACCTTATTCACATGTCTCAGGGCAGCTATCCCTAAAATTTTCGAAAACTGGAATTTAACCCAAATCCGACACATGATACTTCTTTAAGTATTGAACATTGATAGGATCTGCTAAAATCCTACCTTCTACATCGATCAACCAATACAAATTATTCGTGGTGGTTGCACGTACAACATAGGGTCCATCCCAGTTGGGGCGCCACTTGCCTAAGGGGTGTGGGCCATGATAATGGATGGTTTTTAAGACCAGATCTCCCACTTCAAAGTGGCGAGGTCTCATGTGTTTGCTATAATGTCGGGCTATCTTTTGCCGGTATGCACGAGCATGATCTATGGCAAGGAGTCACCTCTCATCTAGCAAATCTAGTTCGGCCATCCTAGCATGCTGAAACGTCTCTAGGGGGAGGTCGAGTGCTATGGATGTATGGAATGAATGCAGTTGAGTATGAATGGGAAGAACGGCGTTTGTGCCATAGACCAATTCGAATGGTGTGGCATTCGTGGGAGTCCGGATGGAAGTCCTATAAGCCCATAAGGCTTCATCCAACTTCTCATGCCATGTTCTACCCTTCTCTAAGGTTTTCTCAATTATGCTAATGAGAGTCTTGTTTGTGGCTTCGGCTTGGCCGTTGCCTTGAGGGTAGTAGGGCGAGGAGAAGTGGTGAGTTATGCCATACGTGTTGCACAACTTAACCATCCGCTCGTTCTTGAATGGGGTGCCATTATCAGACACAAGGTCTCGTGGAACCCCAAATCGAGCCGAGATATTCCTCCGGATGAAGGCCACCACATGTTGCCCCATCACATTGGTTAGGGAAATGGCTTCCACCCACTTGGAGAAATACTCCGTGGCTGCTAAAATAAATCGATGCCCATTCGAGGCCTTTGGAAATATTGGGCCTACGATATCAAACGCCCACATGGTAAATGGCCAGGGGCTAACCACGGAATGCAATGCAGATGATGGGATATGAATGGCGTGCCCATGTACTTGACATGGATGACACTTCCTAACATGGTCGTGGCAATCCCTTTTCAGGGTGGACCAAAAATAGCCCCCTCTAAGTATTTTCATTGCCATCATGTTGGCATTTACATGACCTCCACATTCTCCATCGTGAAACTCGTGCATCACTATCCTAGCCTCCTCTAGGTCGATACACCTACGCAGAATGCCGGTAAAACTTTTTTTGTACAAAACCCCACCCAGAATGGTGTATCGGGTTGAAATCTTACGAATGAATGCCTTATCTTTGGATGTGGCATCCTCGGCGAATCCCCCATTTTCTAAAAACTGTTTGATGTCATAAAACCAGGGTTTTTCAATAGACTCTTGGTTATTTTGGCAAATATCCAAGTCGTGTGTGGATGGGTGGGGCGCATGCCATATTTCCAAAGATCTGGTCCCTGAAATGGGATCGACCTTCAGGGCTGAACCCAAGGAGGAGAGCGCATCGGCGATGCCATTGTCCTCTCTTCCTACGTGTGTGAGTTTACACGATTGGAAGGACTGGACCAATCGAGTGGCCAACTCGTGATATGGAAGTAGTTTCTCATTACGTACTTGCCAAAATTTCAAAACCTGGTTTATGACAAGGAGTGAATCTCCAAAGACCTCGATGCATGATGCCCCTAGAGTTTTCGAAATTCTTAAGCCTTGTATGAGTGCTTCATACTCAGCTACGTTGTTGGAACATTCGAAATCTAAGCGGACCGCTATGGGAATCTCACCCTTTTCAGGGGAGATTAGGATGACCTCAGCACCAGCCCCTCGTTGGTTTCGTACCCCATCGAAGTGCATCTTCCACACTTAGTTTTCGAAAGAATTTGCCAAAATGTGGTTTTGAAAATGGTTTTGCGATATGCCTTCATCAGGCATTTCGACAAGAGTGGGATATGTGTCCTCTATGGGGAACTCAGCCACGTAATCTGCTAGGGCTTGCCCCTTAATGGAGATCTGGTGTCGGTATTTCAGATCATACTCCATTAGAAGGAGTTGCCATTTGCCCAATCTGCCCGTGAGAATGGGTTTTTCGAATAAGTGCTTGATTGGATCAAGCTTGGACACTATCCACATCTCATAATCTAGGA
This sequence comes from Brasenia schreberi, assembly GCA_036023115.1. Classification (NCBI taxonomy): domain Eukaryota; kingdom Viridiplantae; phylum Streptophyta; class Magnoliopsida; order Nymphaeales; family Cabombaceae; genus Brasenia; species Brasenia schreberi. The sequence goes on from JAYKKT010000088.1 coordinate 16,233,377, forward strand.
AATAGTGTCTGAATTTCTGGCAGGCCCAGACTAGGGCCAAGCACGTCTTCTCCATGGCTTGATAATTTCGTTCATAAGCCAAGAGAGTTTTCGAAATATAGTAGATGGCATACTCCTTATGGGTGTCATCCTCGTATTGAGCCAACAGGGCTCCTAAAGCATTCGAATGCACGGAGATGTATAATAAAAGCGGCTTTCCTTGCTTTGGAGGATTCAAAACGGGGGGATTAACCAAGTATGCCTTCAGTCTCTTGAAGGACTTCTGGCATTCGTCATCCCATAAGAATTTCGTGCCCTTCCTCAACAGTTTGTTGAAGGGTTCGCATCTAGTGGCCAGATTCGATATGAATCGGCGAACGGATTGTAAACGACCTTGGAGGCTACGGATTTGGGTGAGATTGGAGGGTAGAGCCATGTCTATGATGGCTCGACACTTAGAGGGGTCGACTTCTATTCCCCTTTGGCTCACCATAAAGCCTAGAAGCTTCCCTGATTCTACCCCGAACACACATTTTTGAGGGTTTAGCTTCACTTTGTAAAGCCTAAGCCTTTCGAAAATCTTTTGTAAACATTCGATATGGGTGCATCGGGTTTTGGATTTCGCCAAGAGATCATCTACATACACTTCTACAAGCTCATGAATTTGATCATGGAAGATCGTGGTCATGGCTCGTTGGTATGTTGCACCGGCATTTTTCAAACCAAAGGGCATGACTGTATAGCAGTACGTGCCCCATGGGGTTGTGAAGGCGGTCTTACCCTGATCTCGTGGGCTTAGCTTGATTTGATTATAGCCTGAATAGCCATCCATGAATGAAAACATTTCATGATTTGCAGTACTATCGACTATCAAATCTATGTTTGGTAAAGGATAATTATCCTTTGGAGTGGCTTTATTCAGGTTTTTGAAATCGATGCATATTCGAATTTTCCCATTGGTTTTTCGAACTACAACGATATTTGACAACCAATCAGAATACGCAATGGGTTTTATAAATCCAGCTTTTAGCAGATCTTCTAAACCCTCTTTGACTTGTGTGTGTACATTCGGGTGTATTTTCCTAAGCTTCTGCTTTATGGGTTTTACACCTGCATCTAAGGGAAGACGATGTTCGACAATGTTGGGATCTATGCCCGGCATGTCTTCATACGTCCATGCAAACACATCTAAATAGGTTCGTAGAAATGCAATGAATGCTAACCTTTCAGTTTCATGCAAGCATGCGCCTATTTTGATGGATTTGGGATTGAAATCATCCCCTAGGTTCACTTCTATGAAATCTCCTCCTACTGACTGGGAAGGTCTTTCAAAATCGAGAATTTTATGAAATTCTGGGAGCTCAGAAGTGGGATCTTCCTCCAAGGGATCCACTTCTGGGCTTTGATCATTCTCGTGGGCTATAGACCCGAGGGAATTTGATGCGTGGTTTTCAAAATGACCTGGTTTTGCACTTGGATTTTCAAGTGATTTTGAAACTTTTGGTCTGGCTATGCAGACGACGTTTCTTTCGAAATCCTTTTCTTTTGCCAAAGTCCTACCAGGAGCAGCTATGTACAAAATCTTTTTGGTATTTTCTAAATTTTCGATTTTTTTGGTTTTTTGTAAAACAAGAACCTTGGGAACTATACAAAGTACTCTATTTTCGAGTTTTTGTTTTTCCATTGTTTTTGGTTTTTCTTGTTTTTCGATTTTTTTGATTTTAAGGTTTTCAAATGTTTTTGTATTTTTAGAAAAGGGATCTTCCGTCATACCTACAAAGGAAAAACACTACGGGTTAGACTCGGAATAGGAGGTCTAAATCGTAGGTCTCTTCTAAGGCAGGTTCCGGGGCACCCTTGACCCAGGTGGTCACAGGGGGTGGCTCCGGCGGTATTCGGGGAGTATAGCCGATCCCATATCGGCTTGGATTGGCCCTAGGAAGGATGGGCTCTAGGAGACCCTGGTTCTGTGCCCCTAGACTCTTGTAGGGCGTGTAGCCCATGTTCAACAACATGTTCCACGACTTTTTGTTTTTCGAAAAAGTTGGATACAAGTCGTGGTCCTGGAACATGCTATCGTCCATATTGTGCTCATATGGCCTCTTGTCTAGGGGCTTTAGAAATAGGGAACGCTTGGGTCGTCCTAGAAGGGTTAGAATCGAGAGGGAGTCTGCTTTAGGCGGCCCCTTCACATATACAACCTTCCTAGGGTTGTTCAACACGAGCCGAGGTGGCTCGACCATAATTTGCCCCAAGTTAGCCTCATGGGCCTAGGAGCTTGATAAACAAGGGGAGTTTATGATCCCCTGAAGCTGTGGGTGACTCTCACCTAGGATTACAATGACCTGGTCCCTAAAAGGGATCTTAACACACCTATGGAAGGTGGATGCCACAGCGTACAAACTGTGTATCCAGGGCCTTCCCAACAACAGGTTATAATGGGGGTGGATGTCCAAGACATGGAACACCCCCGTGTGTTCGATCCCTCCCGTTTCCATTGGGAGTTCGATGGATCCTAAAGGTCTAGACGCAGTTGATGCTGCTGCAGGACTTTACGGTCCCGTCAGCAGCTGCTGCAGGGCTTTACGGTCCTTTTGTGTGAAGGACTCGTGGTATTGGTTGCCTTCCATTACGGAGGCCTCTTTGTGCTTGCGAGGTTTTTCAGATTTTTTCTTAGTCCTTTGTTCACCGTTTGATGAACACGAATCGCCTACTTTAGCCTCTTGGCTGAGAGCATCGATTTTGGCCTCAAATTCCCTTCTTAGGTCCTCGATTTCATCTAGCTTGATTTTGTTTTTGAAAATCCTCCTAGAGTGAGAACTTGATGCGCATGAGTCTTGGCTCGACACTTCACTTGGATTGGATTTTGACATTCTTTTCAAGCTTTTTCAAAATTTCCTAAGTATAAGCAAAGAAAACAAAGTTAAAAACGACACTTCTTTGAAAATTTTTCGCAAGCTCCTAACTTAACTCGATTTTTGAAAGACTCACGTCCCACCGGGCGTGCCAATCTCTATAGACGCAGGAAAATCCCCGCCTCCCTTTTGGCTTCTTAGGGCCTGGAGCGGATCCTCTCATGTGTCTAAGGCCTATTTGTATAAACAGGACGTGCCAGCTAGCTTACCTAAACTAGCGAAGATATATTTTAAATATGGCTCCTAACGTGGCGACTGTGAGCAAGTGAGCTCTTGTCGTCGCAGACCTTCTTGCACCGATGCGCAAGGGTCAGTCTGTACGCTTTAAAAATCGAGTTTAGGGTAGAAAAAGCCTACGAAGCGGTTCGAGGTGTTTGACTCGGGTCTTTTTAATGCGATTGCAGATTTTTAGATCACGTGGATTTGCACGTGCCTAAGTCTTTCTTTTTATCCCTTTAAGGGCCACCTAGGTGTGTGTTATGAACACTCCACTACATGGGCAAATTTGAGTGGGAGTACGGGGCTTGCTTTTTATGCAATATGCGTCCTACCTCATGGTATGGCGTAGATGCAATGCAAACTCACGCTACTCCAAAGGGAAAACCTGAATGTAAAGACAATGCCGAAGGGAAATAACCGAAGGGAAATGACTTGTAATGTAAATGCCGAAGGGAGATATGTATATAAGGTATATATGGGCCCTTACTCGGGTCTTGCAAATAAGAGCGAAGGCTCAATGTGGGTGCGTGCTTGAATTGAAAGACTTACACACACGACATGAAATAAAACCCAAATATAACTTGCAATACGGCCTTGATTAAGGTCTTGGGAATAAGAGCGAAAGATAAATGTGTGTGAGTGCTTCAATTGAAGTACTATGCACACAACATGAAATTAAACCCAAATAGTATAACACGGCCCTTACTTGGGTCTTTCAAATAAGAGCGAAAGCTCAATGTGTGTGAGTGCTTGAATTGAAAGACAACATACACGACATGAAATGAAACCCAAATAGTATAGCATGGCCCTTACTTGGGTCTTTCAAATAAGAGCGAAGGCTCAATGTGTGTGAGTGCTTGCATTGAAAAGACTTACACACACGACATAAAATGAAACCCAAATAGTATAGCACGACCCTTACTTGGGTCTTTCAAATAAGAGCGAAAGCTCAATGTGTGTGAGTGCTTGAATTGAAAAGACTTACACACACGACATAAAATGAAACCCAAATAGTATAGCACGTCCCTTACTTGGGTCTTTCAAATAAGAGCGAAGGCTCAATGTGTGTGAGTGCTTGAATTGAAAGACAACACACCCAACTTAAGCAAAACCCTATGTAAGTTAAAGTATATATGTATATTTATATCTTAGGGGCTGATTAGGACCGTGTGTGTTCAAAATCGTGCACGACTAAGAGAGTGCATGTGTGTGTGGGTGTGCCAAGCCACGTTATTACAAGTGGGGGGAGACTATGCTCTGTTATTACAACCCCGTATCAAATTAAATTTTAAGCAAGTATACAACTAAGGACCGAGTTAGGCACTTACTTATAGCTGGTCCGAAGATGCCTTGCTTGAGCGTGGGCTTGGCCTTCGCCTTGGGTTGCAAGAGGGAGCTCCGCAAAGTTGAACGACAAGAGGGGCTGCTAGCCGGGTGCCTTGGGTGCGCGGGAAGGGCGCCTTGAAGGTGGCCGGCGGCTAGAAAGAGAGTATCTTGGTGTGTGGGGCTAAAGTGACTAAGTAGGGTCACTAAGGGAGGGCGTAGTGTTAGGAAGTATGGCACTAAGGTAGAGACCAAGGGAGTGTCTAAGGGAATGCCTAGGGGAAGTATGTGGCTGGCGGGCGGCTGGCCGAATGGATGTAGTATAGTCGGTTGGAGTGGCCGACTGCTAGGGAGACTTGGTGGTGGCCGGCTACTAGGGTGGCTAGGGATGTGGTGGATGGGAAGGGACCTAGCTAGGGTATGTGGTAAGATGGAGTTAGGGGCTGATGGGAGGTGATAGGGGCAGGTCTTAGGGAACTAGGTGGAGTGGCCGGGTGTTGCTAGGGGAGATGGTTCAAGGCGGGTATTTGGAGTGGCTAAGGTCTGGCCGAATGGGTAGGATGGCGGGCAGGTGGTGTTGGGGTGGTGTGGTGGTGGTGTAGGTGGTTGAGAGTGGAGGGGGAGAGAAGAAGAGATAGAATTAGGTTGAGACACTAACCGGGTGGTGATGGGAGGTGGCAGATGGAAGAGGAGCAGCCGGGTGTCTTGGATGCGCAAGATGGGGTTCGGCTAGACGGAATGGTGGCGATGTGGAGCTTGGTTGGAGCGGTGGTGGTGGTGGTGCTTGGCTGGGAGGTAGTGGCGTAGGTGGTGGCTGGCTGTGGGGCAAGTGGAGCAAGGTTGGAGTCGGCTGGGTAGGAGGGGATGAGAGAAGATGGGAAACCCGCCCCTTAGGTGGGGGGGGGGGGGGGTTTATATAGGGTTGTAAAAGTCGGTTGGGGCTGGTATTAGGAGGGTGGTTAGGTGGTTTAGGTAGGGGTGGTGTGGTGATAAGGTGGGCTGGTATTGGGGTAGGGCCAGATATTTTTATACTAGGGGTTTTGGGTAGATTGTGTGCTAGGTTTAGGTGGGGTGGTTTAGAGGTTTAGGGTTTAGCTAGGTGGGTTGGTTTTGGGGTGAAGTTTTGTGAGGTGGGTTAGGTGATTAGGCTAGGATTAGGTTAGGTTTAGGGAAATTAACCTAGGTTTAGGGAAGGATTAGGAAAGTGGGTTAGGTGATTAGGTTGGGATTAGGCCGGGATTAGGGAAGTGGGTTAGGTGATTAGGCTAGGATTAGGACAGGATTAGGGTAAAAGGCTAGGATTAGGTGTTTTTGGTTAGGATCAGATTAAGGAGCTCCCTTTGCATGACCCATAGACCTTAATTACATCATGTTGGTGTAGCCCTAGGTTAGGTTTTGGCTAATTACAAGCTTAAACCCATGTTAACTAGCCTAACCCACATGATTAACCCCAAACTTGACACACAAGTCAAGCTTAATTACAACACTCCCAAATCTTATCCTCCCCCACTCTCTCTCATGCCCATAATCCCACGTGAAATTCAAGTGGGCCCCACCTCCATTTATGAGAAGGTGATGTGGGCCATGGATATGGATATTGGATTGGATCTCTGGATCCAAATCCAAATCTAGGTCCATACATGGGTTTGGATTGGGATCTGGATATATATGGTCCAGATCCAATCCAAACTGAATTCTGACTCCTTCGGGCTGTGTTCAAAACGAACGGTTTGTACGGGGTCTGACAGCATTAGTACTCCGTCTGCGTTGGGTCTTCGCTAACATGATCGTCCGCCTCTGTTTTTGCCTTCTGGAGATTACTTCAAATGATGTTTTGATGATAACATGGTCTTGGACGTTCGAGATCCTGGGGGTGGATTCAATATGAGAGTTGCTATGCCGGGCTCGACTTGTGCTCCGGTTCCGGGCTCTCCTTAGCTTTTCTGGTCCTGTCTTGATTTGGCCAAGCTGCTTCGGGGTTTCAAAATGTGTTTTAAAAGATATTTAAAACATACAAAGTTTAAAACATATGTACAGGGTTGCCTGGAAGGCTCCTGGGTTTCCAGACTCAAAATAGCCCTTTGGGGCTGCTTTTATAAAACCAAGTTGATTTGAGAAATTCGTGGGATTTTGGGGTGTTTACAGAGTGCTTCATACTCAGCTATGTTGTTGGAACATTCGAAATCTAGGCGGATTGCTATGGGAATCTCGCCCTTTTCAGGGGAGATGAGGATGACCCCAGCACCAGCCCCTCGTTGGTTTCGTGCCCCATCGAAGTGCATCTTCCACACTTGGTTTTCGAAAGAATTTGCCAAAATGTGGTTTTGGAAATAGTTTTGCAATATGCCTTCATCAGGCATTTCATCAAGTGTGGGATATGCATCCTCCAGGGGGAACTCAGCCACGTAGTCAGCTAGGGCTTGCCCCTTAATGGAGATTTGGTGGTGGTATTTCAGGTCATACTCCATTAGAAGGAGCTGCCATTTGCCCAATCTACCTGTGAGAATGGGTTTTTCAAACAAGTGCTTGATTGGACCAAGCTTGGACACTATCCAGATCTCATGATCTAGGAAATAGTGTCGAAATTTTTGGCAGGCCCAGAGTAGGGCCAAGCACGTCTTCTCCATGGCTTGATAATTTCGTTCGTAAGCCAAGGAAGTTTTCAAAATATAGTAGATGGCATACTCCTTATGGGTGTCATCCTCGTATTGAGCCAATAGGGCTCCTGAAGCATTTGCATGCACGGAAATGTAAAGCAAAAGAGGTTTTCCTTGCTTTTGAGGATTCAAAACGGGGGGATTAACCAGGTATGCCTTTAGTCTCTCGAAGGACTTCTAGCATTCGTCATCCCATAAGAATTTTGTGCCCTTCCTCAACAACTTGTTAAAGGGTTCGCATCTAGTCGCCAGATTTGATATAAATCGGCGAACGGACTGTAATCGACCCTGGAGGCTACGAATTTGGGTGAGATTGGAGGGTGGAGCCATGTCTATGATGGCTTGACACTTAGAGGGGTCGACTTCTATACCCCTTTGGCTCACCATAAAGCCTAGAAGCTTCCCTGATTCTACCCCAAATACACATTTTTGAGGGTTTAGCTTTACTTTGTAAAGCCTAAGCCTTTCAAAAATCTTTTGCAAACATTTGATATGAGTGCATCGGGTTTTGGATTTCGCCAAGAGATCATCTACATACACTTCTACGAGCTCATGAATTTGATCATGGAAGATCGTAGTCATGGCTCTCTAGTATGTTGCACCGGCATTTTTCAAACCAAAGGGCATGATTGTATAGCAGTACGTGCCCCATGGGGTTGTAAAGGCGGTCTTACCCTGATCTCGTGGACTTAGTTTGATTTGATTATAGCCTGAATAGCCATCCATAAACGAAAACATTTCATGATTTGCAGTACTATCGACTATCAAATCTATGTTTGGTAAAGGATAATTATCCTTTGGAGTGGCTTTATTCAGGTTTCTGAAATCGATGCATATTCGAATTTTTCCATTGTTTTTTCGAACTACAACGATGTTTGACAACCAATCAGAATACGCAATGTGTTTTATAAATCCGACTTTTAGCAGATCTTCTAAACCCTCTTTGACTTGCGTGTGTACATTCGGATGTATTTTTTTAAGCTTCTGCTTTATGGGTTTTACATCCGTATCTAAGGGAAGACGATGTTCAACAATGCTGGGGTTTATGCCCGGCATGTCTTCATACGTCCATGCAAACACATCTAAATAGGTTCGTAGAAATGCAATGAATGCAGATCTTTCATGTTCATGCAAACATGCGCCTATCTTGATGAGTTTGGGATTGGAATCACTCCCTAGGTTTACCTCTATGAAATCTCCTCCTACTGAATTGGAAGGTCTTTGAAAATCGAGAATTTTATGAAATTCTGGGAGCTCAGAAGTGGGATCTTCCTCAAGGGGATCCACTTCTGGGCTTCGATCATTCTTGTGGGTTATAGACCTGAGGGAATTTGATGCGTGAGTTTTTAAAAGACCTGGTTTTATACTTGGATTTTCAGTTGATTTTGAAATTTTTAGTTTGGCTATGCAGACGACATTCCTTTCGAAACCCTTTTCTTTTTCCAAAGTCCTACCAGGAGCAGCTATGTACAAAATCTTTTTGGTATTTTGTAGATTTTCGATTTTTTTGGGTTTTTGCAAAACAAGAACTTTAGGAACTATACAAACTACCCTATTTTCGAGTTTTTGATTTTCCAATGTTTTTGGTTTTTGCAATTTTTTGATTTTAAGTTTTTCAAATGTTTTTGTATTTTTATGAAAGGGATCTTCCATCATACCTACAAAGGGAAAACACTACGGGTTAGATTCGGAATAAGAGGTCTAAGTCGTAGGTCTCTTCTAGGGTAGGCTCCAGGGCACCCTTGACCTAGGTGGTCACAAGGGGTGGCTCTGGCGGTATTTTGAGAGTATAGTCGATCCCATATCGGCTTGGGTTGGCCCTAGGAAGGATGGGCTCTAGGAGACCTTGGTTTTGTGCCTCTAGACTTTTATAGGGCGTATAGCCCATGTTCAACAGCATGCTCCACGATTTTTTATTTTCTGAAAAGTTAGGATACAAATCGTGTTCCTAGAACTTGCTATCGTCCATATCATGCTCGTATGCTTTTTGTCCAGGGGTTTTGGAAATAAGAGATGTTTGGGTCTTCCTAGAAGGGTCAGGATTGGGAGGGGGCCTGCTTTGGGCGGTCCCCTGATGTATACGACCTTCCGAGGACTTTCTAACACGAGCCTTGGCAGCTCAACCATGGTCTGCCCCAGGTTAGCCTCATGGGCCTGGGAGCTCCACAAACAAGGGGAGTTTATGATCCCCTGAAGCTGAGGGTGACTCTCACCTAGGATCACCATGACTTGGTCCCTAAAAGGGATCTTGACACACCTGTGGAAGGTGGATGGCACAACGCAAAAGCTGTGTATCTAGGGCCTTCCCAACAACCGGTTATAATGGGGGTGGATGTCCAAGACATGGAACACCCCCGTGTATGTGATCCCTCCCATTTCTATAGGGAGTTCGATCGATCCTAAGGGTCTAGACGCATTCCCATCGTATCCAATGATAACGATGGGGCTTGGGTTCACAGAAGTCAAGGTGACTCCGATTTGATACGCCACATGAAGTGGAAGGATGTTGAGCCCTCCTCCCCCATCGACTAGGCACCTGTCCAGAGAGTGGTTATTTAGAACCACCTCGATATGTAGGGCCTGGTTGTGGGACTCATAGGGTCTATCTACATTATCTTCCGAGAAAGTGATGGGCGATTTCACTCCTATTGACGCCACTTGGTCAGACAGGGATTCAGGACTTATGTTCGACCTAACCTTAGCTCTTTCTAGAATTTTCTCTAGCACGAGTCTATGCCTAGGCGAAGTTTGTATAAGCTCTAGGATAGACATGTGGATAGGAATCTTTGAAAGATGGTTTTCGAAATCATAAGGGTTTAAAACAATTTTTCCTTTGTCTGCTTTTGGCAGAACTCTAGGAATACATGCTTTTGAGGGGCAGGCACACTGACCACCTTTTTAGCACCTTGTAGGTGTGGGGGTTGATAGATCCTCCCGGATCTTGTCACTTCCCCCACGACCAACCTAGGGTTCGCACTTAAACTGGCTCTAATTGAGAGCTTTGGAACACCTTGGATTTTTAAAACTAGTTTAGTCGGGGATTTAGCTCTTGGTGGTCCCCGGATGACTACTTGGGCAGGCTTCTTGTAAAGTACAGGGGTAGACGCACAAGTGGATCGACAAGACTCAGACGAATGTGCTAGATCTTTCGAAAATGTGAGGGTACATACCTCCTTTCCTTTCCCACTGCTACTGGCGTGCTTGGGAAAGGTTCTTTAAAGATAGCTTGAGTTGGCTCAGGTTCCATAGTGACCTAGAGTCGGCCCTCCGCTATCAAGTCCTCGATTTTGTTTAAAAGGGAGAAACAACGCTTTGTATCATGGCCTTTGAGCCGATGATATTTACAAAAGCGGTTTAAATGTCCCCCTTTGGAAGTGACTCTCTCGGGGATTTCGGGAAGTTCAATCATGCCGTGGGCAAGTAGGAGGTCTAGGACCTCCGACACAGGTTGCCCTAGTAGTGTGTACTCCCGTTTTTCAATAGGTTTTTGAAAGTTTCTCTCCTTTTTGTTTTCTGGTTTTTCAAAATTTTTTGAAGTGCTCGCCGGACCTGGATCCACCCGGACATTGGCGATTTTATGGGGTTTTGCCCCTTTGTCCATCGTGGGTAGCCCATAAGTGATTGGCTTCTCCAAGCGGGTTTTGGAAATGGCACTTCCTTTCTATAAGTGATCGTATATCCCCTTTTTCAAGTTTGTTTCGATAAGGGATGCTTTTTTGATCAACTTATGGAAAGTTGAGATTTCATGAAGCGAGAGAAGGGTCTTTAGCTCACTTTTAAAATTATCCAGGATGAGCATGACTGCGCATGCTTCGGATATTGGCTCTCGCACTTGGCCTAAATGGGACCTCCATCGAATAATGAAGGCATGCACGTCTTCGTTCATGCCTTGCTTTGTATCCCTTAAAGTGTTTAAAGTTGGCGTGACTTCTACGTTATGTGCAAATCTTTGCATAAAGCAGTTCGCTAACTCTTCAAAAGTAGCGAACTGGCTCAAATCGTAGGAAGCCAGCCATTTGACAACTGTGCCTTTAAGGGATAGAGAGAACCAATACACCCATTTCATCGAGTCCTTTTTCTTCTTATGGGCTCGACGTGAGAAAAGTTGCAAGTGAGACCTAGGGTCTCCCATGCCGTCATACCGATGGAAGTTCGGTATCTCATCGTCACTGTCTGTTTCATAATCCATGGGTAGGAAATCAGACAGGGCGTAACTCCTTTTCTCTTTATTTTGCCCTTTCAGCAGCTGCTGTAGGGCTTTATGGTCCTTTTATGTGAAGGACTCGTGGTATTGGTTGCCTTTCATTATGGAGGCCTCTTTATGCTTGCGAGGTTTTTCAGTTTTTTTCTTGGCACTTTGTTTACCATTCGATGAACATAAATCGCCTGCCTCTTGGCTAAGAGCATCGATTTTGGCCTTGAATTCCCTTCTCAAGTCTTCTATCTTGTCTATCTTGATTTTATTTTTTAAAATCCTTCTACAGTGAGAACTTGATGCGCATGAGCCTTGGCTCGACACTTCACTTGGGTTGGATTTTGACATGCTTTCAAGCTTTTAAAAATTCCTACGTATGAAGCAAAACAAGTAAGAGAGTTTAAAAATGACACCTTTGGAAAATTTTTCGCAAGTTTCCTAAGATAACTCGATTTTAAAAAGACTCACGTCCCACCGGGCGTGCCAAATCCTGTAGACGCAGAAAGATCCCGCTTCTGGTTCTTAGGCCTGAAGCGAATCTTTTCGTGTGTCTAAGTTCTATTTAAGCAAAAGGGCATGCCAGCTAGCTTACTTAAGCTAGCGAAGAAATACTTTGAAATCTGACTCCTAACGTGGCGACTGTGAGCAAGGAAGCTCTTTTCGTCGTAGACCTTCTTGCACCGATGCACAAGGATCAGTCTGTACGCTTTAAAAATCGAGTTTTAAAATATGAGAACCTACGAAAATGTTTGAGGTGTTCGATTCGGGTTGTTTTTGGTATGATTTTCAAGTTTTATTTCACGTGGATTTGCACGTGTGTAGACGTAGAAAATTTCTGCCTCCTGGTTCTTAGGCATGGAGCAAACCTTTTCGTGTGCCTAAGTCCTATTTAAACAAACAGGGCGTGCCAGCTAGCTTACTTAAACTAGCGAAGATATATTCTAAAACCTGACTTCTAACGTGGCGACTGTGAGCAAGCAAGTCTTGTCGTCGCAGACCTTCTTGCACCGATGCGTAAGGGTCAGTTTGTACGCTTTTAAAATCGAGTTTTTGGAGTGTAAGAACTTACAAAAAGCAGTTCGAGGTGTTTGATTCGGGTCTTTTTGGTATGGTTTCAATTTTTAGATCACGTGGATTTACACGTGCCTAAGTCTTTCTTTTTATCCCTCTTTAGGGCCACCTAAGTGTGTGTTATGAACACTCCACTAAGATGTGGCAATTTTGAGTGGGAGTATGGGGTTTGCTTTGATGCAATGTACATCCTAACTCGTGGCATGGCGTATATGCAATGCAAACTCACGCTACTCCAAAGGGAAAACCCGAATTTAAAAGACAATACCGAAGGGAAATGACTTGTAATGTAAATGCCGAAGGGAAATGACTTGTAATGTAAATGCCGAAGGGAAATTGCAAAAGGGAAATATGGCTATATCTTAAGAGCAGAAAGGCTCAATTGTGCAAGTGTGTGCCGTGTATATATTGAAAGACTACGCACATAGCTAAACCTTAAAACCCGAATTGAAAAGACATAGCCAAAAGGGAAATACGTATATAGTATATATGAGCCCTTACTTGGGTCTTGCAAATAAGAGCGAAGGCTCAATGTGGGTGCGTGTGAAAATGTAAAGGCAACACACACGACTTCAAATGAAACCCAAATATAAATTGCAATATGGCCTTAACTAAGGTCTTGGGAATAAGAGCGAAAGCTCAATGTGTGTGAGTGCTTGAATTGAAGTACTACGCACACAACATGAAATTAAACCCAAATAGATATTGCAATATGGCCTTAACTAAGGTCTTGGGAATAAGAGCGAAAGCTCAATGTGTGTGAGTGCTTGAATTGAAGTACTACGCACACAACATGAAATTAAACCCAAGAATAGTATAACACGGCCCTTACTTGGGTCTTGCAAATAAGAGCAGAAGCTCAATGTGTGTGAGTGCGAGAATTTAAAGACAACACACCCAACTCAAACAAAACCCTACGCTACTTAAAGTATATACATAAACCTATATTTAAAGGGGCTGATTAGGCCCGTGTGTGTTCAAAATCGTGCACAACTAAGAGCGAGGTAGGCTCAAGTGCACGTGTGTGTGGGTTTGCCAAGCCACGTTATTACAAGCGGGGGGAGACTATGCTCCGTTATTACAACCCCTTGTCAAATTTAATTTAATTTAAGCAAGTCTACAACTAAGGACTGAGTTAGGCACTTACTTATAGCTGGTCCGGAGGTGACTTGCTTGAGCGTAGGCTTGGCTTCGCCTTGGGCTGCAAGAGGGAGCTCCTCGGAATGGAACGCAAGGGGAGATGCTGGCTGGGTGACTTGGGTGCGCGGGAAGGGCGCCTTGAAGCTAGCCGGCTGCTAGGAGCGTGCTGCCTTGGTGCTTTGGGCTAAGGTGACTAAGGAAGGTCACTAAGGGATAGTGTGGTGCTAGGGAAGGTGGCGCTAAAGGGGAGCCTAAAGGGAATGCCTAAGGGAAATGGGGTGGCTGCCAAATGGGTTTGGTGCAATCGGCTGGGGTGGCCGACTAGGGGAGTTTTTGTGGTGGCCGTTTGCTAGGGTAGCTAGGGATATTATGGATGGGAAGGGAGCTAGCTAGGGTGATGTGGAAGGTGGAGCTAAGGGCTGACTAGGAGTTGAAAGGGGCAGGTCCTAGGGAGCATGGTGGAAGGTGGCCGGGTATCACTAGGGGAGAAGGTAGAGAGCTGGGTGTTGAAAGGATTATGTCTGGCCGACTGGGTAAGGGTGGCGGGTGGCTGTGATTGGGGTGATGTAGTGGTGGTATGGGTGGTTGAGAGTGGAGGGGGAGTGAAGAGGAGATAGAGTTAGGTTGAGGTACTAACCGAATGGTGAAGAGGGGCGATGGATGGAAGAAGGGCAGCCGGGTGGTTGAAGGTTAAAGCTTAGGGTGGAGTTCAGCCGGGGGGTGGTGTTGGCGTGGAGTGGAGCAGGCTGGGAGGCGGTGGTGGCGGGAGGTGGAAGGCTTGGCTGGAAGGAGATTGGCCAAGGTCGGCTGGCCCAAGGTGGTCAAAGCTTGAAAAACCCGCCCACTAGGGGGGGTTTATATAGGTTTGGAGATGGCGGTTGGGGCTGGTATTTGGAGGGTGGTAAGGTAGTTTAGGGGGTGGTGATGTGGTGATAAGGTAGGCTGGTTTTGAGGAGGGGCCAGATATTTTAATACAAGGGGTTTTAGGTATATGGTGTGCTAGGTTTAGGTGGGGTAGTTTAGGGGTTTAGGGCTTAGCTAGGTGGGTTGGTTTTGGGGTGAGGTTTAGTGAGGTAGGTTAGGTGATTAGGCTAGGATTAGGTTAGGTTTAAGGAAATTAAGCTAGGTTTAGGGGAGGATTAGGGAAGTGGGTTAGGTGATTAGGTTGGGATTAGGCCGGGATTAGGGAAGTGGGTTAGGTGATTAGGCTAGGTTTAGGCCGGGATTAGGGTAAAAGGCTAGGATTAGGGGTTTTTACTTAGGATTGGTTTAGGGAGCTCCCTTTGCATAACCCATAGACCTTATTGCATCATGTTGGTGCAGCCCTAGGTTAGGTTTTTGGCTAATACAAGCTTAAACCCATGCTAATTAGGCTAACCCACATGATTAACCCAAAACTTGACACACAATTCAAGCTTAATTACAATCAACCCTCAAATCTTATCCTCCCCCACTCTCTCTCATGCCCATAATCCCACGTGAATTTCAAGTGGGCCCCACCTCCATTTATGAGAAGGTGATGTGGGCCATGGATGTGGATATTGGATTGGATCTCTAGATCCAAATCCAAATCCAAATCCACACATAGGTTTGGATTGGGATCTAGATATATATGGTCCAGATCCAATCCAAATTGAATTCTGACTCCTTCAGGCTGTGTTCGAAACGAACGGTTTGTGCAGGGTCTGACAGCATCAGTACTCTGTCTGCGTTGGGTCTTCGCCAGCATGATCGTCCGCTTCTATTTTCACCTTCCGGAGATGACTTCAAAAGATGTTTGCTGATAACAGGGTCTTAGACGTTCGAGATCCTGGGGATGGATTCAATACGAGAGTTGTTATGCTAGGCTCGACATGTGCTCCGGTTTCGGGCTCTCTTTAACTCTTCTGGTCCTGCTTTGATCAGGCCAAGCTTGCTTTGTGGGGTTTCAAAACATATTTTAACAGTTTTTAAAACATATTATACATATCTAAAACATAAAAAAGTTTAAAATATCTGTACAGGGTTGCCTGGAAGGCTCCTGGGTTTCTAGACTCAAAATAGCCCTTTGGGACTGCTTTTACAAAACCAGGTTTGTTTTGAGAAATTCGTGGGATTTCGGGGTGTTTACAGATGCCCCTCTTTGGCCTTGTCCAAATCGATTTGGATAAGGGCAAAGATGACAAACACCCCTTTCAATGTCTTCCTAGATCTAACCACGAAGAATATGGGATCATCCCAATCTTTAGCAAAATCTCACTTTTAAAAACCCTGGTAGGAGGAGATATCACGCCAAAGGGATATGTTATGGAATCTGGTCCTAAAATGGGATCAGGTTATGCAAGTGCCATGCGGGGAATGCAGATGCATGACATGGGTGCGGTGCCAAGAGTGGCGACCTCCCAGAGACCAGATGTGGTCGAACTCTAGAGACTTACAAGGCCTGCTGCTTCAAGTGAGCAAATCCTACGCTGTTCGATGTTCGATTTTTCAAAATCTATTTACAAAACTATTTACAAAAGGGGATAATTGTCTTGAGTCTCAATCCTAAGGATCTCGAGCTCTTCGTGTTTGCCCTTGCTTGAGTCTTGACACTCACTTTTCTACCGGAGGTTTTATAAGAAAACAAGCTATATTTCAAATTCCTACGTCTTAATCGAAACGTCGAATTCTCAAACAAGACGAAATTCAAGTAAGTAAATCCTATTTTTACTTTAGGATTCCTCGAAATGAACCATGTTTTAGCTTGGGATAAGCTAGGGATGGGAAAGAGATACCACGGTCCCTTCTGAAGTGTCCCATGGTTTATGACATAGAAGGTGGAAAACTGCTCCTTTTGAGCTTTTTTTTAGCCTCTTTTTTCTTTTTCTCATAGAGGGTCTCCCTTTGGGAGTATTTTTTCTTTAATCCCTCTTTTTCATAAGAGAATTGATTTTTCTTTTGAATTCTGGTTTCTTTCTTTTGGAAAGAGACTTTGAATGGGAAATTCCCTTTATTTGGGCTTTTGTTTTCCTTTTGGAAGGAGAAGAGAAGAGGGGAGGACTTATCCCAAGCTTACACTCGATCCATTCCAGATCAGCCTATTTAGAAATAGCACGTACTACTTGCAACTATGTTGCTATGTCGAACTAGGCCTTTCTTTGTAAGAAGAAGGATTTTGAAATGTAACCACGATTTTGAAGACTCCACTCTTTCACAAGTGCGAATTCTCTCACTCAGCGTCACACAACTTTGCCTTTGCACCTTATTTTCATGTCTCAGGGCAGCTATCCCTAAAATTTTCGAAAATGGGGAATTTACTACAAATCCTACACATGATACTTCTTTAAGTATTGAATATTGATACGATCTGCTAAATTCCTACCTTCTACATCGATCAACCAATACGAGTTGTTCGTAGTGGTTGCCAGAACAACATAGGGTACATCCCACTTGGGGCGCCACTTTCCAAGGGGATGTGGGCCACGATAGTGGATGATTTTCAAAACCAGATCCTCCACTTCAAAGTGGCGAGGTCTCATGTGTTTGCCATAGTGTCGGGCTATCCTTTGCCGGTATGCACGAGCATGATCCATGGCAAGGAGTCGCCTCTCATCTAGCAAATCTAGTTCGGCCATCCTAGCATGCTGAAGCGTCTCTAGGGGGAGGTCGAGTGCTATGGATGTATGGAATGAATGCAGTTGGGTATGAATGGGAAGAATGGCGTTTGTGCCATAGACCAATTCGAATGGTGTGGCGTTCGTGGGAGTCCGGATGGAAGTCCTATAAGCCCATAAGGCTTCATCCAGCTTCTTGTGCCACGTCCTACCTTTCTCTAAGGTTTTCTCAATTGTACAAATGGGAGTCTTGTTTGTGGCTTCGGCTTGGCCGTTGCCTTGAGGGTAGTAGGGCGAAGAGAAGTGGTGAGTTATGCCATATGTGTTGCACAACTTAACCATCCGCTCGTTCTTGAATGGGGTGCCATTATCAGACACAAGGTCTCATGGAACCCCAAATCGAGCCAGGATATTCCTCCTAATGAAAGCCACCACATGTTGCCCTAGCACGTTGGTTAGGGAAATGGCTTCCACCCACTTGGAGAAATTCTCTGTGGCTGCTAAAATGAATCGATGCCCATTCGAGGCTTTTGGAAATATTGGGCCTACGATGTCAAACGCCCACATGGTGAATGGCTAGGGGCTGACCACGGAATGCAATGCAGATGATGGGATATGAATGGCGTGCCCATGCACTTGACATGGATGACACTTCCTAACATGATCGTGACAATCCTTTTTCAAGGTGGACCAAAAATAGCCCCCTCTAAGTATTTTCATTGCCATCATGTTGGCATTAACATGACCTCCACATTCTCCATCGTGGAACTCATGCATCACTATCCTAGCCTCCTCTAGATCGATACACCTAAGCAGGATGCCGGTAAAACTCTTTTTGTACAAAACCCCACCCAGAATGGTGTATCGGGTCGAAATCTTACGGATGAATGCCTTATCTTTGGATGTGGCATCCTCGGCGAATCCCCCATTTTCTAAAAATTGTTTTATGTCGTAAAACCAGGGTTTTTCAATAGAGCCTGGGTTATTTTGGCAAATATCCAGATCGTGTGTGGATGGGTTGGGCGCATGCCATATTTCTAAAGACCGGGACCCTGAAATGGGATCGATCTTTAGGGCTGAACCCAAGGAGGAGAGGGCATCGGCGATGTCATTGTCCTCTCTTCCTACGTGTGTGAGTTTACATGATTGGAATGACTCAACCAATCGAGTGGCTAACTCGTGATATGGAAGTAGTTTTTCATTACGTACTTGCCAAATTTTCAAAACCTGGTTTATGACAATGAGCGAATCTCCAAAGAGCTCGATGCATGATGCCCCTAGAGTTTTCGAAATCCTTAAGCCTTGTATGAGTGCTTCATACTCAGCTACGTTGTTGGAACATTCGAAATCTAAGCGGACTGCTATGGGAATCTCGCCCTTTTCAAGGGAGATGAGGATGACTCCAGCACCAGCCCCTCGTTGGTTTCGTGCCCCATCGAAGTGCATCTTCCATACTTGGTTTTCAAAATTGTTTGCCAAAATGTGGTTTTGGAAATGGTTTTGCAATATGCCTTCATCAGGCATTTTATCAAGTGTGGGATATGCATCCTCCAGGGGGAACTCAGCCACGTAATCTGCTAGGGCTTGCCCCTTAATGGAGATCTGGTGATGATATTTTAGGTCATACTCCATTAAAAGGAGTTGCCATTTGCCCAATCTACCCATGAGAATGGTTTTTTCGAACAAGTGCTTGATTGGATCAAGCTTGGACACTATCCAGATCTCATGATCCAGGAAGTAGTGTCTGAATTTCTGGCAGGCCCAGACTAGGGCCAAGCACGTCTTCTCAATGGCTTGATAATTTTGTTCATAAGCCAAGAGAGTTTTCGAAATATAGTAGATGGCATACTCCTTATGGGTGTCATCCTCGTATTGAGCCAATAGGGCTCCTAAAGCATTCGCATGCACAGAGATGTAGAGTAAAAGCGGTTTTCCTTGCTTCGGAGGATTCAAAACGGGGGGATTAACCAGGTATGCCTTTAGTCTCTCGAAGGACTTCTAGCATTCGTCATCCCATAAGAATTTTGTGCCCTTCCTCAACAACTTGTTGAAGGGTTCGCATCTAGTCGCCAGATTTGATATAAATTGGCGAACGGACTATAATCGACCCTGGAGGCTACGAATTTGGGTGAGATTGGAGGGTGGAGCCATGTTTATGAACGCTCGACACTTAGAGGGGTCGACTTCTATACCCCTTTGGCTCACCATAAAGCCTAGAAGCTTCCCTGATTCTACCCCAAATACACATTTTTGAGGGTTTAGCTTTACTTTGTAAAGCCTAAGCCTTTCGAAAATCTTTTGCAAACATTTGATATGAGTGCATCGGGTTTTGGATTTCGCCAAGAGATCATCTACATACACTTCTACGAGCTCATGAATTTGATCATGGAAGATCGTAGTCATGGCTCTCTGGTATGTTGCACCGGCATTTTTCAAACCAAAGGGCATGACTGTATAGCAGTACGTGCCCCATGGGGTTGTGAAGGCGGTCTTACCCTGATCTCGTGGACTTAGTTTGATTTGATTTTAGCCTGAATAGCCATCCATAAACGAAAACATTTCATGATTTGCAGTACTATCGACTATCAAATCTATGTTTGGTAAAGGATAATTATCCTTTGGAGTGGCTTTATTCAGGTTTCTGAAATCGATGCATATTCGAATTTTTCCATTGTTTTTTCGAACTACAACGATGTTTGACAACCAATCAGAATACGCAATGGGTTTTATAAATCTGGCTTTTAGCAGATCTTCTAAACCCTCTTTAACTTGCGTGTGTACATTCGGGTGTATTTTCCGAAGCTTCTGCTTTATGGGTTTTACATCCGCATCTAAGGGAAGACGATGTTCGACAATGCTGGGGTCTATGCCTGGCATGTCTTCATACGTCCATGCAAACACATCTAAATAGGTTCGTAGAAATGCAATGAATGCTGACCTTTCATGTTCATGCAAACATGCGCCTATCTTGATGGTTTTGGGATTGAAATCATTCCCTAGGTTCACCTCTATGAAATCTCCTCCTACTAAAATGGAAGGTCTTTCAAAATCGAGAATTTTATGAAATTCTGGGAGCTCAGAAGTGGGATCTTCCTCAAGGGGATCCACTTCTGGGCTTCGATCATTCTCATGGGTTATAGACCCGAGGGAATTTGATGCATGGGTTTTCAAAAGACCTGGTTTTGTACTCGGATTTTCAATTGATTTCGAAATTTTTGGTCTGGCTATGCAGACGATGTTCCTTTCGAAATCTTTTTCCAAAGTCTTACCAGGAGCAGCTATATACAAAATCTTTTTGGTATTTTCTAGATTTTCGATTTTTTTGGGTTTTTGTAAAACAAGAACCTTAGGAACTATACAAACTACTCTATTTTCGAGTTTTTGTTTTTCCATTGTTTTTTGTTTTTCCTCTTTTTCGATTTTTTTGATTTTAAGTTTTCCAAATGTTTTTGAGTTTTTATGAAGGGGATCTTCCATCATACTTACAAAGGGAAAACACTACGAGTTAGACTCGGAATAGGAGGTCTAAATCGTAGGTCTCTTCTAGGATAGGCTCCAGGGCACCCTTGACCCAGGTGGTCACAGGGGGTGGCTCTGGCGGTATTTTGGGAGTATAGCCGATCCCGTATCGGCTTGGGTTGGCCATAGGAAGGATGGCTCTAGGAGACCCTGGTTTTGTGCTCCCAGACTTTTGTAGGGCGTATAGCCCATATTTAACAACATGTTCCACGATTTTTTATTTTTTGAAAATTGATGATATAAATCGTGGTCCTGGAACTTGCTGTCGTCCATATCTTGCTCGTATGGTTTCTTGTCCAGGGGCTTTGGAAATAGGGGATGCTTGGGTCTTCCTAGAAGGGTTAAGATCGGGAGGGGGCCTGCTTTGGGCGGCCCCTTCACACATACAACCTTACTAGGGTTGTTTAACACGAGCCTTGGAGGCTCAATCACAGTCTGCCCCAGGTTAGCCTCAGGGCCTGGGAGCTCGACAAACAAGGGGAGTTTATGATCCCCTGAAGCTGTGGGTGACTCTCACCTAGGATCACCACGACCTGGTCCCTAAAAGGGATCTTGACACACCTGTGGAAGGTGGATGGCATAGCGCACAAATTGTGTATCTAGGGCCTTCCCAACAACAGGTTATAATGGGGGTAGATGTCTAAGACATGGAACACCCCCGTGTGTGTGATCCCTCCCGTTTCCATCGAGAGTTCGATTGATCCTAAAGGCCTAGACGCATTCCCATCGTATCCAGTGATAACAATGGGGCTTGGGTTCACAGAAGTCAAGGTGACTCCGATTTGGTACGCCACATGAAGTGGAAGGATGTTGAGCCCTCCTCCCCTATCGACTAGGCACCTGTCCAGAGAGTGGTTATTCAGAACCACCTCGATATGCAGGGCCTGGTTGTGGGACTCGTAGGGTCTATCTACATCATCTTCCGAGAAAGTGATGGGCGATTTGGCCCCTATTAAGGCCACTTGGTCAGACAAGGATTCCAGACTTATGTTCGAATCAACCTTCGCTCTTTCTAGAATTTTCTCTAGCACAAGTCTATGCCTAGGCGAGGTTTGTATAAGCTCTAGGATAGACATATGGATAGGAATCTTTGAAAGGTGGTTTTTGAAATCATAAGTATTTAGGACAATTTTCCCCTTGACTGCTTTTGGCAGAACTCCAGGAATACATGCTTTTGAGGGGCCAGGCACAATGACCACCTTTTTAGCACTTTGTAGGTGCGGGGGTTGATAGATCCTCCCGTATCTAGTCACTTCCCCCACGACCAGCCTAGGGTTCGCACTAGAATTGGCTCTAAGTATGAGTTGAAGAGCACCATGAAGTTTTAAAACTGGTTTAACCGGGGATTTAGCTTTTGGTGGTCCCCGGATGATGACTTGGGTGGGCTTCTTGTAAAGTACAAGAGTGGGCGCACAAGTGGGTCAACCAGACTTAGAATTTTGTGCTAGTTCCTTTGAAAAGGTGAGGGTACATACCTCCTTTCCTTTCCTACTGCTACTGGCGTGCTTGGGAAAGGGTTTTTTGAAGATCGCTTGAGGTGGCTAAGGTTCTGCAGTGACCTAGAACCGACCCTCTGCTATCAAGTTCTCAATTTTATTCAAAAGGGAGAAACAACATTTTGTATCATGGCCTTTGAGCCGATGATACTTACAAAATCAATTTAAATACCCCCCTTTGGAAGTGACTCCTTCAGGGATTTCAGGAAGTTCTATCATGCCTTGGGCAAGTAGGAGGTCTAGGACCTCCGACACAAGTTGCCCCAGCGGTGTGTATTCTCGTTTTTCAATTGGTTTTTGAAAATTCCTCTCCCTTTTATTCTCTAGTTTTTCAAAATTTTTGTAAGTGCCCGCCACGCCCACCCGGACATTGGCGATTTTATGATGCTTTGACCCTTTGTCCATCGTGGGTTGCCCATAAGTGATGGGCTTTTCCAAGCGGGTTTTAGAAACGGCACTTCCTTTCCATAAGTGATCGTATGTCCCTTTTCTCAAGTTTGTTTCCAAAAGGGATGCCTTTTTTATCAACTTATGGAAAGTTGAGATCTCATGGAGCGAGAGAAGGGTCTTTAACTCGCTTTTAAAGTTATCCAGGATGAGCATGACTGCGCATCCTTCAGATATAGGCTCTCGTACTTGGCCCAAAAGTGACCTCCATCATATAATGAAGGCATGTACGTCTTCGTTCATGCCTTGCTTCGTATCCCTTAAAGTGTTTAATGTTGGTGTGACTTCTACGTTGTGTGCAAATCTTTGCATGAAGCAGTTCGCTAACTCTTCAAAAGTAGCGAACTGGCTTAAATCGTAGGAAGCCAGCCATTTGGCAGCTGTGCCTTTAAGGGATAAAGGGAACCAATACACCCATTTCATCGAGTCCTTTTTCTTCTTATGGGATCGACGTGAGAAAAGTTGCAAGTGAGACCGAGGGTCTCCCATGCCATCATACCGATGGAAGTTCGGTATTTCATCGTCACTGTCTGTTTCGTAATCCATAGGAAGGAAATCAGACAGGGCGTAACTCCTTTTTTCTTTATTCTGCCCTTTCAGCAGCTGCTGCAGGGCTTTACGGTCCTTTTGTGTGAAGGACTCGTGGTATTGGTTGCCTTCCATTACGGAGGCCTCTTTGTGCTTGCGAGGTTTTTCAAATTTTTTCTTGGCCCTTTGTTCACCGTTTGATGAACATGAATCGCCTACTTCAGCCTCTTGGCTGAGAGCATCGATTTTGGCCTCGAATTCCCTTCTCAGGTCCTCTATCTCGTCTAGTTTGATCTTGTTTTTGAAAATCCTCCTAGAGTGAGAACTTGATGCGCATGAGCCTTGGCTCGACACTTCACTTGGGTTGGATTTTGACATGCTTTCAAGCCTTTTTCAAAATTCCTAAGTACAAGTAAAGAAAACAGAGTTAAAACAACACCTCTTTGAAAATCTTTTCGCAAGTTCCCCAGAGTGACTCGACTTCAAAAGACTCACATCCCACCGGGCGTGCCAAACTGTTGTAGACGTAGAAAATTTCCGCCTCCTGGTTCTTAGGCCTAGAGCGGACCTTTTCATGTGCCTAAGTCCTATTTAAACAAACAGGGCGTGCCAGCTGGCTTACTTAAGCTAGCGAAGATATATTCTAAAACCAGACTTCTAATGTGGCGACTGTGAGCAAGCAAGCTCTTGTCGTCACAGACCTTCTTGCACCGATGCGCAAGGGTCAGTCTGTACGCTTTTAAAATCGAGTTTTTGGAGTGTAAGAACTTACGAAAAGCGGTTTGAGGTGTTTGATTCGGGTCTTTTTGGTATGGTTTCAGTTTTTAGACCACGTGGATTTGCGCGTGCCTAAGTCTTTCTTTTTATCCCTCTTTGGGGCCACCTAGATGTGTGTTATGAATACTCCACTAAGATGTGGCGAGTTTGAGTGGGAGTATGGGGTTTTCTTTGATGCAATATGCGTCCTAACTCATGGTATGGCGTATATGCAATGCAAACTCATGCTACTCCAAAGGGAAAACCCGAATTTAAAAGACAATACCGAAGGGAAATGACTTGTAATGTAAATGTAGAAGGGAAATTGCAAAAGGGAAATACGGCTATATCTTAAGAGCGGAAAGGCTCAATTGTGCAAGTGTGTGCCGTGTATATATTGAAAGACTACGCACACAGCTGAACCTTAA
Source organism: Brasenia schreberi (assembly GCA_036023115.1). Classification (NCBI taxonomy): domain Eukaryota; kingdom Viridiplantae; phylum Streptophyta; class Magnoliopsida; order Nymphaeales; family Cabombaceae; genus Brasenia; species Brasenia schreberi. The sequence goes on from JAYKKT010000088.1 coordinate 16,257,625, forward strand.
AACCTGAATTGAAAAGACATAGCCAAAAGGGAAATACGTATATAGTATATATGAGCCCTTACGTGGGTCTTGCAAATAAGAGCGAAGGCTCAATGTGGGTGCGTGTGAAAATGTAAAGACAACACACACGACTTCAAATGAAACCCAAATATAAATTGCAATATGGCCTTAACTAAGGTCTTGGGAATAAGAGCGAAAGCTCAATGTGTGTGAGTGCTTGAATTGAAGTACTACGCACACAACATGAAATTAAACCCAAATAGAAATTGCAATATGGCCTTAACTAAGGTCTTGGGAATAAGAGCGAAAGCTCAATGTGTGTGAGTGCTTGAATTGAAGTATTACGCACACAACATGAAATTAAACCCAAGAATAGTATAACACGGCCCTTACTTGGGTCTTGCAAATAAGAGCGGAAGCTCAATGTGTGTGAGTGCGAGAATTTAAAGACAACACACCCAACTACAACAAAACCCTACGCTACTTAAAGTATATACATAAACCTATATTTAAAGGGGCTGATTAGGCCCGTGTGTGTTCAAAATCGTGCACAACTAAGAGCGAGGTAGGCTCAAGTGCACGTGTGTGTGGGTGTGCCAAGCCACGTTATTACAAGCGGGGGGAGACTATGCTCCGTTATTACAACCCCGTGTCAAATTTAATTTAATTTAAGCAAGTCTACAACTAAGGACTGAGTTAGGCACTTACTTATAGCTGGTCCGGAGCTGACTTGCTTGAGCGTAGGCTTGGCTTCGCCTTGGGCTGCAAAAGGGAGCTCCTCGGAATGGAACGCAAGGGGAGATGCTGGCCGGGTGACTTGGGTGCGCGGGAAGGGCGCCTTGAAGGTTGCCGGCTGCTAGGAGTGTGCTGCCTTGGTGCTTTGGGCTAAGGTGACTAAGGAAGGTCACTAAGGGATAGTGTGGTGATAGGGAAGGTGGCGCTAAAGGGGAGCCTAAAGGGAATGCCTGAGGGAAATGGGGTGACTGCCGAATGGGTTTGGTGCAGTCGGCTGGGGTGGCCGACTAGGGGAGTTTTTGTGGTGGTCGGTTGCTAGGGTAGCTAGGGATGTTATGGATGGGAAGGGAGCTAGCTAGGGTGCTGTGGAAGGTGGCCGGGTATCACTAGGGGAGAAGGTAGAGAGCTGGGTGTTGAAAGGATTATGTCTGGCCGACTGGGTAAGGGTGGCGGGTGGCTGTGATTGGGGTGATGTAGTGGTGGTATGGGTGGTTGAGAGTGGAGGGGGAGTGAAGAGGAGATATTAAGGATATGCAAATCTTGGTTGTCATCTAAATGATATTCTTCCATAATTGCATCCCAATATTTTAATGCTCCTTCACTGCAATATATTCAAATAAATAATAATAAAAGTGAAATATAATCACCATGATTAATAGAAAAGAAAATAATTTTGAAGGATTAGCAATTAGCTACCTGTACTCAGCATTAGATCATGAAACCAATCTTATATTTGAATTTATGTAAACCAAGTCTTCAGCACGACTACTTGAGAGATTGTTTCTTTTGATATTGTGAATTTGAGAATATGTTCTCCAATTTCTTTCACAATAAGATGAAGTAGCAGGTTGAGATAATAATTTTGATGTAAACCTTTTAAGAAGAGGTATCTAAAATCCATAACATACCCACCAGATCTTGATAATCCCTTCCTTCTAGTAAATCAAGTCTAGCACAAGAAAACTTTCCATATTCTGAATTTACTTACCTAATGAGGTATAAGTCACGATAAATCCTTTCAGAACACATTTGTCTATTCTTTGCTATTTTAAGATCTTAATTAGGAGTACACCCACTGCCCTCATGCAACCTTTTCTTTCCATAATATCTTGGATTTGAATAATGTGCTAAACAATGCAAGGGAGTGTTGCTTTTGTCTCATCTTGAAACTAATATAGAATGAATATGATCATAAAACGATGATGTCTCATATTGTTCTTCTCTCGTGCTTTAAAATTATTGACTCAACTTTTTCAATCATGGTATCCCACATTTCATATACTTTGTGGAGCATCGGTTCATCTTTATCAACTTCTCTCAACATCTCCCAAATAGGCTATGTGAATTTAAGAAAATATGATACCTTGTCCCACCAAGAATAATAGTCTTCATTGCTTGGGCCCTTGCTTGATCTTCAACCTTATTACCACGGTATAAATCCCAACTTAGATCAGTAACCATCTGAATCAATGATGTCTTGATTGTGTTGAATTTTTTTACCATCTTAATCAAAGAAGCAAAACGTGTTTATATGACCTTTAACAACTTTAAATGAGAATGTTTATTGAATATGGATGTAATTAAATGGTGATTCATTAAAAAAATCCTTATCTTTATACAATCTACTGTCATATCTTCAATCTATGAACACAATTCATATGCACGAAGATTATCTTTATCTTCTAATTACTTATATATATGAGAGAGAGCCAAATTTAAACTGTGAGCTATACAAAGTGTCCAAAAAATGTGTGGATAATCAACTTCCAAACTTAATCCTACACTTTTACAATTAGCAACATTATCAGTGATTATTTGTACAATATTATCTCATCCAACAATCTTAATAACTTCTACGAACAAATCATTCAAGTAGCCTATAATTTTAATTTCTCTAGATGCATCGACAAACTTCAAAAATATAAAACCACTAATTGAATAAGCAATAAAATTAATGAGTGGACGCTTTTGAATATCACTCCATCCATTAGAAACAATAGAAATATTATTAGTTTCCCATGCCTACTTCTTATGTTCTAAAAATCTTTCAATATTGACTTTTTCTTCTTTAAGAATCATGGTTCGTAATTTTTCAAAATTTGGAGGAACATAACCATATAAATTACAATTAGCCAATGAAGTGACAAGATCTTTTCAATATGTATTTCTTGCTACATTAAAAGGAAGTAAACTTGAAAAGAAAATCTTTCAACTTTTATATCTATCTCCCTTATAACTACGTTAAATGGTTTTGCAATTGCTCCTCTAAAACCTTTAAACTCACTTTGCATTAACTTTCTTCTTTTTTCTGTATCTTCTTTATATCTACCAAATAATGAAATATTTGTTCTTTTTTCACTCCTTTCATTCTTCTTTTCATACTCATCTTGCTTTTTCATTAATGGTCTTCATAAATCCTATAAACACCCCGAAATCCCACGAATTCCTCAAAACAACCTGGTTTTGTAAAAGCAGCCCCAAAGGGCCATTTTGAGTCTGGAAACCCAGGAGCCTTCCGGGCAATCCTATACATATCTTTTGAACTTTATATATTTTAAATATGTATAATATGGTTTTAAAAACCTTTTAAAACACATTTTGAAACCCCGAAGCAGCTTGGCCCCATCCAGACAGGACCAGGAAAGCCAAAGAGAGCCCGGAACCGGAGCACATGTCGAGCCCGGCACAACAACTCTCGTATCAAATCCAACCCCAAGATCTCGAACGTCCAAGACCCTGTTATCATCAAAACATCATTTGAAGTCATCTCCGGAAGACGAAAACAGAGGCGGACGATCATGTTGGCGAAGACCCAACGCAGACGAAGTACTGATGCTGTCAGACCCCGCACAAACCGTTCGTTTCGAACACAGCTCGAAGGAGTCAGAGTTCAGTTTGGATCGGATCTGGACCATATATATCCAGATCCCAATCCAAACTCATGTATGGACTTAGATTTGGATTTGGATCCAGAGATCCAATCCAATATCCATATCCATGGCCCACATCACCTTCTCATAAATGGAGGTGGGGCCCACTTGAATTTCACGTGGGACTATGGGCATGAGAGAGAGTGGGGGAGGATAAGATCAAGTGTGTGTTGTAATTAAGCTTGACTTGTGTATCAAGTTTGGGGTTAATCATGTGGGTTAGCCTAATTAAGTGGGTTTAAGCTTGTAATTAGCCAAAACCTAACCTAGGGCTGCACCAACATGATATGGTTAAGGTCCATGGGTCATGCAAAGGGAGCTCCTTCACCTAAACCTAACCAAACACACCTAATCCTAGCCTTCCACCCTAATTTGGTCCTAATCTGAGCCTAATCACCTAACCCACTTCCCTAATCCCGGCCTAATCCCAACCTAATCACCTAACTCACTTCCCTAATCCTTCCCTAAACCTAGGTTAATTTCCCGAAACCTAACCTAATCCTAGCCTAATCACCTAACCTACCTCACTAAACCTCACCCTAAAACCAACCCACCTAGCTAAACCCTAAACCTCTAAACCACCCCACCTAAACCTTGCCCACAACCTACCCAAAACCCCTTGTATTTAAAATATCTGGCCCTACCCTAATACCAGCCCACCTTATCACCACACCACCCTACCTAAACCACCTAACCACTACCCTAATACCAGCCCCAACCGACCTAGCCCAGCCCTATATAAACCCCCCCCCTAAGGGGCGGGTTTTCCTATCTTGGTTCCTCCATTTTCCAGCCTAGCCGACTCCAACCTTGCTCCACTTGCCCCACAGCCAGCCACCACCTGCGCCACTACCTCCCAGCCGAGCACCACCACCACCACCACTCCAGCCAAGGTCCATATCGCCACCATTCCATCCGGCCGAACCCCATCCTGCGCATCCCAACCACCTGGCTGCTCCCCTTCCATCCGCCACCGCCTCTTCACTCGGTTAGTACCCCACACTCCACCTTGCTCCTTCTCCACTCCCTCTCCACTCTCAGCCACCCACCATACCACCACCTTACCCTAATACCAGCTTGAAATTCAATTCGATACGGGGTTGTATACGGGGTTGAAATTCAATTCAATTCAATCCGCTATTAGTAAGTGCCTAACTCGGTCCTTAGTTGTATACTTGCTTGAAATTCAATTCGATACAGGGTTGTAATAACGGAGCATAGTCTCCCCCCGCTTGTGATAACATGGCTTGGCACACCCACACACGTGCACTCTCTTAGTTGTGCATGATTTTGAATACACACGGGCCTAATCAGCCCCTAATACATAAATATATATATATGTACTTTAGTTTTCGTAGGGTTTTGCTCATGTCGTGTGTGTAAGTCTTTCAATTCAAGCACTCACACACATTGAGCCTTCGCTCTTATTTGAAAGACCCAAGTAAGGGCCGTGTTATACTATTTGGGCTTTCATTTCATGTCGTGTGTGTAAGTCTTTCAATTCAAGCACTCACACACATTGAGCCTTCGCTCCTATTTGAAAGACCCAAGTAAGGGCCGTGTTATACTATTTGGGTTTAATTTCATATTGTGTGCATAGTACTTCAATTCAAGCACTCACACACATTGAGCTTTCGCACTTATTCCCAAGACCTTAATCAAGGCCATACTGCAAGTTATATTTGGGTTTTATTTCATGTCGTGTGTGTAAGTCTTTCAATTCAAGCACACACCCACATTGAGCCTTCGCTCTTACTTTCAAAGACCGAAGTAAGGGCACGTATATACCCTATATACATATCTCCCTTCGGCATTTACATTACAAGTCATTTCCCTTCGTTATTTCCCTTCGGCATTGTCTTTACATTCGGGGTTTCCCTTTGGAGTAGCGTGAGTTTGCATTGCATCTACGCCATACCATGAGTAGGACGCATATTGCATCAAAGCAAGCCTCGTACTCCCGCTCAAAATTCGCCCCACGTAGTGGAGTATTCATAACACACACTTAGGAGGCCCATCAAGGGATAAAAAGAAAGACTTAGGCACGTGCAAATCCACGTGATCTAAAATCTGCAATCGTATCTAAAAGACCCGAATTAGACACCTCGAACCGCTTCGTAGGCTTTCTATACCCTAAAAACTCGATTTTTAAAAGCGTACAGACTGACCCTTGCGTATCGGTGCAAGAAAGTTTGCGACGACAAGAGCTCACTTGCTCACAGTCGCCACGATTAGAAGTCAGCTTAAAATATATGTTCGCTAGCTTAGGTAAGCTAGCTAGCGCGCCCTGTTTATATAAATAGGCCTTAGACACACGAGAGGATCCGCTCCAGGCCCTGAGAAGCCAGAGGTGGGGATTTTCGCGCATCTACAAATCCTCATCCACATTCGAGCGTGCTCTTATACCATGTTTTGATAATTTTAAAAGATGTACCTTTACTCTAATATACAACCCTGTAAAACTCATGTTGCAAAATTTATACATAAAATGTTTATTACCTCCACCACCTTCATATGATTCCCCCCTTTGCATGTACATCTACAATTGTGCATCATCATGAGGTGTTGATGTAAACACCCAAAAATTTTCAAATATTTTCAAAAACTCCTAAATTTTGAAAGCCAATTTAAAGCCTTTATGAACCTTTAAATTCAAAACCCCAAATTTTAAAGTTTAAGCCTTTTGGGGAATATTTCAAAATAAAGATTTTAAATTCAAACAACTCATGAGTTTTTGAAGCAGATAAACAGGTGAGACCCAATCTTGGATCCACATCGATTCTCAAAAAGCAAAGAAGATAAAGTTGGAGCATATCAGAATCAAGATCAAATTCTAAAGCTTATCCGAAACCAGGAGAAGATCGAGCTTATCCAGGACCCAGTTCAAGCTCATCCAATTCAAGAACATTTCAAGTTGAACTCGAGACCATGGTGAAGTCGTATGGAATCAAAATCAAAGTGGAGCCGGATCATTCAAAGAATCAAATACCAAATGAGGCATTGAATTGGAAGAGCCTAATTAGGCATACCCGGCCACTACTTGGTATCAAGTTCAATACATGCTAGGACAAAACATTAGACAAGCTTGAATCGGCTACACCCAAAGACTAAGTCGGCTGCAACTAGGCCCAACCCACATGGGCTGGTTCAAGTCAACAAGAGGGACCACATATAGTTGGGCCAAATTGGATCAAGAACCAATAAGGAGCTGGTCCAATCCGCCCCATGGAAGGGGCTAGAAACCAGCCCCCTTGGCCTATAAAAGGGGCCAAGGGGGAGCAAGTTGAAAAAAGCTTGGGTTATCTTTATCTCTCATCAAAATTTTGGGAATTGGGGCTGGAAAAGAGGGCCTGCACAAGGAAAAATCATGGGCTGCAAGTGAAGGGAAAGAGAAAAAAAAAAGAGGGTAGACATAGGAGGGAGAGTGCGGAAGATAGAAGGAAGAAGAAGAAGGGCTGGCCGGATTCCACTCTTGGAATTCCGGCCGATCGGAGACAAAAGTTGTAAGTACTTCTTCCTTTGTTTTTAAAACCTTCTTCCATATTAATTCAATTGAAATGGGGTTGTATTAATGGAGTTTCATCTCCCCCCGAGTTGTAATAATGTAGCTTTGCTGCCATTTCAATTTCGTGGATGAAACACTATACACCCACATGCACGCCAAGTGTTTGCTTTAATGCTTCTCCCTTCCTATATGCTATATACCCTCTATACTTCTAACCCCCTCTATGTCTAAGCTATAAAGTACTTCCCATTCATTTATATTCCAGCAAATTTGCTTTAAGGGTTGTTGCATTTTAATTTCGTGTGGGTTATGCATCATTACATTTATAAAACAGAAAACCGGATTTCAGCATCTCTGCATATGTCTGTTTCTATAATTTTAATTTTGTGATGCTTACTCCGATTGTCTTGAAATTTAGCACACTGATTCCACACACATTGGGACACTCTGTATAAAATTGGCAAGATTTTAGGGCCACTCAGCCATGTAATAAAAGCATATTAAGAACGACCAGATTTCTGCACCACTGTCTGCACAGTCAGATTTCCTGAAACAGAGGTTGGGTAAAAGTCCCATATCTCTGTCCACAGGAGTCCAAATTGGTTGATTTTTTATGCATTGGGAAGCTAACATCCATAGATATCCAGCAACATCAAAATCATCAAAATCAGAGTTCTGAGCAGAGAGATACAGACGCATCTTTGAGTTTCTGTATTTCTGAAACAGAGCTGTTCTGAGTCAGTGAGGTGGTCTGAGTAGATTATTTGTTTCTGAATCAATACTGCTCCAAATACATATTTGAAAAAGGATACAGTCTCTCCACACTACCAGCTTCGTCTGGTAAAATTTTGATAATTTTTGGAAGTCTGTGACGCCTTCAAAACTCCCCTAGAAAACAGAATTCTCTGTTTTCAGCAGCTTGAGTTTTTCCAAGTATTGAATCCGAGTGCCCAAGTTCAACAAAATTTTCAAAGACACTTGTTTATGTAAAAGGGAGTCGTGTTTTGCTATAAAATGAAGTTCCTAAGCGCTCAACACTGACCCTTGAGCATCGGCTCAAGAAGGTGTGAGTGAAAAGATCCCGCTTGCACACAATCGCCTAGAAGTCTTACAAACATTTGCTAGTTTTGAACTAGCTGGCACGCTCGCGCAAGCGTAGGGGTGGAAAGTTTCATTTCAAGTTTGTCTCATAAACTTTGAAATGAGAATTTTCATGTCTACAGAAATGACACGCCCGGTGGGACTCGGGTCTTGAGAAACTTTCTTTCAAAAAGTGAACTCCAAAAACCTTGCAAAAACTTAGTGTTTTTTTTCAAACTTGTGCACAAATTTTGAAAACAATGGATGAAAGCAAGCCGAGGAAATCCTCATCGAAAGCTTCAAAGTGGTTTTCCAAATCCTCTAAAGCCCAAGAAGAGATGGCTGCTATAAAGGAAATCTTTAGAAAGATCGATGCTCTAAGCCATGAGGCTAAGGCGCATCGATCACATGAAAGCTCATCTCGGGCACATAGAGAGAAAAATCACGAAAGGAAAACCAAATCAAATCCAAAAGTCGATGAAGGATATGAGGCTGGAGATGAAGCCAGAGTGCGGATCAAGTCATCCAACCTTTCCAAGCACCCAAGCACCCCAAGTTCCAAGCAAAAACCAAAAAAACTTGAAAAACAAAAAGTTGAAATTCTGAAAGTCGGGAATGAAGTCCACATCCCTGGACACACACACACAGAGTAGGGCATGAGATCCACACTCAACACACCTCACGAGTTTCACGAGAGGATGAGAGTCGTAAACACCTAGGATTGGAAATGAACAGGAAACAGGAGCTCAAAGCCACGCATGAGTCACTCGAGGACGAGACTTGCTCTCACCATGCAAAGGTAGACAAGCCGAAAAGAGGTATGCCTGAAACCCATCCTCCTTTAAACTCTCCTCTTAGTATAGGGTCATCGGATGCATCAAATCACATTCATGCACCCACAAACCCACAAAACGTGCCCGAAAATGAGGATTTTCAAGGTGCGTCGAATGTCCCGCACCAAAAGGAATTTCAAAATAAAAAACCAAATAAAGATCAAAATGTGGTAGACATGGTTACTAAGGCATGCATTGACATCCTAGGAACACCTAACTCTACCATGCAAACTTCCTCGAGTTTAGTCTTGTGCCATGAACCCAAGTCTATGGCAAGAAACCCAACTAACCCATCCCTAGGGGCACCTCGAGTTGTGTCTAGGGAGCATGTCAAAACCATCCCCCATTTAGAGCCTAAACCATCCCAACCTAGGTTCGTGTGGAAGCACAAGTCTTCCACCACCCATCCATCTCATATCCTATCGAAAATAGAACGGGTATATATCCATGATATAGACGATTCCATATTCCAAGGGCATGAACTTTACAAAATATTTTCAAAAATCAAAAAGCCTTGGAATATGATCTTAAACATGGGATATAAACCATATCAAGGACTAGGAGCCCATAGCCAAGGTTGTCTAGAACCAATCATACCTAGACTAAACCCAAATCAATATGGATTGGGCTATATCCCATCCATACCCCCTGAGCCACCACCTAAGACCACTTGGGTCAAGGGTGCCCCTAGAACCCACTAAAACCGAGACCTATGGCTTAGACCCTTTCTTTGAGTCTAATTCATGGAAGTTTTCTTTGTAGGTTCAATGGAAGATCCCTCCTTTTAAAAAAAAAACAAAAAAATTAAATATTCTCAAAAACCAAAAAAATTAGAAAACCTTCAAAATCTAAAAACATTTGAAAAATCTGAAAATTTCAAAAAAGAAAATTGTTTTCATTCTCCCACTCTTCATTTGAGACAAAGTTTCAAATAGAAAGTCTCTTAAAAGGAACCTTGAAATTGTGTTTTGAAAAAAACAAAAAAAATCAAAAAATTTCAAAAACTCCGAAAACAATGGCCATATACAAAACCAATTTCAAAATCCTTTCGAGGAATGGATATAATCCCAAGTCAAAATCGTCCAAGCGGGTCATAGCTCTCTCTTACCTAGCACTTCCCTAGAGTTTAATGCTTGAGAATCATCAAAGCAAGGAGGAAAGACCATGGCTCCAAGCTTCCCTAAATTCGTAGAATCCTTGACTTGGAAATTTCATAGAAGGGGATTTTAGAGTGAGTCTAACCCATAGTGTGTGCATGTTTACATGAGCATCATGCATTGTATTTTGAAGTCATATATTTGCATGAACAATATCGGGTGTAGACATCATCTTAGAACTCGAGTTTAAGGTTTGTGTTAAGCCAAAGGGGCATGAGAGTTGACCCCTAAGTATCGAGCCATCATAGGCATGTCTCCATATGAATCAAATCTGAAACCTCAAGGTTAATTCCAGGCCAACAAGATGCTACTCTCTCAAATAGGCTTTTGAAAACGGGTTAAAAATTTGCACGATAATTTCCAAAAAGCTTTCGAAAAATTTATGGTAAATCCTCCAATTTTCAAAACCTCCAAAGTAAAGCTTTATATTCCAATTCATGCGAATGCATTGGGTGTTTTACTTGATAAATGTGAAGATGATATCCATAGGAAGTATGCCATTTTCGAAAACTCTATTCGCATGTGAAAGAAATCACCAAGCCATAGAGAAAATCGTGCTTGGTATAGGCTTCCAAAATTGAGACATTATTCCCCATGTCATGAAAGAGGAATAATGTCGATTGAATCAAGCACTTGTTTATCCTATCCTAACGGGTAGGCTATATAAATGGCAGCTCCATTAAAGGGACAAGCCCCTAGATCATATGGTTGAATTGCCTCTTGAGATACACATTCCATACTTGATTAAATGCCCAATATTTTGCAAATGAATTTCAAAACCATACTTTAACAAATTGTTTTAAACAAACTCAAGTATGGAAAATGTATTTTGATGGTGTAAACACCCCGAAATCCCACGAATTTCTTAAACGAATCTGGTTTTATACAAGCATCCCCAAAGGGCCATTTTTGAGTTTGGAAACCCAGGAGCCTTCCAAACAAAACCCTGTATATATGTTTTAAACTTTATTTTTCAAAAACATATGATATAGCTTTTGAAAACCCTTTTAAAACATGTTTTGAAACCCCGAAGTGGCTTGGCCCGATCAAGATAGGACCAGGAGAGCCAAGAAGAGACAGGAACCGGAGCACCTGTCGAGCCCGGTGCAGCAACTTTTGTGTCTGATTCACACCCCAGGATCTCGAACGTCCAAGACCCTGTTCTTATCAAAATAGCATTTGAAGTCATCTCCGGAAGGCAGAAACGGAGGCGGACGACTATGTTGGCGAAGACCCAACGCAGACGGAGTACTGATGCTGTCAGGCCCCGCACAAATCGTCCGTCTCGAACCCAGCTCGAAGGAGTCAGAGTTCAGTTTGGATTGGATCTGGACCATATATATCCAGATTCCAATCCAAACCCATATGTGGACTTGGATTTGGATTTGGATCCAGAGATCCAATCCAATATCCATATCCATGGCCCACATCACCTTCTCATAAATGGAGGTGGGGCCCACTTGGAATTCACGTGGGATATTGGGCATGAGAGAGAGTGGGGGTGAAAAATATCAAGAGTGTTGTATTAAGCTTGACTTGTGTGTCAAGTTTGGGTTAATCATGTGGGTTAGCCTAATTGAGTGGGTTTAAGCTTGTAATTAGCTAAAACCTAACCTAGGGCTGCACCAACATGGGGTGATCAAGGTCTATGGGCCATGCTAAGGGAGCTCCTTCACCTAAACCTAGCCAAAAATGCCTAAACCTAGCCTAAACCCCTAATCCACCCCTAATCTGAACCTAATCACCTAACCCACTTCCCTAATCCCGGCCTAATCCCGACCTAATCACCTAACCCACTCCCCTAATCCTTCCCTAAACCTAGATTAATTTCCCTAATCCTAGCCTAAACCTAGCCTAAACCACCTAACCTAGCTCACTAAACCTCACCCTAAAACCCAACCACCTAACCTAGCCCTAAACCCCTAAACCACCCTTAGCCCACGATTTTCCCAAACCCCTAGTTTTAAAATATCTGGCCCAACCCCATCCAGCCCACCTTATCTACATACTACCCTACCTAAACCACCTAACCACTACCCACAACCCAGCCCTAACCGACCTACCCATCCCCTATTTAAACCCCCCTCATTGTGGGCGGGTTTTCCAAGTGGGAACCACTCCACCACCCAGCCGGGCCCTCTCCTTCTCCCATCTCTCACCCGTCTTCCCAGCAGCTCCAGCTCCTCCACCAGCCGCCACCTGCTCCGCCACCTTCCCTCTTCCGTCCACCACCACTGCCTCCCAGCCGGACGCCACCATCTTCCCCCAACTCCACCAGCCGACAGCTACCTGCCCGCCACTCTCCCACTCCATCCGCCACTCTTCCCCACTTGGTAAGTCCCCTTTACTCCCTCAAAGCCACTCTCTACCACCTCTCCACTCTTGGCCACCCATCTTCCCCTTAGCTCAACCTCTTTGCTGCCACCATCTAAGCCTAGCCGAACCTAGGATAACCCAAGTGGCTGGCCACTGCTTAGCCACCATCTCCCATTCGGCCGATCCCCCCTAGGTGTCCTATTTGGCCGTCCCACTAGCTCACCTTTTAGGGCCAGTTTCCCTAAGTACCTAACTTCCCTAGTGACCCTAAGACCCACTTAGTCAGCCACTCTAAACTCCCTACTTGGAGGTGCCGCCTACTCACCACCGGCCCCCTTCGAGGCGTCCATCCCGCGCCCCATTTGCAGCCGACCAGCACCCTTGGTCACACACCTTCGCGGAGCTCCCGTTTGCAGCCCAAAGCCAAGGCCACGCTCAAGCAAGACCTCTACGGACCAGCTACTTGTAAGTGTCTAAACTCGGTCTTTAATCATACACTTGCTTGAAATTCAATTTGATACGGGGTTGTAATAACGGAGCATAGTCTCCCCCCGCTTGTAATAACGTGGCTTGGCACAACCACACACGTGCACTCTCTTAGTCGTGCACAATTTCGAACACACACGGGCCTAATCAGCCCCTAATATATAAGTGTACGTATATATTTCATTTCCGAAGGGTTTTGTTTAAGTTGGGTGCGTTGTCTTTCGATTAAACACTCTCACACACATTGAGCTTCCGCTCTTATTTGAAAGACCCAAGTAAGGGCTGACCTATACTATTTGGGTTTCATTTCATGTCGTGTGAGTAAGTCTTTCAATTTAAACACTCTCACACACATTGAGCTTTCGCTCTTATTTGAAAGACCCAAGTAAGGGCCGCCCTATACTATTTGGGTTTTATTTCTTGTCGTGTGAGTAAGTCTTTCAATTCAAGCACTTTCACACACATTGAGCCTTCGCTCTTACTCCCAAGACCTTAGTAAAGGCCTTATTGCAGTTATATTTGGGTTTCATTTATGTCGTGTGTGTAGTACTTCAATTCAAGCACTCTCACACACATTGAGCCTTCGCTCTTACTCCCAAGACCTTAGTCAAGGCCATACTGCAATTTATATTTGGGTTTAATTTCATGTCGTGTGTGTAAGTCTTTCAATTCAAGCACGCACCCACATTGAGCCTTCGCTCTTATTTGCAAGACCCGAGTAAGGGCTCATATACATAAGATATATACATATCTCCCTTCGGTTATTTCCCTTCCGCTATTTCCCTTCAGTATTGTCTTTACATTTCGGGTTTTCCCTTTGGAGTAGCGTGAGTTTGCATTGCATCTACGCCATACCACGAGGTAGGACGCATATTGCATCGAAGCAACCCCCGCTCGAATTCGCCCATGTAGTGGAGTGTTCATAACACACAAACTAGGCGACCCAAAAAGGGATAAAAGAAAAAACTTAGGCACGTGCAAATCCACGTGATCTAAAACATGCAATCGCATCTTAAAGACCCGAAATAGACACCTCGAACCGTTTCGTAGGCTTTCTTCCTAAAACTCGATTTTTTGCAAAAGCGTACAGACTGACCCTTGCGCATCGGTGCAAGAAGGTCTGCGACGACAAGAGCTCACTTGCTCACAGTCGCCACGTTTAGAAGTCAGTATCAATATATCTTCGCTAGCTTAAGTAAGCTAGCTGGCACGCCCTGTTTGTATACATAGGCCTTAGACGCACGATAAGATCCACTCCAAGCCACAAAAGGGGCGAAGAGGCGGGGATTTTCGCGCGTCTACAGAGATTGGCACGCCCAGTGGGACGTGAGCCTTTTCAAAAAGTCGAGTTTACTTGTAGAAGTCTTGCGAAAATTTTATAAAGGTGTCGTTTTAACTTGTTTTCTTTGCTTTTACTTAGGAAATTTTGAAAAAGCTTGAAAAGCATGTCAAAATCCAATCCAAGTGAAGTGTCGAGCCAAGGCTCATGCGCATCAAGTTCTCACTCTAGGAGGATTTTCAAAAACAAAATAAAACTAGATGAGATCGAGGACTTGAGAAGGGAATTTGAGGCCAAAATCGATGCTCTCAGCCAAGAGGCTGAAGTAGGCGATTCGTGTTCATCAAACGGTGAACAAAGGCCTAAAAAGAAAATTGAAAAACCTCGCAAGCAAAAAGAGGCCTCCGTAATGGAAGGCAACCAATACCACGAGTCCTTCACACAAAAGGACCGTAAAGCCCTACAGCAGCTGCTGAAAGGGCAAAATAAAGAGAAAAGAAGCTACGCCCTGTCTGATTTCCTTCCTATGGATTACGAAACAGACAGTGACGATGAAATACCGAACTTCCATCGGTATGATGGCATGGGAGACCCTAGGTCTCACTTGCAGCTTTTCTCACGTCGAGCCCATAAGAAGAAAAAGGACTCGATGAAATGGGTGTATTGGTTCCCCCTATCCCTTAAAGGCACAGCTGCCAAATGGCTGGCTTCCTACGACTTAAGCCAGTTCGCTACTTTTGAAGAGTTAGCGAACTGCTTCATGCAAAGATTTGCACACAACGTGGAAGTCACGCCAACCTTGAATACCTTAAGGGATACAAAGCAAGGCATGAACGAAGATGTGCATGCCTTCATTATAAGATGGAGGTCTCTTTTAGGCCAAGTGCGAGAGCCTATATCCGAAGGATGCGCAGTAATGCTCATCCTGGATAATTTCAAAAGCGAGTTAAAAACCCTTCTCTCGCTCCATGAGATTTCAACTTTCCATAAGTTGATCAAAAAGGCCTCCCTTTTCGAAACCAACTTGCGAAAAGGGACATACGACCACTTATGGAAAGGAAGTGCCGTTCCCAAAACACGTGTGGAAAAGCCCATCGCATATGGGCTGCCCACAACGGACAAAGGGGCAAAGCCCCATAAAATCGCCAATGTCCGGGTGGATCCAGGCATGGCGGGCACTTCTAAAAATTTTGAAAAAACAGAAAATAAGAGAGAACGCAATTTTTCAAAACCAATTGAAAAACGGGAGTACACTCCGCTGGGGCAACCTGTGTCGGAGGTCCTAGACCTCTTACTTGCCCAGGGCATGATCGAACTCCCTGAAATCCCCGAAGGAGTCACGTCCAAAGGGGGGTATTTAAACCGATTTTGCAAGTATCATCGGCTCAAAGGCCATGATACCAAACGGTGCTTCTCTCTTCTAAATAAAATTGAGAACTTGATAGCGGAGGGCCGGCTCCAGGTCACTGCGGAATCTGAGCCACCTCAAGCTATCTTCAAGGAACCCTTTCCCAAACACGCCAGTGGCAGTGGGAAAGGAAAGGAGGTATGTGCCCTCACCATTTCCAAAGAACTAGCGCGAAAGCCCGAACCTGGTCGACCTGCCTGGGCGCCCATCCTTGTACTATACAAGAGGCCCGCCCAAGTCGTCATTCGGGGACCACCAAAAGTGGAAACCCCGGCAAAACCAGTTTTGAAAATCCAAGGTTCTCCTCAGCTCATCCTTAGAGCCAAGTTTAGCGCGAACCCTAGGCTGGTCATGGGGGAAGTCACTAGATCCGGGAGGATCTACCAACCCCCGCACCTTCAAGGTGCTCAAAAGGTGGTCAGTGTGCCTGGCCCCTCAAAAGCATGTATCCCTAGTGGTCTGCCAAAAGCAGATAAGGACAAAATCATCCTGAATCCTTATGATTTCGAAAACCACCTTTCAAAGATTCCTATTCACATGTCTATCCTAGAGCTTATCAAAACCTCGCCTAGGCATAGACTTGTCTTAGAGAAAATTCTAGAAAGGGCCAAGGTTGATTCGAACATAAGTCCGGAGTCCTTGTCTGCCCAAGTGGCTTTATTAGGAGCAAAATCGCCCATCACCTTTTCGGAAGATGATGTAGATAGACCCTACGAAACCCATAACCAGGCCCTGCATATCGAGGTGGTTATAAACAACCACTCTCTGGACAGGTGCCTAGTCGATGGTGGAGGAGGGCTCAACATCCTTCCACTTCACGTGGCGTACAAAATCGGAGTCACCTTGACTTCAGTGAACCCAAGCCCCATCGTTATCACTGGATACGATGGGAATGCGTCTAGGCCTTTAGGATCCATCGAACTCCCAATGGAAACGGGAGGGATCGAACACACGGGGGTGTTCCATGTCTTGGACATCCACCCCCATTATAACCTGTTGCTGGGAAGACCCTGGATACACAGTTTGTGCGCTGTGCCATCCACCTTCCACAAGTGTGTCAAGATCCCTTTTAGGGACCAGGTCGTAGTGATCCTAGGTGAGAGTCACCCACAGCTTCAGGGGATCATAAACTCCCCTTGTTTATCAAGCTCCCAGGCCCATGAGGCTAACCTGGGGCAAATTATGGTTGAGCCACCTCGGCTCGTGTTAAACAACCCTAGGAAGGTTGTATGTGTGAAGGGGCCGCCCAAAGCAGGCCCCCTCTCGACTCTAATCCTCCTAGGAAAACCCAAGCGTTCCCTATTTCCAAAACCCCTGGACAAAAGGCCCTACGAGCCTAATATGGACGATAGCATGTTCCAAGACCACGACTTATATCCCATCTTTTCAAAAAACAAAAGGTCGTGGAACATGTTATTGAACATGGGCTACACGCCCTACAAAAGTCTAGGGGCACAAAACCAGGGTCTCCTAGAGCCCATCCTTCCTAGGGCCAATCCAAGCCGATATGGGATCGGCTATACTCCCCGAATACCGCCGGAGCCACCCCCTGTGACCACCTGGGTCAAGGGTGCCCCGGAGCCTGTCTTAGAAGAGACCTATGGTTTAGACCTCCTATTCCGAGTCTAACCCATAGTGTTTTCCCTTTGTAGGTATGACGGAAGATCCCTTTTTCTAAAAATACCAAAAACATTTGAAAACTTAAAATCCAAAAAAATCGAAAAACAAGAAAAACCAAAAACAATGGAAAAGCAAAAACTCGAAAAAAATGTGCTTTGTATAGTTCCCAAAGTTCTTGTTTTACAAAAACCCAAAAAAATCGAAAATTTGGAAAATACCAAAAAGATTTTGTACATAGCTGCTCCTGGTTTAACTTTGGCGAAAGAAAAGAATTTCGAAAGAAACGTCGTCTGCATAGCCAGACCAAAAATTTCGAAATCACTTGAAAATCCAAGTACAAAACCAGGTTATTTTGAAAACCACGCATCAAGTTCCCTCGGGTCTAAAGTCCACGAGAATGATCGAAGCCCAGAAGTGGATCCCCTTGAGGAAGATCCCACTTCTGAGCTCCCAGAATTTCATAGAATTCTCGATTTTGAAAGACCTTCCCAATCAGTAGGAGGAGATTTCGTAGAGGTGAACCTAGGGGATGATTCCAATCCCAAAACCATCAAAATAGGCGCATGCTTGCATGAAACTGAAAAGTTAGCATTCATGGCATTTCTACGGACCTATTTAGATGTGTTCGCATGGACGTATGAAGACATGCCGGGCATAGATCCCAGCATAGTCGAGCATCGTCTTCCCTTAGATGTAGGTGTAAAACCAATAAAGCAGAAGCTTAGGAAAATACACCCGAATGTACACACGCAAGTCAAAGAGGGTTTAGAAGATCTGCTAAAAGCCGGATTTATAAAACCCATTGCGTATTCTGATTGGTTGTCAAATATCGTTGTAGTTCGAAAAACCAATGGGAAAATTCGAATATGCATCGATTTCAGAAACCTGAATAAAGCCACTCCAAAGGATAATTATCCTTTACCAAACATAGATTTGATAGTCGATAGTACTGCAAATCATGAAATGTTTTCATTCATGGATGGCTATTCAGGCTATAATCAAATCAAACTAAGTCCACGAGATCAGGGTAAGACCGCCTTCACAACCCCATGGGGCACGTACTGCTATACAGTCATGCCCTTTGGTTTGAAAAATGCCGGCGCAACATACCAACGAGCCATGAACACGATCTTCCATGATCAAATTCACGAGCTTGTAGAAGTGTATGTAGATGATCTCTTGGCAAAATCCAAAACCCGATGCACCCATATCGAATGTTTACAAAAAATCTTCGAAAGGCTTAGGCTTTACAAAGTAAAGCTAAACCCTCAAAAATGTGTGTTCGGGGTAGAATCAGGAAAGCTTCTAGGCTTTATGGTAAGCCAAAGGGGAATAGAAGTCGACCCCTCTAAGTGTCGAGCCATCATAGACATGGCTCCACCCTCCAATCTCACCCAAGTCCGTAGCCTCCAGGGTCGATTACAATCTGTGTGCCGATTCATATCGAATCTGGCAACTAGATGCGAACCCTTCAACAAACTGTTGAGGAAGGGCACGAAATTCTTATGGGATGACGAATGCCAAAAGTCCTTCTAGAGACTAAAGGCATACTTGGTTAATCCCCCCGTTTTGAATCCTCCAAAGCAAGGAAAACCGCTTTTATTATACATCTCCGTGCATGTAAACGCTTTAGGAGCCCTGTTGGCTCAATACGAGGATGACACCCATAAGGAGTATGCCATCTACTATATTTCGAAAACTCTCTTGGCTTATGAACGAAATTATCAAGCCATGGAGAAGACGTGCCTGGCCCTAGTCTGGGCCTGCCAGAAATTCAGACACTATTTCCTAGAGCATGAGATCTGGATAGTGTCCAAGCTTGATCCAATCAAGCACTTGTTCGAAAAACCCATTCTCACAGGTAGATTGGGCAAATGGCAACTCCTTCTAATGGAGTATGATCTAAAATACCATCACCAGATCTCCGTTAAGGGGCAAGCCCTAGCAGATTACGTGGCTGACTTCCCCTTGGAGGACGCATATCCCACTCTTGTCGAAATGCCTGATGAAGGCATATTGCAAAACCATTTTCAAAACCACATTTTGGCAAATTCTTTTGAAAACCAAGTGTGGAAGATGCACTTCGACGGGGCACGAAACCAACGAGGGGCTGGTGCCGGGATCATCCTAATCTCCCCTGAAAAGGGCGAGATTCCCATAGCGGTCCGCTTAGATTTCGAATGTTCCAACAACGTAGCTGAGTATGAAGCACTCATACAAGGCTTAAGGATTTCGAAAACTCTAGGGGCATCATGCATCGAAGTCTTTGGAGATTCGCTCCTTGTCATAAATCAGGTTTTAAAACTGTGGCAAGTACGTAATGAGAAACTACTTCCATATCACGAGTTGGCCACTCGATTGGTCCACTCCTTCCAGTCGTGTAAGCTCACACACGTGGGAAGAGAGGACAATGGCATCGCCGATGCCCTCTCTTCCTTGGGTTCAGCCCTGAAGGTCGATCCCATTTCAGGGACCAGATCTTTGGAAATATGGCATGCGCCCCAGCCATCCACACACGACTTGGATATTTGCCAAAACAACCCAGAGTCTATTGAAAAACCCTGGTTCTATGACATAAAACAATTTTTAGAAAATGGGGGATTCACCGAGGATGCCACATCCAAAGATAGGGCATTCATTCGTAAGATTTCGACCCGATACACCATTCTGGGTGGGGTCTTATACAAAAAGAGTTTTACCGGCATTCTGCTTAGGTGTATCGACCTAGAGGAGGCTAGGATAGTGATGCACGAGTTCCACGACGGAGAATGTGGAGGTCATGTTAATGCCAACATGATGGCAATGAAAATACTTAGAGGGGGTTATTTTTGGTCCACCCTGAAAAAGGATTGTCACGATCATGTTAGGAAGTGTCATCCATGTCAAGTGCATGGGCACGCCATTCATATCCCTTCATCTGCATTGCATTCTGTGGTCAGCCCCTGGCCATTTACCATGTGGGCGTTTGACATTGTAGGCCCCATATTTCCAAAGGCCTCGAATGGGCATCGTTTTATTTTAGCAGCCACGGAGTATTTCTCCAAGTGGGTGGAAGCCATTTCCCTAACGAATGTAATGGGGCAGCATGTGGTGGCTTTCATCCGGAGGAATATCTTGGCTCGATTTGGGGTTCCACGAGACCTTGTGTCTGATAATGGTACCCCATTCAAGAACGAGCGGATGGTTAAGTTGTGCAACACGTATGGCATAACTCACCACTTCTCCTCGCCCTACTACCCTCAAGGCAACGGCCAAGCCGAAGCCACAAACAAGACTCTCATTGGTATCATTGAGAAAACCTTAGAGAAGGGTAGGAGGTGGCATGAGAAGCTGGATGAAGCCTTATGGGCTTATAGGACTTCCATCCGTACTCCCACGAATGCCACACCATTCGAATTGGTCTATGGCACAAACGCCATTCTTCCCATTCATACCCAACTGCATTCATTCCATACATCCATTGCACTCGACCTCCCCCTAGAGACGCTTCAGCATGCTAGGATGGCCGAACTAGATTTGCTAGATGAGAGGCGACTCCTTGCCATGGATCATGCTCGTGCATACCGGCAAAGGATAGCCCGACATTATAGCAAACACATGAGACCTCGCCACTTTGAAGTGGGAGATCTGGTCTTAAAAACCATCCATCATCGTGGCCCACACCCCCTAGGCAAGTGGCGCCCCAACTGGGATGGACCCTATGTTGTACGAGCAACCACTACGAACAATTCGTATTGGTTGATCGATGTAGAAGGTAGGAATTTAGCAGATCCTATCAATATTCAATACTTAAAGAAGTATCATGTGTAGGATCTGGATTAAATTCCAGTTTTCAAAAATTTAAGAGGGATAGCTGCCCTGAGACGTGTGAATAAGGTGCAAAAGCAACTCGTGTGACCCCAAGTAAGAGAATTCGCACTTGTGAAAGAGTGGAGTTTTCAAAATCGTGGTCGCATTTCGAAATCCTTCATCTTACAAAGAAAGGCCTAGTTCAACATAGCAAGATACTTGCAAGTAGTATGTGCTATTTCTAAATAGGCTGATCTGGAATGGATCGAGTGTAGGCTTGGGATAAGTCCTCCCCTCTTCTCTTCTCCTTCCAAAAGGAAAACAAAGGCCCAAATCAAAAGGGAATTTCCCATTTAAAGTCTCTTTCCAAAAGAAAGAAACCAGACTTGAAAAAGAAAAATCGATTCTCTTATAAAAAGAGGGATTAAAGAAAAAATACTCCCAAAGGGAGACCCTCTATGGAAAAAAGGAAAAAGAGGCCAAAAAGCTCAAAAAGAGCAGTTTTCCGCCTTCTATGCCTTAAACCACGGGACACTTCAGAAGGGACCGTGGTATCTCTTTCCCATCCCTGGCTTATCCCAAGCTAAAGCATGGTTCATTTCGAGGAATCCTAAAGTAAAAATAGGATTTACTTACTTGAATTTCATCTTGTTTGAGAATTCGACCTTTCGAGTAAGGCGTAGGAATTTGAAATGAAGCTTGTTTTCTTATAAAACCTCCGCTAGATAAGCGAGTGTTAAGACTCAAACAAAGGCAAGCACGAAGAGCTCGAGATCCTTAAGATCGAGGCTCAAGACAGTTGTCCCTTTTGTAAATAGCTTTTGTAAATAAGTTTTAAAAACCGAACATCGAACAGCATAGGGTTTTTGCTCACTTGGAGCAGTAGGCCTTGTAAGTCTCTAGAGTTCGACCACACCTGGTCTCTGGGAGGTCGCCACTTTTGGCACCACCCCCATGTCATCTGCATTCCACGCATGGTACTTGTATGAACATGATCCCATTTAGGACCAGATTCCATAAGTGAACCCTTTGGCGTGATATCTCCTCCTACCAGAGTTTGTAAAATTGAGATTTTGTTAAAATGGGATGATCCCATATTCTTCGTGGCTAGATCTAGGGAGACATTAAAAGGGGTGTTTGTCATCTTTGCCCTTATCCAAATCTATTTGGACAAGGCCAAAGAGGGGCATCTGTAAACACCCCGAAATCCCACGAATTTCTTAAACGAATCTGGTTTTATACAAGCATCCCCAAAGGGCCATTTTTGAGTTTGGAAACCCAGGAGCCTTCCAAACAAAACCCTGTATATATGTTTTAAACTTTATTTTTCAAAAACATATGATATAGCTTTTGAAAACCCTTTTAAAACATGTTTTGAAACCCCGAAGTGGCTTGGCCCGATCAAGACAGGACCAGGAGAGCCAAGAAGAGACAGGAACCGGAGCACCTGTCGAGCCCGGTGCAGCAACTTTTGTGTCTGATTCACACCCCAGGATCTCGAACGTCCAAGACCCTGTTCTTATCAAAATAGCATTTGAAGTCATCTCCGGAAGGCAGAAACGGAGGCGGACGACTATGTTGGCGAAGACCCAACGCAGACGGAGTACTGATGCTGTCAGGCCCCGCACAAATCGTCCGTCTCGAACCCAGCTCGAAGGAGTCAGAGTTCAGTTTGGATTGGATCTGGACCATATATATCCAGATTCCAATCCAAACCCATATGTGGACTTGGATTTGGATTTGGATCCAGAGATCCAATCCAATATCCATATCCATGGCCCACATCACCTTCTCATAAATGGAGGTGGGGCCCACTTGGAATTCACGTGGGATATTGGGCATGAGAGAGAGTGGGGGTGAAAAATATCAAGAGTGTTGTATTAAGCTTGACTTGTGTGTCAAGTTTGGGTTAATCATGTGGGTTAGCCTAATTGAGTGGGTTTAAGCTTGTAATTAGCTAAAACCTAACCTAGGGCTGCACCAACATGGGGTCATCAAGGTCTATGGGCCATGCTAAGGGAGCTCCTTCACCTAAACCTAGCCAAAAATGCCTAAACCTAGCCTAAACCCCTAATCCACCCCTAATCTGAACCTAATCACCTAACCCACTTCCCTAATCCCGGCCTAATCCCGACCTAATCACCTAACCCACTCCCCTAATCCTTCCCTAAACCTAGATTAATTTCCCTAATCCTAGCCTAAACCTAGCCTAAACCACCTAACCTAGCTCACTAAACCTCACCCTAAAACCCAACCACCTAACCTAGCCCTAAACCCCTAAACCACCCTTAGCCCACGATTTTCCCAAACCCCTAGTTTTAAAATATCTGGCCCAACCCCATCCAGCCCACCTTATCTACATACTACCCTACCTAAACCACCTAACCACTACCCACAACCCAGCCCTAACCGACCTACCCATCCCCTATTTAAACCCCCCTCATTGTGGGCGGGTTTTCCAAGTGGGAACCACTCCACCACCCAGCCGGGCCCTCTCCTTCTCCCATCTCTCACCCGTCTTCCCAGCAGCTCCAGCTCCTCCACCAGCCGCCACCTGCTCCGCCACCTTCCCTCTTCCGTCCACCACCACTGCCTCCCAGCCGGACGCCACCATCTTCCCCCAACTCCACCAGCCGACAGCTACCTGCCCGCCACTCTCCCACTCCATCCGCCACTCTTTCCCACTCGGTAAGTCCCCTTTACTCCCTCAAAGCCACTCTCTACCACCTCTCCACTCTTGGCCACCCATCTTCCCCTTAGCTCAACCTCTTTGCTGCCACCATCTAAGCCTAGCCGAACCTAGGATAACCCAAGTGGCTGGCCACTGCTTAGCCACCATCTCCCATTCGGCCGATCCCCCCTAGGTGTCCTATTTGGCCGTCCCACTAGCTCACCTTTTAGGGCCAGTTTCCTTAAGTACCTAACTTCCCTAGTGACCCTAAGACCCACTTAGTCAGCCACTCTAAACTCCCTACTTGGAGGTGCCGCCTACTCACCACCGGCCCCCTTCGAGGCGTCCATCCCGCGCCCCATTTGCAGCCGACCAGCACCCTTGGTCACACACCTTCGCGGAGCTCCCGTTTGCAGCCCAAAGCCAAGGCCACGCTCAAGCAAGACCTCTACGGACCAGCTACTTGTAAGTGTCTAAACTCGGTCTTTAATCATACACTTGCTTGAAATTCAATTTGATACGGGGTTGTAATAACGGAGCATAGTCTCCCCCCGCTTGTAATAACGTGGCTTGGCACAACCACACACGTGCACTCTCTTAGTCGTGCACAATTTCGAACACACACGGGCCTAATCAGCCCCTAATATATAAGTGTACGTATATATTTCATTTCCGAAGGGTTTTGTTTAAGTTGGGTGCGTTGTCTTTCGATTAAACACTCTCACACACATTGAGCTTCCGCTCTTATTTGAAAGACCCAAGTAAGGGCTGACCTATACTATTTGGGTTTCATTTCATGTCGTGTGAGTAAGTCTTTCAATTTAAACACTCTCACACACATTGAGCTTTCGCTCTTATTTGAAAGACCCAAGTAAGGGCCGACCTATACTATTTGGGTTTTATTTCTTGTCGTGTGAGTAAGTCTTTCAATTCAAGCACTTTCACACACATTGAGCCTTCGCTCTTACTCCCAAGACCTTAGTAAAGGCCTTATTGCAGTTATATTTGGGTTTCATTTATGTCGTGTGTGTAGTACTTCAATTCAAGCACTCTCACACACATTGAGCCTTCGCTCTTACTCCCAAGACCTTAGTCAAGGCCATACTGCAATTTATATTTGGGTTTAATTTCATGTCGTGTGTGTAAGTCTTTCAATTCAAGCACGCACCCACATTGAGCCTTCGCTCTTATTTGCAAGACCCGAGTAAGGGCTCATATACATAAGATATATACATATCTCCCTTCGGTTATTTCCCTTCCGCTATTTCCCTTCAGTATTGTCTTTACATTTCGGGTTTTCCCTTTGGAGTAGCGTGAGTTTGCATTGCATCTACGCCATACCACGAGGTAGGACGCATATTGCATCGAAGCAACCCCCGCTCGAATTCGCCCATGTAGTGGAGTGTTCATAACACACAAACTAGGCGACCCAAAAAGGGATAAAAGAAAAAACTTAGGCACGTGCAAATCCACGTGATCTAAAACATGCAATCGCATCTTAAAGACCCGAAATAGACACCTCGAACCGTTTCGTAGGCTTTCTTCCTAAAACTCGATTTTTTGCAAAAGCGTACAGACTGACCCTTGCGCATCGGTGCAAGAAGGTCTGCGACGACAAGAGCTCACTTGCTCACAGTCGCCACGTTTAGAAGTCAGTATCAATATATCTTCGCTAGCTTAAGTAAGCTAGCTGGCACGCCCTGTTTGTATACATAGGCCTTAGACGCACGATAAGATCCACTCCAAGCCACAAAAGGGGCGAAGAGGCGGGGATTTTCGCGCGTCTACAGATGGGACAAAGAATAAAGGGGTAGGTATAAGAATCATCTTCATATCTCTCGAGAAATACCCAGTGCCGTTCAACTAGATTTTACATGTTCAAATGATGTTGCCAAGTATGAAACACTCATACAAGGCCTAAAAAATTCGAAAATCTAGGGTCTCATGCATTAAAATCTCTGGAGATTCTATGCCTTTATCAACCAAGTTTTAAAAAATTGGCAAGACGAGAACTCATCCAGAATTGGCCATTGGAGTGATCATTTTTTTTTTAAAAATATGCACCATTGGCACTCACGATTGGGAATGCTTGCCAAAATGACCAAAATTGTATTAAAAAGCCTCGGTTTCAAGACATTGAAATTTTTTTTAGAAAGGGAGGATTTCCCAAATTTACTTCTTCGAAAGATCAAAGTTTTGATTGAAAATTTTTTTAACCCTACATATGACTTTGAAAAGAAAAAATTTCAGCATCTTGTTGATATGAAAACCTTGGTAAGGTTAGAATCAATACATAAATTCCATGATGGAAAACGTGGAGTTCATGTCAATACCATATGATGGCCATGAAATACTTAGGGTTGGTTAATGTTAGTCCACCCTTAAGCAAAAATTCGTTATGGTCATGTTAGAAATGTCGTAAATGTCAAATGCATGAGCCATCCATATCCCATCGTCCATCTTACATGCCATAAAGAAATTCCATAGCCCATTCACTTTGAGGCCGTGTGATATCGCTCATCTCCACCAAACTAGGGGCATTGAAAATGCATCCCCTAGACACTTTCATGGAGATTCAAGTTCATAAAAACGTGTATCTCCATCATATCATGTGGAATACATTTCATATTGTCATCATTTCATAAAGCATATATTTCCATTGTACATGTCATGCATCACACACCCAAAGAGGCCCGAAAAGGTGGCAGCCCAAGTAGGAATGTCCCCATGTCATAAAAGGGCAACAAAAAATCGATGATACATGTTGATTGATTGATATTGTGGGTAGAAATTTAGTAGACCCCGAAAATGCCCAATAATTGAAAGGGTCTATGATAAATTCTTTTGGAAAAGATTTTTAAAATTGAGCTCCTTCGAAACTTCTTGAAAGAAAGATCAAGATTGATTGTATGACCCCGAATGAGGGAATTGATGCTTTATGAAAAGTAGAGTTTTCAAAATCAAATTGGTAACATTTCAAAAATCCTTGGCTTACAAAATGAAGCCTTGTTCAAAATAGCAAAATATTTTCAAATGGTAGATGCTATTAGGAAATGGGATGATTTTGGTTGAATTGAGTAACCAAAGGGATAAGTTTTCCCCTCATTTTACTTCTCTCTCCAAAAAGGAAAATTGGCAATGTTCAAAAGAAAAAGAAAAGACATAGAGAATACAAAAACTCCTCGGAAAAGAAGTCTTCCCCAAAAAGAAAAGGGAATACAAAAACTTCTTCAAAAGGAGTCTTCTCTTTGAAAGAAAAAAGAAAAGAGAATGCAAAAACTCCTCCGAGAAGAAGTCTTCCCCGAATAAACAGAAGGAATACAAAAACTTCTTCAAAAGAGGTCTTCTCTCGAAAAATGAGGAAAAGAAAAAAAGAAAGAAAAAGAAAAAGCCAAAGCTCAAAAAGAGCAATTTTCCGTCTCTTTGCCTTAAACCACGGGATGCTTCAGAAGGGACCGTGGTAACTCTTTTCCATGTCCCCATAGCTTATCCCCATGGAAAAAGGTTCAACCATGAAAATCCTAGAGTAGGAATAGAGTCTACTCATTTGGATTTCATTTTGTTTGAGAATTAGACTTTGTTAGGTGGGAAATGGAACTTTGAAATGTTTTCCAAAATTTCCTAGCAAAAACCTCTACCAAGTAGTAGGTATCGAAACCCAAATAAAGGGAAGTATGAAAAATTGGAAGTCCTTTTGATGGAAGGTAAAAGGAGTTCGTTTTAAAAGTTTTTGAAAACCCAAAATGTCAAGAGGCATGGGAAAATTCTTCTTGGGGCAGCCGACCTTCAAAGGCTCTCTCCAAGCTCAAAAACCCCAAAAATTGACTCTCCCAAAAAGCTCACCTCACTCATACCATACATGCATTCAGAAGTCATTCATGCATGATCGTATCCCATATAGGAAAAAAGTCTCTTTTGGTTGAAAATCCCTCTCCTGAGATCCAAGAAAAGGAGTTTACAAAATGAAGGATTGATTTAAATTCTCAAGAAAATTTGGGAAGTAAATCCATAAAAGGGTGTTTCTTCTTTGCCATTATCCAAATCAATTTGGATTAATGCCAAAGAGGGGCATCTGTAAACACCCAAAAATTTTCAAATATTTTCAAAAACTCCTAAATTTTGAAAGCCAATTTAAAGCCTTTATGAACCTTTAAATTCAAAACCCCAAATTTTAAAGTTTAAGCCTTTTGGGGAATATTTCAAAATAAAGATTTTAAATTCAAACAACTCATGAGTTTTTGAAGCAGATAAACAGGTGAGACCCAATCTTGGATCCACATCGATTCCCAAAAAGCAAAGAAGATAAAGTTGGAGCATATCAGAATCAAGATCAAATTCTAAAGCTTATCCGAAACCAGGAGAAGATCGAGCTTATCCAGGACCCAGTTCAAGCTCATCCAATTCAAGAACATTTCAAGTTGAACTCGAGACCATGGTGAAGCCGTATGGAATCAAAATCAAAGTGGAGCCGGATCATTCAAAGAATCAAATACCAAATGAGGCATTGAATTGGAAGAGCCTAATTAGGCATACCCGGCCACTACTTGGTATTAAGTTCAATACATGCTAGGACAAAACATTAGACAAGCTTGAATCGGCTACACCCAAAGACTAAGTCAGCTGCAACTAGGCCCAGCCCACATGGGCTGGTTCAAGTCAACAAGAGGGACCACATATAGCTGGGCCAAATTGGATCAAGAACCAACAAGGAGCTGGTCCAATCCGCCCCATGGAAGGGGCTAGAAACCAGCCCCCTTGGCCTATAAAAGGGGCCAAGGGGGAGCAAGTTGAAAAAAGCTTGGGTTATCTTTATCTCTCATCAAAATTTTGGGAATTGGGGCTGGAAAAGAGGGCCTGCACAAGGAAAAATCATGGGCTGCAAGTGAAGGGAAAGAGAGAAAAAAAAAGAGGGTAGACATAGGAGGGAGAGTGCGGAAGATAGAAGGAAGAAGAAGAAGGGCTGGCCGGATTCCACTCTTGGAATTCCGGCCGATCGGAGACAAAAGTTGTAAGTACTTCTTCCTTTGTTTTTAAAACCTTCTTCCATATTAATTCAATTGAAATGGGGTTGTATTAATGGAGTTTCATCTCCCCCCGAGTTGTAATAATGTAGCTTTGCTGCCATTTCAATTTCGTGGATGAAACACTATACACCCACATGCACGCCAAGTGTTTGCTTTAATGCTTCTCCCTTCCTATATGCTATATACCCTCTATACTTCTAACCCCCTCTATGTCTAAGCTATAAAGTACTTCCCATTCATTTATATTCCAGCAAATTTGCTTTAAGGGTTGTTGCATTTTAATTTCGTGTGGGTTATGCATCATTACATTTATAAAACAGAAAACCGGATTTCAGCATCTCTGCATATGTCTGTTTCTATAATTTTAATTTTGTGATGCTTACTCCGATTGTCTTGAAATTTAGCACACTGATTCCACACACATTGGGACACTCTGTATAAAATTGGCAAGATTTTAGGGCCACTCAGCCATGTAATAAAAGCATATTAAGAACGACCAGATTTCTGCACCACTGTCTGCACAGTCAGATTTCCTGAAACAGAGGTTGGGTAAAAGTCCCATATCTCTGTCCACAGGAGTCCAAATTGGTTGATTTTTTATGCATTGGGAAGCTAACATCCATAGATATCCAGCAACATCAAAATCATCAAAATCAGAGTTTTGAGCAGAGAGATACAGACGCATCTTTGAGTTTCTGTATTTCTGAAACAGAGTTGTTCTGAGTCAGTGAGGTGGTCTGAGTAGATTATTTGTTTCTGAATCAATACTGCTCCAAATACATATTTGAAAAAGGATACAGTCTCTCCACACTACCAGCTTCGTCTGGTAAAATTTTGATAATTTTTGGAAGTCTGTGACGCCTTCAAAACTCCCCTAGAAAACAGCTCTAAAAACAGAATTCTCTGTTTTCAGCAGCTTGAGTTTTTCCAAGTATTGAATCCGAGTGCACAAGTTCAACAAAATTTTCAAAGACACTTGTTTATGTAAAAGGGAGTCGTGTTTTGCTGTAAAATGAAGTTTCTAAGCGCTCAACACTGACCCTTGAGCATCGGCTCAAGACGGTGTGAGTGAAAAGATCCCGCTTGCACACAATCACCTAGAAGTCTTACAAACATTTGCTAGTTTTGAAGTAGCTGGCACGCTCGCGCAAGCGTAGGGGTGAAAAGTTTCATTTCAAGTTTGTCTCATAAACTTTGGAATGAGAATTTTCATGTCTACAGTTGAAATTAAAGGTTTTGTTATTGATCATGAACTTAAATGAACACTTCCACTAGAACTCTTAGTCCCAATTGATACTCCTTTTCCTTTTCTATTAAGGCGGAGAGGAACGGGTGTTGCAGTCATCGCCAATCAACTGTTGGGTAGTAGAGATTGTTGCAGCTGGTAGCAAAAATGCGAGAAAGAGAGGGTTGCAACCAAAGAGGTGGCGTGAAAGGGTTGCAGCCACAAAACGTGAGACGCGATCTAGGACATGAAGGCTAAGGTCCTTTTATACCATATGACCTAGGACATATATGGATTCCGACACATTGATCGCTCCTAAAATTTGCTTCGATAGGTTGACCATGTTAGAATTTCACGACATGTCAGTGCCGCACCGACATGGTGTTGGTGTCGCATCGATGTTGGGGTTGACACTCCACCTCCTAGAGGTGTATGTGTGATATTGGCTCTAAGGTCTATGGTTTTTTTTGAACAATGGAGAAAATATCCTTTATCAAATAGTAATAAAGGAAAGCAATCTAAGGCAATAATGTTGCAACTCAGATTTTTGAAGGGCATTAGTTTTTAACATAGATCAATGGGTCCCTTAGTAGATGTTTTATGTATGGTGGACAGTGATGAAAAAATCAGCCATGGGCTAAATCTATTAAAAGATGGATCATGCGAAGGAGCAAATAAAAGTACATAAATCTTTTAAAGTTATGTGTTGTTAATCTTTACTCTTTTACATAGTTGAATTAGTTATGTGTTCTTAATCTTATAATAACATTTCTTTTGTATTATAGGTTAACTTGAAGAACAAAGAAGAGTCATATACTTTTATTTGGGAGATCATAGACAAAAGATGGGATAGACAAATGCATGGCATGCTACTGCATTATATCTGAATCCAGAGTTTATTATGATTATGATTATGATGGGATAGAATCGAATGTTGAGATTTATTAAATGAGATTGATAGATCAAAGATAGTGCATGATATTTAGATTGATAAGGGATAAACAAGGTGATGCACGACCACCTTCTTGGGTGGCGGCTCCTTTCTTTATTCCTTCTCTACACTTAAATCTAAAACATAATTGCAATAATATAGTGCTTTCTAAGTTAAAAAGACACTTATACCCTTACAAAGTCTTACTTAACATATAGTTGGGTTACATAAAATCTGAAACCCTTTTTATTGGATTTCGGATCCAATAAATTCCCCCTCAAGTTGGGAGGAATATGTTCAAAACTCCCAACTTACTGCACAATCTGTCCAAGATGGGTTTTGAGACAACCTTAGTGAGAATATTTGCAATCTGGTCCTCTAACTTAACGTGTTGCTCTTGTATCACTTTATTTTCAATCTTTCCTCTTATGAAGTGACAGTCCACGTCTATGTGTTTATTCCTTTCATGTTGTACATGATTTATAGCAATTAGAATTGTTGTTTTATTATCTGTGTATAAGATGATCAAAAGCTGAACTTTTCCTTGGAGTTTAGTAATTAAGGAGATTAACCATAGACCTTCACGGGTTACCTGTTGTAAACACCCCAAAATCCCACGACTCTCTAAAACCAATGCCTTGTTTGCAAATCAGCCCCAATGGGCCATTTTGAGTTCTGAAAACCCAGGAGCCTTCAGAACCCTCTACATATTGTTTTAAAACCTGTAAATATGGCTTTAAGCCTATAAATAGTGTTTTGAAAGCCCCGTATCCAAATACGAGTTTTTAAACCCAGGCTATACCCCATTTTCCCAAAAGCCAAAGAGGAACAGGTGGAGCATGCGAAAACGACACCTGATCTAGAAGCAGCCCAACAAGCTGCTCACGAAGGCCAATTCCAGAAGCAGCTTCAGAAGTGTATTTTGAAGCCCAAAAGAGCACCCTGGCCTGATAAAAGCCAGGATCAAAAGGCGAAAGGAAGGCCCAGGCCTGATGTAGATTGCAAGCTAGGAGCACCAAACAGCCAGATCGACCATCCTCATTCAAGCATCAAGAGTATGAACGAGAAAAGTCAGAAATGAACCAAAGTAGAGTCCGAAAAGGAGTCCGGACGACACAAATTGGGGAAACCCAACACCAGACAGAGCGCTGATGAAGCCAGGGCCCACACAAGTCGTCTGCCTCGAGAAGCCAAGAAGGACCATCCCGAGAAAATTTGGATTGGATCTGGACCATAAATATCCAGATCCAAATCCAAATAGTGAATAGTGTTTGGATTTGGGCCAATCCAAATAGTGTTTGGGTCGATCCAAATAGTGTTTGGAATTGGATTAGATCCAAATAATGTTTGGATTGTATCAGATCTAGACCAAAATATCCAGATCCATATCCATAAAAATGTTGGATTTGGATCGGATACGGATCTCAAAATATCCAAGATCCATATCCAAATAGTGTTTGGATTTGGATCCAGATCTCAAACCCAAACCCAAATCCAAGACCCACCTCCAATGCCTATAAATAGAGGTGAGGGGGTCCCCAAAGAGGAGGTTCACGTGAATTTGAAGGGAGGACTTGGAGCAGAGAGAAGGTGCTTAGGTGAGTGCTTAGTGCTTTCTTTTGTTTTAGGGTTTTTAATTGTGGGTTAGGGTAGGATTAGTTAAGGGTTGCCCCACCCTAATTGAAGGGTTGAAGTTGCTTGGATAAGGAGGCTTAAGGTGGCTGATTGGAGCTTAAGCATACCCTAAACTGACATTAAGAGGTAAGCCCCCTAATACACCCTAAACCCTTCTTCTTAACCCCTTTAAACCATCCTAAACCCCCCTCAACCGACCTCACCTAATCCTAATCAAACCCACCTAAACCCCAACCGACTCCACCTAAGACCCTAACCGACTCCTCCCTAAACCTCCTAGCCACCCTAACCTCACCCGTTCCCATGTCGTGCGCCCTACACGCGCCCCGCACCCTGTGTGCGCCCTGCACGTGCCTTGTCGCCCTGCCACCCGCCTGGCGCTTGGTGTCCACCCTTAGCCGACCTACTCCCGGCCACTACCACCGGCCTATTCCCGGCCACTACCAACACATCCCCACCACTCCACTGACCCCAGCCACTACCTACCACCACCACTACCTATCCTAACCGACCTACCCCCTGTCCTAACCGAACCCATCCTAGCTAGACACTCCCCTACCCGCAGCCATCATTTCATCACCCCACCTACCTAGTGCCGTGACCCTTAGCTCCCCCACCACCACCTAGCCATCACCCCGCCGTATCCCATGCCCCATCCGTGACCCTTAGCTCCCACACCACCACCTATCCATCACCCCGCCGTATCCCATGCCCCATCCGTGACCCCCTAGCTCCCTTACACACCCCAACCACCTAACACCTACCCGACTCTCATCCACTGCCTTAGACATCCCATGCCCCATCCGTGACCCTTAGCTCCCATACACCTCATACCCTTCCACCTACCTAGCGCCGTGACCACTTGCTTAGAACCCCCAACCGAACCCATCCTAGTCTAGTATCCCGTATACCAGCCGTGACCTTACCCCATACCCTTCCATCACCCTACATAACACACTAAGGCCCGTAGTATCCCATACCATCCTGAGTCTCACACAAGACCCGTGAACCTCACCTGTAGTGAACCTAAAAACCTCAAGCTGAAAGGCTCCGTTCAGCCATCTTTCGCTTCAAGCTTCAAGGAAGACTCATCCGTGAGTGCGAAGGCAAGCAAGTCCGTGTAGATTGGAGTGGACAAACATCCGAATCACGTAAGTGTTTTAATTCGGTATTTCATATCTCCTTCTACACTTAATTCAATTTGATATGGGGTTGTAATAATGGAGCGTAGTCTCCCCCCAGGATGTAATATTGGTATATGACACACAAGCACATACGTGCACTTGAACCTTTTCGCTCTTAGTTGCACACTTTTGCACACACATGGGCCTTGGCCGCCCCTAAGATATAGTCTTATTTATATAAATTCAGCTGCGTGGGTTTTATTTTCAAGGTTTGTGCATTGTCATTCAATTCCACAATCACACACATTGAGCTTTCGCTCTTACTCCCAAGACTCTAATAAGAGTCATATTGCAATTCAATTTGGGTTTTTACATTCGACTTGTGTGCGTTGTCTTTCAATTCCACACTCACACACATTGAGCTTTCGCTCTTACTCCCAAGACTCTAATAAGAGCCGTATTGCAATCCAATTTGGGTTTTACATTCCAAGTCGTGTGAGTTGTCTTTACATATACACACAACACCCACGCACACGTTGGCGACCTTCGGGCCCATATATATATAGTTGTATTTCCCTTCTGCTATGTCTTTAAATTTCGAGCTTTAAGGTTCAGCTGTGTGAGTTGTATTTCAATTTATACACGGCATATACTTACACAATTGAGCCTTTCCGCTCTTAAGATATAGCTATATTTCCCTTTTGCAATTTCCCTTTTGCAATTTTCCTTCGGCTATGTCTTTCAATTCCGGGTTTTGCCGTAGAGTTGTGTGAGTTTACATTACATATTCACCATACCACGAGATAGGGTGCATATTGCATCAAAGTAACCTCGAACTACCCGTGCAAAACTCGCCTAATTGAGCATTGGATGCACACAACTACACGCATAAATTGGCTAAACCCAAGATATAGGAAACGTGCAAATCCCACATTGTTAAAATCTGTAACAAGACAAACTAAACCGAATCAAACACTTTGCATATTTTCAAAAGGTCATGTTTGCTTAAAATCGAGTTTTTCTAAAGCGTACAGACTGACCCTTGAGCATCGGTTCAAGAAGGTCTGTGACAAAAAGAGCCCACTTGACCACAGTCGCCACATAAGTCAGATATTTTCAAAACTTACTTCGCTAGCTTGAGTAAGCTAGTTGGCACGCCCTTTAAGCGACTTAGACATGCGAAAAGGTTCACTTCAGGCCTAAGAACCCGGAGTGGAAATTTTCCATGTCTACACCTGTAACCCGATATTTTGCCTCTATGCTAGACCTAACTAGTATAGATTGCTTCTTACTCTTTCGTGGGATTAAATTCCCACCAAACAAGGCAATATAACCTTAAATAGATTTTCAATCATCTACACAACCTTCCTAATCTGCATCTGTATATAACTCCATGTTAGTATGTCCATGATTAGAATATATAATCTCATTTTTAGGAGTCTTTTTCAAGTATCTAAGTACTTTGAATACAACATCCATATGTATTTGTTTTGGTGCATGCATAAATCTATTAAGAATCCCAACTGCATAAGTGATGTCAGGTCTTGTAATAGTCAAATATATTAATTTTTCAACCAGTTGTTAACCTCAACAACTTCTTTATTAGTGTTTATTCTCAATTTATGATTGATGTCCATTGGATTGTCCCTCGATCGTGATCCATAGGTACCCATTTCCTTTAATAAATCCATAATGTACTTATGTTGGATAAGAAAAATACCCCTTTCTGACTTTACTACTTCAATTCCCAAAAAATAGTGTAGAGGTCCAAGATCGTTAAGTCAAATAGCTTATGCAATTTATTCTTCAAGCAACTGATTTATTTTTCATCGTCACCTGTTACTACTATATCATCAACATATACAATTAATATTGAGATACTTACACCCAATTTAAAGAATAATGTATGATCATTTCTGCTCCTCATGTATCCAAGGCTTATAATACCTTCGTTGAACCTCTTAAACCATGCACATGGCAATTGTTTCAAACCATACAATGCTTTTCTTAGAAAATACACAACATTAGGGCCATAGAGTTGTCTTAATCTCTGCAGTATCTCCATGTACACTTCCTGATTGAGGTCCCCTTACAAAAATACATTTTTAACATGCCACATATTTCATCCTCTATTGGCTATAAGACTGATAAGTACACATATAGTTGTCATTTTTGCCACAGGAGCAAATGTTTCAATATAGTCAATTCCGTAAGACTGGTTATACCCTTTGGCCATAAGTCAAGCTTTGTACCAGTCAATCTCTCCTATAGGTTTGTATTTTATAGTGTATACCCATTTGCATCCAACAACATCTCTCCCTCTTGGTAGAGATACAATCTCTCAAGTGTGATTCCTCTTTAATGCATTTATTTCTTCTTGCATTACACATTATCATTCTTTTGATGTATTTGCCTCTTCCCATGTCTTTGGAATCTCTTCATTTTCTGAATTTACTACAAATGTTTTATAGTTTTATGAAATTTTTCTATAATTCACAAAGTTACTAATGTACATCTTCTCTTTTCCTTTCGTAAGGCAATTGGCAAATCTGGGCTTGTTGATATCGGTTGAATTTGGCCATCTTCTTCAATACTAAATTTTTCTTGAGTCTCCTAAAGTTCATTTTCACTATGTTCTTCAACCAGTATCGGTATTAGTGGCTCTTCAAAATCAGGTACAGATTCTTCTACTAACTCCCCTTTACTACTATAATAGTCAGTGTTATTCGTATCGTACCATATCATACGATACGGTATGATATGATACACACTAGTGCATCGCACAAATGAAGTTATTGGGTCGTATCGTTTGAATCGTACGATACAGGCGATACAGCCATACACTTTTATAAAAGGTCTCTAGTCAAAGAGAAAACTGTAGAGTCGAAGAAAAATCTGCATTTTTGCGGGTTTCTGGCATTTGCTAGAGTTTGTTGAAAGCTCCCAAGGTGGTCTCCGATGGATCCTAAGGTATTAAAGGCTCCCAAAGTGCTCTACGACATTTGTGCAATTTACCAACCTGGGTTGTGTTTTTTGTGTTTTTCTTTTTTTGAATGATAATATATGAGATTATGAAGTGTGTGAATATGATTTTTATTATATCATGAAGTGGGAGATACTCTATTTAATTATTAAGTAAAGATTGGGTATTTATAAATTGCTTTTATTTTAAGGTTTTTATTAGATTGAAGTGTCCCCTAATCTCGGTTTGATGATCAAGCATGACAATGGGATACACCAGTTGATGAAAACATATTGAAGATAAAATGTTTGTTTTGTGAGAAGGTGGTTAGTGGTAGAATTTCATGATTAAAATATCATCTAACATGGATTAGGAAAGAAGTTGCTCCTTATATGGGCAGAGTTAGGAAATTGTCAAAAGCCATTAAATGATAATGTCTATAAATGATTGATAGCATACTTGAAAGGAGGCAACAAAAGGATGATTTAGAGATATTTAAGGAAGAGGATGATGATGATGATGGATTAGGTGATAGTATTCCTTTTAATGGTAGGACATAGGTTGGTAGTAGTAGTTCTCGACCATCAATCAGAAGAAAGAGGGTTGTTCAAGATATTGTAAGTGAAAGTGATAGAAGAGAATGGAGTAGAGGAAGAGCTTACTCTGACATACAATCATTTTTCCTTGTTAGCATTACATATGGTGCTCAACCTGGAATTCGTGCTACTATGACTTCAAACCAATTGCATGAGCAGACAGACCTTATAGTGGGCAGATGGTTTTATGATACATGCATTTCATTTAATGCAACAAACAATTTTTATTTTCAAGAAATGGCAGATGCAATTGCTAACATTTGGTCTAAGATATAAGATGCCTTCTTATCAAAAGTTAAGAATAAAACTATTAGATAAGATTGTTCTTAAAGCTCAAGAATATTGTTTCACTTTGAGAGAGTCGTGTAAAGAGACAAAATGTACTATTATGGCACATGGATGGACAAATAGACGAACAATAACTTTATTAAACTTTCTTGTGTATTGTCCTAAAAGACTTATATTTTTAAGATCCCTAAACATTTTAGAGGTGAGGCATACTGTAGAAGTCCTATTTGATAAGGTGATATCCGAGGTTGGCTAGATAATGTAGTCTAATTCATTACAGATAATGCAACTAACTATAAAGTAATTGAAAAGGAGTTAGCAAATACTTATGGGACTTTCTATTGGACAC
The DNA here is from genome assembly GCA_036023115.1 of Brasenia schreberi. Lineage (NCBI taxonomy): Eukaryota > Viridiplantae > Streptophyta > Magnoliopsida > Nymphaeales > Cabombaceae > Brasenia > Brasenia schreberi. Next base: position 16,295,568 of record JAYKKT010000088.1, read on the forward strand.
CATATGCAGTCGATTATTTAGATCTCATCCTTGAGGATATTGGTGAGATGAATGAGATAAAGTCAACAACTGAGTGTTGCTAAGATATCACCAAATTTATCTACAACCATGATTTTATAATATGTATGATGAGGAGATATATAAATGGTGTAGAGCTCATTCGTACAGTTACAACTCGGTTTATAACTAATTTCTTATTTGTATATAGCATTGTTAAACAAAAGCAAACCTTGAAGAGAATTCTCCTCATATGAGTAATAACAATTTGTAGAAGTGCCTCAAAATAGAAGAAACAGAAAGCTAAATGAGATTTTAGAGACAGTGTTTAAGAGTACATTTTGAAACTTTTGTGTCAGACTATTAAGGATTATATATCCTTTATTGAAAGTTTTGATATTGGCTAATAGTGAGTAGAAACTATCTATGGGCTATCTTCATGAAGTCATGGATAGGACAAAAGAATCCATTAGAAATAATTTGAATAAAAGAAAGAAGGATTATGTGCTCGTGTATAATATTATAGATAACAGATAGAACAAACAATTACATCAATCTATTCATGCAACAACTTATTACCTAAACCTAACATTTAGATATTTAAAAAGCTTTAAAAGGGATGGTAAGGTAAATCGAGGTATCGTTGATTATATAGACAAATTAGTACCTAATGAGAGTAGAGCAAATGTTATATACTAAGAGATGGAGATCTATAATAATGTTCTTAAATGAATGAGCTTTCGTGTAGCAATTCGCAGCCGCATTAATATACATCTAAGTAAACTATTTATCTTCATATTTAAGTTTATTAAATCTTATATTTATTATCTATTAAGTTCATGATGTTTGTCTTTTTCTATCAGATGTTTGGTGGAATAGGTTTGAAAGTGATTATACAAACCCTAGAGATTTTGCAGTAAGAGTTCAACGGGTTGTGAAAGGAATTGGAGTGTCTTTGAAAACATCCACACAATAAAGTGCAACAGGTTGGAACATAAATGGCTCAATGACTTAGTTTTTATCCATTGTAACATGCGGCTCCGATAGAGTTAATCTTGTATTAGTCACTACCTAAAGATTCAATTCAATATTTTATTTTACTTAAATTATTAATGTTATTTACTAATTACTTTTCTTTCTTTCTTATAGGTAATTAAAAAAGTTAAATAGGGAAGAAAACCAATTTGATAAGTTAAGATAATTTTGATATATTAGAGAAGTGGATTATGGAAGATAATAAAGCAAATACATTCCTAACCAAAGAAGACATTGCATAGATTAATTTGGAAGGAGCACAACAACAATATCATCAAGGGGATGAAGATTTTGATTTATTTATTAGGTAGACCGTTGTAAGAACGGTAGAGGGTGATCTATTTATTAGGTAGACCACTCTAAGAATTGCTTCACCCCATAGGTACTTTGGCGTTGAACTTGCAATCATCAGGGTTCGTGTAACTTCCAAAATATGTTTGTTTTTCTGTTCTATTGTACCATTCTATTGTGGTGAGTAAGCGCAAGATGTTTGATGTAATATTCCATGTATTGCCAAGTAGTTTTGGAGTATGCCCAATGTAAATTCACCCCCATTATCTGATTGAATCATCTTGATCTTTGCATGAAATTGATTCTCAACAAACTTATGAAACATTAGAAATATCGAATAAACTTCATCTTTAGTTTTTAGCAAGTAAATAATAGTGAAATGAGAATAGTCATCTATAAAAGAAACAACATATTTGTGTCCAATAACATTAAAAATTTGGGATGTCCCCATACATCAGAATGTATCGAATTAAATGCATTTTGAGTTCTTGATATACTCTTTGGGAAAACAATTCTAACATGTTTCCCTAATTGGCATGCTTCACATTCTAGATCAACATCCTTCCTAAATATCATTGATTTAGGTAGTATAGCTTGAATTTTTTGAATTGGTAGGTACCCAAGACGTCGGTGCCATAGTATCAAGTCTCTTTTGCTTTGTATCAATGTTGTATTTGTTGTTATCCTCTCATTGTATTCCTTCATAGATGTACAGTCCAACAACATTTTTACCAACTCCAATGATCTTTTTAATCTTTAGTTCCTGAAATACACAATAAGAAGCAAAGAAGGATACAATATAATTCAATCTTATAGTTAATGAACTAATCGATAATAGATTCATTGAAATTTGTGGGACATAAAGTAGTGGACCTAATAAGCCAATAGTTGTCCATAATTTTCCTCTCCCCTTAATGGGATGAATGAATCATCAACAATTCTTACTTTTTCATATAATTCTATATAATCAAACAACCATCCATGGAGTTCACCATATATTTAGAAGCACCTGAATCAATCACCCAAGATATATGTAACAAAGAGTTTAAATCAAACACATTATCGTTGGGCCTTGCTTGGTCATGTGGAGTGGTAGCCATTGTTGCAAGAATTCTATTTGAAGAAGAAGTTGAAGGTGCGGTTGATGCCTCAGTAATTCGCCTCTCTAGGCCCTCCAATCTTTTTAATATCATGTTGATTGCTTTATTTGTACTATCATTTTCAATATCCTAGTTACATGCAATCATAACTTCATTTTTCACATAGTTAGGATGGTCAATCAATTTTCAGCATCATTCTTTCGTTTGTCTAGATGGGTGCATTTCACGACTTTTCTTTCATCGATAGTGTTATCTCCACGTTCTCTACCACTGAAATTGCCTCTACCTCTCAGGAACTGTCCATACCCTTTTCCAAGGAATGTTGCTTTTTCCAAACTTGAAATTTCAATTTTTTTTAGGTTTCTTCTATCTTCTTCTCTAATCAATAATGAGTAAACTTTACCTAGAGGAGGTAGTTCTTCACTTATTAGGATATTGGTCTTAGTGTTTCATATTGAGGTAATATTCCATGCAATAAGTCAAATACCTTACATTTCTCAAACTCGTTAGCCCTTTCCTTCTGACATTCCTTGTACTGAATCAATGTAAAATATGTTAGTTCATCACAAAATCTTCGTAGTTCAATCGAATACTCACTTACAGATTTCTACCCTACTTACATTTCTGAATTTTTTCAAAGAGTTCATACTCCTTTGCAATATTCTTTTTTCAAGAATATGTCTCTCACAACCTCCTAGATTTCATGAGATTTCAGACACAGAAAGGATCGCCTTACATTAGGCATCATGAAATTTATTAGTCATGTTGCAACCAGAGCATCTTCCCTCTCCCATCGTGGGTAGTTAGAGCTTCCCAAATCATCTCCAATGCAACCACCAGTCAAGTATTCACTTTTCCACTTCACTCTCACTCCAAGTAGAATTGATTTAGACCAACAACAACTAAGCCTTTCCCCATACTAAACGGGATCGGCTACATAGATTCTTTGTTTCCACACAGCCCTATCATGTGTTATGTTAGCAGTTAACTTACAATACGCTAGATCATTTTTTAGTGTTTCTTTTCAACACTTTTGTGGTCGTCCTCTACCTCTTTTAATACTTTCAAAATCTATTTTTTCATATCTTCTTACAAGTTCTTTTCATCTTCTTTCTATGTGTCCAAACCATCTTAAACAATATTCTCTCATTTTATCCTCTATCAGTGTCACTCTTAATTTGTTTCTAATAACCTCATTATGTATACAGTCTTTTCTTGTATGACCACTCATCCATCTCAACATCTTCATTTATATCACAGACATCTTTTGTACATGTTAATGATTAACTGTCCAAATGGTAGGTCCAATTGCTGCTCTATAATATTTAGCTTTTAACTTTAATGGTATCTTCTGTAGACGCAGAAAATTTCCTCTTCCTGGTTCTTAGGCCTGAAGCGAACCTTTTCGTATGCCTAAGTCCTATTAAACAAACAGGGCATGCCAGCTAGCTTACTTAAGCTAGCGAAGATATATTTTAAAACCTGACTTCTAATGTGGCGACTGTGAGCAAGCAAGCTCTTGTCGTCACAGACCTTCTTGCATCGATGCGCAAGGGTTAGTCTGTATGCTTTTAAAAATCAAGATTTTGAGTCTAAGGACCTACGAAAGCGGTTTGAGGTGTTTGATTTGGGTCTTTTTGGTATGATTTTCAGATTTTAGATCACGCGGATTTGCATGTGCCTAAGTCTTTCTTTTTATCCCTCTTTGGGGCCACCTAGGTGTGTGTTATGAATACTCCACTAAGATGTGGCGACTTTGAGCGGGAGTATGGGGTTTGCTTTGATGCAATATGCGTCCTAACTCGTGGTATGGCGTATATGCAATGCAAACTCATGCTACTCCAAAGGGAAAACCCGAATTTAAAGACAATGCCGAAGGGAAATGACTTGTAATGGAAATTGCTGAAGGGAAATGACTTGTAATGTAAAATTGCCAAAGGGAAATTGTAAAAGGGAAATATGGCTATATCTTAAGAGCGAAAAGGCTCAATAGTGCAAGTGTGTGTCGTGTATATATTGAAAGACTACGCACACTGCTGAACCTTAAAACTCAAATTGAAAAGGCATAGCCAAAAGGGAAATACGTATATAGTATATATGAGCCCTTACTTGGGTCTTGTAAATAAGAGCGAAGGCTCAATGTGGGTGCGTGTGAAAATGTAAAGACAACACACATGACTTCAAATGAAACCCAAATGTAAATTGCAATATGGCCTTAACTAAGGTCTTGGGAATAAGAGCGAAAGCTCAATGTGTGTGAGTGCTAGAATTGAAGTACTACGCACACAACATGAAATTAAACCCAAATATAAATTGCAATATGGCCTTAACTAAGGTCTTGGGAGTAAGAGCGAAAGCTCAATGATTGTGAGTGTATAATTGAAATACTACACATACGACATGAAATTAAACCCAAGGATAGTATAACACGGCCCTTACTTGGGTCTTGCAAATAAGAGCGGAAGCTCAGTGTGTGTGAGTGCGAGAATTTAAAGACAACACACTCAACTCAAGCAAAACCCTACGCAACTAAAAGTATATACATAAACTTATATCTAAAGGGCTGATTAGGCCCGTGTGTGTTAAAAATCGTGCTCAACTAAGAGCGAGGTAGGCTCAAGTGCACGTGTGTGTGGGTGTCAAGCCATGTTATTACAAGCGGGGGGAGACAAAGCTCTGTTATTACAACCCCGTATCAAATTTAATTTAATTTAAGCAAGTCTACAACTAAGGACCGAGTAAGGCACTTACTTATAGCTGGTCCGAAGGTGACTTGCTTGAGCGTGGGTTTGGCTTCGCCTTGGGCTGCAAGAGGGAGCTCCTCAGAGTGGCACGGCAAAGGTGTGTGGCCGGGTGACAAGGGAGGATTGTGGTGCCTTGGGGACTCGCCAGCTGCTAGGAGGAGGCTGCCATGGTGTTTTGGGCTAAGGTGATTAAGGAGGGTCACTAAGGGATAGGCTACTGCTAGGGAGGGTGGCGCTAAAGGGGAGCCTAAAGGGAAGTCTAAGGAAGAGGGTGTGGCTGCCGAATGGGTTGGGTGCAGTCGGCTATGACTGGCCGACTAGGGGGAGTTTTAGTGGTGGCCGGCTGGGGTAGTGGGGATGTTATGGATGGGAAGGGAGCTAGCTAGGGTGTTATGGAAGGTGGGGTTAATGGGTTGGTTGAGAGTAAAAGGGGCAAGTCTTAGGGAGCAAGGTAGGGTGGCCGGGTATCACTAGGGGAGAAGGTCGAGAGACGGGTGGCTAAGGGGTTATGTCTGGCCGAATGGGCAAGGGTGGCGGGAAGGTGGTGTTGGCGAGGTGGAGTGGTGGTATGGGTGGTTGAGAGTGGAGGGGGAGTGAAGAGGAGGTGGAGCTTGGGTTGAGATACTAACCGAATGGTGAAGGAGTTGGTGGATGGAAGAAGGGCAGCCGGATGATGAAGGAGGATGGAGCTCGGCCGGGTGATGAAGGTGGTAGCGTGGAGTGGAGCAGGCCGGATGGAAGTGGTGGCGCGAGGTAGAGCAGGCCGGGTTGTGGTGGTGCAGGTGGAAGATGAGAGCACGGTAGAAGGGGGCTCGGCTGGCCCAAGGGTGGGCTGGAAGAGGATGGGAGAGGATCGGCTGGGCCAAGATGGAAAAAGCCCAAGATGGAAGAAGCTGAAAAACCAGCCCACTAGGGGGGTTTATATAGCTTTTTGAAGGGCGGTTGGGGCTGGTATTTGGAGGGTGGTAAGGTGGTTTAGGTGGTGGTGGTGTGGTGATAAGGTGGGCTGGTTTTGAGGAGGGGCCAGATACTTTAATACAAGGGGTTTTAGGGATTTGGTGTGCTAGGTTTAGGTGGGGTGGTTTAGGGGTTTAGGGCTTAGTTAGGTGGGTTGGTTTTGGGGTGAGGTTTAGTGAGGTGGGTTAGGTGATTAGGCTAGGATTAGGTTAGGTTTAAGGAAATTAGGCTAGGTTTAGGGAAGGATTAGGGAGGTGGGTTAGGTGATTAGGTTAGGATTAGGCCGGGATTAGGGAAGTGGGTTAGGTGAGTAGGCTAGGTTTAGGACAGGATTAGGGTAAAAGGCTAGGATTAGGGGTTTTGGCTTAGGATTGGGTTAGGGAGCTCCCTTTGCATAACCTATAGACCTTATTGCATCATGTTGGTGCAGCCCTAGGTTTGGTTTTTGGCTAATACAAGCTTAAACCCATACTAATTAGGCTAACCCACATGATTAACCCCAAACTTGACACACAAGTCAAGCTTAATTACAATTACCCTCAAATCTTATCCTCCCCATTCTCTCTCATGCCCATAATCCCACGTGAATTTCAAGTGGGCCCCACCTCCATTTATGAGAAGGTGATGTGGGCCATGGATGTGGATATTGGATTGGATCTCTAGATCCAAATCCAAATCCAAATCCAAATCCACACATAGGTTTGGATTGGGATCTGGATATATATGGTCCAGATCCAATCCAAACTGAATTCTGACTCTTTCAGGCTGTGTTCGAAACGAACGATTTGTGCGGGGTCTGACAGCATCAGTACTCCATCTGCGTTGGGTCTTCGCCAACATGGTCGTCCGCTTCTGTTTTCACCTTCCGGAGATGATTTCAAGTGATGTTTGCTGATAACAGGGTCTTGGACGTTAGAGATCCTGGGGGTGGATTCAACACGAGAGTTGCTATGCCGGGCTTGACATGTGCTCCGGTTTCGGGCTCTCTTTTGCTCTTCTGGTCTTGCTTTTATCAGATCAAGCCACTTTGTGGGGTTTCAAAACATATTTTAAAAGGTTTTAAAACATATTATACACATTTAAAAAGCATATACAGTTTTAAACATATGTATAGGGTTTGTCTGGAAGGCTCCTAGGTTTCCAAACTCAAAATGGCCCTTTTGGGCTACTTTTACAAAACCAAGCTTTATTTGAGAAATTCGTGGGATTTCGGGGTGTTTACAGATGCCCCTCTTTGGCCTTGTCCAAATCGATTTGGATAAGGGCAAAGATAACAAACACCCCTTTCAATGTCTCCCTAGATCTAACCACGAAAATATGGGATCATCCCAATCTTTAGCAAAATCTCACTTTTAAAACCCTGGTAGGAGGAGATATCACGCCAAAGGGATTTGTTATGGAGTCTGGTCCTAAATGGGATCATGTTTATGCAAGTACCATGCGTGGAATGCAGATGCATGACATGGGTGTGGTGCCAAGAGTGGCGACCTCCCAGAGACCAGATGTGGTCGAACTCTTGAGACTTACAAGGCCTGCTGCTCCAAGTGAGCAGATCCTATGTTGTTCGATGTTCGATTTTCAAAATTTATTTACAAAGCTATTTACAAAAGGGACAACTATCTTGAGTCTCAATCCTAAGGATCTCGAGCTCTTCGTGTTTGCCCTTGTTTGAGTCTTGACACTCGCTTATCTAGTAGAGGTTTTATAAGAAAACAAGCTATATTTCAAATTCCTATGTCTTACTCGAAACGTCGAATTCTCAAACAAGATGAAATTCAAGTAAGTAAATCCTATTTTTACTTTAGGATTCCTCGAAATGAACCATGCTTTAGCTTGGGATAAGCCAGGGATGGGAAAGAGATACCACGGTCCCTTCTGAAGCATCCCGTGGTTTAAGGCATAGAAGGTGGAAAACTGCTCTTTTTGAGCCTTTTGGCCTCTTTTTCCTTTTTTTGTAGAGGGTCTCTCTTTGGGAGTATTTTTTCTTTAATCCCTCTTTTTCACAAGAGAATCGATTTTTCCTTTTGAATTCTGGTTTCTTTCTTTTGGAAAGAGACTTTGGATGGGAAATTCCCTTTATTTGGGCTTTTGTTTTCCTTTTGGAAGGAGAAGAGAAGAGGGGAGGACTTATCCCAAGGTCATACTCGATCCATTCCAGATCAGCCTATTTAGAAATAGCACGTACTACTTGCAAGTATCTTGCTATATTGAACTAGGCCTTTCTTTGTAAGAAGAAGGATTGTGAAATGTAACCACGATTTTGAAGACTCCACTCTTTCACAAGTGTGAATTCTCTCACTCAGGGTTGTACATGCAGGAAAATCCCCGCCTCCCTGGTTTCTTAGGCCTGGAGCGGATCCTTTCGCGTGTCTAAGTCCTATTTGTATAAACAGGGCGTGCCAGCTAGCTTACCTAAGCTAGCGAAGATATATTTTAACCTGAATTCTAACGTGGCGACTGTGAGCAAGCAAGCTCTTGTCGTCGCAGACCTTCTTGCACCGATGCGCAAGGGTCAGTTTGTACGCTTTAAAAATCGAGTTTGGCGTAGAAAAAGCCTGCGAAAGCGATTCGAGGTGTTTGATTCGGGTCTTTAATACGATTTCCAGATTTTAGATCACGTGAATTTGCACGTGCCTAAGTCTTTCTTTTTATCCCTTTAAGGGCCACCTAGGTGTGTGTTATGAACACTCCACTACATGTGGCGAATTTGAGCGGGAGTACGGGGCTTGCTTCGATGCAATATGCATCCTAACTCGTGGTATGGCGTAGATGCAATGCAAACTCACACTACTCCAAAGGGAAAACCCGAATGTAAAAACAATGCCGAAGGGAAATAACCGAAGGGAGATAACCGAAGGGAAATGACTTCTAATGTAAATGCCGAAGGGAGATATGTATATAAGGTATATACGGGCCCTTACTCGGGTCTTGCAAATAAGAGCGAAAGCTCAATGTGGGTGCGTGCTTGAATTAAAAGACTACACACACGACATGAAATAAAACCCAAATATAACTTGCAATATGGCCTTAACTAAGGTCTTGGGAATAAGAGCGAAAGCTCAATGTGTGTGAGTGCTTGAATTGAAGTACTACGCACACAACATGGAATTAAACCCAAATATAAATTGCAGTATGGCCTTGATTAAGGTCTTGGGAATGAGAGCGAAAGCTCAATGTGTGTGAGTGCTTGAATTGAAGTACTACACACACAACATGAAATTAAACCTAAATAGTATAGCACGACCCTTACTTGGGTCTTACAAATAAGAGCGAAGGCTCAATGTGTGTGAGTGCTTGAATTGAAGTACTACGCACACAACATGAAATGAAACCCAAATAGTATAGCACGGCCCTTACTTGGGTCTTACAAATAAGATCGAAGGCTCAATATGTGTGAGTGTTTGAATTGAAAGACAACACACCCAACTTAAGCAAAACCCTACGTAAGTTAAAGTATATATATATATTTACGTCTTAGGGGCTGATTAGGCCCATGTGTGTTCAAAATCGTGCACGACTAAGAGAGTGCATGTGTGTGTGGGTGTGCCAAGCCACGTTATTACAAGCGGGGGGAGACTATGCTCCGTTATTACAACCCCGTATCGAATTTAATTCAAGCAAGTCTACAACTAAGGACCGAGTTAGGCACTTACTTATAGCTGGTCCAAAGATGCCTTGCTTGAGCATGGGCTTGGCCTTCACCTTGGGCTGCAAGAGGGAGCTCCTCGGAGTTGAACGGCAAAGGGGCTGTTGGCCGGATGGAAATGGTGCGCGGGAGCGGTGCCTTGAAGATGGCCGGCTGCTAGGAATGGGCTGGCTTTGTGTGTTGGGCTAAAGTGACTAAGTAGGGTCACTAAGGGAGGGTGTAGTGTTAGGAAATGGAGTGTCTAAGGGAGTGCTTAAGGCTGGGAGGTGGTGTAGACGCGCGAAAATCCCCGCCTCTTCGCCTCTTTCGGGGCTTTGAGTGGATCTTCCCGTGTGTCTAAGGCCTATGTATACAAACAGGGCGTGCCAGCTAGCTTACTTAAGCTAGCGAAGATATATTTAACACTGACTTCTAAACGTGGCGACTGTGAGCAAGTAAGCTCTTGTCGTCGCAGACCTTCTTGCACCGATGCGCAAGGGTCAGTCTGTACGCTTTTGCAAAAATCGAGTTTTGGGGAGAAAGTCTACGAAGCGGTTCGAGGTGTCTATTTCGGGTCTTTAAGATGCGATTGCATGTTTTAGATCACGTGGTTTTGCACGTGCCTAAGTCTTTTCTTTTATCCCTTTTCGGGCCACCTAGTTTGTGTGTTATGAACACTCCACTACATGGGCGAATTCGAGCGGGGCTTGTTTCGATGCAATATGCGTCCTACCTCGTGGTATGGCGTAGATGCAATGCAAACTCACGCTACTCCAAAGGGAAAACCCGAAATGTAAAGACAATACTGAAGGGAAATAACAGAAGGGAAATAACCGAAGGGAAATAACCGAAGGGAAATAACCGAAGGGAAATAACCGAAGGGAAATATCCGAAAGGGAGATAGGTATATATCTTATGTATATGAGCCCTTACTCGGGTCTTGCAAATAAGAGCGAAGGATCAATGTGGGTGCGTGCTTGAATTGAAAGACTTACACACACGACATGAAATTAAACCCAAATATAAATTGCAGTATGGCCTTGACTAAGGTCTTGGGAATAAGAGCAAAGGCTCAATGTGTGTGAGAGTGCTTGAATTGAAAGACTACCCACACGACATAAATGAAACCCAAATATAACTGCAATAAGGCCTTTACTAAGGTCTTGGGAGTAAGAGCGAAGGCTCAATGTGTGTGAAAGTGCTTGAATTGAAAGACTTACTCACACGACATGAAATGAAACCCAAATAGTATAGGTTGGCCCTTACTTGGGTCTTTCAAATAAGAGCGAAAGCTCAATGTGTGTGAGAGTGCTTGAATTGAAAGACAACGCACCCAACTTAAACAAAAACCCTTCGAAAATGAAAGTATGTGTACACTTATATATTAGGGGCTGATTAGGCCCGTGTGTGTTCAAAATTGTGCACAACTAAGAGAGTGCACGTGTGTGGTTGTGCCAAGCCACGTTATTACAAGCGGGGGGAGACTATGCTCCGTTATTACAACCCCGTATCAAATTGAATTTCAAGCAAGTGTATAACTAAAGACCGAGTTTAGACACTTACGAGTAGCTGGTCCGTAGAGGTCTTGCTTGAGCGTGGACTTGGCCTTGGGCTGCAAGTGGGAGCTCCGCGAAGGTAGGTGATCAAGGGTGCTGGCCGGCTGCAAGTGGGGCGCGGGATAGACGCCTCGAAGGGGACCGGTGGCAGGTAGATGGCGCCTCCAAGTAGGGGGGTTTAAAGTGGCTGAATAAGTGGGTATTAGGATCACTAGGGGAGTTGGGTACCTAGGGAAACTGGACCCAAAAGGTGAGCTAGTGGGAAGGCCGAATAGGACACCTAGGGGAGTTGGCCGAATGGGAGATGATGGCTAGGTAGTGGCCAGCAACTTGGGTTATACTAGGTTCGGCTAGGTTTAGGTGGTGGCGGCAAAAGGGCTGAGATGAAGGTAGGATGGGTGGCTAAGAATGGAGAGGTGGTAGAGAGGGGCTTTGAGGGAGTTTGGGGTACTTACCGAATGGGGAGAGGTGGCGGATGAAGTGGGAAGGTGGTGGGCAGGTGGCTGTCGGCTGGTTCGGTTGGTTGGAGGTGATGGCGTCCGGCGGAGGGGTGGTGGTAGTGGATGGAAGAGGGAAGGTGGCGGAGCAGGTGGCGGCTGGTGGAGCAGGCAGAGGTGGGGAGTGGTCCCGGCTGGGTGAGAGAAGGGAGAAGGAGAGGGCCCGGCTGGGTGAGAGGGTGGTTCCCACTTGGAAAACCCGCCCACAAGGAGGGGGGTTTAAATAGGGGATGGGTAGGTCGGTTAGGGCTGGGCTGTGGGTAGTGGTTAGGTGGTTTAGGTAGGGTGGTATGTAGATAAGGTGGGCTGGAAGGGGTTGGGCCAGATATTTTAAAACTAGGGGTTTGGGTAAATCGTGGGCTAAGGGTGGTTTAGGGGTTTAGGGCTAGGTTAGGTGGTTGGGTTTTAGGGTGAGGTTTAGTGGGCTAGGTTAGGTGATTAGGCTAGGTTTAGGCTAGGATTAGGGAAATTAATCTAGGTTTAGGGAAGGATTAGGGAAGTGGGTTAGGTGATTAGGTTGGGATTAGGTCGGGATTAGGGAAGTGGGTTAGGTGATTAGGTTCAGATTAGGGGTGGATTAGGGGTTTAGGCTAGGTTTAGGCATTTTGGGCTAGGTTTAGGTGAAGGAGCTCCCTTAGCATGGCCCATAGACCTTGATCACCCCATGTTGGTGCAGCCCTAGGTTAGGTTTTAGCTAATTACAAGCTTAAACCCACTCAATTAGGCTAACCCACAAGATTAAACCCAAACTTGACACACAAGTCAAGCTTAATACAACACTCTTGATATTTTTCACCCCCACTCTCTCTCATGCCCAATATCCCACGTGAAACTCAAGTGGGCCCCACCTCCATTTATGAGAAGGTGATGTGGGCCATGGATATGGACATTGGATTGGATCTCTGGATCCAAATCCAAATCCAAGTCCACATATGGGTTTGGATTGGGATCTGGATATATATGGTCCAGATCCAATCCAAACTGAACTCTGACTCCTTCGAGCTGGGTTCGAAACGGACGATTCGTGCGGGGCCTGACAGCATCAGTACTCCGTCTGCGTTGGGTCTTCGCCAACATGGTCGTCCGCCTCCGTTTCTGCCTTTCGGAGATGACTTCAAATGATATTTTGGTAAGAACAGGGTCTTGGACGTTCGAGATCCTGAGGTGTGAATCAGATACAAGAGTTGCTGTGCCGGGCTTGACAGGTGCTCCGGTTCCGGGCTCTTCTTGGCTCTCCTGGTCCTGTCTTGATCGAGCCAAGCCACTTCGGGGTTTCAAAACATGTTTTAAAAGGGTTTTCAAAAGCCATATCGTATGTTTTTGAAAGATATAGTTTAAAACATATATACAGGGTTGTTTGGAAGGTCCTGGGTTTCCAAACTCAAAATGGCCCTTTGGGGCTGCTTGTATAAAACCAGATGGATTTTGAGAAATTCGTGGGATTTCGAGGTGTTTACAGATGCCCCTCTTTGGCCTTGTCCAAATAAATTTGGATAAGGGCAAAAATGACAAACACCCCTTTTAATGTCTCCCTATATCTAGCCACGAAGAATATGGGATCGTCCCATTTTAGCAAAATCTCAATTTTACAAACTCTGGTAGGAGGAGATATCACGCCAAAGGGTTCACTTATGGAATCTGGTCCTAAATGGGATCATGTTCATGCAAGTACCATGCGTGGAATGCAGATGACATGGGTGTGGTGCCAAGAATGGCGACCTCCCAGAGACCAGGTGTGGTCGAACTCTAGAGACTTACAAGGCCTACTGCTCCAAGTGAGCAAAATCCTATGCTGTTCGATGTTCGGTTTTTCAAAACTTATTTACAAAACTATTTACAAAAGGGACAACTGTCTTGAGTCTCGATCCTAAGGATCTCGAGCTCTTCGTGCTTGCCCTTGTTTGAGTCTTAACACTCGCTTATCTAGCGGAGGTTTTATAAGAAAACAAGCTTCATTTCAAATTCCTACGTCTTACTCGAAACGTCGAATTCTCAAACAAGATGAAATTCAAGTAAGTAAATCCTATTTTTACTTTAGGATTCCTCGAAATGAACCATGCTTTAGCTTGGGATAAGCCAGGGATGGGAAAGAGATACCACGGTCCCTTCTGAAGCGTCCCGTGGTTTAAGATATAGAAGGCGGAAAACTGCTCTTTTTGAGCTTTTTGGCCTCTTTTTCCTTTTTTTTCATAGAGGGTCTCCCTTTGGGAGTATTTTTTCTTTAATCCCTCTTTTTTATAAGAGAATCGACTTTTCTTTTTGAAGTCTGGTTTCTTTCTTTTGGAAAGAGATTTTAAATGGGAAATTCCCTTTTGATTTGGGCCTTTGTTTTCCTTTTGGAAGGAGAAGAGAAGAGGGGAGGACTTATCCCAAGCCTACACTCGATCCATTCCAGATCAGCCTATTTAGAAATAGCACGTACTACTTGCAAGTATCTTGCTATGTTGAACTAGGCCCTTCTTTGTAAGATGAAGGATTTTGAAATGCAACCACGATTTTGAAAACTCCACTCTTTCACAAGTGCGAATTCTCTTACTTAGGGTCACACGAGTTGCTTTTGCACCTTATTCACACGTCTCAGGGCAGCTATCCCTTTAAAATTTTCGAAAACTGGAATTTAATCCAGATCCTACACATGATACTTCTTTAAGTATTGAATATTGATAGGATCTGCTAAATTCCTACCTTCTACATCGATCAACCAATACGAATTGTTCGTAGTGGTTGCTCGTACAACATAGGGTCCATCCCAGTTGGGGCGCCACTTGCCTAGGGGGTGTGGGCCACGATGGTGGATGGTTTTCAAGACCAGATCTCCCACTTCAAAGTGGCGAGGTCTTATGTGTTTGCTATAATGTCGGGCTATCCTTTGTCGGTATGCACGAGCATGATCCATGGCAAGGAGTCGCCTCTCATCTAGCAAATCTAGTTCGGCCATCCTAGCATGCTGAAGCGTCTCTAGGGGGAGGTCGAGTGCAATGGATGTATGGAATGAATGCAGTTGGGTATGAATGGGAAGAATGGCGTTTGTGCCATAGACCAATTCGAATGGTGTGGCATTCGTGGGAGTCCGGATGGAAGTCCTATAAACCCATAAGGCTTCATCCAGCTTCTCGTGCCACATCCTACCCTTCTCTAAGGTTTTCTCAATGATACCAATGAGAGTCTTGTTTGTGGCTTCGGCTTGGCCGTTGCCTTGAGGGTAGTAGGGCGAGGAGAAGTGGTGAGTTATGCCATACGTGTTGCACAACTTGACCATCCGCTCATTCTTGAATGGGGTACCATTATCAGACACAAGGTCTCGTGGAACCCCAAATCGAGCCAAGATATTTCTTCGGATGAAAGCCACCACATGTTGCCCCATTACATTTGTTAGGGAAATGGCTTCCACCCACTTGGAGAAATACTCCGTGGCTGCTAAAATAAAATGATGCCCATTCGAGGCCTTTGGAAATATTGGGCCTACTATGTTAAACGCCCACATGGTAAATGGCCAGGGGCTGACCACGGAATGCAATGTAGATGAAGGGATATGAATGGCGTGCCCATGTACTTGACATGGATGACACTTCCTAACATGATCGTGACAATCCTTTTTCAGGGTGGACCAAAAATAACCCCCTCTAAGTATTTTCATCGCCATCATGTTGGCATTAACATGACCTCCACATTCTCCGTCGTGGAACTCGTGCATCACTATCCTAGCCTCCTCTAGGTCGATACACCTAAGCAGAATGCCGGTAAAACTCTTTTTGTATAAGACCCCACTCAGAATCGTGTATCGGGTCGAAATCTTACGAATGAATGCCTTATCTTTGGATGTGGCATCCTCGGTGAATCCCCCATTTTCTAAAAATTGTTTTATGTCATAGAACCAGGGTTTTTCAATAGACTCTGGGTTGTTTTGGCAAATATCCAAGTCGTGTGTGGATGGATGGGGCGCATGCCATATTTCCAAAGATCTGGTCCCTGAAATGGGATCGACCTTCAGGGCTGAACCCAAGGAAGAGAGGGCATCGGCGATGCCATTGTCCTCTCTTCCCACGTGTGTGAGCTTACACGACTGGAAGGATTGGACCAATCGAGTGGCCAACTCGTGATATGGAAGTAGTTTCTCATTACGTACTTGCCAAATTTTTAAAACCTGGTTTATGACAAGGAGCGAATCTCCAAAGACCTCGATGCATGATGCCCCTAGAGTTTTCGAAATCCTTAAGCCTTGTATGAGTGCTTCATACTCAGCTACGTTGTTGGAACATTCGAAATCTAAGCGGACTGCTATGGGAATCTCGCCCTTTTCAGGGGAGATTAGGATGATCCCGGCACCAGCCCCTCGTTGGTTTCGTGCCCCGTCGAAGTGCATCTTCCACACTTGGTTTTCGAAAGAATTTGCCAAAATGTGGTTTTGAAAATGGTTTTGCAATATGCCTTCATCAGGCATTTCGACAAGAGTGGGATATGCGTCCTCCAAGGGGAAGTCAGCCACGTAATCTGCTAGGGCTTGCCCCTTAACGGAGATCTGGTGATGGTATTTCAGATCATACTCCATTAGAAGGAGTTGCCATTTGCCCAATCTACCTGTGAGAATGGGTTTTTCGAACAAGTGCTTGATTGGATCAAGCTTGGACACTATCCAGATCTCATGATCTAGGAAGTAGTGTCTGAATTTCTGGCAGGCCCAGACTAGGGCCAAGCACGTCTTCTCCATGGCTTGATAATTTCGTTCATAAGCCAAGAGAGTTTTTGAAATATAGTAGATGGCATACTCCTTATGGGTGTCATCCTCGTATTGAGCCAACAGGGCTCCTAAAGCGTTTACATGCACGGAGATGTATAATAAAAGCGGTTTTCCTTGTTTTAGAGGATTCAAAACGGGGGGATTAACCAAGTATGCCTTTAGTCTCTCGAAGGACTTTTGGCATTCGTCATCCCATAAGAATTTCGTACCCTTCCTCAACAGCTTGTTGAAGGGTTCGCATCTAGTTGCCAGATTCGATATGAATCGGCGCACAGATTGTAACCGACCCTGAAGACTACGGACTTGGGTGAGATTGGAGGGTGGAGCCATGTCTATGATGGCTCGACACTTAGAGGGGTCGACTTCTATTCCCCTTTGGCTCACCATAAAGTCTAGAAGCTTTCCTGATTCTACCCCGAACACACATTTTTGAGGGTTTAGCTTTACTTTGTAAAGCCTAAGCCTTTCGAAAATCTTTTGTAAACATTCGATATGGGTGCATCGGGTTTTGGATTTTGCCAAGAGATCATCTACATACACTTCTACAAGCTCGTGAATTTGATCATGGAAGATCGTGTTCATGGCTCGTTGGTATGTTGCGCCAGCATTTTTCAAACCAAAGGGCATGACTGTATAGCAGTACGTGCCCCATGGGGTTGTGAAGGCGGTCTTACCCTGATCTCGTGGGCTTAGTTTGATTTGATTATAGCCTGAATAACCATCCATGAATGAAAACATTTCATGATTTGCAGTACTATCGACTATCAAATCTATGTTTGGTAAAGGATAATTATCCTTTGGAGTGGCTTTATTCAGGTTTCTGAAATCGATGCATATTCGAATTTTCCCATTGGTTTTTCGAACTACAACGATATTTGACAACCAATCAGAATACGCAATGGGTTTTATAAATCCAGCTTTTAGCAGATCTTCTAAACCCTCTTTGACTTGCGTGTGTACATTCGGGTGTATTTTCCTAAGCTTCTGCTTTATTGGTTTTACACCTACATCTAAGGGAAGACGATGCTCGACTATGCTGGGATCTATGCCCGGCATGTCTTCATACGTCCATGCAAACACATCTAAATAGGTTCGTAGAAATGCAATGAATGCTAACTTTTCAGTTTCATGCAAGCATGCGCCTATTTTGATGGTTTTGGGATTGGAATCATCCCCTAGGTTCACCTCTACGAAATCTCCTCCTACTGATTGGGAAGGTCTTTCAAAATCGAGAATTCTATGAAATTCTAGGAGCTCAGAAGTGGGATCTTCCTCAAGGGGATCCACTTCTGGGCTTTGATCATTCTCGTGGGCTATAGACCCGAGGGAACTTGATGCGTGATTTTCAAAATAACCTGGTTTTGTACTTGGATTTTCAAGTGATTTCGAAATTTTTGGTCTGGCTATGCAGACGACGTTTCTTTCGAAATCCTTTTCTTTCGCCAAAGTCATACCAGGAGCAGCTATGTACAAAATCTTTTTGGTATTTTCCAAATTTTCGATTTTTTTGGGTTTTTGTAAAACAAGAACTTTGGGAACTATACAAAGCACTCTTTTTTCGAGTTTTTGCTTTTCCATTGTTTTTGGTTTTTCTTGTTTTTCGATTTTTTTGATTTTAAGTTTTCAAATGTTTTTGGTATTTTTAGAAAAAGGGATCTTCCGTCATACCTACAAAGGGAAAGCACTACGGGTTAGACTCGGAATAGGAGGTCTAAATCGTAGGTCTCTTCTAAGGCAGGCTCCGGGGCACCCTTGACCCAGGTGGTCACAGGGGGTGGCTCCGGCGGTATTTGGGGAGTATAGCCGATCCCATATCGGCTTGGGTTGGCCCTAGGAAGGATGGGCTCTAGGAGACCCTGGTTTTGTGCCCCTAGACTTTTGTAGGGCGTGTAGCCCATGTTTAATAACATGTTCCACGACCTTTTGTTTTTTGAAAAGATGGGATACAAGTCATGGTCCTGGAACATGCTATCGTCCATATTAGGCTCGTATGGCCTTTTGTCCAGGGGTTTTGGAAATAGGGAACGTTTGGGTTTTCTTAGGAGGATTAGAGTCGGGAGGGGGCCTGCTTTGGGCGGCCCCTTCACACATACAACCTTCCTAGGGTTGTTCAACACGAGCCGAGGTGGCTCAACCATAATTTGCCCCAGGTTAGCCTCATGGGCCTGGGAGCTCGATAAACAAGGGGAGTTTATGATCCCCTGAAGCTGTGGGTGACTCTCACCTAGGATCACTACGACCTGGTCCCTAAAAGGGATCTTAACACACCTGTGGAAGGTGGATGGCACAGCGCACAAACTGTGTATCCAGGGTCTTCCCAGCAACAGGTTATAATGGGGGTGGATGTCCAAGACATGGAACACCCCCGTGTGTTCGATCCCTCCCGTTTCCATTGGGAGTTCGATGGATCCTAAAGGCCTAGACGCATTCCCATCGTATCCAGTGATAACGATGGGGCTTGGGTTCACTGAAGTCAAGGTGACTCCGATTTTGTACGCCACGTGAAGTGGAAGGATGTTGAGCCCTCCTCCACCATCGACGAGGCACCTGTCCAGAGAGTGGTTGTTTAGAACCACCTCGATATGCAGGGCCTGGTTATGGGTTTCGTAGGGTCTATCTATATCATCTTCCGAAAAGGTGATGGGCGATTTTGCTCCTAATAAAGCCACTTGGGCAGACAAGGATTCCGGACTTATGTTCGAATCAACCTTGGCCCTTTCTAGAATTTTCTCTAAGACAAGTCTATGCCTAGGCGAGGTTTTGATAAGCTCTAGAATAGACATGTGAATAGGAATCTTTGAAAGGTGGTTTTCGAAATCATAAGGATTTAGGACGATTTTGTCCTTATCTGCTTTTGGCAGACCACTAGGGATACATGCTTTTGAGGGACCAGGCACACTGACCACCTTTTGAGCACCTTGAAGGTGCGGGGGTTGGTAGATCCTCCCGGACCTAGTGACTTCCCCCACGACCAGCCTAGGGTTTGCGCTAGACTTGGCTCTAAGGATGAGCTGAGGAGAACCTTGGATTTTAAAAACTGGCTTTGCCGGGGTTTCCACTTTTGGTGGTCCCCGAATGACGACTTGGGCGGACCTCTTGTATAATACAAGGATGGGCGCACAAGCAGGTCGACCAGGTTCGGGCTTTTGCGCTATTTCCTTGGAAATGGTGAGGGTACATACCTCCTTTCCTTTCCCACTGCCACTGGCGTGTTTGGGAAAGGGTTCCTTGAAGATAGCTTGAGGTGGCTCAGGTTCCGCAGTGACCTGGAGCCGGCCCTCCGCTATCAAGTTCTCAATTTTATTTAGCAGAGAGAAGCACCGTTTGGTATCATGGCCTTTGAGCCGATGATACTTGCAAAATCGGTTTAAATACCCCCCTTTGGACGTGACTCCTTCGGGGATTTCAGGGAGTTCGATCATGCCCTGGGTAAGTAAGAGGTCTAGGACCTCCGACACAGGTTGCCCCAGCGGAGTATACTCCCGTTTTTCAATTGGTTTTGAAAAATTGCGTTCTATCTTATTTTCTATTTTTTCAAAATTTTTAGAAGTGCCCGCCATGCCTGGATCCACCCGGACATTGGCGATTTTGTGGGGCTTTGCCCCTTTGTCCGTTGTGGGCAGCCCATATGCGATGGGCTTTTCCAAACGTGTTTTTGGAATGGCACTTCCTTTCCATAAGTGGTCGTATGTCCCTTTTCGCAAGTTGGTTTCGAAAAGGGAGGCCTTTTTGATCAACTTATGGAAAGTTGAAATCTCATGGAGCGAGAGAAGGGTTTTTAACTCGCTTTTGAAATTATCCAGGATGAGCATTACTGCGCATCCTTCGGATATAGGCTCTCGCACTTGGCCCAAAAGAGACCTCCACCTTATAATGAAGGCATGCACGTCCTCGTTCATGCCTTGCTTTGTATCCCTTAAGGTATTTAGGGTTGGCGTGACTTCCACGTTGTGTGCAAACCTTTGCATGAAGCAGTTCGCTAACTCTTCAAAAGTAGCGAACTGGCTTAAGTCGTAGGAAGCCAACCATTTGGCAGCTGTGCCTTTAAGGGATAGAGGGAACCAATACACCCATTTCATCGAGTCCTTTTTCTTCTTATGCGCTCGACGTGAGAAAAGCTGCAAGTGAGACCTAGGGTCTCCCATGCCATCATACCGATGGAAGTTCGGTATTTCATCGTCACTGTCTGTTTCGTAATCCATAGGAAGGAAATCAGACAGGGCGTAGCTTCTTTTCTCTTTATTCTGCCCTTTCAGCAGCTGCTGTAGGTCTTTACGGTCCTTTTGTGTGAAGGACTCGTGGTATTGGTTGCCTTCCATTACGGAGGCCTCTTTTTGCTTGCGAGGTTTTTCAAACTTCTTTTTAGGCCTTTGTTCACCATTTGATGAACATGAATCGCTTACATCAGCCTCTTGGCTGAGAGCATCGATTTTGGCCTCAAATTCCCTTCTCAAGTCCTCGATTTCATCTAGTTTTATTTTGTTTTTGAAAATCCTCCTAGAGTGAGAACTTGATGCGCATGAGCCTTGGCTCGACACTTCACTTGGATTGGATTTTGACATGCTTTTCAAGCTTTTTCAAAATTTCCTAAGTAAAAGCAAAGAAAACAAGTTAAAACGACACCTTTATAAAATTTTCGCAAGACTTCTACAAGTAAACTCGATTTCTGAAAAGGCTCACGTCCCACCGGGCGTGCCAATCTCTGTAGACGCGTGAAAATCCCCGCCTCTTCGCCTCTTTCGGGGCTTTGAGTGGATCTTCCCGTGTGTCTAAGGCCTATGTATACAAACAGGGCGTGCCAGCTAGCTTACTTAAGCTAGCGAAGATATATTTAACACTGACTTCTAAACGTGGCGACTGTGAGCAAGTAAGCTCTTGTCGTCGCAGACCTTCTTGCACCGATGCGCAAGGGTCAGTCTGTACGCTTTTGCAAAAATCAAGTTTTGGGGAGAAAGTCTATGAAGCGGTTCGAGGTGTCTATTTCGGGTCTTTAAGATGCGATTGCATGTTTTAGATCACGTGGTTTTGCACGTGCCTAAGTCTTTTCTTTTATCCCTTTTCGGGCCACCTAGTTTGTGTGTTATGAACACTCCACTACATGGGCGAATTCGAGCGGGGCTTGTTTCGATGCAATATGCGTCCTACCTCGTGGTATGGCGTAGATGCAATGCAAACTCACGCTACTCCAAAGGGAAAACCCGAAATGTAAAGACAATACTGAAGGGAAATAACAGAAGGGAAATAAACGAAGGGAAATAGCCGAAGGGAAATAACCAAAGGGAAATATCCGAAAGGGAGATAGGTATATATCTTATGTATATGAGCCCTTACTCGGGTCTTGCAAATAAGAGCGAAGGCTCAATGTGGGTGCGTGCTTGAATTGAAAGACTTACACACACGACATGAAATTAAACCCAAATATAAATTGCAGTATGGCCTTGACTAAGGTCTTGGGAATAAGAGCGAAGGCTCAATGTGTGTGAGAGTGCTTGAATTGAAAGACTACCCACACGACATAAATGAAACCCAAATATAACTGCAATAAGGCCTTTACTAAGGTCTTGGGAGTAAGAGCGAAGGCTCAATGTGTGTGAAAGTGCTTGAATTGAAAGACTTACTCACACGACATGAAATGAAACCCAAATAGTATAGGTTGGCCCTTACTTGGGTCTTTCAAATAAGAGCGAAAGCTCAATGTGTGTGAGAGTGCTTGAATTGAAAGACAACGCACCCAACTTAAACAAAAACCCTTCGAAAATGAAAGTATGTGTACACTTATATATTAGGGGCTGATTAGGCCCGTGTGTGTTCAAAATTGTGCACAACTAAGAGAGTGCACGTGTGTGGTTGTGCCAAGCCACGTTATTACAAGCGGGGGGAGACTATGCTCCGTTATTACAACCCCGTATCAAATTGAATTTCAAGCAAGTGTATAACTAAAGACCGAGTTTAGACACTTACGAGTAGTTGGTCCGTAGAGGTCTTGCTTGAGCGTGGACTTGGCCTTGGGCTGCAAGTGGGAGCTCCGCGAAGGTAGGTGATCAAGGGTGCTGGCCGGCTGCAAGTGGGGCGCGGGATAGACGCCTCGAAGGGGACCGGTGGCAGGTAGATGGCGCCTCCAAGTAGGGGGGTTTAAAGTGGCTGAATAAGTGGGTATTAGGATCACTAGGGGAGTTGGGTACCTAGGGAAACTGGACCCAAAAGGTGAGCTAGTGGGAAGGCCGAATAGGACACCTAGGGGAGTTGGCCAAATGGGAGATGATGGCTAGGTAGTGGCCAGCAACTTGGGTTATACTAGGTTCGGCTAGGTTTAGGTGGTGGCGGCAAAAGGGCTGAGATGAAGGTAGGATGGGTGGCTAAGAATGGAGAGGTGGTAGAGAGGGGCTTTGAGGGAGTTTGGGGTACTTACCGAATGGGGAGAGGTGGCGGATGAAGTGGGAAGGTGGCGGGCAGGTGGCTGTCGGCTGGTTCGGTTGGTTGGAGGTGATGGCGTCCGGCGGAGGGGTGGTGGTAGTGGATGGAAGAGGGAAGGTGGCGGCTGGTGGAGCAGGCAGAGGTGGGGAGTGGTCCCGGCTGGGTGAGAGAAGGGAGAAGGAGAGGGCCCGGCTGGGTGAGAGGGTGGTTCCCACTTGGAAAACCCGCCCACAAGGAGGGGGGTTTAAATAGGGGATGGGTAGGTCGGTTAGGGCTGGGCTGTGGGTAGTGGTTAGGTGGTTTAGGTAGGGTGGTATGTAGATAAGGTGGGCTGGAAGCGGTTGGGCCAGATATTTTAAAACTAGGGGTTTGGGTAAATCGTGGGCTAAGGGTGGTTTAGGGGTTTAGGGCTAGGTTAGGTGGTTGGGTTTTAGGGTGAGGTTTAGTGGGCTAGGTTAGGTGATTAGGCTAGGTTTAGGCTAGGATTAGGGAAATTAATCTAGGTTTAGGGAAGGATTAGGGAAGTGGGTTAGGTGATTAGGTTGGGATTAGGCCGGGATTAGGGAAGTGGGTTAGGTGATTAGGTTCAGATTAGGGGTTTAGGCTAGGTTTAGGCATTTTGGGCTAGGTTTAGGTGAAGGAGCTCCCTTAGCATGGCCCATAGACCTTGATCACCCCATGTTGGTGCAGCCCTAGGTTAGGTTTTAGCTAATTACAAGCTTAAACCCACTCAATTAGGCTAACCCACAAGATTAAACCCAAACTTGACACACAAGTCAAGCTTAATACAACACTCTTGATATTTTTCACCCCCACTCTCTCTCATGCCCAATATTCCACGTGAAACTCAAGTGGGCCCCACCTCCATTTATGAGAAGGTGATGTGGGCCATGGATATGGACATTGGATTGGATCTCTGGATCCAAATCCAAATCCAAGTCCACATATGGGTTTGGATTGGGATCTGGATATATATGGTCCAGATCCAATCCAAACTGAACTCTGACTCCTTCGAGCTGGGTTCGAAACGGACGATTCGTGCGGGGCCTGACAGCATCAGTACTCCGTCTGCGTTGGGTCTTCGCCAACATGGTCGTCCGCCTCCGTTTCTGCCTTCCGGAGATGACTTCAAATGATATTTTGGTAAGAACAGGGTCTTGGACGTTCGAGATCCTAGGGTGTGAATCAGATACAAGAGTTGCTGTGCCGGGCTTGACAGGTGCTCCGGTTCCGGGCTCTTCTTGGCTCTCCTGGTCCTGTCTTGATCGAGCCAAGCCACTTCGGGGTTTCAAAACATGTTTTAAAAGGGTTTTCAAAAGCCATATCGTATGTTTTTGAAAGATATAGTTTAAAACATATATACAGGGTTGTTTGGAAGGCTCCTGGGTTTCCAAACTCAAAATGGCCCTTTGGGGCTGCTTGTATAAAACCAGATGGATTTTGAGAAATTCGTGGGTTTTCGGGGTGTTTACAGGTGGCTGGCCGAATGGACATGGAACAGTCGGTTGGAGTGGCCGACTAAGGGAGACTTGGTGGTGGTGATTGCTAGGGTGGCTATGGGTGGCATGGATGGGAAGGAAACTAACTAGGGTATGGGGTAAGGTGGAGTTAGGGGCTGAGAGGAAATGATATGGGTAGGTCTTAGGGAGTTAAGTGGAGTGGCCGGGTGTAGCTATGGTGGCTAGGTAATGGCGGGAGTTTGAAGTGGCTGAGGTTTGGCCGAATGGGTAGGATGGAGGGTGGCTGGTGTTAGGGTGATGTGGTGGTGGTGTAGGTGGCTGAGAGTGGAGGGGGAGCGAAGAAGAGGTGGAGTGAAGTGAAGATACTAACCGGTGGTGATGGGAGGCGGCGGATGGAAGAGGAGCAGCCGGGCAGTTGAGGTGGATGGTTCGGCCAGATGGGAATGGTGGCGATGGGTGGTTGGCCGGCTGGGGTGTGGTGGAGCAGGTGGAGCAAGGTGGTGGCCAGCTGTGGTGCAGGTGGAAGACTTGGCTGGGAGTGGCTGGGCTGGCTGGGCTCGGTTGGGCTGGAAAGAGGATGGAAGCACTTGGAAAACCCGCCCCTTGGGGGGGGGGGTTTATATAGGGCTGAAGAGGTCGATTGGGTGGTGGTATTAGGAAGGTAGTAAGGTGGTCTAGGGGTGGTGATGTGGTGATAAGGTGGGCTGGTTTTGGGGAGGGGCCAGATATTTTCATACAAGGGGTTTTGGATAGATGGTGTGCTAGGTTTAGGTGGGGTGGTTTAGAGGTTTAGGGTTTTGCTATGTGGGTTGGTTTTGGGGTGAGGTTTAGTGAGGTGGGTTAGGTGATTAGGCTAGGATTAGGTTAGGTTTAGGGAAATTAACCTAGGATTAGGGAAGTGGGTTAGGTGATTAGGTTGGGATTAGGCCGGGATTAGGGAAGTGGGTTAGGTGATTAGGCTAGGATTAGGACAGGATTAGGGTAAAAGGCTAGGATTAGGTGTTTTTGGTTAGGATTGGATTAAGGAGCTCCCTTTGCATGACCCATAGACCTTAATTACATCATGTTGGTGCAGCCCTAGGTTAGGTTTTGGCTAATTACAAGCTTAAACTCACTTTAATTAGGCTAACCCACATGATTAACCCCAAACTTGACACACAAGTCAAGCTTAATTACAACACACTTTAATCTTATCCTCCCCCACTCTCTCTCATGCCCATAACCCCACATGAAATTCAAGTGGGCCCCACCTCCATTTATGAGAAGGTGATGTGGGCCATGGATGTGGATATTGGATTGGATCTCTGGATCCAAATCCAAATCCAAATCCACACATAGGTTTGGATTGGGATTTGGATATATATGGTCCAGATCCAATCCAAACTGAATTCTGACTCCTTCAGGCTGTGTTCAAAACAAACGGTTTGTACGGGGTCTGACAGCATTAGTACTCCGTCTGCATTGGGTCTTCGCTAACATGATCGTCCGCTTCTGTTTTCACCTTGCGGAGATGATTTCAAGTGATGTTTTGCTGATAACCGAGTCTTAGATGTTCGAGATCCTGGGGGTGGATTCAATACGAGAGTTGCTGTGCCGGGCTCGACTTGTGCTCCAGTTCTGGGCTCTCTTTGGCTTTTCCGGTCCTGTCTTTCTTTGGTCAAGCTACTTCGGGGTTTCAAAAACGTGTTTTAAAAGGTTTTTAAAGCCATATTATACATTTCTGAAATATATAAAGTTCAAAACATATATACAGGGTTGCCTGAAAGGCTCCTGGGTTTCCAGACTCAAAATGGCCCTTTGGGGCTGCTTTTACAAAACCAGGTGGTTTTGAGAAGTTCGCAGAATTTTGAGGTGTTTAGAGATGCCCCTCTTTGGCCTTGTCCAAATCGATTTCGATAAGGGCAAAGATGACAAACACCCCTTTCGATGTCTCCATAGATCTATCCATGAAAATATGGGATCGTCCCAATCTTTAGCAAAATCTCAGTTTTAAAACCCTGGTAGGAGGAGATATCACTCCAAAGGGATATGCAGAATAGACTCTGGTCCTAAAATGGGATCATGTTTATGCAAGTGTCGTGTGTGGAATGCAGATGCATGACATGGGTGTGGTGCCAAGAGTGGCGACCTCCCAGAGACCAGATGTGGTCGAACTCTAGAGACTTACAAGGCCTACTGCTCCAAGTGAGCAGATCCTATGCTGTTTGATGTTCGATTTTCCAAAATCTATTTACAAAACTATTTACAAAAGGGACAACTGTCTTGAGTCTCGATCCTAAGGATCTTGAGCTCTTCGTGTTTTCCCTTGTTTGAGTCTTAACACTCGCTTATCTAGCGGAGGTTTTATAAGAAAACAAGCTACATTTCAAATTCCTACGCCTTACTCGAAACGTCGAATTCTCAAACAAGATGAAATTCAAGTAAGTAAATCCTATTTTTACTTTAGGATTCCTTGAAATGAACCATGCTTTAGCTTGGGATAAGCCAGGGATGGGAAAGAGATACCACAGTCCCTTCTGAAGCGTCCCGTGGTTTAAGGCACAGAAGGTGGAAAACTGCTCTTTTTGAGCTTTTTGGCCTCTTTTTCCTTTTTTTCTAATAAAGGGTTTCCCTTTGGGAGTATTTTTTCTTTAATCCCTCTTTTTCACAAGAGAATCGATTTTTCTTTTGAATTCTGGTTTCTTTCTTTTGGAAAGAGCCTTTTGAATGGGAAACTCCCTTTGTTTGGGCCGTGTTTTTCCTTTTGGAAGGAGAAGAGAAGAGGGGAGGACTTATCCCAAGCTCACACTCGATCCATCCCAGATCAGCCTATTTAGAAATAGCACGTACTACTTGCAAGTATCTTACTATATTGAACTAGGCCTTTCTTTGTAAGAAGAAGGGTTTTGAAATGTAACCACGATTTTGAAGACTCCACTCTTTCACAAGTGTGAATTCACTCACTCAGGGTCACACGATTTTGCCTTTGCACCTTATTCTCATGTCTCAAGGCAGCTATCCCTTAATTTTTGAAAACTGGAATTTAATCCAAATCCTACACATGATACTTCTTCAAGTATTGAATATTGATAGGATCTGCTAAATTCCTACCTTCTACATCGATCAACCAATACGAGTTGTTCGTGGTGGTTGCTCGTACAGCATAGGGTCCATTCCAGTTGGGGCGCCACTTTCCTAGGGGGTGTGGGCCACGATGATGGATGGTTTTTAAGACCAGATCTCCCACTTCAAAGTGGTGAGGTCTTATGTGTTTGCCATAATGTCGGGCTATCCTTTGCCGGTATGCACGAGTATGATCCATGGCAAGGAGTCGCCTCTCATCTAGCAAATCTAGTTCGGCCATCCTAGCATGCTGAAGCGTCTCTAGGGGGAGGTCGAGTGCAATGGATGTATGAAATGAATGCAGTTGGGTATGAATGGGGAGAATGGCGTTTGTGCCATAGACCAATTCGAATGGGGTGGCATTCGTGGGAGTCCGGATGGAAGTCCTATAAGCCCATAAGGCTTCATCCAGCTTCTCGTGCCACGTCCTACCCTTCTCTAAGGTTTTCTCAATTATAATAATGAGAGTCTTGTTCGTGGCTTCGGCTTAGCCGTTGTCTTGAGGGTAGTAGGGCGAAGAGAAGTGGTGAGTTATGCCATACGTGTTGCACAACTTAACCATCCGCTCGTTCTTGAATGGGGTGCCATTATCAGACACAAGGTCTCGTGGAACCCCAAATCGAGCCAAGATATTCCTTCGGATGAAAGCCACCACATGTTGCCCCATCACGTTGGTTAGGGAAATGGCTTCCACCCACTTGGAGAAATACTTCGTGGTTGCTAAAATGAATCGATGCCCATTTGAGGCTTTTGGAAATATTGGGCCTACAATGTCAAACGCCCACATGGTAAATGGCCAGGGGCTGACCACGGAATGCAATGCAGATGAAGGGATATGAATGGCGTGCCCATGCACTTGACATGGATGACACTTCCTAACATGATCGTGATAATCCTTTTTCAGGGTGGACCAAAAATAGCCCCCTCTAAGTATTTTCATTGCCATCATATTGGCATTAACATGACCTCCACATTCTCCATCGTGGAATTCATGCATCACTATCCTAGCCTCCTCTAGGTCAATACACCTAAGCAGAATGCCGATAAAGCTCTTTTTGTATAGAACCCCACCCAAAATGGTGTATTTGGTCGAAATCTTACGGATGAATGCCTTATCTTTGGATGTGGCATCCTCGGCGAATCCCCCATTTTCTAAAACCTGTTTGATGTCATAAAACCAAGGTTTTTCAATAGAGTCTGGGTTATGTTGGAAAATATCCAGATCGTGTGTGGATGGGTTGGGCGCATGCCATATTTCTAAAGATCTGGTCCCTGAAATGGGATCGACCTTTAGGGCTGAACCCAAGGAGGAGAGGGCATCGACGATGCCATTGTCCTCTCTTCCTATGTGTGTGAGTTTACATGATTGGAAGGATTGGACCAATCGAGTGGCCAACTCGTGATATGGAAGTAGTTTTTCATTACATACTTGCCAAATTTTCAAAACCTGGTTTATGACAAGGAGCGAATCTCCAATGACCTCGATGCATGATGCCCCTAGAGTTTTCGAAATCCTTAAGCCTTGTATGAGTGCTTCATACTCAGCTACGTTGTTGGAACATTCGAAATCTAGGCAGACTGCTATGGGAATCTCGCCCTTTTCAGGGGAGATGAGGATGGCCCTAGCACCAGCCCCTCGTTGGTTTCATGCCTCGTCGAAGTGCGTCTTCCACACTTGGTTTTCGAAAGAATTTGCCAAAATGTGGTTTTGAAAATGGTTTTGCAATATGCCTTCATCAGGCATTTCAACAAGTGTGGGATATGTGTCCTCCAGGGGGAACTCAGCCACGTAATCTGCTAGGGCTTGCCCCTTTGTGGAGATTTGGTGATGGTATTTTAGGTCATACTCCATTAGAAGGAGTTGCCAGTTGCCCAATCTACCCATGAGAATGGGTTTTTCGAGCAAGTGCTTGATTGGATCAAGCTTGGACACTATCTAGATCTCGTGATCTAGGAAATTGTGTCTGAATTTCTGGCAGGCCCAGACTAGGGCCAAGCACGTCTTCTCCATGGCTTGATAATTTCGTTCATAAGCCAATAGAGTTTTCGAAATATAGTAGATGGCATACTCCTTATGGGTGTCATCCTCGTATTGAGCCAACAGGGCTCGTAAAGCATTTGCATGCACGGAGATGTAAAGTAAGAGTGGTTTTCCATGCTTCGGAGGATTCAAAACGGGGGGATTAACCAAGTATGCCTTTAGTTTCTCGAAGGACCTTTGGCATTCATCATCCCATAAGAATTTTGTGCCCTTCCTCAACAGTTTGTTGAAGGGTTCGCATCTAGTTGCCAGATTCGATATGAATTGGCGAACGGATTGTAAACGACCCTAGAGGCTACGGATTTGGGTGAGATTGGAGGGTGGAGCCATGTCTATGATGGCTTGACACTTAGAGGGGTCGACTTCTATACCCCTTTGGCTCACCATAAAGCCCAAAAGCTTCCCTGACTCTACCCCGAATACACATTTTTGAGGGTTTAGCTTTACTTTGTAAAGCCTAAGCCTTTCGAAAATCTTTTGCAAACATTCGATATGGGTGCATCGGGTTTTGGATTTCGCCAAGAGATCATCTACATACACTTCTACGAGCTCATGAATTTGATCATGGAAGATCGTGGTCATGGCTCGTTGGTATGTTGCACCGGTATTTTTCAAACCAAAGGGCATGACTGTATAGCAGTACGTGCCCCATGGGGTTGTGAAGGCGGTCTTATCCTGATCTCGTGGACTTAGTTTGATTTGATTATAGCCTGAATAGCCATCCATAAACGAAAACATTTCATGATTTGCAGTACTATCGACTATCAAATCTATGTTTAGTAAAGGATAATTATCCTTTGGAATGGCTTTATTCAGGTTTCTGAAATCGATGCATATTCGAATTTTCCCATTGGTTTTTCGAACTACAACGATGTTTGACAACCAATCAGAATACGCAATGGGTTTTATAAATCCGGCTTTTAACAGATCTTCTAAACCCTCTTTGACTTGCGTGTGTACATTCGGGTGTATTTTCCTAAGCTTCTGCTTTATGGGTATTACATCCGCATCTAAGGGAAGACGATGTTCGATAATGCTGGGGTCTATGCCTGGCATGTCTTCATACGTCCATGCAAACACATCTAAATAGGTTTGTAGAAATGCAATGAATGCTAATTTTTCAGGTTCATGCAAGCATGCGCCTATTTTGATGGTTTTGGGATTGGAATCATCCCCTAGGTTTACTTCTATGAAATCTCCTCCTATTGATTGGGAAGGTCTTTCAAAATCGAGAATTTTATGAAATTCTGGGAGCTCAGAAGTGGGATCTTCCTCAAGGGGATCCACTTTTGGGCTTCGATCATTCTCGTGGGCTATAGTCCCAAGGGAATTTGATGCATGGTTTTCAAAAAGACCTGGTTTTGTACTCGGATTTTCAAGTGATTTCAAAATTTTTGGTTTGGCTATGCAGACGATGTTTCTTTCGAAATCCTTTTCTTTTGCCAAAGTCCTACCAGGAGCAGCTGTCTACAAAATCTTTTTGGTGTTTTCCAAATTTTCGATTTTTTTGGGTTTTTATAAAACAAGAACCTTGGGAACTATATAAAGCACTCTTTTTTCGAGTTTTTGTTTTTCCATTGTTTTTGGTTTTTCTTCCTTTTCGATTTTTTTATTTTAAGTTTTCCAAATGTTTTTGTATTTTTATAAAAAGGGATCTTCCGTCATACCTACAAAGGGAAAACACTACGGATTAGACTCGGAATAGGAGATCTAAATCGTAGGTCTCTTCTAAGGCAGGTTCCAGGGCACCCTTGACCCAAGTGGTCACAGGGGGTGGCTGTGGCGCTATTCTGGGAGTATAGCCGATCCCATATCGGCTTGGGTTGGCCCTAGGAAGGATAGGCTCTAGGAGACCCTGGTTCTGCACCCCTAGACTCTTTTCGGGCGTGTAGCCCATGTTCAACAACATGTTCCACGATTTTTTGTTTTTGGAAAAGGTGTGATATAAATCGTGGTCCTGGAACATGCTGTCGACATATTGTGCTCATATGGCCTCTTGTCCAGGGGCTTTGGAAATAGAGAACGCTTGGGTTTTCCTAGAAGGGTTAAGATCGGGAGGGGGCCTGCTTTGGGCGGCCCCTTCACACATACAACCTTCCAAGGGTTGTTTAACATGAGCCTTGGTGGCTCAATCACAATCTGCCCCAGGTTAGCCTCATGG
Source organism: Brasenia schreberi (assembly GCA_036023115.1). NCBI lineage: Eukaryota > Viridiplantae > Streptophyta > Magnoliopsida > Nymphaeales > Cabombaceae > Brasenia > Brasenia schreberi. Next base: position 16,327,286 of record JAYKKT010000088.1, read on the forward strand.
GCCTGGGAGCTTGATAAACAAGGGGAGTTTATGATCCCTTGAAGCTGTGGGTGACTCTCACCAAGGATTACTACGACCTGGTCCCTGAAAGGGATCTTGACACATCTGTGAAAGGTGGATGGCACAGCGCACAAGCTGTGTATCCAGGGTCTTCCTAGCAATAAGTTATAATGGGGGTGGATGTCCAAGACATGGAACACCCCCGTGTGTGAGATCCCTCCCGTTTCCATCGGGAGTTCGATTGATCCTAAATGCCTAGATGCATTCCCATCGTATCCAGTGATAACGATGGGCTTGGGTTCACTGAAGTCTAGGTGACTCCGATTTTATACGCCACATGAAGTGGAAGGATGTTGAGCCCTCCTTCCCCATCGACTGGGCACCTGTCAAGAGAGTGGTTATTCAGAACCACCTCGATATGCAGGGCCTGGTTGTGGGACTCGTAGGGTCTATCTACATCATCTTTCGAGAAAGTGATGGGCGATTTTGCTCCTAATAAAGCCACATGGGCAGACAGGGATTCTAGACTTATGTTCGAATCAACCTTGGCCCTTTCTAGAATTTTCTCTAGCACGAGTCTATGCCTAGGCGAGGTTTGTATAAGCTCTAGGATAGACATGTGGATAGGAATCTTTGAAAGGTGGTTTTCGAAGTCATAAGGATTTAGGATAACTTTATCCTTGTCTGCCTTTGGCAGAAAACTAGGGATACATGCTTTTGAGGGGTCAGGCACACTGACCACCTTTTTAGCACCTTGTAGGTGCGGGGGTTAATAGATCCTCCAGGATCTAGTCACTTCCCCCACGACCAGCCTAGGGTTCACGCTAAATTTGGCTCTAAGTATGAGTTGAGGAGAACCTTGAAGTTTTAAAACTAGTTTAGCTAGGGATTCAGCCCTTGGTGGTCCCCGGATGACGACTTGGGCGGGCTTCTTGTACAGTACAAGCATGGGCGCACAAGTGGGTCGACCAGACTCTGGTTTTTGCACTAGTTCCTTAGAAAAGGTGAGGGTACATACTTCTACTTAAAAACTCGATTTTTGAAAGGCTCACGTCCCACCGGGCGTGCCAATCTCCGTAGACGCGCGAAAATCCCCGCCTCTCACCTTTTTAGGGCTCGGAGTGGATCCTCTCGTGTGTCTAAGAACTATGTATGCAAACAGGGCGTGCCAGCTAGCTTACCTAAGCTAGCGAAGATATTTTTAACACTGACTTCTGAACGTGGCGACCGTGAGCAAGTAAGCTCTTGTCGTCGCAGACCTTCTTGCACCGATGCGCAAGGGTCAGTCTGTACGCTTTGCAAAAATCGAGTTTTGGAGAGAAAGTCTACGAAGCGGTTTCGAGGTGTCTATTTTGGGTCTTTAAAATACGATTGCATGTTTTAGATCACGTGGATTTGCACGTGCCTAAGTCTTTTCTTTTATCCCTTTTCGGGCCACCTAGTTTGTGTGTTATGAACACTCCACTACATGGGCGAATTCGAGCGGGGCTTGCTTTGATGGAATATGCGTCCTACCTCATGGTATGGCGTAGAAGCAATGCAAACTCACGCTACTCCAAAGGGAAAACCTGAAATGTAAAGACAATACTGAAGGGAAATAACCGAAGGGAGATATGTATATAGATTATGTATATGAGCCCTTACTCGGGTCTTGCAAATAAGAGCGAAGGCTCAATGTGGGTGCGTGCTTGAATTGAAAGACTTACACACACGACATGAAATTAAACCCAAATATAAATTGCAGTATGGCCTTGACTAAGGTCTTGGGAGTAAGAGTGAAGGCTCAATGTGTGTGAGTGCTTGAATTGAAGTACTACACACACGACATAAATGAAACCCAAATATAACTGCAATAAGGCCTTTACTAAGGTCTTGGGAATAAGAGCGAAGGCTCAATGTGTGTGAGAGTGCTTGAATTGAAAGACTTACACACACGACATGAAATGAAACCCAAATAGTATAGGTCGGCCCTTACTTGGGTCTTTCAAATAAGAGCGAAAGCTCAATGTGTGTGAAAGTGCTTGAATTGAAAGACTTACTCACACGACATGAAATGAAACCCAAATAGTATAGGTCGGCCCTTACTTGGGTCTTTCAAATAAGAGTGAAAGCTCAATGTGTGTGAGTGCTTGAATTGAAAGACAACGCACCCAGCTTAAGCAAAAACCCTTCGAAAATGAAAGTATATATATCTACTTATGTATTAGGGGCTGATTAGGCCCGTGTGTGTCCAAAATCGTGCACAACTAAGAGAATGCACGTGTGTGGGTATGCCAAACCACGTTATTACAAGCGGGGGGAGACTATGCTCCGTTATTACAACCCCGTATCAAATTGAATCTCAAGCAAGTATACAACTAAAGACCGAGTTTAGGCACTTACGAGTAGCTGGTCCGTAGAGGCCTTGCTTGAGCGTGGGCTTGGCCTTCGCCTTGGGCTGCAAACGGGTGCTCCGCGAGGGGGAATGACAAAGGGTGCTGGCTGGCTGCAAGTGGGGCGCGGGATAGGCGCCTCGAAGGTGGCCGGCTGCAAGTGGGTGTCGCCTTGATGTGGGGGATTAAAGGGCTGGGCCAAGTGAATATGTAGGGTCACGAATGGAGAGTATAGAGCGTTAGGGAATATGGACCTAAGGGGAGTTTAAGGGAAGACCGAATGGGACACCTAGGGGAAAAGAGATGGCTGGCCGGGTGTAGTTAGGGTAGTTAGGTAGTGGCCGGTGGTTTAGGTTGTGATAGGTTCGGCTAAGTGAGAATGGTGGCAGCAAAGGGCTGATGTGTAGGTAAGGTGGTGGTATAGGGGGGTGGCTAGGAGTGGAGAGGGAGTAGAGAAGGAGCTAGGTAGAGTGGGGGGTACTTACCGAATGGGGAGAAGGTGGTGCTCGGTTGGAAGGAAGATGGGCAGGCTATGGAGCTCGGCCGGGAGGAAGATGGGCACGCTGTGAAGCTCGGCCGGGAGGTGGTGGAGATGGCGGTGCAAGTGGAGCAGCTGGGGAAGTGGAGGAGGTGGAGCAGGTTCGACTGGACTTGGGGAAGGAGAGGACCCGGCTGGGATCCAGGTGGGCTTCTAGATAGGAAAACCCGCCCCAAGAGGGGGGGTTTATATAGGGAGTTGGGTAGGTCTGTTAGGGCTAGGTTTGGGGTAGTGGTTAGGTGGTTTAGGTAGGGTGGTATGAAGATAAGGTGGGCTGGAAAGGGTAGGGCCAGATATTTTAGAAACTAGTGGTTTGGGTAGATTGTGGGCTAGGGGTGGTTTAGGGGTTTAGGGCTAGGTTAGGTGGTTGGGTTTTAGGGTGAGGTTTAGTGAGCTAGGTTAGGTGATTAGGCTAGGTTTAGGCTAGGTTTAGGGAAATTAACCTAGGTTTAGGGAAGGATTAAGGAAGTGGGTTAGGTGATTAGGTTGGGATTAGGCCGGGATTAGGGAAGTGGGTTAGGTGATTAGGCTCAGATTAGGGGTGGATTAGGGTGGTAGGCTAGGATTAGGTGTTTTGGGTTAGGTTTAGGTGAGGGAGCTCCCTTTGCATAGCCCATAGACCTTAACCACCTCATGTTGGTGCAGCCCTAGGTTAGGTTTTGGCTAATTACAAGCTTAAACCCACTCAATTAGGCTAACCCACATGATTAACCCCAAACTTGACACACAAGTCAAGCTTAATTACAACACTCTTGATATTATCCATCCCCACTCTCTCTTATGCCCCTAATCCCACGTGAATTTCAAGTGGGCCCCACCTCCATTTATGAGAAGGTGATGTGGGCCATGGATATGGATATTGGATTGGATCTCTGGATCCAAATCCAAATCCAAGTCCACACATGGGTTTGGATTGGGATCTGGATATATATGGTCCAGATCCAATCCAAACTGAACTCTGACTCCTTCGAGTTGGGTTCGAAACGGACGATTTGTGCGGGGCCTGACAGCATCAGTACTCCGTCTGCGTTGGGTCTTCGCCAACATGGTCGTCCGCCTCCGTTTCTGTCTTCCGGAGATGACTTCAAATGACATTTTGATAAGAACAGGGTCTTGGACATTCGAGATCCTGGGGGTATGGATGTGATACGAGAGTTGCTGTGCCGGGCTTGACATGTGCTCCGGTTCCGGGATCTCTTTGACTTTAATGGTCTTGTCTTGATTAGGCCAAGCTGCTTCGGGGTTTCAAAACATGTTTTAAAAGGTTTTTAAAAGCCATATTATATATTTTTGAAATACAGAGTTTAAAACATATGTACAGGGTTGTTTGGAAGGCTTCTGGGTTTCCAGACTCAAAAATGGCCCTTTGGGGCTGCTTGTACAAAACCAGATGAATTTTGAGAAATTCGTCGGATTTCGGGGTGTTTACAGATGCCCCTCTTTGGCCTTGTCCAAATCGATTTGGATAAGGGCAAAGATGACAAACACCCCTTTGACTGTCTCCCTAGATCTATCCACGAAGAATATGGGATCGCCCCAATTTTTGCAAAATCTCAATTTACAAACTCTGATAGGAGGAGATATCACGCCAAAGGGTTTACATGGAATCTGGTCCTAAATGGGATCATGTTCATGCGAGTACCATGCGTGTAATGCAAATGACATGGGTGTGGTGCCAAAAGTGGCGACCTCCCAGGGACCAAATGTGGTCGAACTCTAGAGACTTACAAGGCCTACTGCTCCAAGTGAGCAAAATCCTATGTTGTTCGATGTTTGGTTTTCAAAACTTATTTACAAAAGCTATTTACAAAAAGGGACAACTGTCTTGAGCCTCGATCCTAAGGATCTCGAGCTCTTCGTGCTTGCCCTTGTTTGAGTCTTAACACTCGCTTATCTAGCGGAGGTTTTATAAGAAAACTAGGCATATTTCAAATTCCTATGCCTTACTTGAAACGTCGAATCCTCAAACAAGATGAAATTCAAGTAAGTAAATCCTATTTTTACTTTAGGATTCCTCGAAATGAACCATGCTTTAGCTTGGGATAAGCCAGGGATGGGAAAGAGATACCACGATCCCTTCTGAAGCGTCCCGTGGTTTAAGGCACAGAGGGCGGAAAACTACTCTTTTTGAGCTTTTTGGCCTCTTTTTCCTTTTTTTCATAGAGGGTCTCCCTTTGGGAGTATTTTTTCTTTAATCCCTCTTTTTCATAAGAGAATCGATTTTTCTTTTTGAAGTCTGGTTTCTTTCTTTTGGAAAGAGACTTTGAATGGGAAATTCCCTTTTGTTTTGGGCCTTTATTTTTCTTTTGGAAATAGAAGAGAAGAGGGGAGGACTTATCCCAAGCCTACACTCGATCCATTCCAGATCAGCCTATTTAGAAATAGCACGTACTACTTGCAAGTATCTTGCTATGTTGAACTAGGCCTTTCTTTGTAAGAAGAAGGATTTTGAAATGTAGCCACGATTCTGGAAACTCCACTCTTTCACAAGTGCGAATTCTCTCACTCAGGGTCACACGACTTTGCTTTTGCACCTTATTCACATGTCTCAGGGCAGCTATCCCTAAAAATTTTTGAAAAATGGAATTTAATCCAGATCCTACACGTGATACTTCTTTAAGTATTGAATATTGATAGGATCTGCTAAATTCCTACCTTCTACATCGATCAACCAATACGAATTGTTCGTAGTGGTTGCTCGTATAACATAGGGTCCATCCCAGTTGGGGCGCCACTTGCCTAGGGGGTGTGGGCCACGATGGTGGATGGTTTTTAAGACCAGATCTCCCACTTCAAAGTGGCGAGGTCTCATGTGTTTGCTATAATGTCGGGCTATCCTTTGCTGGTATGCACGAGCATGATCCATGGCAAGGAGTCGCCTCTCATCTAGCAAATCTAGTTCGGCCATCCTAGCATGCTGAAGCGTCTCTAGGGGGAGGTCGAGTGCTATGGATGTATGGAATGAATGCAGTTGGGTATGAATGGGAAGAATGGCGTTTGTGCCATAGACCAACTCGAATGGTGTGGCATTCGTGGGAGTCCGGATGGAAGTCCTATAAGCCCATAAGGCTTCATCCAGCTTCTCGTGCCACAACCTACCCTTCTCTAAGGTTTTCTCAATAATACTAATGAGAGTCTTGTTTGTGGCTTCGGCTTGGCCGTTGCCTTGAGGGTAGTAGGGCGAGGAGAAGTGGTGAGTTATGCCATACGTGTTGCACAACTTAACCATCCACTCGTTTTTGAATGGGGTACCATTATCAGACACAAGGTCTCGTGGAACCCCAAATCGAGCCAAGATAATCCTCCGGATGAAAGCCACCACATGTTGCCCCATTACATTGCTTAGGGAAATGGCTTCCACCCACTTCGAGAAATACTCCGTGGCTGCTAAAATAAATCGATGCCCATTCGAGGCCTTTGGAAATATTGGGCCTACGATGTCAAACGCCCACATGGTGAATGGCCAGGGGCTGACCACGGAATGCAATGCGGATGAAGGGATATGAATGGCGTGCCCATGCACTTGACATGGATGACACTTCCTAACATGATCGTGACAATCCTTTTTCAGGGTGGACCAAAAATAGCCCCCTCTAAGTATTTTCATTGCCATCATGTTGGCATTTACATGACCTCCACATTCTCCATCGTGGAACTCATGCATCACTATCCTAGCCTCCTCTAGGTCGATACATCTAAGCAGAATGCCGGTAAAACTCTTTTTGTATAAGACCCCACCCAGAATGGTGTATCGGGTCGAAATCTTACGAATGAATGCCTTATCTTTGGATGTGGCATCCTCGGTGAATCTCCCATTTTCTAAAAATTGTTTTATGTCATAAAACCAAGGTTTTCCAATAGACTCTGGGTTGTTTTGGCAAATATCCAAGTAGTGTGTGGATGGGTGGGGCGCATGCAATATTTCCAAAGATTTGGTCCCTGAAATGGGATCGACCTTAAGGGCTGAACCCAAGGAGGAGAGGGCATCGGCGATGCCATTGTATTCTCTTCCCACGTGTGTGAGTTTACACGACTGGAAGGATTGGACCAATCGAGTGGCCAACTCGTGATATGGAAGTAGTTTCTCATTACGTACTTGCCAAATTTTCAAAACCTGGTTTATGACAAGGAGTGAATCTCCAAAGACCTCGATGCATGATGCCCCTAGAGTTTTCGAAATCCTTAAGCCTAGTATGAGTGCTTCATACTCAGCTACGTTGTTGGAACATTCAAAATCTAAGCGGACTGCTATGGGAATCTCGCCCTTTTCAGAGGAGATTAGGATGACCCCGGCACCAGCCCCCCATTGGTTTCGTGCCCCATCGAAGTACATCTTCCACACTTGGTTTTCGAAAGAATTTGCCAAAATATGGTTTTGAAAATGGTTTTGCAATATGCCTTCATCAAGCATTTCAACAAGAGTTGGATATGCATCCTCTAAGGGGAATTCAGCCACGTAGTCTGCTAGGGCTTGCCCCTTAATGGAGATCTGGTGATGGTATTTCAGATCATACTCCATTAGAAGGAGTTGCCATTTGCCCAATCTACCCGTGAGAATGGGTTTTTCGAACAAGTGCTTGATTGGATCAAGCTTGGACACTATCCAGATCTCATGATCTAGGAAATAGTGTCTGAACTTCTGGCAGGCCCAGACTAGGGCCAAGCACGTCTTCTCCATGGCTTGATAATTTCGTTCATAAGCCAAGAGAGTTTTCGAAATATAGTAGATGGCATACTCCTTATGGGTGTCATCCTCGTATTGAGCCAACAGGGCTCCTAAAGCATTTACATGCACGGAGATGTACCATAAAAGCGGTTTTCCTTGCTTTGGAGGATTCAAAACAAGGGGATTAACCAAGTATGCCTTCAGTCTCTCAAAGGACTTTTGGCATTCGTCATCCCATAAAAATTTCGTACCCTTCCTCAACAGTTTGTTGAAGGGTTCACATCTAGTTGCCAGATTCGATATGAATCGGTGAATGGATTGTAATCGACCTTGGACGCTACGGATTTGGGTGAGATTGGAGGGTGGAGCCATGTCTATGATGGCTTGACACTTAGAGGGGTCGACTTCTATTCCCCTTTGGCTCACCATAAAGCCTAGAAGCTTCCCTGATTCTACCCCGAACACACATTTTTTAGGGTTTAGCTTTACTTTGTAAAGCCTAAGCCTTTCGAAAATCTTTTGTAAACATTCGATATGGGTGCATCGGGTTTTGGATTTCGCTAAGAGATCATCTACATACACTTCTACAAGCTCATGAATTTGATCATAGAAGATCGTGTTCATGGCTCGTTGGTATGTTGCGCCGGCATTTTTCAAACCAAAGGGCATGACTGTATAGCAGTACGTGCCCCATGGGGTTGTGAAGGCGGTCTTACCCTAATCTTGTGGACTTAGTTTGATTTGATTATAGCCTGAATAGCCGTCCATGAATGAAAACATTTCATGATTTGCAGTACTATCGACTATCAAATCTATGTTTGGTAAAGGATAATTATCCTTTGGAGTGGCTTTATTCAGGTTTCTGAAATCGATGCATATTCGAATTTTCCCATTGGTTTTTCGAACTACAACGATATTTGATAACTAATCAGAATATGCAATGGGTTTTATAAATCCGGCTTTTAGAAGATCTTCTAAACCCTCTTTGACTTGCGTGTGTACATTCGGGTGTATTTTCCTAAGCTTCTGCTTTATGGGTTTTACACCTGCATCTAAGGGAAGACGATGCTCGACAATGCTGGGATCTATGCCCGGCATGTCTTCATACGTCCATGCAAACACATCTAAATAGGTTCGTAGAAATGCAATGAATGCTAACTTTTTAGTTTCATGCAAGCATGCGCCTATTTTGATGGTTTTGGGATTGGAATCATCCCCTAGGTTCACCTCTATGAAATCTCCTCCTACTGATTGGGAAGGTCTTTCAAAATCGAGAATTCTATGAAATTCTGGGAGCTCAGAAGTGGGATCTTCCCCAAGAGGATCCACTTCTGGGCTTTGATCATTCTCGTGGGCTATAGACCCGAGGGAACTTGATGCGTGGTTTTCAAAATAACCTGGTTTTGTACTTGGATTTTCAAGTGATTTCGAAATTTTTGGTCTGGCTATGCAGACGACGTTTCTTTCGAAATCCTTTTCTTTTGCCAAAGTTCTACCAGGAGTAGCTATGTACAAAATCTTTTTAGTATTTTCCAAATTTTCGATTTTTTTGGGTTTTTGTAATACAAGAACTTTGGAAACTATATAAAGCACTCTTTTTTCGAGTTTTTGTTTTTCCATTGTTTTTGGTTTTTCTTGTTTTTCGATTTTTTTGATTTTAAGTTTTTCAAATGTTTTTGGTACTTTTAAAAAAGGGATCTTCCGTCATACCTACAAAGGGAAAACGCTACGGGTTAGACTCGGAATAGGAGATCTAAATCGTAGGTCTCTTCTAAGACAGGCTCCGGGGCACCCTTGACCCAGGTGGTCACAGGGGGTGGCTCCGGCGATATTCGGGGAGTATAGCTGATCCCATATCGGCTTGGGTTGGCCCTAGGAAGGATGGGCTCTAGGAGACCCTGGTTCTGCGCCCCTAGACTCTTGTAGGGCATGTAGCCCATGTTCAACAACATGTTCCACGACTTTTTGTTTTTTGAAAAAGTTGGATACAAGTCGTGGTCCTGGAACATGCTATCGTCCATATTAGGCTCGTATGGCCTCTTGTCTAGGGGCTTTGGAAATAGGGAACGCTTGGGTTTTCCTAGGAGGATTAAAGTCGGGAGGGGGCCTGCTTTGGGCGGCCCCTTCACACATACAACCTTCCTAGGGTTGTTCAACACGAGCCGAGGTGGCTCAACCATAATTTGCCCTAGGTTAGCCTCATGGGCCTGGGAGCTTGATAAACAAGGGGAGTTTATGATCCCCTGAAGCTGTGGGTGACTCTCACCTAGGATCACTACGACCTGGTCCCTAAAAGGGATCTTGACACACCTGTGGAAGGTGGATGGCACAGCGCACAAACTGTGTATCCAAGGCCTTCCCAACAACAGGTTATAATGGGGGTGGATGTCCAAGACATGGAACACCCCCGTGTGTTCGATCCCTCCCGTTTCCATTGGGAGTTCGATGGATCCTAAAGGTCTAGACGCATTCCCATCGTATCCGGTGATAACGATGGGGCTTGGTTTCACTGAAGTCAAGGTGACTCCGATTTTATACGCCACATGAAGTGGAATGATGTTGAGCCCTCCTCCACCATCGACTAGGCACCTGTCCAGAGAGTGGTTGTTTAGAACCACCTCGATATGCAGGGCCTGGTTATGGGTTTCGTAGGGTCTATCTACATCATCTTCCGAGAAAGTGATGGGCGATTTTGCTCCTAATAAAGCCACTTGGGCAAACAAGGATTCCGGACTTATACCTTGGCCCTTTCTAGAATTTTCTCTAATACAAGTCTATGTCTAGGCGAGGTTTTTATAAGCTCTAGGATAGACATGTGAATAGGAATCTTTGAAAGGTGGTTTTCGAAGTCATAAGGATTTAGGATGACTTTGTCCTTATCTGCTTTTGGCAGACCACTAGGGATACATGCTTTTGAGGGGCCAGGCACACTGACCACCTTTTGAGCACCTTGAAGGTGCGGGGGTTGATAGATCCTCCCAGATCTAGTGACTTCCCCCACGACCAGCCTAGGGTTTGCGCTAAACTTGGCTCTAAGGATGAGCTGAGGAGAACCTTGGATTTTTAAAACTGGTTTTACCGGGGTTTCCACTTTTGGTGGTCCCCGAATGACGACTTGGGCAGGCCTCTTGTATAGTACAAGGATGGGCGCACAAGTAGGTCGACCAGGTTCTGGCTTTCGCGCTAGTTCCATGGAAATGGTGAGGGTACATACCTCCTTTCCTTTCCCACTACCACTGGCGTGTTTGAGAAAGGGTTCCTTGAAGATAGCTTGAGGTGGCTCAGGTTCCGCAGTGACCTGGAGCCGGCCTTCTGCTATCAAGTTCTCAATTTTATTTAAGAGAGAGAAGCAGCGTTTGGTATCATGGCCCTTGAGCCGATGATACTTACAAAATCGGTTTAAATACCCCCCTTTGGAAGTGACTCCTTCAGGGATTTCAGGGAGTTCCATCATGCCCTGGGCAAGTAAGAGGTCTAGGACCTCCGACACAGGTTGCCCTAGCGGAGTATACTCCCGTTTTTCAACCGGTTTTTGAAAATTGCATTCCCTCTTATTTTCTAATTTTTCAAAATTTTTGGAAGTGCCTGCCATGCCCGGATCCACCCGAACATTGGCGATTTTATGGGGCTTTGCCCCTTTGTCCGTCGTGGGCAGCCCATATACGATGGGCTTTTCCAAACGGGTTTTTGGAACGGCACTTCCTTTCCATAGGTGATCGTATGTCTCCTTTCGCAAGTTGGTTTCGAAAAGGGAGGCCTTTTTGATCAACTTATGGAAAGTTGAAATCTCATGGAGCGAGAGAAGGGTTTTTAAATCACTTTGAAAATTATCCAGGATGAGCATTACTGCGCATCCTTCGGATATGGGCTCTCGCACTTGGCCCAAAAGCGACCTCCATCTTATAATGAAGGCATGCACGTCTTCGTTCATGCCTTGCTTTGTATCCCTTAAGGTATTCAGAGTCGGCGTGACTTCTACGTTGTCTGCAAATCTTTGCATGAAGCAGTTCGCTAACTCTTCAAAAGTAGCGAACTGGCTTAAGTTGTAGGAAGCCAGCCATTTGGCAGCTGTGCCTTTAAGGGATAAAGGGAACCAATACACCCATTTCATCGAGTCCTTTTTCTTCTTATGGGCTCGACGTGAGAAAAGCTGCAAGTGAGACCTAGGGTCTCCCACGCCATCATACCGATGGAAGTTCGGTATTTCATCGTCACTGTCTGTTTCGTAATCCATAGGACGGAAATCAGACAGGGCGTAGCTTCTTTTCTCTTTATTCTGCCCTTTTAGCAACTGCTGTAGGGCTTTACGGTCCTTTTGTGTGAAGGACTCGTGGTATTGGTTGCCTTCGATTACGGAGGCCTCTTTTTGCTTGCGAGGTTTTTTCAGATTTCTTTTTAGGCCTTTGTTCACCGTTCGATGAACATGAATCGCCTACTTCAGCCTCTTGGCTGAGAGCATCGATTTTGGCCTCAAACTCCCTTCTCAAGTCCTCGATTTCATCTAGTTTTATTTTGTTTTTGAAAATCCTCCTAGAGTGAGAACTTGATGCGCATGAGCCTTGGCTCGACACTTCACTTGGATTGGATTTTCACATGCTTTTCAAGCTTTTTCAAAATGTCCTAAGTACAAGCAAAGAAAACAAGTTAAAACGACACCTTTTTACAAAATTTTCGCAAGACTTCTACTTAAAAACTCGATTTTTGAAAGGCTCACGTCCCACCGGGCATGCCAATCTCTGTAGACGCGCGAAAATCCCCGCCTCTCACATTTTTAGGGCTCGGAGCGGATCCTCTCGTGTGTCTAAGGCCTATGTATGCAAACAGGGCGTACTAGCTTGCTTACCTAAGCTAGCGAAGATATTTTTAACACTGACTTCTAAATATGGCGACTGTGAGCAAGTAAGCTCTTGTCGTCGCAGACCTTCTTGCACCGATGTGCAAGGGTCAGTCTGTACGCTTTGCAAAAATCGAGTTTTGGAGAGAAAGTCTACGAAGCGGTTTCGAGGTGTCTATTTCGGGTCTTTAAAATACGATTGCATGTTTTAGATCACGTGGATTTGCACGTGCCTAAGTCTTTTCTTTTATCCCTTTTCGGGCCACCTAGTTTGTGTGTTATGAACACTCCACTACATGGGCGAATTCGAGCGGGGCTTGCTTTGATGCAATATGCGTCCTACCTCGTGGTATGGCGTAGATGCAATCCAAACTCACGCTACTCCAAAGGGAAAACCCGAAATGTAAAGACAATACTGAAGGGAAATAACCGAAGGGAAATAACCGAAGGGAAATAACCGAAGGGAGATATGTATATAGATTATGTATATGAGCCCTTACTCGGGTCTTGCAAATAAGAGCGAAGGCTCAATGTGGGTGCGTGCTTGAATTGAAAGACTTACACACACGACATGAAATTAAACCCAAATATAAATTGCAGTATGGCCTTGACTAAGGTCTTGGGAGTAAGAGCGAAGGCTCAATGTGTATGAGTGCTTGAATTGAAGTACTACACACACGACATAAATGAAACCCAAATATAACTGCAATAAGGCCTTTACTAAGGTCTTGGGAATAAGAGCGAAGGCTCAATGTGTGTGAGAGTGCTTGAATTGAAAGACTTACACACACGACATGAAATGAAACCCAAATAGGCCCTTACTTGGGTCTTTCAAATAAGAGCGAAAGCTCAATGTGTGTGAAAGTGCTTGAATTGAAAGACTTACTCACACAACATGAAATGAAACCCAAATAGTATAGGTCGGTCCTTACTTGGGTCTTTCAAATAAGTGCAAAAGCTCAATGTGTGTGAGTGCTTGAATTGAAAGACAACGCACCCAGCTTAAGCAAAAACCCTTCGAAAATGAAAGTATATATATCTACTTATGTATTAGGGGCTGATTAGGCCCGTGTGTGTCCAAAATCGTGCACAACTAAGAGAGTGCACGTGTGTGGGTGTGCCAAACCACGTTATTACAAGCGGGGGGAGACTATGCTCCGTTATTACAACCCCGTATCAAATTGAATCTCAAGCAAGTATACAACTAAAGACCGAGTTTAGGCACTTACGAGTAGCTGGTCCGTAGAGGCCTTGCTTGAGCGTGGGCTTGGCCTTCGCCTTGGGCTGCAAACGGGAGCTCCACGAGGGGGAATGACAAAGGGTGTTGGCCGGCTGCAAGTGGGGCGCGGGATAGGCACCTCGAAGGTGGCCGGCTGCAAGTGGGTGTCGCCTTGATGTGGGGGATTAAAGGGCTGGGCCAAGTGAATATGTAGGGTCACGAATGGAGAGTATAGAACGTTAGGGAATATGGACCTAAGGGGAGTTTAAGGGAAGACCGAATGGGACACCTAGGGGAAAAGAGATGGCTGGCCGGGTGTAGTTAGGGTAGTTAGGTAGTGGCCGGTGGTTTAGGTTGTGATAGGTTCGGCTAAGTGAGAATGGTGGCAGCAAAGGGCTGATGTGTAGGTAAGGTGGTGGTATGGGGGGTGGCTAGGAGTGGAGAGGGAGTAGAGAAGGAGCTAGGTAGAGTGGGGGGTACTTACCGAATGGGGAGAAGGTGGTGCTCGGCTGGAAGGAAGATGGGCAGGCTGTGGAGCTCGGCCGGGAGGAAGATGGGCACGCTGTGAAGCTCAGTCGGGAGGTGGTGGAGATGGCGGTGCAAGTGGAGCAGTTGGGGAAGTGGAGGAGGTGGAGCAGGTTCGGCTGGACTTGGGGAAGGAGAGGACCCGGCTGGGATCCAGGTGGGCTTCTAGATAGGAAAACCCGCCCCAAGAGGGGGGGTTTATATAGGGAGTTGGGTAGGTCGGTTAGGGCTGGGTTTCGGGTAGTGGTTAGGTGGTTTAGGTAGGGTGGTATGAAGATAAGGTGGGCTGGAAAGGGTAGGGCCAGATATTTTAGAAACTAGTGGTTTGGGTAGATTGTGGGCTAGGGGTGGTTTAGGGGTTTAGGGCTAGGTTAGGTGGTTGGGTTTTAGGGTGAGGTTTAGTGAGCTAGGTTAGGTGATTAGGCTAGGTTTAGGCTAGGTTTAGGGAAATTAACCTAGGTTTAGGGAAGGATTAAGGAAGTGGGTTAGGTGATTAGGTTGGGATTAGGCCGGGATTAGGGAAGTGGGTTAGGTGATTAGGCTCAGATTAGGGGTGGATTAGGGTGGTAGGCTAGGATTAGGTGTTTTGGGTTAGGTTTAGGTGAGGGAGCTCCCTTTGCATAGCCCATAGACCTTAACCACCTCATGTTGGTGCAGCCCTAGGTTAGGTTTTGGCTAATTAGAAGCTTAAACCCACTCAATTAGGCTAACCCACATGATTCACCCCAAACTTGATACACAAGTCAAGCTTAATTACAACACTCTTGATATTATCCATCCCCACTCTCTCTTATGCCCCTAATCCCACGTGAATTTTAAGTGGGCCCCACCTCCATTTATGAGAAGGTGATGTGGGCCATGGATATGGATATTGGATTGGATCTCTGGATCCAAATCCAAATCCAAGTCCACACATGGGTTTGGATTGGGATCTGGATATATATGATCCAGATCCAATCCAAACTGAACTCTGACTCCTTCGAGCTGGGTTCGAAACGGACGATTTGTGCGGGGCTTGACAGCATCAGTACTCCGTCTGCGTTGGGTCTTCGCCAACATGGTCGTCCGCCTCCGTTTCTGCCTTCCGGAGATGACTTCAAATGACATTTTGATAAGAACAGGGTCTTGGACGTTCGAGATCCTGCCGGGTATGGATATGATACGAGAGTTGCTGTGCCGGGCTTGACATGTGCTCCGGTTCTGGGCTCTCTTTGACTTTGCTGGTCCTGTCTTGATTAGGCCAAGCTGCTTCGGGGTTTCAAAACATGTTTTAAAAGGTTTTTAAAAGCCATATTATATATTTTTGAAATACAGAGTTTAAAACATATGTACAGGGTTGTCTGGAAGGCTTCTGGGTTTCCAGACTCAAAAATGGCCCTTTGGGGCTGCTTGTACAAAACCAGATGAATTTTGAGAAATTCGTGGGATTTCGGGGTGTTTACACCTTTCCCACTGCCACTAGTGTGTTTGGGAAAGGGTTCTTTGAAGATAGCTTAAGGTGGCTCAGGTTCCGCATTGACCTGGAGTCGGCCTTCCGCTATTAAGTTCTCAATTTTATTTAAAAGGGAGAAACAGCGTTTGGTATCATGGCCTTCGAGCCGATGATACTTACAAAATCGATTTAAATACCCCCCTTTGGAAGTGACTCCTTCGGGGATTTTGGGGAGTTCTATCATGCCTTGGGCAAGTAGGAGGTCTAGGACCTCCGACACAGGTTGCCCCAGCGGAGTGTACTCTCGTTTTTCAACCGGTTTTTGAAAGGTTCGCTCCCTTTTATTTTCTAGTTTTTCAAAATTTTTGGAAGTGCCTGCCACGCCTGGATCCACCCGGACATTAGCGATTTTATGGGGCTTTGTCCCTTTGTCCATTGTGGGTAGCCCATAAGTGATGGGCTTTTCCAAGCGGGTTTTAGAAACGGCACTTCCTTTCCATAAGTGATCGTATGTCCCTTTTCTCAAGTTGGTTTCGAAAAGGGATGCCTTTTTGATCAACTTATGGAAAGTTGAGATCTCATGGAGTGAGAGAAGGGTTTTTAACTCGCTTTTAAAGTTATCCAAGATGAGCATGACTGCGCATCCTTCGGATATGGGCTCTCGCACTTGGCCCAAAAGTGACCTCCATCGTATAATGAAGGCATGTACATCTTCATTCATGCCTTGCTTTGTATCCCTTAAGGTATTCAGAGTCGGCGTGACTTCTACGTTGTGTGCAAATCTTTGCATGAAGCAGTTCGCTAACTCTTCAAAAGTAACGAACTGGCTTAAGTCGTAGGAAGCCAGCCATTTGGCAGGGTTGCCTTTAAGGGATAAAGGGAACCAATACACCCATTTCATCGAGTCCTTTTTTCTTCTTATGGGCTCGACGCGAGAAAAGCTGCAAGTGAGACCTAGGGTCTCCCATGCCATCGTACCGATGGAAGTTCGGTATTTCATCGTCACTGTCTGTTTCGTAATCCATAGGAAGGAAATCAGACAGGGTGTAGCTTCTTTTCTCTTTATTCTGCCCTTTCAGCAACTGTTGTAGGGCTTTACGGTCCTTTTGTGTGAAGGACTCGTGGTATTGGTTGCCTTCCATTCTGGAGGCCTCTTTGTGCTTGCGAGGTTTTTCAGACTTTTTCTTAGGCCTTTGTTCACCGTTTGATGAACAGGAATCGCCTACTTTAGCCTCTTGGCCGAGAGCATCGATTTTGGCCTCAAATTCCCTTCTCTAGTCCTCAATTTCATCTAGTTTGATCTTGTTTCTGAAAATCCTCCTAGAGTGAGAACTTGATGCGCATGAGCCATGGCTCGACACTTCACTTGGGTTGTATTTCGACATGCTTTTCAAGCTTTTTCAAAATTTCCTAAGTACAAGCAAAGAAAACAAGGTTAAAAATGACACCTCTTTGAAACTTTTTCGCAAGCTTCTAGACTTAACTTGACTTTTGAAAGACTCACGTCCCACCGAGCGTGCCAATCTCTGTAGATGCAGGAAAATCCCCGCCTCCCTGGTTTCTTAGGCCTGGAGCGGATCCTTTCGCGTGTTTAAGTCCTATTTGTATAAACAGGGCATGCCAGCTAGCTTACCAAAGCTAGCGAAGATATATTTTAACCTGACTTCTAACGTGGTGACTGTGAGCATGCAAGCTCTTGTCGTCGCAGACCTTCTTGCACCGATGCGCAAGGGTCAGTCTGTACGCTTTAAAAATCGAGTTTGGCATAGAAAAAGCCTACGAAAGCGATTCGAGGTGTTTGATTCGGGTCTTTAATACGATTTCTAGATTTTAGATCACGTGAATTTGCACGTGCCTAAGTCTTTCTTTTTATCCCTTTAAGGGCCACCTAGGTGTGTGTTATGAACACTCCACTACATGTGGTGAATTTGAGCGGGAGTACGGGGCTTGCTTCGATGCAATATGCATCCTAACTCGTGGTATGGCGTAGATGCAATGCAAACTCACGCTACTCCAAAGGGAAAACCCGAATGTAAAGACAATGACGAAGGGAAATAACCGAAGGGAAATAACCGAAGAGATATGACTTGTAATGTAAATGCCGAAGGGAGATATGTATATAAGGTATATACGGGCCCTTACTCGAGTCTTGCAAATAAGAGCGAAAGCTCAATGTGGGTGCGTGCTTGAATTAAAAGACTACACACACGACATGAAATAAAACCCAAATATAACTTGCAATATGGCCTTAACTAAGGTCTTGGGAATAAGAGCGAAAGCTCAATGTGTGTGAGTGCTTGAATTGAAGTACTACGCACACAACATGGAATTAAACCCAAATATAAATTGCAGTATGGCCTTGATTAAGGTCTTGGGAATAAGAGCGAAAGCTCAATGTGTGTGAGTGCTTGAATTGAAGTACACACACAACATGAAATTAAACCCAAATAGTATAGCACAGCCCTTACTTGGGTCTTACAAATAAGAGCGAAGGCTCAATGTGTGTGAGTGCTTGAATTGAAGTACTACGCACACAACATGAAATGAAACCCAAATAGTATAGCACAGCCCTTACTTGGGTCTTACAAATAAGAGCGAAGGCTCAATGTGTGTGAGTGCTTGAATTGAAAGACAACACACCCAACTTAAGCAAAACCCTACGTAAGTTAAAGTATATATATATATTTACGTCTTAGGGGCTGATTAGGCCCGTGTGTGTTCAAAATCGTGTATGACTAAGAGAGTGCACGTGTGTGTGGGTGTGCCAAGCCACGTTATTACAAGCGGGGGGAGACTATGCTCTGTTATTACAACCCTGTATCGAATTTAATTCAAGCAAGTCTACAACAAGGACCGAGTTAGGCACTTACTTATAGCTGGTCCGAAGATGCCTTGCTTGAGCGTGGGCTTGGCCTTCGCCTTGGGCAGTAAGAGGGAGCTCCTCGGAGTTGAACGGTAAAGGGGCTGTTGGCCGGATGGAAATGGTGCACAGGAGAGGCACCTTGAAGATGGCCGGCTGCTAGGAATGGGCTGGCTTTGTGTGTTGGGCTAAAGTGACTAAGTAGGGTCACTAAGGGAGGGTGTAGTGTTAGGAAATGTGACACTAAATGGGAGCCTAAGGGAGTGTCTAAGGGAGTGTCTAAGGGAGTGCTTAAGGCTGGCGGGTGGCTGGCCGAATGGACATGGAACAGTCGGTTGGAGTGGCCGACTAAGGGAGACTTGGTGGTGGTGATTGCTAGGGTGGCTATGGGTGGCGTGGATGGGAAGGAAACTAACTAGGGTATGGGGTAAGGTGGAGTTAGGGGCTGAGGGGAAATGATATGGGTAGGTCTTAGGGAGTTAAGTGGAGTGGTCGGGTGTAGCTAGGGTGGCTAGGTAATGGCGGGTGTTTGAAGTGGCTGAGGTTTGGCCGAATGGGTAGGATGGAGGGTGGCTGGTGTTAGGGTGATGTGGTGGTGGTGTAGGTGGCTGGGAGTGGAGGGGGAGCGAAGAAGAGGTGGAGTGAAGTGAAGATACTAACCGGTGGTGATGGGAGGCGGCGGATGGAAGAGGAGCAGCCGGGCAGTTGAGGTGGATGGTTCGGCCGGATGGGAATGGTGGCGACGGGTGGTTGGTCGGCTGGGGTGTGGTGGAGCAGGTGGAGCAAGGTGGTGGCCGGCTGTGGTGTAGGTGGAAGACTTGGCTGGGAGTAGTTGGGCTGGCTGGGCTCGGTTGGGCTGGAAAGAGGATGGAAGCACTTGGAAAACCCGCCCCATGGGGGGGGTTTATATAGGGCTGAAGAGGTCGGTTGGGGGGTGGTATTAGGAAGGTGATAAGGTGGTCTAGGGGTGGTGGTGTGATGATAAGGTGGGCTGGTTTTGGGGAGGGGCCAGATATTTTCATACAAGGGGTTTTGGGTAGATGGTGTGCTAGGTTTAGGTGGGGTGGTTTAGAGGTTTAGGGTTTTGCTAGGTGGGTTAGGTGATTAGGCTAGGATTAGGTTAGGTTTAGGGAAATTAACCTAGGTTTAGGGAAGGATTAGGGAAGTGGGTTAGGTGATTAGGTTGGGATTAGGGAAGTGGGTTTGGTGATTAAGCTAGGATTAGGACAGGATTAGGGTAAAAGGCTAGGATTAGGTGTTTTTGGTTAGGATTGGATTAAGGAGCTCCCTTTGCATGACCCATAGACCTTAATTACATCATGTTGGTGCAGCCCTAGGTAAGGTTTTGGCTAATTACAAGCTTAAACCCACTTTAATTAGGCTAATCCACATGATTAACCCCAAACTTGACACATAAGTCAAGCTTAATTACAACACACTTTAATCTTATCCTCCCCCACTCTCTCTCATGCCCATAATCCCACGTGAAATTCAAGTGGGCCCCACCTCCATTTATGAGAAGGTGATGTGGGCCATGGATGTAGATATTGGATTGGATCTCTGGATCCAAATCCAAATCCAAATCCACACATAGGTTTGGATTGGGATCTGGATATATATGGTCCAGATCCAATCCAAACAGAATTCTGACTCCTTCAGGCTGTGTTCGAAACAAACGGTTTGTGCGGGGTCTGACAGCATCGGTACTCCGTCTGCATTGGGTCTTCGCCAACATGATCGTCCGCTTCTGTTTTCACCTTCCGGAGATGATTTCAAGTGATGTTTTGCTGATAACAGGGTCTTCGACGTTCGAGATCCTGGGGGTGGATTCAATACGAGAGTTGTTGTGCCGGGCTCGACTTGTGCTCCAGTTCCGGGCTCTTTTTGGCTTTTTCGGTCCTGTCTTTCTTAGGCCAAGCTGCTTCGGGTTTCAAAAACGTGTTTTAAAAGGTTTTTAAAGCCATATTATACATTTTTGAAATATATAAAGTTCAAAACATATATACAGGGTTGCTTGGAAGGCTCCTGGGTTTCCAGACTCAAAATGGCCCTTTGGGGCTGCTTTTACAAAACCAGGTGGTTTTGAGAAGTTCGTGGAATTTCGGGGTGTTTACAAGGGTCACACGATTTGCCTTTGCAACTTATTTTCAGGTCTTAGGGCAGTTATCCCTAAAATTTTTGAAAATGGGGAATTTAATCAAATCCTACACAATATACTTCTTTAATTATTGAATATTGATAGGATCTACTAAATTCCTACCTTCTACATCGATCAACCAATACGAGTTGTTCGTGGTGGTTGCTCGTACAACATAGGGTCCGTCCCACTTGGGGCGCCACTTTCCAAGTGGATGTGGGCCACGATAGTGGATGATTTTCAAAACCAGATCCCCCACTTCAAAGTGGCGAGGTCTCATGTGTTTGCCATAGTGTCGGGCTATCCTTTGCCGGTATGCACGAGCATGATCTACGGCAAGGAGTCGCCTCTCATCTAGCAAATCTAGTTCGGCCATCCTAGCATGCTGAAGCATCTCTAGGGGGAGGTCGAGTGCTATGGAAGTATGGAATGAAGGCAGTTCAGTATGAATGGGAAGAATGGAGTTTGTGCCATAAACCAATTCGAATTGTGTGGCATTTGTGGGAGTCCGGATGGAAGTCCTATAAGCCCATAAGGCTTCATCCAGCTTCTCGTGCCATGGAATGGCGTTTGTGCCATCAAACGCCCACATGGTGAATGGCCAGGGGCTGACCACGGAATGCAATGCAGATGAGGGGATATGAATGGCGTGCCCATGTACTTGACATGGATGACACTTCCTAACATGATCGTGACAATCCTTTTTCAGGGTGGACCAAAAATAGCCCCCTCTAAATATTTTCATTGTCATCATGTTGGCATTAACATGACCTCCACATTCTCCATCGTGGAATTCATGCATCACTATCCTAGCCTCCTCTAGGTCGATACACCTAAGTAGCATGCCGGTAAAACTTTTCTTGTATAAAACCCCACCCAGAATGGTGTATCGGGTCAAAATCTTACGGATGAATGCCTTATCTTTGGATGTGGCATCCTCGGCGAATCCCCCATTTTCTAGAAAACATTTGATGTCGTAAAACCAGGGTTTTTCAATAGACTCTGGGTTATTTTGGCAAATATCCAAATCGTGTGTGGATGGGTTGGGCGCATGCCATATTTCTAAAGACCGGGTCCCCGAAATGGGATCGACCTTTAGGGCTGAACCCAAGGAGGAGAGGGCATCGGCGATGCCATTGTCCTCTCTTCCCACGTGTGTGAGTTTGCACGATTGGAAAGACTCAACCAATCGAGTGGCTAACTCGTGATATGGAAGTAGTCTTTCGTTACGTACTTGCCAAATTTTCAAAACCTGGTTTATAACAAGGAGCGAATCTCCAAAGACCTCGATGCGTAATGCCCCTAGAGTTTTCGAAATCTTTAAGCCTTGTATGAGTGCTTCATACTCAGCTACGTTGTTGGAACATTCGAAATCTAGGCGGAATGCTATGGGAATCTCGCCCTTTTCAGGGGAGATGAGGATGACCCCAGCACCAGCCCCTCGTTGGTTTCGTGCCCCATCGAAGTGCATCTTCCACACTTGGTTTTCGAAAGAGTTTGCCAAAATGTGGTTTTGGAAATGGTTTTGTAATATGCCTTCATCAGGCATTTCATCAAGTGTGGGATATGCATCCTCCAGGGGGAACTCAGCCACGTAATCTGCTAGGGCTTGCCCCTTAATGGAGATCTGGTGATGGTACTTCAGGTCATACTCCATTAGAAGGAGTTGCCATTTGCCCAATCTACCCATGAGAATGGGTTTTTCGAACAAGTGCTTGATTGGATCTGGCTTGGACACTATCCAGATCTCATGATCTAGGAAATAGTGTCTGAATTTCTGGCAGGCCCAGACTAGGGCTAAGCACGTCTTCTCCATGGCTTGATAATTTCGTTCATAAGCCAAGAGAGTTTTCGAAATATAGTAGATGGCATACTCCTTGTGGGTGTCATCCTCGTATTGAGCCAATAGGGCTCCTAAAGCATTCGTATGCACGGAAATGTAAAGTAAGAGCGGTTTTCCTTGCTTTGGAGGATTCAAAACGGGGGGATTAACCAAGTATGCCTTTAGTCTCTCAAAGGACTTCTGGCATTCGTCATCCCATAAGAATTTTGTGCCCTTCCTCAACAGTTTGTTGAGGGTTCGCATCTGGTCGCCAGATTTGAAATGAATGAGCGAACGGACTGTAATCGACCCTGGAGGCTACGGATTTGGGTGAGATTGGAGGGTGGAGCCATGTCTATGATGGCGCGACACTTAGAGGGGTCAACTTCTATGCCCCTTTGGCTCACCATAAAGCCTAGAAGCTTCCTTGATTCTACCCCGAATACACAATTTTGAGCGTTTAGCTTTACTTTGTAAAGCCTAAGCCTTTCGAAAATCTTTTGCAAACATTCGATGTGAGTGCATCGGGTTTTTTATTTTGCCAAGAGATCATCTACATACACTTCTACGAGCTCATGAATTTGATCATGGAAGATCGTGGTCATGGCTCTCTGGTATGTTGCGCCGGCATTTTTCAAACCAAAGGGCATGACTGTATAGCAGTACGTGCCCCATGGGGTTATGAAGGCGGTCTTACCCTGATCTCGTGGACTTAGTTTGATTTGATTATAGCCTGAATAGCCATCCATAAACGAAAACATTTCATGATTTGCAGTACTATCGACTATCAAATCTATGTTTGGTAAAGGATAGCTATCCTTTGGAGTAGCTTTATTCAGGTTTCTGAAATCGATGCATATTCAAATTTTTCCACTGGTTTTTCGAACTACAATGATGTTTGACAACCAATCAGAATACGCAATAGGTTTTATAAATCCGGCTTTTAACAGACCTTCTAAACCCTCTTTGACTTGCATGTGTACATTCGGCTGTATTTTCCTAAGCTTCTGCTTTATGGGTTTTACATCCGTATCTAAGGGAAGACGATATTCGACAATGCTAGGGTCTATGCCCAGCATGTCTTCATACGTCCAAGCAAACACATCTAAATTGGTTCGTAGAAATGCAATGAATGCTGATCTTTCAGGTTCATACAAACATGCGCCTATTCTGATGGTTTTAGGATTGGAATCACTCCCTAGGTTCACCTCTATGAAATCTCCTCCTACTAAATTGGAAGGTCTTGTAGACGCAGAAATTTTCTGCTTCCTGGTTCTTTCGCCTGGAGCGAACCTTTTCGTGTGCCTAAGTCCTATTTAAACAAATAGGGCATGCCAGCTAGCTTACTTAAGCTAGCGAAGATACATTCTAAAACCTGACTTCTAACATGACGACTGTGAGCAAGCAAGCTCTTGTCGTCGCAGACCTTCTTGCACCGATGCGCAAGAGTAAGTCTGTACGCTTTTAAAAATTGAGTTTTGGAGTGTAAGAACCTATGAAAGCGGTTTGAGGTGTTTGATTCGGGTTTGTATGATTTTCAGGTTTTAGATCACGTGGATTTGCACGTGCCTAAGTCTTTCTTTTTATCCCTTTTCGGGCCACCTAGGTGTGTGTTATGAACACTCCACTAAGATATGGCGATTTTGAGCGGGAGTATGGGGTTTGCTTTGATGCAATATGCATCCTAACTCGTGGTATGGCGTATATGCAATGCAAACTCACGCTACTCCAAAGGGAAAACACGAATTTAAAAGACAATGCCGAAGGGAAATGACTTGTAATGGAAATTGCCGAAGGGAAATGACTTGTAATGTAAAATGCCGAAGGGCAATTGCAAAAGGGAAATATGGCTATATCTTAAGAGCGGAAAGGCTCAATAGTGCAAGTGTGTGCTGTGTATATATTGAAAGACTACGCACACTGTTGAACCTTAAAACCCAAATTGAAAAGACATAGGCAAAAGGGAAATACGTACATAGTATATATGAGCCCTTACTTGGGTCTTACAAATAAGAGCGAAGGCTCAATGTGGGTGCGTGTGAAAATGTAAAGACAACACACACGACTTCAAATGAAACCCAAATATAAATTGCAATATGGCCTTAACTAAGGTCTTGGGAATAAGAGCGAAAGCTCAATGTGTGTGAGTGCTAGAATTGAAGTACTACGCACACAACATGAAATTAAACCCAAATAGAAATTGCAATATGGCCTTAACTAAGGTCTTGGGAATAAGAGTGAAAGCTCAATGTGTGTGAGTGCTAGAATTGAAGTACTACACACACGACATGAAGTTAAACCCAAGGATAGTATAACACGACCCTTACTTGGGTCTTGCAAATAAGAGCGGAAGCTCAATGTGTGTGAGTGCGAGAATTTAAAGACAACACACCCAACTCAAGCAAAACCCTACGCTACTTAAAGTATATACATAAACTTATATTTAAAGGGTTGATTAGGCCCGTGTGTGTTCAAAATCGTGCACAACTAAGAGCGAGGTAGGATCAAGTGCACGTGTGTGTGGGTGTGCCAAGCCACGTTGTTACAAGCGGGGGGAGACTATGCTCCGTTATGACAACCCCGTATCAAATTTAATTTAATTTAAGCAAGTCTACAACTAAGGACCGAGTTAGGCACTCACTTATAGCTGGTCCGACAGTGACTTGCTTGAGCGTAGGCTTGGCTTCGCCTTGGGCTGCAAGAGGGAGCTCCTCGGAGTGGAACGGCAAGGATGTGTAGCCGGGTGACAAGAGAGCACGGGTGAGGCGCCTTGATGCTTGCCGGCTGCTAGGAGGGGGTTGTCGTGACTTCAAGGGCTGAGTTGTCTAAGGAGGGTCACTAAGGGATAGGTTGGCACTATGGAAGGTGGCGCTAAAGGGGAGCCTAAAGGAAATACCTAAGGAAGAGGGTGTGGCTGGCCGAATGGGTTGGGTGCAGTCGGCTATGATTGGCCGACTAAGGGGAGTTTTAGTGGTGGTGGGCTGGGGTAGTGGGGATGTTATGGATGGGAAGGGAGCTAGCTAGGGTGCTGTGGAAGGTGGGATTAATGGGTGACTAAGAGTGTAGGTGTGAGGTCCTAGGGAGTAAGGTAGGGTGGTCGGGTATCACTAGGGGAAGAGATAAAGGATCGGGTGGTGGAAGGGGTTAGGTCTGGCCGAATGGGTAAGGGTGGCGGGTGGTTGTGATGGAGAGTGGTGGTATGGGCGGTTGAGAGTGGAGGGGGAGTGAAGAGGAGATGAAGTTTGGTTGAGATACTAACCGGATGGTAAGGAGTTGGTGTCCAAGGAAGAAGAGCAGTCGGGTGATTTGAGTGGATGGAGTCCGGCCGGATGGAAGTGGTGGCAACGTGGAATGGAGCTGGCCGGATGGAAGTGATGGCACGAGGTGGAATAGGCCGGGGGTAGTGGTGGTGCAGGTGGAGCAAGGTGGAAGGTTCGGCTGGGAGGTGGTTAGCCAAGGTCGGCTGGGAGGTGGTTGGCCAAGGTCGGTTGGGCCAAGATGGGCTGGAAGGTCATGGAAAACCCGCCCCTTCGGGGAGGTTTATATAGACTTTTGAAGGGCGGTTGGGGCTGGTATTTGGAGGGTGGTAAGGTGGTTTAGGTGGTGGTGGTGTGGTGATAAGGTGGGCTGGTTTTGAGGAGGGGCCAGATATTTTACTTTAAGGGGTTTTAGGGATATGGTGTGCTAGGTTTAGGTGGGGTGGTTTAGGGCTTTAGGCTTAGCTAGGTGGGTTGGTTTTGGGGTGAGGTTTAGTGAGGTGGGTTAGGTGATTAGGCTAGGATTAAGTTAGGTTTAAGGAAATTAGGCTAGGTTTAGGGAAGGATTAGGGAGGTGGGTTAGGTGATTAGGTTAGGATTAGGCCGGGATTAGGGAAGTGGGTTAGGTGATTAGGCTAGGTTTAGGCCGGGATTAGGGTAAAAGGCTAGGATTAGGGGTTTTTGCTTAGGATTGGGTTAGGGAGCTCCCTTTGCATAACCCATAGACCTTGTTGCATCATGTTGGTGCAGCCCTAGGTTAGGTTTTGGCTAATACAAGCTTAAACCCATACTAATTAGGCTAACCCACATGATTAACCCCAAACTTGACACACAAGTCAAGCTTAATTACAATTACCCTCAAATCTTATCCTCCCCCACTCTCTCTCATGCCCATAATCCCACGTGAATTTCAAGTGGGCCCCACCTCCATTTATGAGAAGGTTATGTGGGCCATGGATGTGGATATTGGATTGGATCTCTGGATCCAAATCCAAATCCAAATCCACACATAGGTTTGGATTGGGATCTGGATATATATGGTCCAGATCCAATCCAAACTGAATTCTGACTCCTTCAGGCTGTGTTCGAAACGAACGGTTTGTGCGGGGTCTGACAGCATCAGTACTCCGTCTGCGTTGCGTCTTCGCCAACATGGTCATCCGCTTCTGTTTTCACATTCCGAAGATGATTTCAAGTGATGTTTGCTGATAACAGGGTCTTGGACGTTCGAGATCCTGGGGTGGATTCAATACAAGAGTTGTTGTGCCGGGCTCGACATGTGCTCCGGTTCTGGGCTCTCTTTAGCTCTTCTGGTCCTGCTTTGATCAGGCCAAGCCGCTTTGAGGGTTTCAAAACATATTTTAAATGGTTTTTAAAAGCGTATTATACATATTTAAAACATATAAAGTTTAAAACATATGTACAGGGTTGCCTGGAAGGCTCCTGGGTTTCCAGACTCAAAATAGCCCTTTGGGGGCTGCTTTTACAAAACCAGGTTTTATTTGAGAAATTCGTGGGATTTCAAGGTGTTTACAGATGCCCCTCTTTGGCATTGTCCAAATCGATTTAGATAATGACAAAGATGACAAACACCCCTTTTAATGTCTCCCTAGATCTAACCATGAAAATATGGGATCGTCTCAATCTTTAGCAAAATCTCACTTTTAAAACTCCGGTAGGAGGAGATATCATGCCAAAGGGATATACAAAAGGTTTCTGGTCCTAAAATGGGATCAGGTTTATGCAAGTGCCATGCGTGGAATGCAGATGCATGACATGGGTGTGGTGCCAAAAGTGGCGACCTCCCAGAGACCAGATATGGTCGAACTTTCGAGACTTACAAGGCCTACTGCTCCAAGTGAGCAAATCCTATGCTGTTCGATGTTCTATTTTTCAAAATCTATTTACAAAAGCTATTTATAAAAGGGACAACTGTCTTGAGTCTCAATCCTAAGGATCTCGAGCTCTTCGTATTTGCCTTTGCTTGAGTCTTGACACTCGCTCATCTAGCGGAGGTTTTGTAAGAAAACAAGCTTTATTTCAAATTCCTACGTCCTACTTGAAATGTCGAATTCTCAAACAAAATGAAATTCAAGTAAGTAAATCCTATTTTTACTTTAGGATTCCTCAAAATGAACCATGCTTTAGCTTGGGATAAGCTAGGGATGGGAAAGAGATACCATGGTCCCTTCTGAACCGTCCCGTGGTTTAAGGCATAGAAGGCAGAAAACTGCTCTTTTTGGAGCTTTTTGGCCTCTTTTTCCTTTTTTTTTATAGAGGGTCTCCCTTTGGGAGTATTTTTTCTTTAATCCCTCTTTTTCACAAGAGAATCGATTTTTCCTTTTGGATTCTGGTTTCTTTCTTTTGGAAAGAGACTTTGAATGGGAAATTCCCTTTATTTGGGCAGGTTTTCCTTTTGGAAGGAGAAGAGAAGAGGGGAGGACTTATCCCAAGCTTACACTCGATCCATTCCAAATCAGCCTATTTAGAAATAGCACGTACTACTTGCAAGTATCTTGCTATATTGAACTAGGCCTTTCTTTGTAAGAAGAAGGATTTTGAAATGTAACCACGATTTTGAAGACTCCACTCTTTCACAAGTGTGAATTCTCTTACTCAGGGTCACACGATTTTGCCTTTGCACCTTATTTTCAGGTCTCAGGGTAGCTATCCCTAAAATTTTCGAAAATGAGGAATTTACTACAAATCCTACACATAATACTTCTTTAAGTATTGAATATTGATAGGATCTGCAAAATTCCTACCTTCTACATCGATCAACCAATACGAGTTGTTCGTGGTGGTTGCTCGTACAACATAGGGTCCATCCCACTTGGGGCGCCACTTTCTAAGTGGATGTGGGCCTCGATAGTGGATGATTTTCAAAACCAAATCTCCCACTTCAAAGTGGCGAGGTCTCATGTGTTTGCCATAGTGTCGGGCTATCCTTTGCCGGTATGCACGAGCATGATCCATGGCAAGGAGTCGCCTCTCATCTAGCAAATCTAGTTCGGCCATCCTAGCATGCTGAAGCGTCTCTAGGGGGAAGTCGAGTGCTATGGATGTATGGAATGAATGCAGTTGAGTATGAATGGAAAGAATGGCGTTTGTGCCATAGACCAATTCGAATGGTGTGGCATTCGTGGGAGTCCGGATGGAAGTCTTATAAGCCCATAAGGCTTCATCCAGCTTCTCGTGCCATGTCCTACCCTTCTCTAAAGTTTTCTCAATTATACTAATGAGAGTCTTGTTTGTGGCTTCGGCTTGGCCGTTGCCTTGAGGGTAGTAGGGCGAAGAGAAGTGGTGGGTTATGCCATACGTGTTGCACAACTTAACCATCCGCTCGTTCTTGAATGGGGTGCCATTATCAGACACGAGGTCTCGTGGAACCCCAAATCGAGCCAGGATATTCCTCCTAATGAAAGCCATCACATGTTGCCCCAGCACGTTGGTTAGGGAAATGTCTTCCACCCACTTGGAGAAATACTCCGTGGCTGCTAAAATGAATCGATACCCATTTGAGGCTTTTGGAAATATAGGGCCTACGATGTCAAACACCCACATGGTGAATGGCCAGGGGCTGACCACGGAATGTAATGCAGATGAGGGGATATGAATGGCGTGCCCATGCACTTGACATGGATGACACTTCCTAACATGATCGTGACAATCCTTTTTCAGGGTGGACCAAAAATAGCCCCCTCTAAGTATTTTCATCGCCATCATGTTGGCATTAACATGACCTCCACATTCTCCATCGTGGAATTCATGCATCACTATCCTAGCCTCCTCTAGATCGATACACCTAAGTAAGATGCCGATAAAACTTTTTTTGTATAAAACCCCACCCAGAATGGTGTATCGTGTCAAAATCTTACGGATGAATGTCTTATCTTTGGATGTGGCATCCTCGGTGAATCCCCCATTTTCTAGAAATTGTTTTATGTCGTAAAACTAAGGTTTTTCAATAGATAATGGGTTATTTTGGCAAATATCCAAGTCGTGTGTGGATGGGTTGGACGCATGCCATATTTCTAAAGATCGGGTCCCTGAAATGGGATCGACCTTTAGGGCTAAACCCAAGGAGGAGAGGGCATCGGCAATGCCATTGTCCTCTCTTCCCACGTGTGTGAGTTTGCACGATTGGAACGACTTAACCAATCGAGTGGCCAACTCGTGATATGGAAGTAGTTTTTCATTACGTACTTGCCAAATTTTCAAAACCTGGTTTATAACAAGAAGCGAATCTCCAAAGACCTCGATGCATGATGCCCCTAGAGTTTTTAAAATTCTTAAGCCTTGTATGAGTACTTCATACTCAGCTACGTTGTTGGAACATTCGAAATCTAGGCGGACTGCTATGGGAATCTCGCCCTTTTCAGGGGAGATGAGGATGACTCCAGCACCAGCCCCTCGTAGGTTTCGTGCCCCATCGAAGTGCATCTTCCACACTTAGTTTTTGAAATTGTTTGCCAAAATGTGGTTTTGGAAATGGTTTTGTAATATACCTTCATTAGGCATTTCATCAAGTGTGGGATATGCGTCCTCCAGGGGGAACTCAGCCACATAATCTGCTAGGGCTTTCCCCTTAATGGAGATCTGATGATGGTATTTCAGGTCATACTCCATTAGAAGAAGTTGCCATTTGCCCAATCTACCCGTGAGAATGGACAAGTGCTTGATTGGATCAAGCTTGGACACTATCCAGATCTCATGATCTAGGAAATAGTGTATGAATTTCTGGCTGGCCCAGACAAGGGCCAAGCACGTCCTCTCCATGGCATGATAATTTCGTTCATAAGCCAAGAGAGTTTTCAAAATATAGTAGATGGCATACTCCTTCTAGGTGGCATCCTCGTATTGAGAGCCAATAGGGCTCCTAAAGCATTCGCATGCACGAAAATGTAAAGTAAAAGCGGTTTTTCTTGCTTTGGAGGATTCAAAATGGGGGGATTAACCAGGTATGCCTTTAGTCTCTCGAAGGACTTCTAGCATTCATCATCCCATAAGAATTTCGTGCCCTTCCTCAACAGTTTGTTGAAGGGTTCGCATCTAGTCGCCAGATTTGATATGAATCGACGAACGGACTGTAATCGACCCTAGAGGCTACGAATTTGGGTGAGATTGGAGGGTGGAGCCATGTCTATGATGGCTCGACACTTAGAGGGGTCGACTTCTATACCCCTTTGGCTCACCATAAAGCCTAGAAGCTTCCCTGATTCAACCCCGAACACACATTTTTGAGGGTTTAGCTTTACTTTGTAAAGCCTAAGCCTTTTGAAAATCTTTTGCAAACATTCGATATGAGTGCATTGGGTTTTGGATTTCGCCAAGAGATCATCTACATACACTTCTACGAGCTCATGAATCTGATCATGAAAGATCGTGGTCATGGCTCTCTGGTATGTTGCGCCGGCATTTTTCAAACCAAAGGGCATGACTATATAGTAGTACGTGCCCCATGGGGTTTGTGAAGGCGGTCTTACCCTGATCTCGTGGACGTAATTTGATTTGATTATAGCTTGAATAGCCATCCATAAACAAAAACATTTCATGATTTGCAGTACTATCGACTATCAAATCTATGTTTGGTAAAGGATAATTATCCTTTGGAGTGGCTTTATTCAGGTTTCTAAAATCGATGCATATTCGAATTTTCCCATTGGTTTTTCGAACTACAACGATGTTTGACAACCAATCCGAATACGCAATGGGTTTTATAAATCCGGCTTTTAACAGATCTTCTAAACACTCTTTGACTTGCGTGTGTACATTCGGGTGTATTTTCCTAAGCTTATGCTTTATGGGTTTTACATCCTTATCTATGGGAAGACGATGTTCGACAATACTGGGGTCTATGCCCGGCATGTCTTCATACGTCCATGCAAACACATCTAAATAGGTTCGTAGAAATGCAATGAATGCTGATCTTTCTTGTTCATGCAAGCATGCGCCTATTTTGATGGTTTTGGGATTGGAATCACTCCCTAGGTTCACCTCTATGAAATCTCCTCCTACTGAATTGGAAGGTCTTTCAAAATCGAGAATTTTATGAAATTCTGGGAGCTCAGAAGTGGGATCTTCCTCAAGGGGATCCACTTCTAGGCTTCGATCATTCTCGTGGGTTATAGACCCAAGGGAATTTGATGCATGGTTTTTCAAAAGACCTGGTTTTGTACTTGGATTTTCAAATGGTTTCAAAATTTTTGGTCTGGCTATGCAAACGACATTCCTTTCGAAATCTTTTTCCAAAGTCCTACCAGGAGCAGCTATATACAAAATCTTTTTGGTATTTTCTAGATTTTTGATTTTTTTGGGTTTTTGTAAAACAAGAACTTTAGGAACTATACAAAGAACTCTATTTTCGAGTTTTTGTTTTTCCATTGTTTTTGGTTTTTCCTCTTTTTCAAATTTTTTGATTTTAAGTTTTCCAAATGTTTTTGTATTTTTATGAAAGGGATCTTCCATCATACCTACAAAGGGAAAACCCTACAGGTTAGACTCGGAATAGGAGATCTAAATCGTAGGTTTCTTCTAGGGTAGGCTCTAGGGCACCCTTGACCCAGGTGGTCACAGGGGGTGGCTCTGGCGGTATTTTGGGAATATAGCCGATCCCGTATCGGCTTGGGTTGGCCCTAGGAAGGATGGGCTCTAGGAGACCCTGGTTTTGTGCCCCTAGACTTTTGTAGGGCGTGTAGCCCATTTTCAACAACATGTTCCACGATTTTTTGTTTTTTGAAAATGCATAGTATAAATCATGGTCCTGGAACTTGCTGTCATCCATATTGTGCTCGTATGGCCTTTTGTCCAGGGGCTTTGGAAATAGGGGATGCTTGGGTCTTCCTAGAAGGGTTAGAATCGGGAGGGGGGCTGCTTTGGGCGGCCCCTTCACATACACAACCTTCCTAGGGTTGTTTAACACGAGCCTTGGTGGCTCAACCATGGTCTGCCCCAGGTTAGCCTCATGGGCCTGAGAGCTCGACAAACAAGGGGAGTTTATGATCCCCTGAAGCTGAGGGTGACTCACACCTAGGATCACCATGACTTGGTCCCTGAAAGGGATCTTGACACACCTGTGGAAGGTGGATGGCACAGCGCACAAGCTGTGTATCCAGGGCCTTCCCAACAACAGGTTATAATGGGGGTGGATGTCCAAGATATGGAACACCCCCGTGTACGTGATCCCTCCCGTTTTCATCGGGAGTTCGATCGATCCTAATGGCCTAAACACATTCCCATCGTATCCAGTGATAACAATGGGGCTTGGGTTTACTAAAGTCAAGGTGACTCCGATTTGGTACGCCACATGAAGTGGAAGGATGTTGAGCCCTCCTCCCCCATCGACTAGGCACCTGTCTAGAGAGTGGTTATTCAGAACCACCTCGATATGCAAGGCCTGGTTGTGGGACTCGTAGGGTCTATCTACATCATCTTCCGAGAAAGTGATGGGCGATTTGGCTCCTATTAATGCCACTTGGTCAGACAGGGATTCCAGACTTATGTTCGAATAAACCTTGGCTCTTTCTAGAATTTTCTCTAGCACGAGTCTATGCCTAGGCGAAGTTTGTATGAGCTCTAGGATAGACATGTGGATAGGAATCTTTGAAAGATGGTTTTCCAAATCATAAGGATTTAGGACGACTTTTCCCTTATCTACTTTTAGCAGAACTCCAGGAATACATGCTTTTGAGGGGCCAGGCACACTGACCACCTTTTTAGCACTTTGTACGTGCAGGGGTTGATAGATCCTCCCGGATCTAGTCACTTCTCCCACGACCAGCCTAGGGTTCGCACTAAAATTGGCTCTAATTATAGGTTGAGGAGCACCTTGAAGTTTTAAAACTGGTTTAACCGGAGATTCAGCTCTTGGTGGTCCCCGGATGACGACTTGGGCGGGCTTCTTGTACAGTATAAGAGTGGGCGCACAAGTGGGTCGACCAGACTCAGAATTTTGTGCTAGTTCCTTTGAAAAGGTGAGGGTACATACCTCCTTTCCTTTCCCCTGCTATTGGCGTGCTTGGGAAAGGGTTCTTTGAAGATAGCTTGAGTTGGCTCAAGTTCCGCAGTGACCTAGAGCCGACCCTCCGCTATCAAGTTCTCGATTTTGTTCAAAAGGGAGAAACAACGTTTGGTATCATGGCCTTTGAGCCGATGATACTTGCAAAAATGATTTTAATATCCCCCTTTGGAAGTGACTCTTTCGGGGATTTCGGGAAGTTCGATCATGCCTTGGGCAAGTAGGAGGTCTAGGACCTCTGACACAGGTTGCCCCAACGGTGTGTATTCCCGTTTTTCAATTGGTTTTTGGAAATTTCTCTTCCTTTTGTTTTCTGGTTTTTCAAAAATTTTGGAAGTGCCTGTCACGCCTGGATCCACCTGGACATTGGCGATTTTATGGGGCTTTGCCCCTTTGTCCATCGTGGGTAGCCCATAAGTGATGGGCTTTTCCAAGCGGGTTTTAGAAACGGCACTTTCTTTCCATAAGTGATCGTATATCACCTTTTTCAAGTTTGTTTCGAAAAGGGATGCTTTTTTTATCAACTTATGGAAAGTTGAGATCTCATGGAGCGAGAGAAGGGTCTTTAACTCGCTTTTAAAGTTATCGAGGATGAGCATGATTGCGCATCCTTCGGATATGGGCTCTCGCACTTGGCCCAAAAGTGACCTCCATCGAATAATGAAGGCATGTACGTCTTCATTCATGCCTTGCTTCGTATCCCTTAAAGTGTTCAGAGTCGGCGTGACTTCTACGTTGTGTGCAAATCTTTGCATGAAGCAGTTCGCTAACTCTTCAAAAGTAGCAAACTGGCTTAAATCGTAGGAAGCCAGCCATTTGGCAGCTGTGCCTTTAAGGGATAAAGGGAACCAATACACCCATTTCATCGAGTCCTTTTTCTTCTTATGGTCTCGACGCGAGAAAAGTTGTAAGTGAGACCTAGGGTCTCCCATGCCATCATACCGATGGAAGTTCGGTATTTCATCGTCACTGTCTGTTTCGTAATCCATAGAAAGGAAATCAGACAGGGCGTAACTCCTTTTCTCTTTATTTTGCCCTTTCAGCAGCTGCTATAGGGCTTTACGGTCCTTTTGTGTGAAGGACTCGTGGTATTGGTTGCCTTCTATTATGGAGCCCTCTTTGTGCTTACGAGGTTTTTCAGATTTTCTTTTGGCCTTTTGTTCACCATTTGATGAACATGAATCGCCTACTTCAGCCTCTTGGCTGAGAAGCATCGATTTTGGCCTCGAATTCCCTTCTCAAGTCCTCTATCTCGTCTAGTTTGATCTTATTTTTCAAAAGCCTCCTAGAGTGAGAACTTGATGCGCATGAGCCTTGGCTCGACACTTCACTTGGGTTGGATTTTGACATGCTTTCAAGCCTTTTTCAAAATTCTTAAGTACATGTAAAGAAGAAAGAAAAAAAAAGTTAAAACAACACCTCTTTGAAAATCTATTCGCAAGTTTCCTAGAGTGACTCGACTTTAAAAGACTCATGTCCCACCAGGCGTGCCAAACTACTGTAGACACAGAAAATTTTCGCTTCCTAGTTCTTAGGCCTGGAGCAAACCTTTTCGTGTACCTAAGTCCTATTTAAACAAACAGGGTGTGCTAGCTAGCTTACTTAAGCTAGCGAAGATATATTCTAAAACCTGACTTCTAATGTGGCGACTGTGAGCAAGCAAGCTCTTGTCGTCGCAGACCTTCTTGCACCGATGTGCAAGGGTCAGTCTGTACGCTTTTAAAAATCGAGTTTTTGGAGTGTAAGAACCTACAAAAGCGGTTTGAGGTGTTTGATTTAGGTTTGTATGATTTTCAGGTTTTAGATCACGTGGATTTGCACGTGCCTAAGTCTTTCTTTTTATCCCTTTTCGGGCCACCTAGGTGTGTGTTATGAACACTCCACTAAGATGTGGCGATTTTAAGCGGGAGTATGGAGTTTGCTTTGATGCAATATGCGTCCTAACTCGTGGTATGGCGTATATGCAATGCAAACTCATGCTACTCCAAAGGGAAAACCCGAATTTAAAAGACAATGCCGAAGGGAAATGACTTGTAATGGAAATTGCCGAAGGGAAATGACTTGTAATGTAAAATGCCGAAGGGAAATTGCAAAAGGGAAATATGGCTATATCTTAAGAGCGGAAAGGCTCAATAGTGCAAGTGTGTTTCGTTTATATATTGAAAGACTACGCACACTGCTGAACCTTAAAACCCAAATTGAAAAGACAACCAAAAGGGAAATACGTACATAGTATATATGAGCCCTTACTTGGGTCTTACAAATAAGAGCGAAGGCTCAATGTGGGTGCATGTGAAAATGTAAAGACAATGCACACGACTTCAAATGAAACCCAAATATAAATTGCAATATGGCCTTAACTAAGGTCTTGGGAATAAGTGCGAAAGCTCAATGTGTGTGAGTGCTAGAATTGAAGTACTACGCACACAACATGAAATTAAACCCAAATAGAAATTGCAATATGGCCTTAACTAAGGTCTTTGGAATAAGAGCGAAAGCTCAATGTGTGTGAGTGCTAGAATTGAAGTACTACACACACGACATGAAGTTAAACCCAAGGATAGTATAACACGACCCTTACTTGGGTCTTGCAAATAAGAGTGGAAGCTCAATGTGTGTGAGTGCGAGAATTTAAAGACAACACACCCAACTCAAGCAAAACCCTACTCTACTTAAAGTATATACATAAACTTATATTTAAAGGGCTGATTAGGCCCGTGTGTGTTCAAAATCGTGCACAACTAAGAGCGAGGTAGGCACAAGTGCACGTGTGTGTGGGTGTGCCAAGCCACGTTATTACAAGCGAGGGGAGACTATGCTCCGTTATAACAACCCCGTATCAAATTTAATTTAATTTAAGCAAGTCTACAACTAAGGACTGAGTTAGGCACTTACTTACAGCTAGCTCGATCGTGATTTGCTTGAGCATAGGTTTGGCTTCGCCTTGGGCTGCAAGAGGGAGCTCCTCGGAGTGGAACGGCAAGGATGTGTGGCCGGGTGACAAGAGAGCACGGGTGAGGCGCCTTGATGCTTGCCGGCTACTAGGAGGGGGCTGCCGTGACTTCAAGGGCTGAGTTGTCTAAGGAGGGTCACTAAGGGATAGGTTGGCACTATGGAAGGTGGCGCTAAAGGGGAGCCTAAAGGAAATACCTAAGGAAGAGGGTGTGGCTGGCCAAATGGGTTGGGTGCAGTCGGCTATGATTGGCCGACTAAGGGGAGTTTTAGTGGTGGTCGGCTGGGGTAGTGGGGATGTTATGGATGGGAAGGGAGCTAGCTAGGGTGCTGTGGAAGGTGGGATTAATGGGTGACTAAGAGTGTAGGTGGGAGGTCCTAGGGAGTAAGGTAGGGTGGTCGGGTATCACTAGGGGAAGAGATAAAGGATCGGGTGGTGGAAGGGGTTAGGTCTGGCCGAATGGGTAAGGGTGGCGGGTGGCTGTGATGGAGAGGTGGAGTGGTGGTATGGGCGGTTGAGAGTGGAGGGGGAGTGAAGAGGAGATGAAGTTGGGTTGAGATACTAATGGGATGGTAAGGAGTTGGTGTCCAAGGAAGAAGAGCAGCCGGGTGATTTGAGTGGATGGAGTCTGGCCGGATGGAAGTGGTGGCAGCGTGGAATGGAGCAGGCCGAATGGAAGTGGTGGCGCGAGGTGGAACTGGCCGGGGTAGTGGTGGTGCAGGTGGAGCAAGGTGGAAGGTTCGGCTGGGAGGTGGTTGGCCAAGGTCGGCTGGGCCAAGATGGGCTAGAAGGTCATGGAAAACCTGCCCCTTAGGGGGGGGGTTATATAGACTTTTGAAGGGCGGTTGGGGCTGGTATTTGGAGGGTGGTAAGGTGGTTTAGGTGGTGGTGGTGTGGTGATAAGGTGGGCTGGTTTTGAGGAGGGGCCAGATATTTTACTTTAAGGGGTTTTAGGGATATGGTGTGCTAGGTTTAGGTGGGGTGGTTTAGGGTTTAGGGCTTAGCTAGGTGGGTTGGTTTTGGGGTGAGGTTTAGTGAGGTGGGTTAGGTGATTAGTCTAGGATTAGGTTAGTTTTAAGGAAATTAGGCTAGGTTTAGGGAAGGATTAGGGAGGTGGGTTAGGTGATTAGGTTAGGATTAGGCCGGGATTAGGGAAGTGGGTTAGGTGATTAGGCTAGGTTTAGGCCGGGATTAGGGTAAAAGGCTAGGATTAGGGGTTTTTGCTTAGGATTGGGTTATGGAGCTCCCTTTGCATAACCCATAGACCTTGTTGCATCATGTTGGTGCAGCCCTAGGTTAGGTTTCGGCTAATACAAGCTTAAACCCATACTAATTAGGTTAACCCACATGATTAACCCCAAACTTGACACACAAGTCAAGCTTAATTACAATTACCCTCAAATCTTATCCTCCCCCACTCTCTCTCATGCCCATAATCCCACGTGAATTTCAAGTGGGCCCCACCTCCATTTATGAGAAGGTGATGTGGGCCATGGATGTGGATATTGGATTGGATCTCTGGATCCAAATCCAAATCCAAATCCACACATAGGTTTGGATTGGGATCTGGATATATATGGTCCAGATCCAATCCAAACTGAATTTTGACTCCTTCAGGCTGTGTTCGAAACGAATGGTTTGTGCGGGGTCTGACAGCATCAGTACTCCGTTTGTGTTGGGTCTTCGCCAACATGGTCGTCCGCTTCTGTTTTCACCTTCCGGAGATGATTTCAAGTAATGTTTGCTGATAATAGGGTCTTGGACGTTCAAGATCCTGGGGGTGGATTCAATACGAGAGTTGCTGTGTCGGGCTCGACATGTGCTCCGGTTCCGGGCTCTCTTTAGCTCTTCTGGTCCTGCTTTGATCAGGCCATGCCGCTTCGGGGGTTTCAAAACATATTTTAAAAGGTTTTTAAAAGCGTATTATACATATTTAAAACATATAAAGTTTAAAACATATGTACAGGGTTGCCTGGAAGGCTCCTGGGTTTCCAGACTCAAAATAGCTCTTTGGGGGCTGCTTTTACAAAACCAGGTTTTATTTGAGAAATTCGTGGGATTTCTGGGTGTTTACAGGTCTTTCAAAATCGAGAATTTTATGAAATTCTAGGAGCTCAGAAGTGGGATCTTCCTCAAGGGGATCCACTTCTGGGCTTTGATCATTCTCGTGGGTTATAGACCCGAGGGAATTTGATGCATGAGTTTTCAAAAGATCTGGTTTGGTACTCGGATTTTCAATTGATTTCAAAAATTTTGGTCTGGCTATGCAGACGATGTTTCTTTCGAAATCCTTTTCTTTTTCCAAAGTCCTACCAGGAGCAGCTATATACAAAATCTTTTTGGTATTTTGTAAATTTTTGATTTTACAAAATTTACAAAAATTACAAAAACCTGTGTGTGTATGTTAGACTGCAAAGTTTCAGAACATTCGGAGCATGGGATCTTGAAATAAAATTTATTCATTAGATGTATGTAGAGTGCAGAAAAACAGGTTTTCAAATTTTCAAATTCATGCATGTGTTTTCGTCTGAATTAAAATTTAATCTACACCTATTCAAAATAAATAAAATCCTAATTATCACCTGAGCATAGGTTGATGAAGAGGTTTATAATCTTATATTATGTTATGGAGTAGATAGAATCGAAATTAAAATATATAACGAATAACATATGAATGAAAGAGAGATGAGGCAGCGTATGAATTGTGATTAATACATCATCATGGAGACATGAGCTCCTTAATTACAACCCCATAAAGCTTAATGAAAGAGGAGATACAATTTAAAAAAAATGAAGGAAGAATAGATCTGTGGTGGAAGGATTGGAGGACGGCCGATCGTTAGTGGTAGCGCACTTTCTTCTTCCTCTCCTCCACTTTCTCTCTCTCTTTCTCTCTTTCTCTTCCTCTCTTTCTCTCCCTCTTGCTGGGTCGAGGGAAGTTGGATGGCTGGATGACTTGTGGATGGGATGGTTGAACTTGCATTGATGATTTGAAGCCCCCTTGAGGCCCCTTTTATAGGCCAAGGGCTGCCTCTTTGCTGCAAATTTTCATAAGGCAAGTTGCCTTATTGAAGATGGCTGCATTTGGAAAGTAAATGCTGACCATTCTTGCCAAAAACTGCTCCCTTGGATACGATAAGTGAAGTGCTAGCCCTTCTTGCCAAAAGTTACTCCCTTGGATAAGGTAAGTGAAGTGTTGACCCTTCTTGCCAAAACCCTGCTCCCTTGGATAAGGTAAGTGAAGTACTGGTAGCTACCATGGCATCCAGAATACTCTTTTTTGAAGAAGTTGGTCAACATCCAGACGACAACTGAGACCAACCACTACAGCCTGCAATTATATAGACTCAATTGCATCCAACAAACTATAGAGAACCCATTGCTTGCCTTGTGCAAAATAGTCAAACTCATCCAATATAAAGATAATTGCTTTGTGCGCTAATGAGCTTTCTCTTAACATGTCAGCCAGAAATTCAGAATTGTCATCAAATGATGCCATTTTCTAGAACACCAATTGATGTTTCGAGCATAGCTGCCTAGATATTTCCTTGAAACAAACTTGATTTGCCTAATAATCGCAGGTTTGATGAGTAGCATGTAGACTTCTATATTCTTTCACTATCGAATTAAAGTTATACGACTCGGATTCTCTACTCTCGAGCCTGTTCATGCAGACAAAAATATACAGCTCCAAGGGTTGCATGGGTTGGACTCCTCTTGACCTAGGGGACCACAACACCATGTGTAGCTGGACCTTTTTGGATTGGAGCCAAGAAGATATCCATTGGCCCACATCATGGAAGGGTCTAGCAGCCCCCCCTTTTGTCTATAAATAGAGACCATGGGGGGCTCATTTCCAGCATTGGAGGGATTGACAAGGCATTGGAGGACGTATAGGAAGGGGTCTAGGAGAGAGAGGAGGTGTTGCAACAAGAGAGAGAGAGAGAAAGAGAGAGAGTGAGAGAAAGAGAGAGAAGAGAGAAAAGAGAGAGTGAGAGGACCCACATCAAGGAAGTCATCCCCTTCTTCTCCTCTCACTCTCTTTTCTCTCTCTCTCTCTTTTTGCAGCACCTCCTCTCTCTCCTAGACCCCTTCCTACACATCCTCCAATGCCTTTTCAATCCCTCCAACGCTGGAAATGAGCCCCCCATGTTCTCTATTTATAGGCCAAGAGGGGGGTTGCTAGACCCTTCCAAGATGTAGGTCAATGGATCTCTTCTTAGTTCCATCTTGGCTCCAATCCAAAAAGGTCCAACTGCACATGGTCTTGTGGTCTCCTAGGTCAAGAGGAGTCCAACCCATGCACCCCTTGACTTGAGTGGGTTGGCCTTGGCTCGAGCCAACATGGTTTTGATGCCATCGGCTAGGCAAATTTGAGTCTAATTGGCTAGGGGTGGTCCTCCTTTGGGGAATTCAGTCAACCCCTAACGTCGATCATGGTGAACATGGCCCCTTGTCCAGCAAAGGTAGGTTAGGTCTAGGTGATTTAGGCTTAGCTAGTGTGGTTTGGTCAAAGCATATTTGGTGAAGATGGTTCAATTCGGTCAAGGCTTAGCCTAGGTCAAGGTCATAAGAAACATGTTTTGTCAAGTCATGTTTAACCCACGCTCATTTTAGTTAAGGGTAGCCCATGGGTCATGGTTGGGCATGCTTGGGTGAAACCCTTGACTTCATTTGGTGCAACCGGGTACCACCTTTGACTAGGATGTGCTTCTTCCTTGCTCCTTGGCTAGGTGAGCTTGTTCATTGCTCCTTGGCTAGGTGAGCCTCCATCAGTCAAGTCGTGTGTCCTTCTTCATGGAACCTTACCTAGGTGAGTCCCCCTTTGGTTCAGCCAAGGTAAGTGGGCTTGGCCAAGGCGGGCTTGGCCATTGTTTCTTGCTTTGTCTGGGTCCACCTAAGCTCGGTCCCTGCTTGATGTGAGCCTGCTTTAATTGTTGCCTTCATTTTCGCTGAATCCTCGGCGGGGATGATTCATGTTTATCCCTGCTTGACCTGGCTTTCATCCCTTTTCATTTATGGTTTTAAATATTTCCTTTTTTATTATTTAAAACCATTTATTTTGAAATTATATTTGAAACATCGAGTTTTATTGAAATCTTTAAATATTCTTTTGAAAACAACTGAGTTACATTCCAAGTGTTTGTTTGTATGGGTGACCTGCTTTCACCCCATGAGTTGGTCTTTACTATTTCAACCGCTTTAACCCTTTGTTGGGTGTAGGGTATCAAACCACTTTAACCCATGATGGGTGTAGGGTGTTGGACCACTTTAACCCTTGATGGGTGTAGGGTCCTGAAGTAGGACTATCCTCGATCGGGCAAGTTTTTTAGGCCTTATTTGATTTGAATTTAAAGGTTTTGGTAAATTTGCCATTTTGCAAAGATTGTTGAGTTTGGTTCCTAATGTCTCATTTTCAATTATTTCTTTGAAGAAAATTGTTTGAAACCATTCTTTCTTTAGATGAAATCATTTGAATAGACAAAATGCTGCCAATTTGGGCTTGAGGGCAAAGCAGTCATTTTTTTTTGCTCTTTGTCAAAATTTGATTTTTCTGAGAGGGGTGTCATTTACCCTTATTTTGAGGCTACCACGAAATTTGGGTGTGAAATGAGTTTGTTTAAGGTGTCTTTATTTGAAAACCCTTAAAAGACCCAAAACCGTACTTTTTTCCTGAAAAGGCAAAATTTCTAAAAGATCAAATTATTTTGAGAACATTTTTGGGTGTCTACAGTCGAGAAAAGATATCCATAGATAACAAGGAAATGATGGCTATTGTTCACTATCTTTGTCTCTGTGCCACTACCTTGTAAGAGCACTGTTCGTTATGAAGACAAACAATGTTGACACAAGTTATTTTCAAACACAAAAGTGCTTGACAGCTAAGCAGATGAGAAGACAACAGTTTTTGGCTGAATTTGACATGACTATCGAATACAAGCTATAAAAGTTGAACTTTGTTGCTAACACGTTAAGTCGAAAGTTGAACTTTATCACTGTGATTCAAGCTAATACTAGTGAACATTCTTATCAAATTTAGAGTGATCTTCTTTACTGCATCTGTGATTGCTTGGAGAATCATGATATGACAAAGCAATTGCTAGTATTGGTTGATGATAGTAAAACCAAATGCTTTCAAAAACAAGGCAAATTATTATTTACTAAAGGTGGACATATCTACATGCCTCGCAAAGACAATTTAAGAAGGGAAATATTATGAGAATGCCATGATTCTCTTAGGAGAGCCCAAGTCACACCCTTGTAAAAACGTCTACCTCCAAGGAACACCCAAATCATCCAAACCTATGGTGGTGTACATCCTAGGCAGGCCAAACCCTTCCACCTCTCAAGCCTTACACCTCCTAAGTACACCCTGAAAAGCTCGTGTGTATAACCATACCATGGTCGATACATCATTCCAAGAGCATCCCCTTCATCAAATTTTTTCAAAACTTAAAAACTCTTGGAATATGTTATTAAACATGGGGTATACACCATATCAAGGTCTAGGAGCCAAAAACAAGGTAGATTATAACCCATCTTACCTTTACCTAACTTGGGTCGACATGGCTTAGGGTACAACCCATCCATACCTCCTGAGCCACCACCTAAGACAAATTGGGTCAAGGGTGCCCTAGACCTAGCTAAAACTGAAACCTATGGCCTAGACCTCTTGTTTAGAGTTTAATTCATAGT
Organism: Brasenia schreberi; assembly: GCA_036023115.1. NCBI lineage: Eukaryota > Viridiplantae > Streptophyta > Magnoliopsida > Nymphaeales > Cabombaceae > Brasenia > Brasenia schreberi. The sequence continues at coordinate 16,370,614 of JAYKKT010000088.1, forward strand.
GTTTTCTTTGTAGGCTTGATGGAAGACCCCTTACTTAAAAAAATCTAAAAAATATATATATTTGGAAAAACCAAAAAAAATTAGAAAACTGTCAAAAACCAAAAACATTTGAAAAACCAAAAAATTCCAAAATGAAAGTCTTTTATGTTCATCCTTCTAGCACTTGTTTTGAAAAATCCAAAAAAATTAAAAAATTAAAAAATTCTAAAAATAATTGGTTTTCAAAACGAGGTGAAAACTCAAAAATTGGTTCTTACAAAGCCCATGTACATTCTCAAACCCAAATCGTCTCATGCCATTGTGAATAATCCTCTTATGCAAAACCCTTCTCTTATGCATGATCCTCCCTAGAAATAGAAGCACTTGAGAGTGATCAAATAAAGGAGGAAGATCCCCTCATCTATGAAGATGATCAAGCCTCTCAACTTACCAAATTTCATAGAATCCTTGACTTAGAAAAGAGGATTTCCTAGAGGTCAATTTAGGGAATGAGTCTAACCCAAAGTATGTCAAAATAGGTACTTATTTGCATAAGCATGAAAAGGCATCATTCATTGCATTTTTGAAATCATACATAGATGTGTTTGCATGGACTTATAAAGACATGCCCGGTTTAAACCCTATGATTGTGGAACGTCATCTGCCTCTAGAACCAAATGCAAAACTCGTGAAACAAAACCTTAGGAAAATCCATCCCGATATTCACTCCCAAGTAAAAGAGGGTTTGGAAGATCTTTTAAAAGCCAGATTTATAAAACCCATTGCTTATTCTGAATAACTTTTAAATATTGTTGTAGTTCAAAAATCCAATGGGAAAATTCTTATTTGCATCGATTTTAGAAATTTGAACAAAGTCACTCCAAAAGATAATTTTTCACTTCCGAATATTGATTTGATAGTGGATAACACTACAAATCATGAAATATTTTCTTTCATGGATGGCTACTCTGGTTATAACCAAATCAAGCTAGCACCAAAAGATCAGGCTAAAATTGCTTTTACTACACCTTGGTAGACATACTGTTACACTGTTATGCCTTTTGGTTTGAAAAATATCGGTGCCACATACGAAAGAGCCATGACTACTATTTTACATGATCAAATCTATGAGCTCTTGGAAGTATATGTGGATGATCTTTTGGTAAAATCAAAAACCCGATGCACACACATAGAATCTTTGCAAAAAGTTTTCAAAAGACTTAGGCTTTATAAAGTAAAACTAAACCCTCAAAAATATGTTTTTGGAGTAGAATCAGGAAAACTTTTAGGGTTCATGGTTAGCCAAAGGGGCATAGAGGTCAACTCCTCTAAATGTCGAGTCATCATAGACATGCCTCCACCCTCCAACTTGACCCAAATCTCGAAGCCTCCAAGTGATTAGGAGATTCATCTCCAACTTAGCAACAAGATGTGAACCTTTCAATAGGGTTTTGAGAAAAGGGGTTTGTAGACGTGAAATTTTCACTCCAAGCCTATGTAGAGACTTGAAATCCACTTCGTGCGCGACCGTGCCAGCTAGTTTTCAAAAACTAGCAAAGTGTATGAAAAATCCCACTTAATTGATGATTGTGGCTAAGCGGGCTCTTTTCGCTTTAGGCCTTCTTCAATCGATGCTCAAGGGTCAGCCTAAGCGCTTAGGGATTTCAAATATATAGGTGATATTTTCTAATCCACGTGAAATGAGGTGTTTTGCTAAAAAAATAATGAGTGCACTTGGTTTCAAGTTTAAGAATCAACAAGTTCTGAAAAACAAAAACTGGTTTTATTTTTAGAACTTATTCTCGAAATTTTCTTGGTGGTCTAGGGATCTCCAAAATTCATAAAACTTTTACAGGCTATAGCTTGAAGTGTTGAGATCCTAAACCACTTTTTACTTTGAATTTTGGGACAGTAAATTTGTAGAATTAAATCAGGAATTGGACTTGACTCAATGGTTTTAGGATATTCTGTGACAGAAATATAAAGGCTCAAAAAATCCTCTATAACTTAGTGTACAGAACTAAAGACAAAGATAGGAGACTTTTACCCAACTCCTATTGCGAGAAAACTGACTGTACAGAAAATAGAAATGAGTTTGTTCGATCTTACCTAATTTTATTCACGAGGTTGCACGGTCATAAAATTCTTTCCAATTTTATTTCTAATGTATTGGTGTGTGTAGGTATTATACCTAAAATTTTGGAGCATTCGGATCACAGATCAGAGAATTAAAATTACAACAATCAAGGCATGCAGTTGTTTAAAAACCAGAATTTCATTTTTAGAACATACATGAATACATACTTACCCGAATTTAAATTATAACAACCCAACAATACCAAGCAAATTGCTGAAGGAAAATGAATGGAAATATATATCTTAGCTTAAGTATAGAGGGGGTTAGAGAATATAGAGTGTTTTATAGAATATATTGCGGTAGAATCACAAAATCAAACACATAGAGTGCGTAAGTAAGAATAGAAAATTCACAGCACATCTACTTCTTATTACAACATGGGGGGAGACAAGGCTCCATTAATACAACCCCTTTTAAATTGAATAGGAAGAAGAGATATGTAGGAATCAAGGATAAGAAATACTTACAAAATTTTCTGCAAGAACCGGCTCCACAAGATGAAACTCGGCCCACACTTTTCTTCCCCTTGACTCACTCTCTCACTCACGATTTTCCCTAAGTGTTGCAGCCTTTAGCCTAGGATCTACCCTCTTTTCTCCTCTTTCCACTCTTCCCTTAGCAGCCCACGGCTTCGTCAAGTTGCAGCCCCTCCTTGCTCAATACCCAAGACAACCCCAAAACGTAAAGTGCTGCCCCCTCTTGAAACTCCTCTCTTGATGATACTCTCCTATATCAAGATCACGCCCTATTTATAGGTCAAGGGGGGCCAATGGGGGCTTCTTCTAGGGCCTTTCTTGGGGCGGGTCTTTCATGGCCCAAATCTAGCCCCAAGGTCTGGTTAGGTGATCCTCCTTTAGGCAATATAGACCAGCCCCATGTGGGCTAGTTCTTGGCTCTATTTGAACATGCCTAACCCTAGCCAAGTGAACCCATATGCACCCGACTAGGCTTGAATGGGTGCCTTGATCCAATTTGTCTTGCTTGCTTGGGTTTTGATATGCGGTTGAACAAGATTTTAATAAATCTTTGGGGCCAGCTCCAAGACGTCCTTCCACTTTGATTCGAAATGAACTAGCTCATATTTATCTCATCCAAATGGCATCCTTGATTTTTATAACCAATTCGAGATGCTTTGATGACCCATGTAACTTGATTTGTTTGAGGAAGGTATGCCTTTGACTTAGTCCATCCCTTTGATTTCAAACTTGAGCTTGATCCCGGATTGAAATGGGTCTCACCTGTTTGCCTGATTTGTTGAAATCATTTGGGCTTTTTAACTTGAATTTAAAACCTTTATTTTGAAGTATTTCTAAAAGATTTGAACTTTTCAAAAGGTTTTAAATCATTTGAATTTTTGAAATTTGGGGTTTAGAAAAAAAATTATTTTGAGTGTTTTATAGGGTTAAATTTGATTGGAATTCCGATTGCCAAAAAGCTTTTGAAAGATTGAAAACTTATTTGGTAAATCCTCCAATTTTAAAACCTCCAAGACTAGGAAAACCTTTATTGCTTTATATTTCCATTCATACGAATGCATTAGATGCTTTATTTGCTCAATATGAGGATGATAGTCTTAAGGAGTATGTTGTTTACTACATTTCGAAAACTCATTGGCATATGAAAGAAATTATCAAGCCATGGAGAAAACGTACTTAGCCTTGGTATGGGCTTGCTAAAAGTTTAGACATTATTTCCTAGATCATAAAATTTGGATAGTGTCTAAACTTGACCCTATCAAGCACCTTTTTAAAAAACCTATCCTAACAGGTAGGCTAGGTAAATGGCAGTTCTTCTTAATGGAGTATGATATGAAATTCCATCACCAAAACTCCATTAAGGGACAAGCCCTAGCCGATCATGTGGTTGAGTTACCTCTTGAAGATACATATCCCATACTTGATGAAATGCCCCATGAAGGCATCTTGACAAACGAATTAGAAAACCATGTTTTATCAAATTGTTGTAATGAGGATCAAGTATGAAAAATGTATTTTGATGGGGCAAAGAACCAACAAGGGGCGGGTGTAGGAATCATCCTCATATCTCCCAAGAAGGGAGAGATCCCAATGTTATTCTGACTAGATTTTTCTTGTTCAAATAATGTGGTTGAATATGAGATACTCATACAAGGCCTAAAAATTTTGAAAAATCTAGGGGTATCATGTCTTTGGAGATTCTATGCTTGTTGTAAACCAAGTTTCGAAAATTTGGCAAGTTAAAAATGAAAAACTCATTCCACCATGAATTGACCACCGTTGATTCTTTCAAATCATGCACACTTACTCACATAGGTAGAGAGGACAATACCATGGCAGATGCCCTCTCCTCTTTAGGGTCATCTCTAAGGATCGACCCCACTATAGGCACTCGATCCCTAAAGATCCTACATTTACCCACTCCATCCACCCATAATTTAGAGATTTGTCAAAATGACCAAAATTCCAATGAAAAACCTTGGTTTCAAGATATTAAAAACTTTTTAGAAAATAGAGGATTTCTCAAATTTCCTTCCTTTAAAGATGAAGCTTGTATTCGAAAAATTTCTACCCGATATGTGATTTTGGGAGGGGTTTTATACAAAAAGAGTTTTACCGGCATCTTGTTGAGATGTGTCGACCATGATGAGGCTAGGACCATTATGCATGAGTTCCACGATGGGGGATGTGGAGGCCATGTCAATGCAAATATGATGGCCATGAAAATACTTAGAGCATATTATTTTTTGTCCACTTTAAAGCAAGATTGTCATAATCATGTTAGGAAGTGTCATCAACGACAAGTGCATGGAAATGCCATTCATATTCCATCATCCGCATTACGTTCCATCGTAAGTCCATGTCCCTTCACCATGTGGGCATTTGATATCATTGGACCAATCTCACCTACTGCATCAAATGGACATAGGTTTATTTTAGGAGCCACTGAATATTTTTCAACAAGGAAGCAAGTCTAATGTATTCTTTGATAGGGTAGCAATGACATATGAAATGGGATTTTACTACCTCTTATGTAAAAGTGAAAACAAAGTAGTAGTATATCCAATAGAAGAGATGTAAAAAAAACTTTCAGTTTCAATTACATCTTCATCAAGAAGCATATATGCTTGCATGAAAGCCAAATAATAGGAATTATCTCTCTTGCAGGTAATCTTTAAGATCGTGTGTTCTTACTTACTAGTGAGGCTATAATGATGCTGGCAATGGGAAGACTGGTGATGGTAGTGACATCTAGGATCATTGGCAGTATCAAGCTACAAGAAAGCTGAATCGATTGAAATCCATGGACCATAATGATAGAAGGTGTATATGAGCTCAACATTAAAATCTATTTCAAATTATCACGATAGAATAGTTGCCTCATTTCTTCTAATCCTCGCACTTTTTAGCCGCAATAGACTCCAATCATTGTTGATTGGAGGGATGAGATTTTGACCAGTTCTAAAGTTGTGTCAGACATTTCGCATTGAGGAACACTTTAGAAGCTACTAGAACCAGGAGAGACTTTTAATAGATGAAGTCTCCTAAAACCCTATCTAGTTTGGTTGCGATTGGAACAGGAATTGTACCCTTACCCTCATCTCAAGGAAGAAGAACATTGCATGCGATAATTGAAGATGAACCTCGGAGGTCCTAAACAATGAAAGGTTTTGTAGGAGCTATGGAAAAAAAGCAAGGCACAAGAAAGGGAGAAAGCATGAAGAATAATAGTAAGAAATATATGGTGAATGTGGCTCATGAACAAAGGGTTTGCAATGTTATATAAGCCAAGGGAAAAACTTGCAAAGAATACTCTCGGAAGGGCTGTGAAATTTCTTGAGTATGATGTGACACTTGAGCATGTAAGTAAAGGTGATAAGGGAGAGTCTCCTAACACTAAGAAATTTCAGCGCATGTACCGGTAAAAGTAAGAAAACACCGGTAAAAAATTTAACAAACATATCAGCAAAACCTAAAGAAACCAATATGATCCATATCAACAAAAGCAAGGCTAAAACCTGCATGTTTTGCCAAATAAAAAACACAAATAACTACCCCATTGCTTATTACTTGAGAAGCTACAGTTATAAAATCCTAATGTAGTTATTTGAACCTGCTATCAAGATGATAGGTGTTTTCAAGAGGATAGATCATCACAACCATCCACGGCTGTAGCCAATGGTGGATGGTTAACATATAAAAAAACAAAAGACTATAAAGGGGAGTTCGTGAAGAAGAGATCCAAGATTTTAGAATAAAATCAAGAAAATCAAGAATGCTCAAGTTTTGTTTCTTGTTTTAGTTGTATTTCTGCTTCCTCTCAATCGTAATTATAGAAATGTCATTTTGCTTCCTAATCTATTTCCACTCTGTTTTTTCATTAGATTGAGCTCTGTGTTGTCATATCTAACTAACCTTTTAAACTCAAGTTACTGCCAAGGAGACTTAGAAACGCTAAGTTTTCTGAGTCAACATATTGATCATCGCATTACTAAATCTAAATAATTGATCTTCAGAATCAGATATCCAATGAGATCCAAAAGGGAAACAACAGAACCAACGAAAGGTACTTTCATTACCTCAAGTGTCTGCCAAGTCATCCTAATTAAACCAGATCCAATCTGCTTATAAGCCCTAATTCATTTAATTCTTCTTGTATCCGTTTCATAGCCTATTATCACACCACACAAACAAGCCATGGTTCCGTTGGCTGTAAGGACAACTCAAAACAACATTCAAGGTTAAGTTGAGTTTGGAAGACAGGGAGGGGCGTGCTATCTTATCTGGTAGGAGTCCCCCCTAACCTGAGCATGCGGGAAAAGATTGTGCCGATCATCCAAACATACCATGAAATTTGTCAAAGCAAAGCCGACGTCTGTGCATTGATTACTGATTCACAAAAAGCTTTGCATTACAATGTGTACACTCTTTTCGGTACAACGGCTACGTTCTTGTTAAAGGAAAGCATGTACTTCTCGTATCCTTGCTTATTATTTATTGCGTCGATGAATTGGCACAAGGCCATTGGAGAGAGGAGAAAGGAGGTTAGGTCGATTCCTTCTCTCTCTCACCGGGCAAAATAGGGTCTCTCTTCATTTGGAGAGGATCTTCTCTCTTGCTAATAGATAGGGTGTGTATCCACGGAGAGAGGAAAAGCTAAAGTGTCTCTTCAAGTCAAATCCCTGAGTTTTGACGGAGATTGTTATTTAGACTTGTGAACTCTTGATTTACGTAAATTTTCATTAGAATTGCAAACAGAGAAGAGAAGCAATGTTTAAGGGCGAGAGGAGAGGGATGCAAAGCTATGCGCATAAACTATAACTGGTACAGTGGGTGCACTCCCTAGGAATTCTATGAAATTGTTAGTGCTTAGACGATTTTACACTGTCTCACTATCTTCTAAACCTTCAAACGAGATGATAAAGAAAAAGACTAATCACTTTCTTGTATCTCTCCTTTCTTCATATCACCGTACCTTTTTAATTTTCTTATGCCCTAAGTGTGGGTAATGAGGGATACCCCACATTTCGTGTACGCTTTGGTACTCTTTTGAGCACTTTATATTCCTCTGAGTGTCTCCTTAAACTAGCACAAGGCTGTCGATATGAATGAAAGACACCAGTACCGATGCACGTATTAGGCATAACTTGGACATATCAGTAAACTATACATCCTATTATATATAATTTAATATTAGGTCATAGAATTAGAAAGAAAACTCAGTTTTCATCCGTAATTTGTCACTAAACTCCAAATTAGATTTTTTAGTTACAAAATATTAAAATAGCTGGACTTGAATCCGATAGTAGGTCAAAGTGAGACAGGTGCGGCACTCTGTCATGAGAAGTGTCAGTACGACTAAATCCATCAACCCAACTCACCACGTGACCTGATTTCCTTTAAAGCAGTAAAATAGAATCAAGCCTAAATTTATCAAAACAAAGGAAGATAGTATCGCTTGAGAAAAGAAGAGAAAGGATACAATGCCTATGTATTGATTAGACAACTGCAACTCCTTCCCTTTCATGGCCAAGACTTCACGTGAAGATCTCAAGTACAGTACCCAGAGTGTGCATATATGGTAGGGTTGCCTAACGAATCTTGCCAATTCAGGAAAAAAGAAGAGCAAAATGACACAATCATGCGGACTTTTGCAGACGTTGAATTGGCTAAACTGTAGGTATGCCTTCAGAACAAGAAGCGGCCCAAAGTTGGTAAAAGTGCCGCAGGAGATTCGATGACAGCAAAAACCTACAAAAAGAAAGCACATAAAACCTCAGAGCAAAAACCTCTTCTTTACCGTCACCAGCAACACATCAAAATAACATCAGGTGTGTCACTTTTTGCGAATTGTCCCATATAAATCAACATGCAAGGGACGTTACATGAAGGCAAGTAGAAACGTCCAAGTGGGATAGCTTCAGTAGCATTGTTTCTTCATTCATCCATTAATCGGCTAAAAATAAATGGCTCCCAGAGTGAGCAATTTCTCCAAAAAACTGAACAGCGAGCATGTTTCACTGGAAAAATAGGGACGGATCAAGTGAAAGACCAGCCATTTGATAGCTGAACTCGATAGCATCATCTCCTTTTCATGCCCTCTTGATGCTTCGAGAGAATATATTTCCTCCTATAAGTATTGATTTGCTTGAAACCTTGGAACAAAATTTATTAGCTTATCAGTTAGTAGAACGTAAGCAGCTTCCTGGTAGAAGGAACCTGAACCTATCAGCATTCTTAATCAGATAAGAAGGAAGACTCACAGCAGAAAATGATTTTGGAATTGATCCCATCTTCTTGAGCAGATCCCTGAATGTGTACTCTTCAGGAAGCATATCAAATAGATCATTCCCCTCACAGATGAATTTCTGTATCCTTGCATGGTTCAGATAATGTGCATACTTAACACGGTCTGAATGGCTGTATGCGTTCATCTTTAGTACAAAATCACTGATATGACGAAAGCAGAAACTGCAGTGCCAGCCAGAATCTGCAAGAATTGCGTCTGATTGTCGAGAGTGCCGGTACTGCGTATGCTCATGAAAAACATGAACTGAAGCTCTCCAACTGTTTGGGTCCACAGGGAACTCAAATGAATACAGATAGTTCGTCATTGCAAGGTGGACAACTGGTGGTATACCATCACACCATCTAAGTAAATCGATAGTGTGTGCACTGGGGATCTCATCTGTATCTGACATAATCAGGAGGTCACCAGGAGATATACCAGACTGCCTTATGAGCACATTGACTGAAGCACGATGCCAGGCTTCAATGGTGAATGGGTTGCTACTTTTCAGGGTTGCTTCATTGATGAATGTTCCATAGACCAACTTGGGCTCAACAAATTTGAAACGAGCACGGTTTTCATGAAAGAAAAGAGGTTTGGGAAGACCCGTGAAAGTGGCATTTGACTCGAGGATAATAAATTTTGTTACTAGAGGGTGTAGCTCGTGCAGTCGGATTTCAAGCAAGTCAAGCTCATTGCTCAATATGATAGCATCAAATACCTGTCTTGGCTCGGACCGGACGGTCCATCCATGGAGGTTGCACAGATGCTGCATTTGTACATTCTCAGCATAATAATGAGGAATGTAATTGAAGGATCGAGGAGGGCGGTCCCAAAGAGGGCGCAGTAAGTAGGACATTTTCTGACCATGCAAATATATCTCCACAGTGGATGTAGAAATGAAGACAATGATGATAAGTAGTAAAAGGATCCTGGGTCGAGTCCTTTGCAGTCCGGTGCGGACAGTAGAGATGTTCATTATTGTTGAGTTAGCCAGGCCATTCTGTGGAGGAAGAAACATGTTAAGCATTATGTGCGTAATTAATACCCATTGTAAAGTTTACAACGGAAGCAACCATTGAAGAACGTTAGATGGGGGAAACTTGCTGAATAAGCACGCAAGGGAGCGAACTGGGATGCACGAACAAAGCATTTAAGAGTTCTTTCACAGGTCGTTGCATTAGATCTGACATTCAGAACTTATGCTGACAAAATCGTAGAACTAGCAGCTACAGATATGAATTCACAAACACATGAAAAAGAAAAAGAAAAGAAAAAGAAAATGAGAAATCATTGAGAGACAAGATGCCATGCCCCGGGACGATGTGCCACATAGGCAGGTTAGCACTGGGTGCGTAGCACACGGCCACAAAGCGTGAAATGAAGCTTCCTAAGCCAAGTTAGATAAGCAACATAACGTAGACAAGGATGCCACGGATGGCCAAACAAGCGTGTCATGCATTCAGTAAAGCGCCAATTAAAAGAAAAGAGGTGGACACGTGTATGGAGCTTGGGCTCAGCAAAAGAGCGAGTGAGCATTTCAGCTAACAGCATAGATGGGTCAAATTGTATGAATGAGTCCATTTCATGAAGTGACACGAGCAGTGTGGAACAAAGAAAACCCCATTTTAGAAGAGCAGTCTACTGGAACAAAGAAGAGCCCGACTTACCCTATTTGAATTTCTTCATCATTGTGATTCTCCACGCCCTAAGGTGAAATATGAACACACGGTCACCAATAAAAAAAAGCCCTGACTTTGGATTTCCGCACCAACAGTGGCAACTTGATGCATAGAAGCAACTGAACTAGAGACAAAGTAGAGACTGTAGAGTCACATAGAAGCCGTATCCATATCAATTTCCATAGTGCACAACTGCACATCCTAGAGTTCAACATCGATAAGGACAACAAGAAAGAAGAAGCGTGCCTTATAGATCTTGCTTCAGCTATAGAAACTAAACATGCATGAATTTAAGTGGAGAACAGTCCAGAAGAGGCAGGGAAAGGCCTCCAAAGTATTGGAGACACCATAAAACACGATTGTGCTAGGAACAAAATGCTAGCATAAAACAAGATCAAGCACAATGATGACCAGGTGGTTTTGGTACAGCAACTTAAACACAAACAAAATCAATTTCGTGACATCATTCACAAGCCATATCTCAATGAAAGCATGAAATAAGGTACTTCAACATAAAGCAAAAAGATACAGGATCAGAATGGTAGCATAGACAGCCATTTTGAAAATGCTGCTAAATTCCTACCAGCTCATTTCAAGTGAGATTCAATAAAGTCCAGATATGCCTTCCACACACTAGCACTTTCCAGTGGTGTAAAGGATCACCAAATTTGTTATGACAAGGTTGCATTTCTATTGCTATTGAGAGTATGGAACACAACTACATTATCTATTTTAAAGGGACAGTATGATAAATGCTTTCAGGTGCCTTCAAATTTTCCCATCAACTTACGTGTACATTTTAGGCATCCACTCTCTGAAGTTTCATATGTGCTTACCGATTTAACTATTTAGTACTTAATGGGTGGAAAGCAGCACAAGCTTTTAAAATTAACTAAATTGTTTAGATAGATCCCTAAGGATTAAAGAACATATCACCACAAAGAATAAAAGGAACAAACCAAAGGATAGGACAGACAGCACAGCATAGTCAAAGTCCCATGTAGCGGTTCCCATAATTAGTTTGCTATCTTAAAATGCTGGTGTTTTGTCTTTAAACACATTTTTCCGCATGCTTTATTTAGGTGTCACTATTAGCAGTACGGATTCACGAATGCAGCATTTTCTTTGATAAATTCAACATAACTTAATAACTTATTTGACTTTTCTCTATTGATGAAACCTTTTCCTCAATCTAGCTACCTTAAGTGCATTGCATACCTTATCAACTCTTCCATTACTTCATTTTAAAATAGATATGTTAGCACGAAGGATGCAGATTGTTGAATGATCAAAACCAAAAGGGCCACGGTACACTGTCTAGGGGGGCTTCAGCTCTCTAGTCAGGAGTCAAGTACCTGGGTGTGTGTAAACACACGAAAATGGGAACGTTTTCAACAAACTCCTGAATTTTGAAAACCAGCTCCCAGCCTTGTATCGAACTTTTAACCCTGAAATTTTGAAGTTTCAACCTTTTCAGAAAATATTTCAAAGTAAAGGTTTTGAATTCAAGACAAAAACCAAAGGATTTGCAAAACAACTGAAACAGACAGGTGAAACCCGCTCCAAAATCCAGCTCGAGATCAGGTCAAAAAGTGAAGGAGAGGCCCAGCCTATCCGGATAAAAGCGACACGGATGATCGAAACTAGTGTCCACTTCAAAAGTCAATTTCAGCTCCAAAAATACAAAATGAAACCAAGGACCCCAATAAAGCCGTCCCTCATCCAAAACAATCCTGAGACGGGACCAGACAGATCAAAACCAAATGTCAAAAAGTCCTGAAAGTGAGAAGTTGGCCGGTTAAAAGGACTGAAAAAAATCCAGCCTAAAATCGAATCACCGAGGAACAGGGGCCCGCTCAAAACCGCCCGTTTCATGCACCAAAAAGGACTCAAAAAGGAAAGTTTGGATTGGATCTAGACTTTTTTTGTCCAGATCTAGGTCCATTTCGAGTTTGGATTGGGTTGGATCCTAGAATCCAAACCCAAAACCAAAGAACCACCCCCCAAAACCAAAGAACCACCCTTGGCCTATAAATAGGGCCAAGGGGGTTCACGTGAATACATCTTTTGCAAATTGGGAGCTTGGGGAAAAGAAGAGAGAGAGGGAGTGAAAGTCAACAAAGGTGGGCTTGACCATGTGGGCTTTGACCTAGGGGAGTGGGTTGCAACCTTGTTGGCTGGACCTAAGGGATGGGCTGCAACACAGAAGACCTTGACTACGGCTAGGATGGCTCGAGCTTGACCAAGAACGGCTGCAACAAAGGAGCATCATAGGTGGACCAAGGAGGACTGGCTACCCTTTTACCGAACCAAGGTTGCAACCAAGGTGAGTCCCTTTGACTAAAACCACACCTTGACCGAACCACTCCTTGCTGGACCGACTCACCTTGGGCAGACCGATTGGGTCGACCTGCTTTGAACCGCTTTGCACACTTTGGGCCGACCTATACCTAACCGACCTACCCTTGGTTGAACCCACCTAGCTCACAGCTGAACCGAGCCTTGGCTGAAACCACCTAGCTCACGACTGAACCACGATCGAACCTCTTTGCTGCCCCTTGGCTTGACTTGACTAAAACCATGCCAAAGAAGCTTTACTTGTTGCACCCTTTTTTGCTAAAACCTAAGCACTAACCTTGGATTGAAACCAAGTATCGAAACCAGCTGAAACCCAGCTGGCCGAACCTCTTCTACCTTGAGCCAAACCATTGACTTGTTGCCCCTTGGACTTGGGTTGAACCACCTTGGGCCGACCTTGGCTGCACCACTTAAACCGACCTTGGCTGGCTGAACCATCTTGAACCCTTGGGCTACACCACTCGGCTGAACCCTTGGGTTGAACCACCTTGGACCGACCTACCTTGGCTGCACCACTTACCTACCTTGGGCTAGGTCACTTGGTCGAACCACCTTGAAGGTTGGACTTGACCTAGCCAAATCACGAGCTTGATCAAAGGGAAAAGTGTAAGTTTTCTTAAACTTTTATTTCAAACAGCTTTTTCTTTTAAATTCAATTCAGAACAGGGTTGTATTAATGGAGCGAAGTCTCTCCCCGGGTTGTAATATTTGTGCATGAAAACGATCGCACCCACGAGCACTTGAGTCTTTTCGCTCTTAAACTGGTGGATGAACACGATCACACACACAAGTACTTGAGCCTTCTCACTCTTAAACTGGTAGATAAACACGATCGCACCCATGAGCACTTGAGCCTTTTCGCTCTTAAACTGGTGGATGAACACGATCGCACCCATGAGCACATGAGCCTTTTCGCTCTTTACACTCACATGCACTTCCTTTCCGCTCTCTGCCCTAATATATAATTATAAAAATTCTATACTTCGAACCCTTTTTGTTCTTAAGCAAGTATACGTATTTCAATTAGTGTGGGGTTTACTTTCGTGAAAGTAGAGTTGCACTTAAATTCACGTGAGTTTACTTTTATGAAAGTAGAGTTGCACTTAAATTCGCGTGAGTTTACTTTCATGAAAGCAGAGTGAGTTGCAATTTAAATTCGTGTGAGTTTACTTTCGTGAAAGCAGAGTGAGTTCCAATTTAAATTCGCGTGGGTTTACTTTCGTGAAAGTCGAGTGAGTTGCAATTTAAATTTGTGTGAGTTTACTTTCGTGAAAGTCGAGTGAGATGCAATTTAAATTCGCGTGGGTTTACTTCGTGAAAGTCGAGTGAGTTGCACTTTAAATTCGCGTGAGTTTACTTTCGTGTAAGTAGAGTGGGTGCCATTTCAATTTGGGTGAGTTCGCATTATCATTCTCAATCATTCTCAAAAACCCAAAACAGAGTTTATAGCATCTCTGCATCCACTCATTGCGGCAAAACGCTAGAACCCTAGCTCCAAACACGCTAAAACTAGGCCACACATTCCACACATACATCAGGCCTAAATAGATAAAAACTTGCAAGAAAATTAGGGACGCCCAACCCCCGTAATAAAATTGGCAAAGAGTGCACGAACCGAATTCGTCAGAACACTTATCATTTGAAGTAAAAACTGGTTTAAAAGTCGAAGTTTCTAAGCTCTTAAACCGACCCTTGAGCGTCGGTTCAAGAAGGTTTAAAGCCAAAAGAGTCTGCTTGCCTACAATCGCCAAAAGTCAGAAAAACGATTAAAATCTTCGCTAGTTTGAGTAAGCTAGCTGGCACGCTCGCACAAGCGTAGGCACGAAAAGGTTCACTTCGAGTTCCATAAACCTGGGAGTGAAAATTTTCATGTTTACAGATTGGCATGCCCGGTGGGACCTGGGTCTTAAGCAAACTTTGATCCAACAATTCAAAACTTCGAAAGAAAAAAAATTTAAGAAAAGAGTTTAACTTTTGCCTTTTTGCACTTATAGGATTTCCAAAAATCTAAGTCATGTCGAGTTCAGACTCCAATGAAGTATCTAACCGAGCCTCGTGCTCGTCAAGTTCCTTTTCGAAAAAGTTTTCAAAAACCAATTTCAAAAGCAAAAAAGAAGAGCTCGAAGACTTCTGAAAGGAATTCGAAGCAAAAATTGCCGCCCTTAACCAAGAGGCCGAGGCGGCCGACTCTTGCTCGTCTCATGGCGAACCTGCCAAGGCTAAGAAAAAGCATAGCAAGTCAAAAAGGCCCAAAGAAACCTCCGTCACGGAGGGGGACCAATATCACGAATCCTTCATACCGAAGGATCGAAAAGTCCTCCAATAACTGTTGAGGGGCCAAAACAAATAAAAGAGATCGTACGCCCTATCTGATTTTCTTCCTTCATATTACCAAACAGATAGTGATGACGATATACCGAACTTTCATCGGTATAATGGCACGGGAGATCCTAGATCCCACCTGCAACTCTTTTCTCCCAAAGCCCACAAAAAGAAAAAGTACTTTGCGAAATGGATATATTGGTTTCCCGTCTCCCTTAAGAGAACTGCTTCAAAATGGCTCGCTTCTTACGACCTAAGCCAGTTCGCAACTTTTGAAGAGTTAGCGAATAGCTTAATGAAAGGTTTTCCCATAACGTAGAAGTGACCCCCACTTTGAACACCTTAAGGGACACAAAACAAGCATCGAACGAGGAGGATGAACATGCATTCATCGTTCGATGGAGGTCCCTCCTCAAGCAAGTGAGAGAGCCCATCTCCGAAAGATGTGCAGTAATGCTCATCCTTGAAAATTTTCAAAACGGAGTTGAAAACACTTCTTTCTTTGCATGAAATTTCAACTTTCCATAAATTAATCAAAAAGGCTTCCCTCTTCGAAACAAATATGAAAAAGGGGGTCTACGATGACTTGTGAAAAGGAAAAATGCTTCCAAAACCACGATTTGAAAAACCTGAGACTTACGGGGTATCCACTGTGGACAAGGGGGTAAAACCCCAAAAATTTGCTAATGTCCGAGTGGAAACGAACCCTGTAGGCACTTCAAAGAAGAATGAACAAAAAATTGAAAAAAAGTTTCAAAAAACATTTGAAAAAATGGAGTATACCTCATTGGGGCAGCCCATCTCGGAGGTCCTCGACCTCCTGCTCGCCCAAGCACTGGTAATACTCCTCAAGATTCCCGAGGGGACACCTCCAAAAGGGAAATTTTTGAACAAATTTTGCAAGTATCATCGGCTCAAGGGTCATGATACAAATAAATGTTATTCCCTTTTAAACAAAATCGAGGACTTGATAGAGCAGGGTCGGCTCCAAGTCACTGAGGAACCAGAGCCTGCCCAAGTTGTTCTTAAAGAACCCTTCCCCAACCATGCAAGCACTGGTGGAAAGGAAAAAGAGGTATGTGTTTTCTCGGATTCCTTAAAAGGTTTAGAGCATGCATTGCATACAGGCTTCACTACTTGTCACACATCACCAACTCTCATCGTAATAAAAAAAGCCAAGTAAGTAGTAATTCGAGGAGCGGTTAGAGTCCCGCCCCGGGCTAGAGCCATTTTAGAAATTTGAGGTGCTCCGAAGCACAAAATTAGAGCCAACATAGGAACGAGCCTTACGGAAGGTGTGGGCGAGGTGACCAGGTTCGAAAGGATCTATCAAACCCCACACCTAGCCAAAGATGCTACCAAAGAAGTGGTCAGTGTTCCTGACCCTTCAAAATCATGCATTCCCAAAGCATCTCAAGTCATGGAGAAAGGAAAAAACGTGTTGATTTCGAAACACATCTTTCCAAGATCCCTATAAACATGTCTATCCTAGAACTAATCCAAACTTCCCCAAGCATAGACAGGTTTTAGAGAAAATCTTACAAAGAGTCAAGGTTAACTCGACCATAACCCTTGAGTCCCTATCCTTCCTAGCCGCACCTTTCTGTGTTAAAACCCCCATCATGTTCTCGGAAGATGAGTTAGAACGATCATACCAAACCCATAACCAAGCCTTGCATATAGAGGTAGTATTGAATCACCATTCTCTAAATAGGTGTTTGGTTGATAGGGGAGGAGGTCTAAACATCCTTCCATTACACGTGGCTTTTCAAATCGAAGTCTCATTGACCTCTGTAAATCCAAACCCCATCGTTATCACAGGATACGATGGAAATGCATCCAAGCCTTTAGGAGCCGTAGAGTTACCCATGAAAATAGGGGGCATAACCCATGCAGGGGTGTTTCATGTCTTAGACATACACCCCCATTACAACTTACTCCTAGAAAGACCATGAATACATAGCCTTCGGGCCGTGCCATCCACCTTCCATAGGTGTGTTAAGATCCCCTATGAAAGCCAAATTGTGGTAATTTTAGGAGAAAACCACCCTCAGCTTAGGGGAGTTCAAAACTTCCCTTGCTTATCAAGCCATCAAACCTGTGGGTCCAACCCAGAAAAACCCTTTGTCGAACCACCCAAGTTCGTCCTAAAAAGACCTAAGCATGTCGTGTATATCAAGGGGCAACCCAAGCCTGCCCGCCCAAGACCATGATCATCCTAGGAAAAACCAAAGTCCAAATTCTCCCAAAGTCCCTAAAAAAGAAAACATTTGAGCATAACCTGGATGACACCAAGTTCCAAGGCCATCCACTTTACAAAAAAATTTCAAAATTAAAGAAGCCTTAGAATATGATGTTAAACATGGGATACATGCCCTATCAAAGTTTAGGAAATCAAAACCGAGGTTGCTTAGAACCCATCTTGCTAAATCCAAATCCAAACCGGCATGGAATAGGCTACACTCCAACCATACCCCCGGAACCACCACCTAGGACCACTTGGGTCAAGGGCACCCTGAACCTCCTAAAACCGAAACTTATGACTTAGACCTCTTATTTAGAGACTGATTCATGGTGTTTCTTTATAGGTATGATGGAAGACCCCTCCGCAACCAAAAATCCAAAAAAATTACATATTCTCAAAATCCAAAAACATTTGGAAAAACCTGAAAACCAAAAAACATCAGAAAATTGTGAAAATCCCACAGAAAAGGTGATTGGCATTCCTCCTCCTTCCATTTCTTTACAAAAAAACCAAAAAAATCAAAAAACCTGAAAATACCAAAAACAAGGTTATGTATATATCAGCTCCTGATATCCATTTCGAAAAAGCCAAAAAATTAAAAAATTTAAAGAAAAATTTGTCTTTGTAAAAGGCCCAAATTCTTCAAAACTTGCAAAAATCCCAAAACCAAAACCAAGTGTTTTTGAAAACAATGCGTCGCCTCAAACTTCCCTGGAAACTAGAATTCTCGAGAATAATCAAAGCAAGGAGGAGGATCCCCTCTTCCTTGAGGAGGATCAATCCTCCGAGCTTCCCGAGTTTCATAAAATCCTTTACTTGGAAAAACCTTCGAATTTCATAGGAGGGGATTTTGTAGAAATCAACCTAGGGAGTGAGTCTAATCCTAAGCATGTTAAGATAGGCACATGTTTGCATGAGCATGAAAAAGCATCATTCATTTCATTCTTGAAGACCTACATAGATGTATTTGCGTGGACCTATGAAGACATGACGGGTCTAGACCCAAAAATTATAGAACATTATCTTTCCCTAGAACCAGATGCTAGACCTATAAAGCAAAACTTAGAAAGATCCATCCCAATGTCCACTAAAGAGGGTTTAGAAGATCTTTTAAAAGCCGGATTTATAAAACCCATTGCGTATTCTGATTGGCTTTAAAATATAGTTGTAGTTCGAAAATCCAATGGGAAAATTCGGATTTGCATCGATTTTAGAAATCTGAACAAAGCCACTCCAAAAGATAATTTTCATTTGCCAAACATTGATTTGATAGTGGACAGCACTGCGAATCATGAAATGTTTTCTTTTATGGATGGCTACTCGGGTTATAATCAAATCAAGCTAGCACCAAAAGATCAGGCTAAGACTACTTTTACTACACCTTGGGGCACATACTGTTACACAATTATGCCCTTTGGATTGAAAAATGCTAGTGCCACATACCAAAGAGCCATAACTACCATTTTTCACGATCAAAGTCATGAGCTCTTGGAAGTATATATGGATGATCTTTTGGTAAAATAAAAAACCTGATGCACACACATCGAATCTTTACAAAAGGTTTTTGAAAAGCTTAGGCTTTACAAAGTGAAACTAAACCCTCAAAAGTGTGTCTTCAGAGTGGAATCGGGTAAGCTTTTAGGTTTTATGGTAAGCCAAAGGGGGACATTGAAGTCGACCCCTCTAAGTGTCGAGCCATCATAGACATGCCTCCACCCTCCAACTTGACCCAAATCCGAAGCCTCCAAGGTCGCCTCCAATCGATTAGAAGGTTTATTTCAAATCTAGCAACAAGATGCGAACCTTTTAATAAGCTTTTGAGAAAAGAGGTGAAGTTTGTATGGGACGATGATTATCAAAAAGCTTTCGAAAAACTAAAAACTTATTTGGTAAATCCTTCGACTTTAAAACCTCCAAAGCAAGGAAAACCATTGTTGTTTTACACCATGCATACGAATGCATTGGGTGCTTTACTGGCCCAATATGAGGATGATAGCCATAAAGAGTATGCAATTTCCTATATTTCGAAAACTCTATTGGCGTATGAAAGAAATTATCAAGCCATGGAAAAAACATGCTTAGCATTGGTATGGGCCTGCCAAAAGTTCATACACTACTTCTTAGATCATGAGATATGGATAGTGTCTAGGCTTGATCCGATCAAGCACTTATTTGAAAAACCTATCCTCAAGGGTAGGCTTGGTAAATGGCAGCTCCTCTTAATGGAGTATGATTTGAAATTTCACCATCGAACCTCCATTAAGGGACAAGCCCTAACGGATCATGTGGCTGAATTCCTCCTAGAAGAGACATATCCCATACTTGATGAAATGCCCGACGAGGGCATCTTTACAAACGATTTTCGAAACCATGTTTTAGCAAGTTGTTTGAATGAAAACCAAGTATGGAAAATGCACTTTTATGGGGCAAGAAACCAAAGAGGGGCAGGTGTGGGACTCATCCCCATATCCCCTGAAAAGGGAGAGATCCCCATTGCTATTCGCCTAGATTTCGAATGTTCCAATAATATAGCCGAATATGAGGCACTCATACGAGGCTTGAAAATTTTGAAAAATCTAGGGGCATCATGCATCGAGGTCTTTGGAGATTCTTTACTTATTATAAACCAAGTCTTGAAAATTTGGCAAGTCAAAAATGAAAAACTCATTCCATACCACGAATTGGCCACCAAACTGGTCGATTCCTTCAAATCATGTACACTCACTCACATAGGTAGAGAGGACAATGCCATAGCAGATGCCCTCTCCTCCTTAGGATCAGCCCTAAGGGTCGATCCCACCTTGGGAACCCGATGCTTAAAGATATGGCACTCACCCACTCCATCCA
Source organism: Brasenia schreberi (assembly GCA_036023115.1). Classification (NCBI taxonomy): domain Eukaryota; kingdom Viridiplantae; phylum Streptophyta; class Magnoliopsida; order Nymphaeales; family Cabombaceae; genus Brasenia; species Brasenia schreberi. The sequence continues at coordinate 16,390,949 of JAYKKT010000088.1, forward strand.
CCCACGATTTGGAGATTTGCCAAAATGACCAAAATTCCATTGAAATACCCTGGTTTCAAGACATTAAAAACTTCTTAGAAAACGGAAGATTTTCAGAATTTGCTTCTTCTAGGGATAAAGCTTTTATTCGAAAGATTTCAACCCGATATGTGATTTTGGGAGTTCTCTATAAAAAGAATTTTACCGACATCTTATTGAGGTGTGTAGACCTTGAGGAGGCTAGGACTATAATGCATGAATTCCACAATGGAGAATGTGGAGGGCATGTCAATGCGAATATGATGGCCATGAAAATACTTAGAGTTGGTTATTTTTGGTCCACCCTTAAGCAAGATTGTCATGATCATGTTAGGAAATGTCACCCATGTCAAGTGCATGGACATGCCATTCATATCCCATCATCGACCTTGCATTCCATTGTCAGCCCATCGCCTTTCACCATGTGGGCGTTTGACATCGTAGGACCAATCTCCCCTAATGCATCAAACGGACATAGGTTCATCCTAGCAGCAACCGAATATTTTTCTAAATGGGTTGAAGCTACCTCCTTGGCTAATGTCCAGGGGCAATGGAAAAGTTATGTAATACCTATGGCATAACTCAACACTTCTCGTCGCCCTACTACCCTCAAGGCAATGGCCAAACCGAAGCCACAAACAAGACTCTCATAAGCATCATTGAGAAAACCTTAGAGAAGAGGACATGGCATGAGAAGCTTAATGAAGCCTTATGGGCTTATAGGACTTCCATCCGAACACCCACCAACGCCACGCCATTTGAGTTGGTCTATGGTACAAACGCTATTCTCCCCATTCATACCAAATTGCATTCATTTCATACATCACTCGCACTCGACCTTCCCCTAGAGACTTTTCAACATGCTAGGATGGTTGAGCTTGATTTGTTAGATGAAAAAAAGCTCTTTGCTATGGATCATGCACATGCATACCGACAAAGGATAGCTTGACATTATGAAAAGCATATGAAGGCTCGCCACTTCAAAGTGGGAGATCTTGTATTGAAAATCATCCACCATCGTGGCCCACATCCACTTGGAAAGTGGCGGCCCAAGTGGGATGGTCCCTATGTTGTAAGAGGAACAACCACCAATAATGCATATTGGTTAATCAATGTTGATGGTAGGAATTTAGTAGACTCTATAAACGCCCAATATTTGAAAAAATACCATTGTAGGGTCTAAACTAAATCCTTTTGAAAATGTTTGTAATGGGATCTCCTTTGAACTTCTTGAAAGAAGGATCAAGATGGATCGTGTGACCCTGAATGAGGGAAACAATGCTTGTGAAAAGTGGAGTTTTCAAAAATCAATGGGTTACATTTCAAAAATCTTCATCTTACAAAAGAGGGCCTTGTTCAACATAGCAAAATATTTTCAAGTAGTACATGCTATTTTAAAATAGGGTGATCTTAGATGAATCGAGTAAACCATTGGGATAAGTCTCTCCCTTCTTCACTTCTCTTCTCTAATAGGAAAAATTGGCAAAAAGCAGAAAAAAAGGAAAATCCCTCCAAAAAGTCCCCTTTCAAAGGAAGGCAAAATAGGAAAAAGAAAGAAAATCGTGCTTCGATTGAAAAAGAAAAGAGGGAAAAACGAAAAGAAAAATCCTCCAAAATGAGAGGCCCTCTATGAAAGAAAAAGAAAGAATTGCCAAAAAGCTCAAAAGAGCAAATTTTTCGTCTCTTTGCCTTAAACCACGGGACGCTTCAGAATGGACCGTGGTAACTCTTTCCCATATCCCTATGATTTATCTCAATGGAAAAAGGTTCATTTCGAAGAGTCCTAGAGTAAAAATAGGATCTTATTTGAATCTTATTTTGTTTGAGAATTAGACATTGTTGGGTAAGGCGTAGAAATTTTGTAATGTTTCCTGGTTTTCTTATAAAACCTCTACTAAAGTAGTGGTTGTTAAGACTCAAGTGAAGGAAAACATAAGAAGCTAAAAATCCTTATGATTGAAGCTAAAAGGGTTCTCCTCTTTCGAAATCAAATTTGGAAAAACCCTGAACATCGAGCAACATAAGACCAGCTTACTTGGGGCAGCCGGCCTTTATAAGCCTCCCAAAGTTCGATCATTGCATGATTAGGGTCTCTAGAAAATCATTTTCTCCAGCATATCATCCATGTCACCCACTCATGATCATGCATGCACACAAGATTGTCAAACACATGATCCCAATTAGGATTAGAACCACAACAGGCCAAGTCCCCTTTGGCGCGAAACCCCTCTTACCTATCGTAAGGAAAAGGGTTTTAAGAAAGCTGGAATGATCCATATTCTCGAGGAAAGATCCAGGGAGAAAAACAAAATGAGTGTTATCTTCTTTGACATTATCCAAATACATTTGGATAAATGCCAAAGAGGGGCATCTGTAAACACCCCAAAATGGGAACGTTTTCAACAAACTCCTGAATTTCGAAAACCAGCTCTCAGCCTTGTATTGAACTTTTAACCCCGAAATTTTGAATTCAAGACAAAAACCCAAGGATTTGCAAAACAACTGAAACGGACAGGTGAAACCCGCTCTAAAATCCAACTCGAGATCAGGTCAAAAAGTAAAGAAGAGGCCCAGCCTATCTTGATAAAAGTGAGACGAAGGATCGAAACTGGTGTCCACTTCAAAAGTCAAATTCAGTTCCAAAAATGCAAAATGAAACCAAGATCCCGATGAAGCCGTCAGATATCAAGCACCAGGCCTGTTAAAACGAAAATCAAAAGTTCGTTGGAAAATCCAAGATTGACCTCATCCAAAACAATCCTGAGACGGGACCAGACAGAATAACCAAACCCAAAAACCAAATAACCACCCTTGGCCTATAAATAGGGCCAAGGGGGTTCACGTGAACATATCTTTTGCAAATTGGGAGCTTGGGGAAAGGAAGAGAGAGAGGGAGTGAAAGTCAACAAAGGTGGGCTTGACCATGTGGGCTTTGACCTAGGGGAGTGGGTTGCAACCTTGTTGGCTGGACCTAAGGGATGGGCTGCAACACAGAAGACCTTGACTACGGCTAGGATGGCTCGAGCTTGACCAAGAACGGCTGCAACAAAGGAGCATCATAGGTGGACCAAGGAGGACTGGCTACCCTTTTACCGAACCAAGGCTGCAACCAAGGTGAGTCCCTTTGACTAAAACCACACCTTGACCGAACCACTCCTTGTTGGACCGACTCACCTTGGGCAGACCGATTGGGCCGACCTACTTTGAACCGCCTTGCACACTTTGGGTCGACCTATACCTAACTGACCTACCCTTGGTTGAACCCACCTAGCTCACGGTTGAACCGAGCCTTGGCTGAAACCACCTAGCTCACGACCAAACCTCTTTGCTGCCCCTTGGCTTGACTTGACTAAAACCACGCCAAAGACCCTTTACTTGCTGCACCCTTTTTTGCTAAAACCTAAGCACTAACCTTGGATTGAAACCAAGTATTGAAACCAGCTGAAACCCAGCTGGCCGAACCTCTTCTACCTTGAGCCAAACCATTGACTTGTTGTCCCTTGGACTTGGGCTGAACCACCTTGGGCCGACCTTGGTTGCACAACTTGAACCGACCTTGGCTGGCCGAACCATCTTGAACTCTTGGGCTGCACCACTCGGCTGAACCCTTGGGTTGAACCACCTTGGGCCGACCTACCTTGGCTGCACCACTTGAACCGACCTTGGTTGCACAACTTGAACCGACCTTGGCTGGCCGAACCATCTTGAACTCTTGGGCTGCACCACTCGGCTGAACCCTTGGGTTGAACCACCTTGGGCCGACCTACCTTGGCTGCACCACTTGAACCTACCTTGGGCTGCATCACTTGGTCGAATCGCCTTGAAGGCTGGACTTGACCTAGCCAAATCACGAGCTTGATCAAAGGGAAAAGTGTAAGTTTTCTTAAACTTTTATTTCAAACAGCTTTTTCTTTTAAATTCAATTCGGAACGGGGTTGTATTAATGGAGTGAAGTCTCTTCCTAGGTTATAATATTTGTGCATGAACACGATCGCACCCACGAGCACTTGAGCATTTTCGCTCTTAAACTGGTGGATGAACACGATCGCACAAACAAGTACTTGAGCCTTCTCGCTCTTAAACTGGTGGATGAACACGATCGCACCCACGAGCACTTGAGCCTTTTCGCTCTTAAACTAGTGGATGAACACGATCGAGCCTTTTCGCTCTTTACACTCACATGCACTTGAGCCTTTCCGCTCTCTGCCCCAATATATAATTATAAAAATTCTACACTTCGAACCCCTTTTGTTCTTAAGCAAGTATACGTATTTCAATTAGCGTGGGGTTTACTTTCGTGAAAGTAGAGTTGCACTTAAATTCACGTGAGTTTACTTTCGTGAAAGTAGAGTTGCACTTAAATTCGCGTGAGTTTACTTTCGTGAAAGTAGAGTTGCACTTAAATTCGGGTGAGTTTACTTTCATGAAAGCAGAGTGAGTTGCAATTTAAATTCATGTGAGTTTACTTTCGTGAAAGCAGAGTGAGTTGCAATTTAAATTCGTGTGGGTTTACTTTCATGAAAGTCGAGTGAGTTGCAATTTAAATTCGCGTGGGTTTACTTTCGTGAAAGTCGAGTGAGTTGCAATTTAAATTCGTGTGGGTTTACTTCGTGAAAGTCGAGTAAGTTGCACTTTAAATTCACGTGAGTTTACTTTCGTGTAAGTAGAGTGGGTGCCATTTCAATTTGGGTGAGTTCGCATCATCGTTCTCAAAAACCCAAAACAGAGTTTATAACATCTCTGCATCCGCTCATTGTGGCAAAACGCTAGAACCCTAGCTCCAAACACGCTAAAACTACGCCACACATTCCAGACACACATCAGGCCTAAATAGATAAAAACTTGCAAGAAAATTAGGGACGCCCAACCCCCGTAATAAAATTGGCAAAGAGTGCACGAACTGAATTCGTCGGAACACTTATCGTTTGAAGTAAAAACTGGTTTAAAAATTGAAGTTTCTAAGCTCTTAAACCGACCCTTGAGCGTCAGTTCAAGAAGGTTTAAAGCGAAAAGAGTTTGCTTGCCTACAATCGCCAAAAGTCAAAAAAAACGTTTAAAATCTTCGCTAGTTTGAGTAAGCTAGCTGGCACGCTCGCACAAGCATAGGCACGAAAAGGTTCACTTCGAGTTCGATAAACCTGAGAGTGGAAATTTTCATGTTTACAGTATGCATCTAGTAAGGGACTACCTAACCTTAGAGTTGTTATCCACAAAACAAAATGAATGTCCCAAACTCCATGATAAATCTTCATTATTTTTGCAGTTACACTAGCTGGGCTTTCAGAAAGAATAATTCCAATCAGTGTTATCTGTATCGCACCGTATCGTATGGTGTGATACGTATGATACGGGACCCCGTATCGTGAATGCGGGTGTATCGCACCGTATCATGCAATACAGGCCGTATCGCGGGCGATACACCCTGGGACCCTATAAAGGGTCCCAGGTCGACCAAAACCCGCAATTTTTTGTGGGTTTTCTCTCTCCTTTTGGGTTCCTCAAACTCCCTAAGAGTCGGTTTTCGCCTCCTTGGTGTTCAAAGCTCTAAAATTGTGCCCTACAGTGTCCATGCAAGCCTCCAAACTCGGATTTAGGTATATTTTTAATGTTTTTTTCCATTTTTTCTTTTATATTTGTTATTTTTTGTGTTATTTCCTTCTTCTTTTTAATGACAAAATATGAAGTTATTAAGTGTGTGTATACGATTTTTATTGCATTCATCAAGTGAGAGACACTCCATTTGAGTATTATTTGAAGATTGGGGATTTACGAAGTGCTTTTATTTTCAGGTTTTTGTTTGAATTAAAGTACTCCATTGAGATGGCAGGAAGGGCTGGTAGAGACTCCCATTATCGGTCTGATGATGCGACATGGCAGTGGGGTATACCAGTTGAGGGTTCCAGGTTAAAAATTAGATGCTTATTTTGTGAAAAGGTGGTTAGTGGTGGAATTTCAAGGTTGAAACACCACCTAACAGGAACCAGGAAAGAAGTTGCTCCATACACAAGCAGAGTTAGAAGTATGTTAAAAGGTATTAAATGACAATGCTTGCAGATGATTGAGAGCATACAGGAAAGGAGACAACAAAAAGATGATTTCTAGATGTGTGAAGAAGTTGATGATGCTACTGCCACTGGAGTTGGATTCACTGATTGTTTGCCTTCAGATGCTAGAACAGAGATTGGTAGTAGCAATTCGCGAGCACCTAGTAGGGGAAAGAGGGTTGCAGCTGAAGACTTTGGAGGTGGCAAAAGAGGAAGTTCAGGAAGGAGTAGAGGAAGAACTACCATACATTCATTCTTTCCTCCTAACACTACACCTGGTGCTCAACCTGGAATTCGTGCTGTTATGGCTTCAGAACAACTGCATAATCAGGCAGACCTTGTAGTGGGAAGATGGTTTTATGATGCATGCATTCTATTTAATGCAGCAAACAGTTTTCATTTTCAAGCAATGGCAGATGCAATTGCTAACATTGGTCCAGGATACAAGATGCCCTCTTATCAGAAGTTGAGAGGGAAGATATTAGATCAGACCGTCATTAAAGTGCAGCAATATTGTTCGACTTTGAGACAGTCGTGGAAGGAAACGGGATGCACTATCATGACAGATGGATGGACCGATAGGCGAGGAAGGACATTGCTAAAATTTCTTATATATTATCCTAAAGGACTCATGTTTTTTAGATCTCTAGATATGTCAGAGGAGAGGCACACTGCAGAGATCCTACGACAGGAATTTGATAAGGTTATACAGGAGGTTGGGCTAGAAAATGTAGTCCAATTGATTTCAGATAATGCAGCTAACTACAAAGCAGCTGGGAAGGAGTTAGCTGATATTTATGGGACTTTCTACTGGACACCATGTGCAGCCCATTGTTTAGATCTCATCATCGAGGACATTGGTGAGATGGATGAAATAAAGGCAGCAACTAAGTGTTGCCAAGATATTACAAAATTCATTTACAACCATGCATTTGTTTTGTGTATGATGAGGAGATACACAGAAGGTGCAAAGCTTCTTTGCACAGCTACAACTCGGTTTGCAACAAACTTCTTCTCTGTACAGAGTATTGTGAGATAGAAACAAGCTTTAAAGAGAATGTTCTCCTCAGATGAGTGGCAACAATTTGCAGAGTTGCCTCAAAACAGAAGGAATAGAAAGTTGAATGACATTGCAGAAACAATTTTTATAAGTTCATTTTGGAATGCATGTGTTAGATTATTAAAAATTACCTATCTTTTAGTGAAAGTTTTGAGATTGGCTGACAGCGAGGAGAAACCATCTATGGGCTACCTTTATGAAGCCATGGACAAGGCAAAAGAAGCGATCAGAAATAACTTTAATGGAAAAAAGAGAGATTATGTGCCCATGTGAAAAATAATTGATAGTAGATGGAATAAACAATTGCATCAGCCTATTCATGCAGCAGCCTACTATCTAAACACATCATTCAGGTACTCAGCAACCTTCAAAAGGGACGGTGAGGTTAATCGAGGAATCATTGAATGTATCGACAGATTAGTCCCTGATGAGAGCATAGCAGATGCGATACATTGAGAGATAGAGATATATGATAATGCTCTTCACTTGATGGGTTTGCCTGTTGCAATTCGCAACCGTACTATGATGCGTCTAGGTAAATTGTTTATTTTCATATTTAAGTTTTATCTTACATTACTGTGGATTATGTCTATAATGTTTGTCTTTTTCTACAGATGTTTGGTAGAACAGGTTTGGAACTGATTATCCAAACCTTAAAGATTTTACAGTGAGAGTCTTAAGCCAAACCTGTAGTGCAACAGGTTGTGAAAGAAATTGGAGTGTTTTTTAACACATCCATACAAAGAAGCGCAACAGGTTGGAACACAAAAGACTAAATGATTTAGTTTATATTCGTTGTAACATGCGCCTTCGTGAAAGGTAATGTTGTATTACTTTCAAATTTTCAATTCAATATTGTTTAACTTCAATCTTTAATTGTTAATATTATTTACTAATTGTTTATCTTTGTTTGTCGTAGGCAATTAAAAAAAGTAAATAGAGAAGAAAGTCAGTTCGATCCAATAAGTTTGGATAATTTTGATATATTAGAAGATTGTGTTATGGAAGACACCGAAGAAAATGCCCTCCTAATTGAAGAAGACGTTGCTTGGATTAATTTGGAAGGAGCGCAACAACATCAAGAAGATGAAGAATTTGATTTCTAAGAAGAAGGTGTCGCTGATGATGAGGAGGAGGATCTGCAATAAGGAGAAGATGAAGATTATTTAGTTGATGATCCTTATTACAATTTGTAAGATGTAACTGTGTCTGTAATCTGTATTTCATTTTTTAGATTCAAAATATGTAAATTTGGATGCAATTATTCAATGTTGAATGCTCAGTCTGTACTGAACTTATAGTATATGAATTTAAAACAATTACCAGATTTTTCCTGAATCTTTCCTGATTTTTTTGATTTTTTCAGATTTTTACTAATTTTTTGTTTTTAATTAATTTTTTCATTATTTTAATATTAAAGTACGATACGATATGATATAATACGATACGCCCGTATCGCAGAGCCCAGCGATACATGGTACGATACGCGTCAAACAACACTGATTCCAATCACTAGGCTATTTTATACTCTCGATTTGTTCATGCTCAATTATATTTGAAGGATATCATCATCTCCTTTAGTATACTACAACAGATAGAGATTCACTTCTAGAAAAAAAGTTGTTACACTTGAACAAGCAATAAACAGATTCGTTTAACATCTCAAATGTCTAGCTCATTTTCGGCCAGGGAATGTGTAGCCAGATGTATGCAAACTAATCAAATAATGTAGGCTACTAGGCTTAGATTTAACGCATGCCCTTCTTGGTTGTAGCTAGCACTGTATGGCTCATTATAAAACTGTGGTATCTCAGATGTCAGCACCTCTAACCTTCCTACCACTAGCACTAAATATTCTAAGCAACAAACCGACCGGTGGAAGAAAAGGAAACAAAATGGCACCATAATGAATCAGATGCATAACACATTGACTAATTATGTATGCATTTAGTAGCGGTCTACCCGTCCAGATTCTTCTTTTATTTCTAAACCCTACTTGTTGCACTCAGTTCTAATCATCATTGACCAACTAAAGTACCTTTCTTCAAATATTCCCTTGAGAATCAACCTAACCCCCGTTAAGTACATTAAATATTTCTTCTTAGTCACTATATCGTCTCTTTATCCTAGAAACTAGGTGGTCTGTTTGCCAGACAAACTTGAGAACAAATGAACGTTCTTCATATAATTCCGTTTTTATTATTGACTAAAGAATACCAAAAATAGAAGGGAAGAAGATTAGAGGCGACCTAGCTTTTCCAACTTAATAGCATTAGCCAATCACCGAAAACAACCAGCAACTACAAGGCCAAGAACAAATAGACCGCAGAAGTATCTAACCCCCGACGCCAAAAATAACAAGCAGCTACCAGAATGACCAAAGCAAGTAAAACCTCAGAAACAAAGCCATTCACCTACAAGACAAAATTGACCAAACAAATTTGTTGAATGGCCAGAGAAGCTGAGAGCTCACGAAAATAAGGCATAATTTCTGGGGATAAACTGAACAATAAAATTCTATTGGGGCTTCATCGAGCACAAAGAAACGCTGAATCGGCTAGCAGATCCGATTGAGCTTGTAAATTGACAACCATTTTCAAATGCTACCACCAACCACTCATGGTTATATCTTCACCAAAACACACACAGACAGACACACGGATAGAGAGAGGGAGAGAGAGAGAGGTTGCAGGATCGAACCTCAGAGAGACAAATAGCTAATCATGATTCATGAGGAGCACCACCACCACAATCTGTGTGTGTCTGCGTCGGTAGCGCCGTGCAGAGCTAGTGATAGGCTAATCCAAAAACAAAGTCCATCGCCCCGTTGTGTTGCTGAGCATTTGCGTTTATAAAGCAAAAAAGAGAGAGAGAGAGAGAGTTTTCAAAAGGAACGCTGTCCATGTGCGTTTATAAAGATTGACAATCAAGCGACCACTTGGTCCTCATTTTTTGTGGGTCGCACCTTGCAGTCGTAGCTCTTCCCAGTGGTTCTATGCTCCCACCACATTCCATTTCCATAGCCGATCAAAATAGTCCAATCCCATGAAAAGAGTTGAACCGGCTTCGGAGTTCTCGGAAATGAAATAGTTTGGAGGAGCACCAAGCGCCTTTCAAATTTAGAGTTAATAACACGAATGTTGACATAGTCACATCACGTACTCCAACGTAGTTGTACTCAAACAATAACGCAATTAGTTCTTGCTATATTAGAAGAGAAAGAGGCTTAGAATTATAATCCTTGTTTATAAAGGAAAATAGGAATGGTTAAGATATCAAGTAACACAATAGGTTCTCGAGAATATGACTGTGTATCTTCTTGATGTATTTAAGAAGATGAAAAGACTATATTATGTCTACTCTTAAGAAAAGTAAAAGAAGAAAGAAAGGGAGATTGTATCATTGATTGTCCCTTTTCTCTAGGATTTTACAAAAACGCCAAATAACATGTCGAGTTTTTCAAATATGATTCCTCGTAACTCCTCACTTCTTTATACATATTACTTTTTTTGGTGCTATGCCGATTGGAGTTTGTCAACCGATCCCATAATCCATAAGATCAACTTAGAAGCATAAGTTTGTCTTCACACACTCAATGACATACTCCTTTATCAAATAAGTTTTTAATCTTTCAAAAGCTTTTTTGCAATTAGAATCCCAATCAAATTTTAACCCTATAAATACTCGAAAAATTTTCTCAAAAGATTTGATTTTTTAGAAATTTTGCCTTTTGAAGAAAAATTATAATTCTAGGTCTTTTAAGGGTTTTCAAATAAAGATACCTTGAATAAACTCATTTTCGCACCAAAATTTTATAGGAGCCTCAAAATAAGGGTATTTTGCAACCCTTAAAAAAATCCAATCTTGATAAAAATCTCAAAAAATGACTCATTTGCCCTGAAGGCCAAATGAGCATGATTCTGCTACTTCAAATGATTGCTTTCAAAGAAAGAATTATTTCAATTGATTTTCTTTAAAGGAACAAACGAAAATGAGACATTAAGAACCAAACCTACAAAATGTTTGTAAAATGTCAAATTTAGAAAATTACAAAAACCTTTGAAATCCAAAATAAATCAAATTCAAAACCAGACCTCAAAAACTCACTTGATCAATATAGTCTTACTCTTGACCCTACACCCAAGGGTTAAAGAGGTTTGAGACCCTACACCCATCAAAAGGGTTAAAATGGTCTAACACCCCACACCCAACAAAAGGTTAAAGTGGTTGAAACAGTAAAGACTAAACTCTCGGAGCGAAAGCAGGTGACCCATGTAAACAAAATGGGATAAAACTCAATATTTTCAAATATATCTCAAATAAAATGATTTTAAATAATCAAAAAGAAAATGTTTGAAACCATAAAATGAAATCTTACCTGAATCAAGCAGAGCAGGTGATCCCAAGACGTGCAAGGTTAATCTGGTTTGAGTCAAGGCTAAAATCCATTCAAGCCTCGAGTTGCAAGGACCTAGAAGGCAAGTCCAGCTCAAGTCAATTAAGAGACAATTTGCAAGTTGAAGCCCGATCCAATTCAAGTGGCTAACCAAAATTCAAAGTTTAAAGTCAAGTTGCAAGTCAAGGCCAAAGACCCAACAAGGGCTGAATCAGGCCATGATCAAGTCACGAGTGGACCGAGCCAAGCTCAAATGTCAAGATAGGTACTCAATCAAAATAAATCAAAGACAACATTAAAGCCACACTCCTACACCTAGACACGAGATGCAAGGATCAAGACTATAACCCAACAAAGCAATAAGGTGGGCTGCCTTAGGCCCTAACTGAACCAACCTAACCCCAACTTCACCCAAACCGACTCCCTTACACCCCTTTCGTTGCACCACCCAAGACCTAAACCTAACCCACACCCCTGAGCACCCCGCGCGCCCCCGGTTGTGCCTTGCTGCGCTCCGCGCGCCCCTCGCGCCTATAAACACCCCAAAATTTCTAAATTTCAAAAACTCTCAAAACTTCAAAAGCCATCCCAAGGCAAAAAGCAAGAAAAAGAGTGAAAATACAAGCCCATTCGAAGAAAATCCTGATAGGAGGCCAAAAGCGTAATTTGGGTCAAAAAGCAAAAGCAGCTCCAAAATGCATAAAGAGGTCAAGAACCTGATGAAGTCGACAGAAGTCCGAGACACGTCCCGTTAGAATGAAGAACAGAATCCGTGAGGAAATCTGAGATCGATATCACCAAGAACCGGCTAAAAGCAGAAACGGCGGATCGAAACAGATGCCAGAACGTCCTGAAAAGCAGATCAGTTGGAAAAAGGACTGGGGGAACACCCAAGCCAAGGTGGGGTTGCCGATGAACCAGAACCCGCTCAAAACCGATTGTGAAAAGCGCTAGAAAGGACTGAAAACAAAGGAGCAGAAGAGTTTGGATTGGATCTGGACCCAAATATCCAGATCCAGATCCAAATAGTATTTGGATTGAATCTGGATCCAAAATATCCGAGATCCGAGATCCAAACCCAAATAAATACTTGGACTGGATCTAAATCTCAAATATCCGAGATCTGAGATCCATATCCAAATAGTGTTTGGATCAGATCTGGATACCTAGACCCAAATCCAAGACCCACCTCATTTGTCTATAAATAGAGGTGAGGGGTCTCCAAAAAGGGGGGACGTGAAATCAAAAGGGGATGTCAAAATAGCGGATGCTATTAAGATTAAGCCTTTTGCTCAAAAACGAAATTGGCAACATTTCAAAAATCCTTGGCTTACAAGATTAAGCCTTATTCAAGATGTCAAAATATTTTCAATAGCAGATGCTATTAAGAAATAGAGCGATCTCGGTTGAATCGAGTAACCAAAGGGATAAGCTTTCCCCATTTTTACTCTCTCCAAAAAGGAAAATTGGCGAAATCCAAAAGAAAAAAAGGAAAAGGAGAATACAAAAACTCCTCCAAGAAGAGGTCTTCCCTTCATAAACAGGGAATACAAAAACTCCTCCGAAAGAGGTATTCTCTTTAAAAGAAAAGAGAGAATAAAGAAAAAATACTCCCAAAGGGAGACTCTCTATGAAAAAAAAGAAAAAGCCAAATCTCAAAAGAGTAATTTTCCAAACTCTTTGCCTAAAACCACGGGACGCTTTAGAAGGGACCGTGGTATCTCTTGCCCATATCCCCACAGCTTATCCCCAAGGAAAAAGGTTCAACTACGAAAATCCTAAAGTACGAATACAATCTACTTGTTTGGATTTCATTTTGGTTGAGAACTCGACTTTGTTTTGTAGGAAATGGAACTTTGAAATATTTTCCAAGATTTCCTATCCAAAAACCTCTACTTAGTAGTAGGTATTGAAACCTAAATAAAGGAAAGTATGAAAAATCGGAAGTCCTCTTCGATAAAAAAAAGGAGTTCCTTTTGAAAAAGAAGTTTTCAAAAACCCGCAAATGTCAAAAAGACAAATAGGTAGAACCTGCTTGGAGTAGACAACCTCAAAAGGCTCTCTCCAAACTCGAAAACCTGAAAATGTCAAAAAGACATGGGTAAAAACCTGCTCGAAGTAGTTAACCTAAAAAGGCTCTCTTCGGGCTCAAAAATTTTGCTCACTCATACATGCATTCAAAGAGTCATTCGTGCATGATCATACATAGGGAAATAGCTAGGAAAAGTCCCCTTTTGCTAAAAATCCCCTCCTGTGGTAAAAGAAAACAGGGTTTTTATGAAGTGAAGAATGGTGCATTCTCGGGAAAATTTGGGAGAAAAACCCAAAAAAGGAGTGTTTCTTTTTTGCCATTATCCAAATCAATTTGGATAATGCAAAAGAGGGGCATTTGTAAACACCCCAAAATTTCCAAATTTCAAAAACTCTCAAAACTTTAAAAGCCATCCCAAGGCAAAAAGCAAGAAAAAGAGTGAAAATACAAGCCCATTCGAAGAAAAGCCCGACAGGAGGCCAAAAGCGTAATTTGGGTCAAAAAGAAAAGCAGCTCCAAAATGCATAAAGAGGCCAAGAACCTCATGAAGTCGACAGAAGTCCAAGATACGTCCCATTAGAATGAAGAACGGAATCCGTGGGGAAATCTGAGATCGATATCACCAAGAACCGGCCAAAAGTAGAAACGGTGGATCAAAACAGACTCCAGAACGTCCTGAAAAGCAGATCAGTTAGAAAAAGGACTGGGAGAACACCCAGGCCAAGGTGGGGTCGCCGATGAACCGGAGCTCGCTCAAAACCGACTGTGAAAAGCGTCAGAAAGGACTGAAAAGAAAGGAGGAGAAGAGTTTGGATTGGATCTGGACCCAAATATCCAGATCCAAATAGTGTTTGGATTAGATCTGGATCCAAAATATCCGAGATTCGAGATCCAAACCCAAATAAATACTTGGACTGGATCTGGATCTCAAATATTCGAGATCCGAGATCTAGATCCAAATAGTGTTTGGATCAGATCCGGATACCCAAACCCAAATCCAAAACCCATATCCAAGACCCACCTCATTTGTCTATAAATAGAGGTGAGGGGTCTCCAAAATGGCCTCCAAGATCGGATCTTGGCTAAGAGCAGCGATCTTGGCCTCGAAATCCCTTCTCAAATCCTCAATCTCTTGTTTTTTCGAAAACCTCATAGAGTGAGAACTTGATGTGCATGAGCCGTGGCTAGATACCTCTTGGGAGCCTGGACTCGACATGCTTCAATATGCTTTTTCAAAATCCTAAGTATGAAAATGCAACAAACAAAGTTAAAAACACTTTCTTTGAAAATTTTTCATGAGGTTTTTCTACATGAACTGACTCTGCACAAGGCCCAGGTCCCAAACACTTACTCAAGCTAGTGAAGTAAGTTTTGAAATTTGACTCTATCGGGGCGACTGTGAGCAAGTGAGCTCTTTTCGTCGCAGACCTTCTTGCACCGATGCGCAAGGGTCAGTCTGTATGCTCGGCAAAGTCTTTAAATCAAACCTCTTTGAAAAATATCCGAAGTGTTTGTGCTTTGTTTGTACGATTGCAAGTTTTATTTCACGTGGGATTTGCACGTGCCTATGTCTTTCTTTTTATGCTTTTTAAGACCAACTAGGTGTGTGTACAAGTGACCTAAGTTGGGCGATTTTTGCACGGAAGTGTGGGGGCTTGCTTTGATGCAATATGCGTCCTAACTCGTGGTATGACGAATAAGCAATGCAAACTCACACAACTCCAAAGGGAAAACCCGAATTGAAAGACAATGCTTAAGGGAAATGACTTAATGTAAATTGCAAAAGAGAAATATGGATATATCTTAAGAGTGGAAAGGCTCAATTGTGTTAGTGTATGCCGTGTATAAATGGAAAGACTACTCACACAGCTGAAACTTAAAACCCAAATCTTAAAGACATAGCCGAAGGGAAATACTTATAATATATATGGGCCCGAAGGTTGCCAACGTGTGCATGGGTGTTGTGTGTATATGTAAAGACAACTCACACGACTTGTAATGTAAACCCAAATAGAATTGTAATATGGCCCTTACTAGGGTCTTGGGAGTAAGAGCGAAAGCTCAATGTGTGTGAGTGTAGAATTGAAAGACTACGCACACAACTTGAATTAAAACACCCAAATGAAATTGCAATACGGCCCTTACTAGGGTCTTGGGAGTAAGATCGAAAGCTCAATGTGTGTGAGTGTGGAATTGAAAGACCACGCACACAACTTAAATTGAAACACCCAAATGAAATTACAATATGGCCCTTACTAGGGAATAAGAGCGAAAGCTCAATGTGTGTGAGTGTAGAATTGAAAGACAACACCCACGACTTAAGTTAAAACCCACGCAGCTGAGTATATATAAGTATAACTATATGTTAGGGGCTGGTTAGGCCCGTGTGTGTGCCAAAATAGTGTGCAGCTAAGAGCAGAATGGCTTAAGTGCACGTGTGTGTTGGTGTGCCAAACCACATTATTACAATCGGGGGGAGACAACGCTTCATTATTACAACCCCGTATCAAATTTAATTAAATGTAAGCAAGTTCATATCAAGGACCGAATTAGGCACTTACATGTAGCTGGTCCGTGCTCAACTTGCTTGGCTTTGGCCTAGTGAGTCGCCTTGGACAGCCGAAGGGGAGCTCCTTGGATGTAGGTTGGCGGCAGGTAGGAAGCTAGTCGGGTGGAGTCCTTGATGCTGGCCGGGGGATGGAGTGGTTAGGTGCGACAGGTTAGGGTGATGTTGGGGCTGGGAAGTGGGTAACTAAGGGAGAAGGTCCAGCTAGGAGCTAAGGTGGGTGGTGCTAAGGAAAGGTAGTGGATTAAGGGAGGATGGTGCTGGTGCAGCCGGGTGGATGAGTGGTAGGTGGATGTTGTCCTAGCCGGCTAGTGATGGAGGGAAGGTGTTGGTGGTGGCGAGAGATGGAGGGGAGATGGTGGATGAAAAGGATGAAGTACTAACCGGGAGGAGGTGGTGCTGGGGGATGAAGGTGGTGCTGGCTTGGTGGTGGAAGAAGATGGCAGCCAAAGGTGGAAGGTGCGGGAGTTTGGTTGAAGCGAAGAGGTGGCAGCCGGGTGATGAAGTGGCAGTGGAAGTGGGGAAGGTGGCAGCTGGTTGATGAAGTGCCGGTGGAAGTGGTGCAGCTGGGAGGGAGTGAGGGGGGATGTGAATGGAAGAGAGAGGGTCAAACCCGCAAGAGAGGAGGGTTTTTATAGGCCAAAAGGGGTTGGGTCGGTTGGGGTGGTATAGGCTAGATATTTGTAATAAGGTGGGCTTGGGGAGTGGTTTAGGGTAGGTCGGTTAGGGTGGCTGTTTGGTGGTTTAGGGTAGGTCGGTTAGGTGGGCTGGGACTTAGTGGTTAGTGGTTAGGGGTTTAATTAGGTTTGGGTCAGGTTTAGGGGAGAGTGGCTAGGTGAGGTGGGTTAGCTTAGGGCTAGGTTTTAGGAATCTCCCCTTGGCGCCGGTCCATGGACCCAGTTGCAGCCCTGTCCAAGTTGGTGCAGCCCCAGGTTAGGTGTAGGTGCATACAAGCTCAAACCCACACTCTAGGCTAAACCCACAAGGTTAACCCACCCTTGACCAAAAGTCAAGCCTACCAACTTTCTCACTCATACTTTATCACCCCTTTTTCTCTCTCTACCCAAGCTTTTCACGTGAAATATCTGTAGGCCCCACCTCCATTTATGAGAAGGTGATGTGGGCCATGGATGTAGATATTGGATTTGGATCTTTAGATCCAAATCCAAATGCATGTTGGGTTTGGATCTGGATATATATGGTCCAGATCTGGCCCAAATCTGATTTTTTGATTCTTTCATGGTGTTTTGAAACAGATGGTTTGTGCGGGGCCTGACTGCATTAGTACTCCGTCTTGCGTTGGGTCTTCGCCAACATTGTCGTCCGCTCTTCTTCTCACATTTCGGAGTTCATTTTGAATAAATTGCTGATATCTGGGGCTTGGATGTCAAAGAATCTGGGGATGATTCTGATACAAGAGTTGATGTGCCGGGCTTGAAATATGCTCTGGGTCCGGGCTCTCTTTTGCCTCTTCGGTCTTGCTTTTTGGGGTTTCAAAACACCTTTTTAAGGTTTTAAAACTATATGTATACATTTTTAAAACATATATACAGGTTCAAAGTATGTACAGGGTTGTGTGGAAGGCTCTTGGGTTTCCAGACTCAAAATAGCCCTTTGGAGCTGCTTTTGCAAAACTAGGTATATATGAGAAAATTATGGGATTTTGGGGTATTTACAGATGCCCCTCTTTGGCATTATCCAAATTTATTTGGATAATGGCAAAGACGACAACACCCCTTTCGATGTCTCCCTAGATCTATCCACGAAAATATGAGATCGTCCCAATTTTTGAGCAAAATCTCTCTTTTAAACCTAGTAGGAGGAGATATCACGCCAAAGGGAACTTCTATGGTTTCTGGTCCTAAACGGGATCATGTTATGCAAGTGTTCATGCGTGGATATGCACATGCATGTCATGGATGAGACGCCAAGTAGGGTGACCTCCTAGAGACCAGATGGCATGGTCGAACTTTTGAGACTTACGAAGGCCTGCTGCTCTAAGTGAGCGGGTCCTATGTTGCTCGATGTTCGATTTTTCAAAATCTATTTACAAAAGGGAAAACCGCTTTTAGCCTCAATCCAAAGGATCTCAAGCTCTTCGCATTTGCCTTTGCTTGAGTCTTGACACTCGCTAATCTAGCGGAGGTTTTATAAGAAAATAAGCTATATTTCAAAATTCCTATGCCTTACTCTAAACGTCGAATTCTCAAACAAAATGAAATTCAAGTAAGTAAATCCTATTTTTACTTTAGGATTCCTCGAAATGAACCATGTTTTACTTGGGATAAGCCAGGGATGGGAAAGAGATACCACGGTCCCTTCTGAAGCATCCCGTAGTTTGAGGCATAGAAGGTAGAAAACTGTACTTTTTGAGCTTTTTGGCCTTTTCTTCCTTTTTTTCATAGAGGGTCTCCCTTTGGGAGTATTTTTTCTTTAATCCCTCTTTTCTATAAAAGAATCAAATTTTCTTTTTGATTCATGTTTCTTTCTTTGGAAAAGAGATCTTTGGTGGGGATTTCCCTTTGTTTTTGGCCATATTTTCCTTTTGGAAGGAGAAGAGAAGAGGGGAGGACTTATCCCAAGGTCATACTCGATCCATTCCAGATCAGCCTATTTAGAAATAGCACGTACTACTTGCAAGTATCTTGCTATATTGAACTAGGCCTTTCTTTGTCAGAAGAATGATTTTGAAATGTAACCTCGTATTTGAAAAACTCCACTCTTTCATAAGTGCGGATTCTCTCGCTCAGGGTCACACAATTTGCCTTTGAACCCTACTTTCGAAGTTTCAAAGCAGTTATCTCTAAGGATTTTTGAAAACTTGAATTTAACTTAAACCCTACACATAATACTTCTTCAAGTATTGAATATTGATAGGATCTGCTAAATTCCTACCTTCGACATCGATCAACCAATATGAGTTGTTCGTGGTGGTTGCACGCACAACATAGGGTCCATCCCACTTGGGGCGCCACTTTCCAAGTGGATGTGGGCCACAATAGTGGATGATTTTCAAAACCAGATCTCCCACTTCAAAGTGGCGAGGTCTCATATGTTTGTCATAATGTCAGGCTATCCTTTGCCGGTATGCATGAGCATGATCCATAGCAAGGAGTCGCCTCTCATCTAACAAATCTAGTTCGGCCATCCTAGCATGCTGAAGCGTCTCTAGCGGGAGGTCGAGTGCAATGGATGTATGTAATGAATGCAATTGTGTATGAATGGGAAGAATGGCATTTGTACCATAGACCAACTCAAATGGTGTGGCATTCGTGGGAGTCCGGATGGAAGTCCTATAAGCCCATATGGCTTCATCCAGCTTCTCGTGCCACGTCCTACCCTTCTCTAAAGTCTAATCAATTATACTAATGAGAGTCTTATTCGTGGCTTCGGCTTGGCCGTTGCCTTGAGGGTAGTAGGGCGAGGAGAAGTGGTGAATTATGCCATAGGTGTTGCACAACTTAACCATCCACTCATTTTTGAATGGGGTGCCATTATCGGACACAAGGTCTCTTGGAACACCAAATCGAGCCAAGATATTTCTCCTTATGAAAGCCACCACATGTTGCCCTTGTACGTTAGTCAGAGAGGTGGCTTCGACCCACTTGGAGAAGTACTCAGTGGCTGCTAAAATGAACCTATGCCCATTCGATGCCTTTGGAAATATGGGGCCTACAATATCAAACACCCACATGGTAAATGGCCAGGGGTTGACCACGGAATGCAATGAAGATGATGGGATATGAATGGCGTGCCCATGCACTTGACATGGATGACACTTTCTAACATGATCGTGGCAATCCTTTTTCAGGGTGGGCCAAAAATAGCCCGCTCTAAGTATTTTCATTGCCGTCATGTTGGCATTAACATGACCTCCACATTCTCCATCATGGAATTCATGCATAAAAGTCTTAGCCTCCTCTAAGTCGACACATCTTAGTAAGATGCTGGTAAAACTCTTTTTATACAAAACCTCACCCAAAATCATGTATCGGGTAGAAAGTTTTTGGATGAATGCCTTATCTTTGGATGTGGCATCCTTAACGAATCCCCCATTTTCTAGAAAACATTTGATGTCATAGAACCAAGGTTTTTCAACAGAATCTGGATTATTTTGGAAAATATCCAAATCGTGTGTGGATGGAGTGGGCGCATGCCATATTTCTAAGGATCGGGTTCCCAAAGTGGGATCGACCTTTAGGGCTGAACCCAAGGATGAGAGGGCGTCGGCAATGCCATTATCCTCTCTTCCTAGGTGTGTGAGTGTACACGATTGGAATGACTCAACCAATCGAGTGGCCAACTCATGATATGGAAGAAGCTTTTCGTTTCTAACTTGCCAAATTTTCAAAACTTGGTTTATAACAAGGAGTGAATCTCCAAAGGCCTCGATGCGTGATGCCCCTAGAGTTTTCGAAATCCTTAAGCCTTGTATGAGTGCTTCATACTCAGCTATGTTGTTGGAACATTCGAAATCTAGGCGAATTGCTTTGGGGATCTCTGTAAACACCCCGAAATCCCATGAATTTCTCAAATCCATCTGGTTTTGTAAAAGCAGCCCCAAAGGGCTATTTTGGGTCTGGAAACCCAGGAGCCTTCCAGACAACCCTGTATATATGTTTTAAACTTTATATTTCAAAAATACATGATATGGCTTTTGAAAACCTTTTAAAACACGTTTTTGAAACCCTGAAGCAGCTTGGCCCCATCCAGACAGGACCAGGAGAGCTAAGGAGAGCCCGGAACCGGAGCACATGTCAAGCCCAGCACAACAACTCTCGTATCAAATCCACACCCCCAGGATCTCGAACGTCCAAGACCCTGTTATCAGCAAAACATTGTTTGAAGTCATCTTCGGAGGGCGAAAACAGAGACGGACGATCATGTTGGCGAAGACCCAACGCAGACGGAGCATTGATGCTGTCAGGCCCCGCACAAACCGTTCGTTTCGAACATAGTTCGAAGGAGTCAGAATTCAGTTTGGATCAGATTTGGACCATATATATTCAGATCCCAATCCAAACCCATGTATGGACTTAGATTTGGATTTGGATCCAAAGATCCAATCTAATATCCATATCCATGGCCCACATCACCTTCTCATAAATGGAGGTGGGGCCCACTTGAATTTCACGTGGGATTATGGGCATGAGAGAGAGTGGGGGTGGATAAGATCAAGTGTGTGTTGTAATTAAGCTTGACTTATGTGTCAAGTTTGGGATTAATCATGTGGGTTAGCCTAGTTAAGTGGGTTTAAGCTTGTAATTAGCCAAAACCTAACCTAGGGTTGCACCAACATGATGTGGTTAATGTCCATGGGCCATGCAAAGGGAGCTCCTTCACCTAAACCTAACCCAAAACACCTAATCCTAGCCTTCCACCCTAATCCGACCCTAATCTGAGCCTAATCACCTAACCCACTTCCCTAATCCCGGCCTAATCCCAACCTAATCACCTAACCCACTTCCCTAATCCTTCCCTAAACCTAGGTTAATTTCCCTAAACCTAGCCTAATCCTAGCCTAATCACCTAACCTACCTCACTAAATCTCACCCTAAAACCAACCCACCTAGCTAAACCCTAAACCTCTAAACCACCCCTAGTCCACAACCTACCCAAACCACTTGTATTTAAAATATCTGGCCCTACCCTTTCCAGCCCACCTTATCACCACACCACCCTACCTAAACCACCTAACCACTACCCCAAAACTAGCCCTAACCGACCTAGCCCAACCCTATATAAACCCCCCCCGTTGGGGCGGGTTTTTCCCAACTAGAAGCCCCACCTTCCACCAGCCGGGTCCTCCACTCTCCAGCCCAGCCTTGCTCCACTTGCCCCACAACCCGCCACCACCTGCGCCACTACCTCCTAGCCGAGCACCACCACCACCACCACACCGACCGAATCCCATTCTGTGCATCCTAATCACCCGGCTGCTCCCCTTCCATCCGCCACCACCTCCCATCATCCAGTTAGTACACTCCACCTTACTCCTTTACTCCCTCTCCACTCTCAATCACCCAAACCCCTACCATATCACCCTAACACCAGCCATTCCACTTGCTGCCACCATTCCCACTCGGCCAGGCCATAACCACCCTAACTACCCGCCACTACCTAGACACCTTAACTCCATTCGGCCACCCTATCCGACTCCCTAAGACCTGCCCATATCACCCCACTACACCCACTACACCCACTACCACCTGACCCCTTCTCCTAGCTAGTTCCCTTCCCTTACACCACTCCTAACCACCCTAGCAACCCGCTGTAAACACCCGAAATTTTTTTCAAGTATTTTCAAAAACTCCTAAATTTTGAAGGCCAATTTAAAGCCTTTATGAACCTTTAAATTCAAAATCCCCAAATTTTAAAGTTTAGACCTTTTGGGAGATTATTTCAAAATAAAGGTTTTAAATCCAAATAGCCCATGAGTTTCGAAGCAGGCGGAGACCCAATCCAGGCCTCGATTCTCGGAAAGAAGATAAAGTGTATCAAGATACGGATCAAGTTAAATCAGATTGATTCCCAAAAGTGGAGAAGATTGAAGCATATCAAGTTCAAATTCAACAACTTATCCAAATGGAAGGTCAAGACCGATCAAATCCAAGTTTGTCCGATGGGGCCAACTTGGAACCAAGACTCGAGGCCATGGTCACAAGCTCATTCAATTATAGAAGATTTCAAGTGTAGCTCAAAAGCAAGAGGTGGGAGCCGAATCAAAGAAAGAAGCGAATTCAAGTGGGTCGAAGTTTAAAGAAATCAGCCCAAACAAAACATGTTGCACATTGTAAGGTTGTTTAAAACCAACCGCATGCTCTAGGGCTACACCAAGCCATGGCACCTATACCAGCCCATACGGGCTGGTCCGAATCGACTCAATGAAGAACTACAAGAAGCCGGTTTGGAGCGGATCAAATCCACCAAGCTAAAGCTCCAACCCGCCCCACAAGAAGCCACTAGAACCAGCCCCCCTTGGCCTATAAAAAGGCCCAAGAGGGGGGGTGGGTTCCATAACTTGCATAACTTGGAGAAGAGAGAGAAGAGAGAGAAGGGAGAGAAGAGAGAGACCTTGGGTGGTGTGTGCTAGACTAGGTGCAGAAAATTTCAGCAAAGGGGGGACGTTTTCTAGTGAAGGGGAAGCTAGGTGAGAGCTTGTAGGAGTTAAGAAGGAAGGCCATCAAGAGGAAGACCGGCTTCATCATTGAAATCCGGTCCTTCGCATCCAAAACTCGTGTAAGACCTTTCTTACTTAATCTAAGTTTCATTCCCTTCCATTCAATTCATTAAATGGGGTTGTATTAATGGAGTTTCATCTCCCCCCGAGTTGTAATAATCTAGCTTTGCTGCCATTTCAATTTCGTGGATGAAACACTATACACCCACATGCACGCCAAGTGTTTGCTTTAATGCTTCTCCCTTCCTATATGCTATATACCCTCTATACTTCTAACCCCCTCTATGTCTAAGCTATAAAGTACTTCCCATTCATTTATATTCCAGCAAATTTGCTTTAAGGGTTGTTGCATTTTAATTTCGGGTGGGTTATGCATCATTACATTTATAAAACAGAAAACCGGATTTCAGCATCTCTGCATATGTCTGTTTCTGTAATTTTGATTTTGTGATGCTTACTCCGATTGTCTTGAAATTTGGCACACTGATTCCACACACATTGGGACACTCTGTATAAAATTGGCAAGATTTTAGGGCCGCTCAGCCACGTAATAAAAGCATATTAAGAACGACCAGATTTCTGCACCACTGTTTGCACAGTCGGATTTCCTGAAACAGAGGTTGGGTAAAAGTCCCATATCTCTGTCCACAGGAGTCCAAATTGGTTGATGTTTGATGCGTTGGAAAGCTAACATCCATAGCTTTCCAGCAATATCAAAATCATTAAAATCGGAGTTCTGAGCAGAGAGATACAGACTCATCTTTGAGTTTTTGTATTTCTGAAACAGAGCTGTTCCGAGCCAGTGAGGTGGTCTGAGTAGATTATTTGTTTCTGATTCAATACTACTCCAAATGCAGATTTGAAAAAGGCTACAGTCTCTCCACACTACCAGCTTTGTCTGGTAAAATTTTGATAATTTTTGGAAGTCTGTAACGCCTTGAAAACTCCCCTAGAAAATAGCTCTGAAAACAGAATTCTCTGTTTTCAGCAACTTGTGTTTTTCCAAGTATTGAATCCGAGTGCACAAGTTCAACAAATTTTTCAAAGACACTTGTTTATGTAAAAGGGAATCATATTTGCTGTAAAATGAAATTCCTAAGCGCTCAACGCTGACCCTTGAGCATCGGCTCAAGAAGGTGTGAGTGAAAAGATCCCGCTTGCACACAATCGCTTAGAAGTCTTACAAACATTTGCTAGTTTTGAACTAGCTGGCACGCTCGCGCAAGCGTAGGGGTGGAAAGTTTCATTTCAAGTTTGTTTCATAAACTTTGAAAAGAGAATTTTCATGTCGCCACCATCAAGTCCTCCTAGTCGGCCACTCCAACCGACTGTGATTCCATTCACCCACCCTAGCAACCCGCCAACCTTAGGTGATCCGTTAGACCTTCCCTTAGGTTCACCCTTTGCACAACCTACCCTAACACTACACCCTTCCTAGTGACCTTACTTAGGCCTTTTAGCCCAACCCACCAAAACCAGCCCCTCTCAAGCCGCCGGCCATCTTCAAAGCGCCTCTTCTGCGCACCAAGGATATCCGGCCAGCACCTCCCTTTGCCGTTCAACTCCGCAGAGCTCCCTTTTGCAGCCCAAGGCGAAGGCCAAGCCCACGCTCAAGCAAGGCTTCTTCAGACCAGCTATTAGTAAGTGCCTAACTCGGTCCTTAGTTGTATACTTGCTTAAAATTCAATTCGATACGGGGTTGTAATAACGGAGCATAGTCTCCCCCCGCTTGTAATAACATGGCTTGGCACACCCACACACGTGCACTCTCTTAGTTGTGCACGATTTTGAATACACACGGGCCTAATCAGCCCCTAATACATAAATACATACATATACTTTAATTTTCGTAGGGTTTTGCTTAAGTTGGGTGTGTTGTCTTTCAATTCAAGCACTCACACACATTGAGCCTTCGCTCTTATTTGAAAGACCCAAGTAAGGGCCGACCTATACTATTTGGGTTTTCATTTCATGTTGTGTGTGTAAGTCTTTCAATTCAAGCACTCACACACATTGAGCCTTCGCTCTTATTTGAAAGACCCAAGTAAGGGCCGACCTATACTATTTGGGTTTTCATTTGATGTCGTGTGTGAAAGTCTTTCAATTCAAGCACTCACACACATTGAGCCTTCGCTCTTATTTGAAAGACCCAAGTAAGGGCCGTGTTATACTATTTGGGTTTAATTTCATGTTGTGTGCGTAGTACTTCAATTCAAGCACTCACACACATTGAGCTTTCGCTCTTATCCCAAGACCTTAATCAAGGCCATACTGCAAGTTATATTTGGGTTTCATTTCATGTCGTGTGTGTAAGTCATTCAATTCAAGCACGCACCCACATTGAGCCTTCGCTCTTATTTGCAAGACCCGAGTAAGGGCCCATATACATACTGTATATACATATCTCCCTTCGGCACTTACATTACAAGTCATTTCCCTTCGGTTATTTCCCTTCGGTCATTTCCCTTCGGTTATTTCCCTTCGGTTATTTCCCTTCGGCATTGTCTTTACATTCGGGTTTTCCCTTTGGAGTAGCGTGAGTTTGCATTACATCTACGCCATACCACGAGGTAGGACGCATATTGCATCGAAGCAAGCCCCGTATTCCCGCTCAAATTCACCCATGTAGTGGAGTGTTCATAACACACAAACTAGGTGGCCCATAAAGGGATAAAAAGAAAGACTTAGGCACGTGCAAATCCACGTGATCTAAAATTTGCAATCGTATCTAAAAGACCCGAATTAGACACCTCGAACCGCTTCGTAGGCTTTCTATCCCAAAAACTCGATTTTTCAAAGCGTACAGACTGACCCTTGCGCATCGGTGCAAGAAGGTCTGCGACGACAAGAGCTCACTTGCTCACAGTCGCCACGATTAGAAGTCAGTTTAAAATATATCTTCGCTAGCTTAGGTAAGCTAGCTGGCACACCCTGTTTACACAAATAGGCCTTAGACACACGAGAGGATCCGCTCCAAGCCCTGAAAAAGGCAAAGAGGCGGGGATTTTCGCCGCGTCTACAATCTCACCCTTTTCAGGGGATATGAGGATGATCCCAACACCAGCCCCTCGTTGGTTTCGTGCCCCATCGAAGTGCATCTTCCACACTTGGTTTTTGAAAGAATTTTCCAAAATGTGGTTTTGAAATTGGTTTTGCAATATGCGTCCTCCAGGGGGAACTCAACCACGTAGTCAGCTAGGGCTTGCCCCTTAATGGAGATCTGATGATGGTATTTCAGGTCATACTCCATTAGAAGGAGTTGCCATTTGCCCAATCTACCAGTGAGAATGGGTTTTTCGAACAAATGCTTGATCGGATCAAGCTTGGACACTATCCAGATCTCATGATCTAGGAAATAGTGTCGAAATTTCTGGTAGGCCAAAACTAGGGCCAAGCACGTCTTCTCCATGGCTTGGTAATTCCTTTCGTAAGCCAAGAGAGTTTTCGAAATATAATAGATGGCATACTCCTTGTGGGTGTCATCCTCGTATTGAGCTTATAAAGCTCCCAAGGCATTCGCATGCACAAAAATGTAAAGCAAAAGAGGTTTTCCTTGCTTTGGAGGATTTAAAACAGGGGGATTAACTAGGTATGCCTTTAGTATTTCAAATGACTTTTGGCAGTCGTCATCCCATGAAAATTTTGTGCCCTTTCTCAATAATTTGTTGAAGGGTTCGCATCTAGTCGCTAGGTTTGAGATAAACCTGCGAATGGATTGCAATCGACCTTGGAGGCTACGAATCTATGTGAGATTCGAGGGTGGAGCCATGTGTATGATGGCTTGACACTTAGATGGGTTGACTTCTATACCCCTTTGGCTCACCATAAAGCCTAAGAGCTTTCCGGACTCTACTCCGAACACACATTTATGAGGGTTTAGCTTTACTTTGTAAAGTCTAAGCCTTTTGAAAATCTTTTGTAAGCATTCGATATCAGCGCATCGAGTTTTGGATTTTGCCAAGAGATCATCCACATATACCTCTACGAGCTCATGAATCTGATCATGGAAGATCGTGGTCATAGCTCTCTGATATGTGGCACCGGCATTTTTCAAACCAAAGGGCATGACTGTATAGCAGTACGTGCCCCATGGGGTTGTGAAAGCGGCCTTACCCTGATCTCGTGGGCTTAGTTTGATTTGATTATACCCTGAATAGCCATATATAAACGAAAACATTTCGTGATTTGCAGTACTATCGACTATCAAATCTATGTTTGGTAAAGGATAGTTATCCTTTGGAGTGTCTTTATTCAAGTTTCTAAAATCGATGCATATTCGAATCTTCCCATTGGTTTTTCGAACAACAACGATATTGGATAACCAATCAGAATACGCAATGGGTTTTATAAATCTGGCTTTTAACAGATCTTCTAAACCCTCTTTGACTTGTGCGTGTACATTCGGATGTATTTTCCTAAGCTTTTGCTTTATGGGTTTCACATCCGCATCTAAGGGAAGATGATGTTCGACAATACTAGGGTCTATGCCCGGCATGTCTTCATACGTCCATGCAAACGCATCTAAGTAGGTTTGTAGAAATGCAATGAATGCTGATCTTTCATGCTCATGCAAACATGCGCCTACCTTAATGAGTTTGGGCTTGGAATCACTCCCTAGGTTTACCTCTATGAAATCTCCTCCTACTGAATTCGAAGGCTTTTCAAAATCGAGAATTTTATGAAATTCTGGGAGCTCAAAAGTGGGATCTTCCTCAAGGGGATCCACTTCGGGCCTTCGATCATTCTCGTGGTTTATAGATCCTAGGGAATTTTATGCATGGATTTTCAAAAGACCTGGTTTTACACTTGGAATTTCTATTGATTTCGAAATTTTTGGTCTGGTTATACAGACAACGTTTCTTTCAAAATCCTTTCCTTTTTCCAAATCCTTACCAGGAGCAGCTATGTACAAAATCTTTTTGGAATTTTGTAAATTTTCAATTTTTTTGTTCTTTTGTAAAACGAGTACTTTGGAAACTATACAAACTACTCTTTTTTTGAGTTTTTGATTTTCCAATGTTTTTGGCTTTTGTAATTTTTCCATTTTTTGGATTTTGAAATTTTCAAATGTTTTTGTATTTTTGATAAAGGGATCTTCCATCATACCTAAAAGGGAAAACACTACAGGTTAGACTCTGAATAGGAGATCTAAATCATAGGTTTCTTCTAGGGTAGGTTCTAGGGCACCCTTGACCCAGGTGGTCATAGGGGGTGGTTCTGGTGGTATTCTGGGAGTATAGCCGATCCCGTATCAGCTTGGATTGACCCTAGGCAGTATGGGTTCTAGGAGACCCTGATTTTGTGTCCCTAGACTCTTATATGGCAAATAACCCATGTTTAACAGCATGTTCCATGATTTTTTGTTTTTAGAGAATGTTTGATATAAATCGTGGTCCTGGAACTTGCTGTCATCTATGTTGTGTACATAGCACTTTTTGTCTAGGGGTTTGGAAATAAGGAGTTCTTGGGTTTTCCCGGAATGGTCAGAACTTTGAGGGGGCCAGCCTTGGGTGGCCCCTTCACATATACGACCTTCCTAGGGTTGTATAAGGTGAGCCTTGGTGGCTCGAGCATGGTTTGCCCCAATTTTACCTTGTGGGTCTGGGAACTTGACAAGCAAGGAGAATTTATGACCCCTTGAAGTTGAGGGTGACTCTCTCTTAGGATCACTATGACTTTGTCCCTGAAAGGGATCTTGACACACATATGGAAGGTGGATGGCACAACGCACAAGCTGCGTATCCAGGGCCTTCCCAACAACAGGTTATAATGGTGGTGGATGTTCAGGACATGGAACACCCCCATGTGTGCTATCCCTCCCGTTTCCATGGGGAGTTCGATAGATCCTAGTGGTCTAGACGCATTCCCATCGTATCCAGTGATGACGATGGGACTTGGATTCACTGATGTCAAGGTGACTCCGATTTGGTTCGCCACATGAAGTGGAAGGATGTTGAGTCCTCCTCCCCCATCAACAAGGCACCTATCCAGAGAGTGGTTATTCAGAACCACCTCGATATGTAGGGCTTGGTTATGGGACTCGTAGGGTCTTTCTACACTGTCTTCCAAGAATACGATGGGTGTTTTTGCTCCTATGGAGGCCACTTGTTTGGACAAAGGTTCTGGGGTAATGTTTGAACTAACCCTTCCTCTCTCTAGAATTTTCTCTAACACTAGTCTATGCCTAGGCGAAGTTTGTATTAGCTCTAGGATGGACATATTGATAGAAATCTTTGAAAGATGGTTTTTGAAGTCATATACCTTTAAAACAACATTTCCTTTGTCCGTTTTTGGCGAAAATCTAGGAATACATGCTTTTGAGGGGCCAGGCACACTGACCACCTTTTTAGCACTTTGCAGATGTGGGGGTTGGTAGATCCTCCTGGATCTTGTCACCTCCCCCACAATCAACCTAGGTTTCGCACTTAACATGGCTGTAATCGAGAGATTTTGAGCACCTTGAATGATTAAAACTAGTTTAACCGGGACGGAACTCTTGGTGGTCCCCAGATGACTACTTGGGTAGGTTTTTTATAAAGTATGAGAGTAGATGCACAAGTAGACAAACCAGACTCACATGCATGCACTAGACTCTTCGAAATCGTTAGAGCACATACCTCTTTTCCCTTCCCACTGGTACTTGCGTGCTTGGGGAAGGGTTCTTTGAAGATAACTTGGGTAGGCTCAGGTTCTTCAGCGACCTGGAGCCCACCTTCTGCTATCAAGTTCTCAATTTTATTTTGGAGGGAGAAACACCGCCTTGTATCATGGCCTTTGAGCCGATGATACTTACAAAATTTATTTAAAAATCCCCCCTTCGAAGTGACTCCCTCGGAAATCTCAGGGAGTTCAATCATGCCTTGGGCAAGTAGGAGGTCTAGGACCTCCGATACAGGTTGCTTTTCAAAATTTCTTGAAGCACTTGCTGGGCTTGGATCCACCCGGACATTGTTGATTTTATGGGGTTTTGCCCCTTTGTCCGCGGTGGGTAGCCCATAAGTGTTGGGCTTCTCCAAGCGAGTTTTCAAAATTGGATTTCCTTTCCATAAGTGATCATACACCCCTTTTTTCAAATTTGTTTCGAAAATGGATGCTTTCTTTATTAACTTATGGAAAGTTGAGATTTCGTGAAGCAAGAGAAGGGTTTTCAACTCGTTTCTAAAATTATCCAGGATGAGCATGACTGCACATCCTTCAGATATTGGCTCTCGCACTTGATCTAGGAGAGACCTTCAACGAACGATGAACGTATGCACGTCCTCGTTCACACCTTGTTTTGTATCCCTCAAGGTGTTTAAAGTTGGCGTGACTTCTACGTTATGCGAGAATCTCTGCATAAAGTAGTTCGCTAACTCTTCAAAAGTTGCGAACTGGCTAAGATCGTAAGAAGCCAGCCATTTGGCAGCTGTGTCCTTGAGGGACAAAGGGAACCAATACACCCACTTCATCGAGTCCTTCTTTTTCTTATGGGCTCGACGGGAGAAAAGCTGCAAGTGAGACCTAGGGTCTCCCATGCCATCATACCAATGAAAGTTCGGTATTTCATCGTCACTGTTTGTTTCATAGTCCACAGGCAAGAAATCAGATAGGGCGTAACTTCTTTTCTCTTTATTTTGCCCTCTCAGCAGCTGTTGTAGGGCTTTACGGTCCTTGTGTGTGAAGGACTCGTGGTATTGGTAACCTTCCATTGCCGAAGTCTCTTTTTGTTTGAGAGGTTTTTCAATTTTTTTCTTGGCCTTTGGTTCGCCGTTTGACGAACATGAATCGCCTACTTTAGCCTCTTGGCTAAGAACAACGATCTTGGCCTCGAAATCCCTTCTCAAATCCTCAATCTCTTGTTTTTTCGAAAACCTCCTAGAGTGAGAACTTGATGTGCATGAGCCGTGGCTAGATACCTCTTTTGAGCCTGGACTCGACATGCTTCAATATGCTTTTTCAAAATCCTAAGTATGAAAATGCAACAAACAAAGTTAAAAACACTTTCTTTAAAAATTTCTCATGAGGTTTTTCTACATGAACTGACTCTGCACAAGGCCCAGGTCCCACCGAGCGTGCCAAATCTATAAACACGGAAAATTCCCACTTCTGGTTTTTGGGCCTGAAGTGAACCTTTTCATGTGTCTAAGTCATTTTTGTAACAAAAAGGGCGTGCCAGCTAGCTTACTCAAGCTAGCGAAGTAAGTTTTGAAATCTAACTCTATCGAGGCGACTGTGAGCAAGTGAGCTCTTTTCGTCGCAGACCTTCTTGCACCAATGCGCAAGGGTCAGTCTGTACGCTTGGTAAAGTCTTTAAATCAAACCTCTTTGAAAAATACCGAAGTGTTTGGGCTTTGTTTGTACGATTGAAAGTTTTATTTCACGTGGGATTTGCACGTGCCTATGTGTAAACACCCCGAAATCCCACGAATTTCTCAAATAAAACCTGGTTTTGTAAAAGCAACCCCAAAGGGCTATTTTGAGTTTGGAAACCCAGGAGCCTTCCAAGCAACCCTGTACATATGTTTTAAACTTTATACATTTTAAATATGTGTAATATAGTTTTGAAAACTTTAAATTACGTTTTGAAACCCCACGAAGCGGCTTGGCCTGATGAAAGTAGGACCAGAAAAGCTAAAGAGAGCCCGAAACCGGAGCACATGTCAAGCCTGGCACAACAATTCTCGTGTTGAATCCACCCCTAGGATCTCGAACGTCCAAGACCCTGTTATCAACAAACATCACTTGAAATCATCTCTGGAAGGTGAAAACAGAGGCGGACGACCATGTTGGCGAAGACCCAACACAGACGGAGTACTGATGCTGTCAGACCTCGCACAAACCGTTCGTTTCAAACATAGCCTGAAGGAGTCAGAATTCAGTTTGGATTGGATCTGGACCATATATATCCAGATCCCAATCCAAACCTATGTGTGGATTTGGATTTGGATCCAAAGATCCAATCCAATATCCACATCCATGGCCCACATCACCTTCTCATAAATGGAGGTGGGGCCCACTTGAAATTCACGTGGGATTATGGGCATGAGAGAGAATGGGGAGGATAAGATTTGAGGGTAATTGTAATTAAGCTTGACTTGTGTGTCAAGTTTGGGATTAATCATGTGGGTTAGCCTAATTAGTGTGGGTTTAAGCTTGTATTAGCCAAAACCTAACCTAGGGCTGCACCAACATGATGCAATAAGGTCTATGGGCTATGCAAAGGGAGCTCCCTAACCCAATCCTAAACCAAAACCCCTAATCCTAGCCTTTTACCCTAATCCCAGCCTAAACCTAGCCTAATCACCTAACCCACTTCCCTAATCTTGGCCTAATCCCAACCCAATCACCTAACCCACCTCCCTAATCCTTCCCTAAACCTAGCCTAATTCCCTTAATCCTAACCTAATCCTAGCCTAATCACCTAACCCACCTCACTAAACCTCACCCCAAAACCAACCCACCTAGCTAAACCCTAAACCCCTAAACCACCCTACCTAAACCTAGCACACCATATCCCTAAAACCCCTTAAAGCAAAATATCTGCCCCCTCCTCAAAACCAGCCCACCTTATCACCACACCACCACCACCTAAACCACCTTACCACCCTCCAAATACCAGCCCCAACCGCCCTTTAAAAACCTATATAACCCCCCCCTTAAGGGGCGGGTTTTCCATCTTCTCCCAACTGATCCTCTCCAATCCTCTTCCAGCCCACCCTTGGGCCAGCCGAACCTTCCACCTTGCTCCCTTCTTCCACCTGCACCGCCACTATCCTCGGCCAGCTCCACCTCGCGCCACCACTTCCATCTGGCCTGCTCCACTCCACGCTGCCACCTTCATCACCCGACTGCCCTTCTTGCTCGAACACCAACTCCTTTACCATCCAGTTAATACCTTACACCTAGCTCCACCTCCTCTTCACTCCCCCTCCACTCTTAACCACCCATACTACCACCACACCTCGCCAACACAGCCACCCGCCACCCTTACCCATTCGGCTAGACCTAACCCCTTCACCACCTGACTCTCTACCTTTGCCTAGTGACACCCGGCCACCCTATCTTGCTCCCTAAGACCTGCCCCTTTCACTTCCCACCAACCCTTAGCTCCACCTTCCACAACACCCTAGTTAGTTCCCTCGCCATTCCCAACTCCCCCTAACTACCCTAGCAGCCGACCACCACTAAACCATCCCTAATCGGCTAATCACAGCCGACTGCCCCCAACCCATTCGGCCAGCCACACCCTCTTCCGTAGACTTCCCTTTAGGCTCCCCTTTAGCGCCACCTTCCCTAGCACCAGCCTATCCCTTAGTGACCCTCCTTAATCACCTTAGCCCAAAGCACTACGGCAGCAAACCCCTAGCAGCCGGCAAGCACCAAGGTGCCACATCTGCTCACCCAAGTAACCCGGCCAGCACCTCCCCTTGCCGTGCCATTCCGAGGAGCTCCCTCTTGCAGCCCAAGGCGAGGCTAAGCCTACTCTCAAGCAAGTCACCTCCGGACCATCTATAAGTAAGTGCCTAACTCGGTCCTTAGTTGTAGACTTGCTTAAATTAAATTGAATTTGATATGGGGTTGTAATAACGGTGGAAGTGGGGGAGGTGGCAGCCGGTTGATGAAGTGGCGGTGGATGTGGTGCAGTTGGGAGGGAGTGAGGGGGGATGTGAGTGGAAGAGAGAGGGTCAAACCCGCAAGAGAGGAGGGTTTTTATAGGCTAAAAGGGGTTGGGTCTGTTGGGGTGGTATAGGCTAGATATTTGTAATAAGGTGGGCTTGGGGAGTGGTTTAGGGTAGGTCGGTTAGGGTGGTTGTTTGGTGGTTTAGGGTAGGTCGGTTAGGTGGGCTGGGACTTAGTGGTTAGGGGTTTAATTAGGTGTATTAAGGTGGGTTTAGGCTTAGTTAGTTAAGGTCTAGGTGGTCTAGCTAGGTGAGGTGAGCTAGGTGAGGTCGGCTAGGTGAGGTTGGGGCGGTTTTGGGTGAGAGTGGCTAGGTTTGGGTTAGGTTTAGGGGAGAGTGGCTAGGTGAGGTGGGTTAGCTTAGGGCTAGGTTTTAGGAATCTCCCCTTGGCGCCGGTCCATGGACCCAATTGCAGCCCTGTCCAAGTTGGTGCAGCCCCAGGTTAGGTGTAGGTGCATACAAGCTCAAACCCACACTCTAGGCTAAACCCACAAGGTTAACCCACCCTTGACCAAAAGTCAAGCCTACCAACTTTCTCACTCATACTTTATCACCCCTTTTTCTCTCTCTACCCAAGCTTTTCATGTGAAATATCTGTGGGCCCCACCTCCATTTATGAGAAGGTGATGTGGGCCATGGATGTAGATATTGGATTTGGATCTTTAGATCCAAATCCAAATCCAAATCCAAATGCATGTTGGGTTTGGATCTGGATATATATGGTCCAGATCCGGCCCAAATCTGATTTTCTAATTCCTTCATGGTGTTTTGAAATGGACGGTTTGTGCGGGGCCTGACTACATTAGTACTCTGTCTTGCGTTGGGTCTTCGCCAACATTGTCGTCCGCTCTTCTTCTCACATTCCGGAGTTCATTTTGAATAAATTGCTGATATCTGGGGCTTGGATGTCTGAGAATCTAGGGATGATTCTGATATGAGAGTTGATGTGCCGGGCTTGAAATATGCTCCGGGTCCGGGCTCTCTTTTGCCTCTTCGGTCCTGCTTTCATCAGGCCAAGCTGCTTTTTAGGGTTTGAAAACACCTTTTTAATGTTTTAAAACTATATGTATACATTTTTAAAACATAAATATAGGTTCAAAGTATGTATAGGGTTGTGTGAAAGGCTCCTGGGTTTCCAGACTCAAAATAGCCCTTTGGGGCTTCTTTTGCAAAACCAGGTATATTTGAGAAAATCGTGGGATTTTGGGGTGTTTATAGTTGGGTTGTTAAATTTCAAGTCGTGTGAGTTGTCTTTCAATTTATACACAATACACACGCACACATTGAGCCTTTCCGCTCTTAAGATATAGATATATCTCCCTTCAGCAATTTACATTCAAGTCGTGTGAGTTGCCTTTTAATTTCGGAAATTTTCACTTAAGCTTCGTCTTTACATTTTGGGTTTTACATTTAAAGTTGTGTGAGTTGCTTTCAATTCGAGCTTAGCTCACATCATACCCTTCGAACCCGAGATACTTCGTATGCTTGCATTCGTAAGCTTTCGAAAAAGCCCCGAATACCCTGTACAAACACGCCAAACTTAGGCCACTTGTGCACACACATATCCGGCCTAAACTAGCTAAACTCAAAGACTTGGAATCGTACAGCCCCGTACATAAAAATTGCAATGTAGGCACGAATCAAATCCATATTTCAAAACACTTGTGTTTTCAAGAGTCAAAACTATTTTTATCGAAGTTCATAAGCACTTAAATCGACCCTTGAGCACCGATTCAAGAAGGTTTATAGCGAAAAGATCTCGCTTGCCTACAATTGCCTAAAAGTCAGATATTTACAAAAATCTTCGCTAGTTTGAGTAAGCTAGTTGGCACACCCTAAAAGCAACGTAAACGTGAAAAGGCTCGTTTCTGGTCTTGTAAACCGAGAGCGTAGAAATTTTTGAGCTTACAATTTGGCACGCCCGGTGGGACCAGGGTCTTAAAACTTTGATAAAACAAATAAAACTCTTGAAAATTTTTTAAAAAAGTGTTTCCAAAATTTGTGCATTTCAAAAATTGCAGAAAATGGAGTAAAAATCAGGAAAATTCTCGTTGAGTAAGCTAAAGGAGGTTTTCAAAACAGCTAAAGCCCAAGAAGTGCTAGCTGATATTCAAAAAATATTTCAAAAGATGGATGCTTTAAGCAAAGAGCTTAAAGCCCATCGATCGCATAGCAGCTCATCTCAGGCACACAAAGATCGTGAAAAGAAAACCGATCTTAAACTCGATGAAGGATGTGAGGTTAAAGGCCAAACCCAAGAAAGGGGTGCGCCCTCCACTCCCAACTCTCCAAATTTTTGAAAAACCCAAGAAAAATAAAAAAAGATGTTTCTTTTTCAAAAACTCAAAAAAATCTTGAAAACTTGCAAAAAGACAAAAAAATTGAAAAAACAAACTTTGAAATTTCAAAAATTGAAAATGAAATCCCTAAGTCTAGGCACACACACACGGTGGGACACAAAACCCACACCCCACAAAGAAACGAGAGTCACAAACAAGTAGGTTTTGAAAAGGAACACCTCGTGAAGCCACGGGAACTCAAAACAGAGTCGCCCGAGAAAACGGCCTGCTCTCACCCTGAAAAGGTACACAAGCCACAAAGAGGTATGCCTGAAACCTATCCTCCTCAGATCTCTCTTCTCGAAATAGGGTCATCAGATGCATTGGCTCACACCCATGCACACACAAACCCACAAATTGTGCCAGAAATAGAGGGTTTTCAAGGTGCGCCAAATAGCCCGCACCACCCAAAAGAATTTCAAAACCAAATAGTTCAAAAAATGGTAGACATGGAGACCCCTAAAGGATGCATCTACATCTTAGGAGCTCATAACCCTACCATAAAAGAACCCACTTCTTCAATTCTAGTCTGGTACTCTGAACCCACGACTATGGCTTTGAAACAAAAAAATCCATCCCTAGGGGCACCACGAGTTGCACCTAGGGAGCAAGTCAAAAACTTCAAGAGAGCAAGCTTAGCTCCCCTTGAAGAAAAACTCTTCCAAACCAGGGTTGCATGGAAGCCCAAGTCTTCCATCACCTGAAATATCCAAAAGCTTTCAAGGGACCAAGCTTGGCTCCCCTTGAAGCAAAACCCTCCCAAAATAGGGTTGTGTGGAAGCCCAAGTCTTCCATCACCCCGAAATATCCAAAATCTCTCAAGGGACCAAGCACGGTTTCCCTTGAAAGCCATAGCTCCCAAACCAGGGTCGTGTGGAAGCCCAAGCCTTCCACCACCCCAAAATCCAAACTCCCTTTATCCAAAACCAAAAGGGTATATACCCCTGACATGGACGATTCCATGTTCCAAGACCATGAATTATACCAAAACTTTTCGAAAAACAAAAAGTCTTGGAACATGATTCTCAACATGTGATATAAACCCTACATGGGCTTAAGAGCCAAAAACCAAGGTAGGCTAGAACCTGTCCTACCTAAAGCCAATAGACATCGATATGGATTGGGCTACAACCCACCCATACCTCTTGAGCCACCACCTAAGACCATCTGGGTCAAGGGTGCCCTATAGAACCTCTAAAACCGAAACCCATGTCTTAGACCTATTTGATTAGAGTCTAATTCATTAAGTTTTCTTTGTAGGTTCAATGGAAGATCCCTACTTTTTCGAAAAAAACCAAAAAAAATCAAATATGGCCAAAAACCAAAAAAAAAATTTAAAACTCCAAAATCTCAAAAACATTTGGAAAATTGAAAATCCAAAAGGAAATTTGTTTCAAAAACATTTCATGAGAAAAACCTTAATACAAATCCTCGAATTTGTATTTCAAAAAAAGACAAAAAAATGAGGAAATTTCAAAAACAATGGCCATGTACAAAAGCCCATACTTTCAAAATCGTGTATACTCCCAAAAACCCAAAAATATCCAAATGCTGGTCATGAACACCTTTTTGCCTAGAGCTTCTTCAAAACTAAAAAGCTCGAGAATCATCAAAGCAAGGAGGAATGATCACCTCCAAGCTTCCTGACATTCGTAAAATCCTTGACTTATAGAAAAATTGGGGATTTTTAGAAGTGAGTCTAACCCATAGTGTGTGCATAAGCATCATGCATTGCATTATGAAATCATACATGTGCATGAACAAACATTGGGTCTAGACATCATCTTAGAACTCGAGTTTATGTAAAACCAAAGGGGCAATGAGAGTCGACCCCCTAAGTATCAAGCCATCATAAGGATGTCTCCATATAAATCAAATCCTAAACCATCAAGGTGGATTTCAAAATGCCAAGCAAGATGCTAAAATGAGAATCTCAAAAAAGGGTTAACATTTTACAAAAGCATTTCAAAAATATTTTGATAAAAGCCTCCAAAGCATTACAATGCATACATCGGGTGCTTGACTCGATCAAAATGAAGATGGTATCCATAGAAAGTGTGCCATACATTTTAAAACTCTATTGGCAGTGAAAGAAATCACCCAGCCAAAAGAGAAACCGTGCTTAGCCTTGCTGTAGGCCTTCAAATTCGAGACATCATCTCCCTCTTCAAGAAAAGGGAATGATGTTCAATAAAGCACTCATTTGAAAAACCTACCTTAAATAGGTAGGCAAAATACATGGCAGCCCCTCGATTTTGAATGATCAGGTGTTTGAAAATTTTGGAAATCATGCACTTGGCGAGTTTTTGCTTTTACTGGGCTTGGGTGACCCTAAGTCTTTCAATTTTAATCACTTGGGCGTGGAGTGTGTGCATCCAGTGGCCTAAGTTGGGCGTTTTGTATGATTTTGTTCGGGGTTTGTTCGATGCAGGTATGCAACCTAGCTCGAGTATGGCGAGTATGCAATGCAACTCACACAACTTGAATGTAAAACCCGAAATTTAAAGACTTAGCAGAAGGGAAAACCCAAATTGAATGCAACTCACACGACTTGAATGTAAATTGCAGAAATTTAAATATATCTATATCTTAAGAGCGGAAAGGCTCAATGTGTGCATGGGTGTTTGTGTATAAATTGAAATGCAACACATGCAACTGAACCGTAAAACGCAGCAGAAGGGAGATATAGATATATATAAGAGCGAGAAGGCTCAATGTGAGTGAGTGCTTTCAGTGTATAAATTGAAAGGCAACTCACGCAACTTGAATTTAAAACCCAGCTGGAAGGGAAATACGTATATATACGTAAGAGCGGAAAGGCTCAATGTGAGTGAGTGCTTTGAGTGTATAAAATGAAAGACAACTCACATGACTTGAACCTTAAAACCTAGCTGAATGTATATAAATAGGGCTATATCCTATGGGTTGTTGAGGCCCGTTTGTGTGCAAAAGTGTGCAGATAAGAGCGGAAAGGCTCGAGTGTACATGTGTGTTTTGCACATTATTACATCCGGGGGGAGACGATGCTCCGTTATTACAACCCCATATGACAAATTGAATTGAATAGAAAGGGATTTGATATATATCGAAATCAACTTACACTTTCCAGCCTTTT
The DNA here is from genome assembly GCA_036023115.1 of Brasenia schreberi. Taxonomy (NCBI): domain Eukaryota; kingdom Viridiplantae; phylum Streptophyta; class Magnoliopsida; order Nymphaeales; family Cabombaceae; genus Brasenia; species Brasenia schreberi. The sequence goes on from JAYKKT010000088.1 coordinate 16,430,357, forward strand.
GAGTTAGGATCGTACAAGGGGCGAATCCGCCTTCTTCTTATGGAGTCCGGGGCATGTGGGAGCGAAGCCGGAGAGCTTGAGAGCTTGGAGAGACTTGGAGTTCCGGGAGCTGCAAGCTACAATGGGTTTGGGGCTAGTTGGGGCTGGTTTGGGCAAGGTAAGACTCGAGCCACCTTGGCTCGAGTTATAGGGTTTTTGTGTGGGATTCGGCCAACCTTTGGCCTTGGGTTTAGGTATGGTTTTTCACTTGGGATTAGGCCAACACTTTGGCCTTGGTTTTGGTCTTGTGAAACTCGAGCCAAGGTGGCTCGAGTAGGAGTGACTTGCTCTAGGGTTCGGCCAACACTCGGCCTTAGGTTTTGCTTGTGTGACTCGAGCCCAAGGTGGCTCGAGTGAACTTGGTTTAGGGTAGAGTCAATCCGGCCAGCCTTTGGCCTTGGGTTTGGTGTAGGATAGACTTGGTATTAGGCATGACTTGAGCCAAGGTGGCTCGAGTAGGGGGGGGTTTAGGATAGAATTTGGGCTGGGTTCTAGGCGAGGGCCAAGGTTAGCTTAGGGGTTGTCTTGGGTCTTTGGTAAGGGACCACGGCTTGGGTTAGGGGCTGGTTTAAAAGGTAGACGGGGGAGGAAAAAGGCTCGAGCCAAGGTGGCTCGAGCTAGGTAGTTTCAAAGGGAAGTTCGGCCAACACTTGGCCAAACTTTAGGTGGTTTAGGGAGGTTGTTTAGGGTGGTGTTTAGGTAGGAGACTTGGCGAAAAACGGCCAGTACTTGGCTGGTTTGGTGGTGGTTTTAGGGGCAAGTTTGGCTAGGATGGGTGATCTAGAGAGGTTAGGGAAGAGGGGTTAGGTTAGGGCTTAGGGGACCTACCTTGGTTGCAACACCGCTCCAAGCCGCCGCTCAAGCCGCCAAGCTCCACCACGCCATGCTCCTAGCCAAGGTAGGGGACGTTCTTTGGTTGGTGCAGCTTCCTCAAGTCCCTTGGCTAACAAGGTTTCACGTAAAAAAAAATTTGAAAAGGGGAAAGTCAAGCCACTATTCTTGACTTGCTTCCCTCTCTCTCTCTTTCTCTCTCCACCCACCAAGCTTTCACGTAAAAGGCTTCTCCCATTTGAGCCTCACGTCCCCTTTTTTTTCAAGCCTAGCACCTCTATTTATAGAGGTTTTAAGTGGGTCTTGGATATTGGGTCTTGGATTTGGGTCTGGCTATCCGGATCCAATCCAAACTCTATGTGGATCTGGATCGCGGATCTTGGATATTTTGAGATCCAAATCCAGTCCAAATATTTATTTGGGTTTGGATCTCAGATCTCGGATCTCGGATATTTTGAGATCCATTTGGATCCGAACCCAATCCAGACTTTTCTTCTGCTCCTTGGTTTTATGGTCCTTTCTAGTACTTTTCACCGTCGGTTTGGAGCGGGCTTCGATTCATCGGACGCCCAACTCTAGCCTGGGTCTTCCCCAAGTGTTTCTTCCAACTGGTGTTCTGCTTTTCAGGACTTTTTCGGTGTTCGTTTCGGTCCGCCGTTTTGGTTTTTGGCCGGTTCCTGTTGATATCGAACTCAGATTGCCGCACGAATTCCGTTCTTCATTTTGACGGGACGTGTCTCGGACTTCTGTCGACTTCCTCAGGTACTGGGCTTCTTTCTGCATTTTGGGGCTGCTTTGTGCTTTTTCTTTGACCCAAATTACATTTTTACCCTTCTATCGGGCTTTTCTCCAAACAGGCTCTTTTTTCTTCCGTTTTTGAACAGGGGGTGGCTTTTGAGACTCTGGGCTTGATTTCTCTTCTTGCCGGGGCTTTCCTTTTGCCTTTTGTACCTGTTTTCACATTTTAAAATAGGTTGTCGTTTTGGCTCAAACGAGCTTTTTGTGTTTTTGAGAGTTTTTGATTTTTTGAAAATTCGGGGTGTTTACAGATGCCCCTCTTTGGCATTATCCAAATTGATTTGGATAATGGCGAAGAAGATAACACCCCATTTTGGTTTTTCTCTCAAATTTTCTCGAGAATATACCATTTTTATTTCGCAAAACCCTGTTTTCTTGTACCACAGGTAGAGATTTTTAGCAAAAGGGGACTTTTCCTAGTTTTCCCTATGTATGATCATGTATGGATGATTTTTGGATGCATGCATGAAAAAAGTTTTTGTTTTTTTGGATTTTTGAGCCCGAAGAGTGCCTTTTGAGGTAGGCTGCTCCGAGCAGGTTTTACCCATGTCTTCTAGATGTTTTCGGGTTTTTGAGCTTTGGAGAGAGCCTTTTGAGGTTGTCTGCTCCAAGCAGGTTCTACCCTTGTCTTTTTGACATTCGTGGGTTTTTCGAAAATTTTCTTTTTGAAAATGAACTCCTTTTAGTGCGTATCGAAAAGGACTTCCGTTTTTTATACTTCCCTCCATTCGGGTTTCAATACCTGCTACTCAGTAGAGGTTTTTGGGTAGGAAAACTTGGAAAAAACATTTCAAAGTTCCATTTCCTACAAAACAGAGTCGAGTTCTCAAACAAAATGAAATCCAAATAAGCCGATTTTATTCGTACTTTAGGATTTTCGTAAATTTGAACCTTTTTCCTTGGGGATAAGCCGTAGGGATATGGGAAAGAGATACCACGGTCTCTTTTGAAGCATCCCGTGGTTTTAGGCAAAGAGTCGGAAAATCGCTCTTTGAGCTTTGGCTTTTTATTTCTTTTTTTCACAGAGGGTCTCCCTTTGGGAGTATTTTTTCATTAATCCCTCTTTTCTTTAAAGGAGAGCAGCTCTTTGGAGGAGTTTTTGTATTCCCTGTTTATGAAGGGAAGACCTCTTTGGGAGGAGTGTTTTTATATCTCCTTTTTCTTTTGAAACGAGAAGACCTCTTTCGGAGGAGTTTTTGTATTCCCTATTTATGAAGGGAAGACCACTTTCAGAGGTGTTTTTGTATTCTCGATTTTTTTCTTTCTTTTGAATACAACCAATTTTCTTTTTTTGGAGAGAAAGTAGAATGGGGGAAGGCTTATCCCTTTGGTTACTCGATTCAAACGAGATCGTCCTATTTCTTAATAGCATCTGCTATTTGAAGCTATTTTGATATTTTGAACAAGGCTTAATCTTGTAAGCCAGGGTTCTTTGAAATATCGCCAATTTGTTTTTGGAAGACTCTACCTTTCGAAAAGTATAAATTCCTCCATTTAGGGTTGTACAATCTACTTCGATCCTTCTTTCAAGAAGTTTCAAAGGAGTTCGATTTTTCAAAATCTTTTCGAAAAAGGAATTTAACATAAACCCTTTTGAATATGGGTATTTTCAGGGTTTTGCTAATTTCGACCGACAACATCAACAGATTTTTCGAATTTTTCTTGCCCTTTTGAAGACATGGAGACATTCCTACTCAGTTTTGCCAACCTCTTGGGCTTTCTTTGGGGTGATATGATATGGATATGATGCATGCTATGCACTCCATGTGATTTCAAAATGGAAATACACGATTTTATGCAAGAGAGAACATATGAAATGTATCTCACAAGTCAAGAAGGAGATGCATTCTATGAAATTCGTTTCTTCATGGAAGGTGTCTAGTGGCTATATTTAAAAATGCCCCTACCTTGAGGGAAATTTCGCATGGCCACATGGTGAAGGTCCATGGTTTTTCAAAAGACTTTTTTGGATGGACGATGGTATGTTCATGTCCATGCATTTCCACGATTTTCCTAACATGATCATGCTACTTTTTGCTCAAGGACGGAAAACACAACCAACCCTAAGTGATCATCATGGCCATCGGGCTTTGATTTTGACATGGTCTCCATATTTTATCGCGAGATTCATGTTCTTATCCAACACAATCAAGGTTTTCATATAAACCTGAAGTTTTGAAAATCTTTCTTTTCAAAGTATATGTAGGGTTAAATTTTCGAAATTTTGATCCCTTTTGAGAAAGCAATTTTGGAAAATCCTCCCTTTCTATATGAAGATGGTTCTATACCAGCCCTTTTGATTTGAAATATGTTTCCTATGCTTGATTTTGGTCAAGCAGGGTTTTTGGAATTCATTTTGAAAATTCGTGCCTTCATGGGGCATTTGATCAAGTATGGGGAATGTGTCTCACAGAGGCACTTCAGCCACACGATTCAGGGCTTGTCCCTTAATTGAGTCTTGAGTTTTGAAACTCATACTCTGTTGAAAGGGGCTACCATTTTGCCTACCTTTTTAAGATAGGGTTTTCAAATGAGTGCTTTAATGAATCATTCCCCCTTCCATGGGAGATGATGTCTCGAATTTTTAGGGCCTACAGCAAGGCCAAGCATGATTTTTCTTTTGGCTTAGTGATTCCTTTCACACGTCAAAAGAGTTTTCAAAATGTATGGCACATTTAGTATGAACAACATCTTCATTTGATCAAGTCAAGCAAACAATGCAGGATTTTGCAAAGCATGGAAGTTTTTTATCAAAAGAATTTTGAAAAGGCTTTTATGAAATGATAACCCTTTTTTTGAGATTCTCATTTCTTTTGAAATTTGCCTTGAAGGTGTTGGATTTGATTCGCATGGAGACCTGTCTACGAAGGCTTGATACTTAGGGGGTCGACTTTCATTGCCCCTTTGGTTTCACAAAACCTAGAATTCGAGTTCTAAGATGATGTCTAGACTCGATGCACATGAATGATTTCAGAGTGTGATGCATGATGCTTATGCACACACTATGGGTCAGGCTTATTTCTAAAAATCCCCAATCTTTGCATAAGTCAAGGATCTTGCGAATTTCAGGAAGTTCAGAGGTTTTTATTCCTCCTGGCTTTGGTGATTCTCAAGCTTTTCATTTTGAAAAAGTTCTAGACAAAAGGGTGTTCAAGATCAGCTTTTTGGATTTTTTTGGTTTTCGGGAATTATATACAATTTTCGAAAAGCATTTTTTATAATTTTCAAAAATGGACTTTGTACATGGCCAAAGGCTTTAAAACAAATTTCTTTTTGGAATTTTCATTTTTCCAAATGTTTTTGAGATTTTGTTTTGGGTTTTTCAATTTTTTTTTTTTTGGCAAATATCTGATTTTTTTTTTTGCTTTTTCAAAAGGAGGGATCTTCCATTGAACCTACAAAGAAAACATTCATGAATCAGACTCTAACCAATAGGTCTAAGACATGGGTTTTGGGTTTTAGAGGTTCTACAGGGCACCCTTGACCCAGATGGTCTTAGGTGGCGGCTCTGGGGGTATGGGTGGGCTATAGCCCAATCCATACTTTTGTCGATTGGCCTGAGGTAGGACAGGTTTGAGCCTACCTTGGTTTTGGGTTCCCAGGCCCTAGTAGGGTTTATATCCCATATTCAGAATCATGTTCCAAGACTTCTTGTTTTTTGAAAAGTTTTTGTATAAATCATGGCCTTGGAACAGGAAATCATCCATGTCGGGGATATATACCATTTTGGATTTTGGGATTTTGGATTCTAGGGCGATGGGAGACTTGGGCTTCCATGCAACCCTGTTTTGGGAGGTTTGTTTCTCAAAGTAAACCATGATTGGTCCTTTGAGAAGTTTTGGATATTTCGGGATGTTTTCGTCTTCGAGGGAAACCGTACTTGGTCCCTCGAGAGACTTTGGATATTTTGGGGTGATGGAAGACTTGTGCTTCCATACAACCCCGAATTGGGAGATTTTGTCCTCAAGGAAAGCCATGCTTGGTTCCTTGAGGAACTTTGGATATTGCAGGGTGATGGAAGGCTTGAGCTTCCACACAACCTGTATTTGGGAGAATTTTTCTTCATGGGAAGACAAGCTTGCTCCCTCGGATTTTTTGACTTGCTCCCTAGGTTCAACTTGTGGTGGCTCTAGGGATGGATTTTTTTGTTTCAAAGCTCTAATCTTGGTTCCAGGATACAAGACTAGGCTCGAAGAAGTGGGTTTTTCTATGGCAGGGTTATGAGCTCCTAAGATGTCGATGCATGCATTAGGGGTCTCCATGTCTACCATTTTTTCAACTTCTTTTTGTTTTTGTTTTTGAAATTCTTTTGGCTGGTGCGGGATATTTGGTGCACCTTGAAAATTCTCTAATTTAGGCACATTTCGTGGGTTTGTGTGTGCAGAGGGGTTATCCAATGCATCTGACGACCCTATATGAAGAAGAGAGTTTTGAGAAGGATAAGTTTTAGGCATACCTCTTTGTGGCTTGTCTACCTTTTCATGGTGAGAGTAGGCCGTTTTCCAGGGTAACTCTGTTTTGAGCCCCCGGGGTTTCACGAGGCATTCCTTTTCGAAACCTACCTGTTTTTCACTCTCGTCTCTGTGTGGGGTGTGGGTTTTATGTCCCACTGTGTGTGTGTGCCTAGACTTAGGAATTTCACTTGAACTTTTCGAAATTTCAAAGTTTGATTTTTCAATTTTTTTGTTTTTTTGAAAGTTTTCAAGATTTTTTTGATTTTTTGAAACAAAAACAACTTTTTTCAAATTTTCTTTGGAATTTTCGAATTTTGGATTTGTGGGAGTGGAGGACTCGCCCCTTTCTGGGTTTTGGCCTTTTACCTCAATTCCTTCGTCGATTTTGAATTTGGTTTTCTTTTCACAATCTTTGTGCGCCCGAGAAGAGCTGCTATGGGATTTATGGGTTTTAAGCTCCTTGCTTAAAACATCCATTTTTTTGAAAGTTGCCCATATATCAGCTAGCATTTCTCGTTCTTTGGCTGTTTTGAAAACCTCTTTTGATTTACTGAATGAGGATTTTGGAAGTGTGGGAGTGGAGGACTCGCTCCTTTATGGCTTTTGGCCTTTTACCTCACATCCTTCGTCGAGTTTGAGATTGGTTTTCTTTTCACGATCTTTGTGCGCCCGAGAAGAGCTGCTATGGGATTTATGGGTTTTAAGCTCCTTGCTTAAAACATCCATTTTTTCTTTGAAAATCGCTTGTATATCAGCTATTGCTTCTCGTTTTTTGGATGTTTTAGAAACCTCTTTTGATTTACTCGACGAGGATTTTGGTTTTCGCTCCATTTTCTGCAACTTTTCTAAGTATGCACGATTTTTTGGAAAAAAACACTTTTTTTTCGAAAAATTTGAGTGTAACTTGTTTGTTTGAAGTCCACTCAAGTCCCTAGTCCCACCGGGCGTGCCAAATCTGTAGACACGAAAAATCTTCGACTCCGGGTTTCTTAGGCCTGGAGTCAATCTTTTCGCAATCTACGTTCCCTTTTAGGGCGTGCTAGCTAGCTTACTCAAACTAGCGAAGTAGTTTTGAAATATCTAACTTTTTGAAAGGCGATTGTAGGCAAGCGGGATCTTTTCGTCACAGACCTTCTTGCACCGATGCGCAAGGGTCGGTCTGTACGCTTAGAGACTTCGTTTGAACAAGTTAAACTCAAATTCGATTTTGAATGATCAGGTGTTTGAAAACTTTGGAAATCATGCACTTGGCGAGTTTTTGCTTTTACTGGGCTTGGGTGACCCTAAGTCTTTCAATTTTAATCACTTGGGCGTGGAGTGTGTGCATCCAGTGGCCTAAGTTGGGCATTTTGTATGATTTTGTTCGGGGTTTGTTCGATGCAGGTATGCAACCTAGCTCGAGTATGGCGAGTATGCAATGCAACTCACACAACTTGAATGTAAAACCCGAAATTTAAAGACTTAGCAGAAGGGAAAACCCAAATTGAATGCAACTCACATGACTTGAATGTAAATTGCAGAAATTTAAATATATCTATATCTTAAGAGCGGAAAGGCTCAATGTCTGCGTGGGTGTTTGTGTATAAATTGAAATGCAACACACGCAAATGAACCGTAAAACGCAACAGAAGGGAGATGTAGATATATATAAGAGCGAGAAGGCTCAATGTGAGTGAGTGCTTTGAGTGTATAAATTGAAAGGCAACTCACGCAACTTGAATTTAAAACCCAGCTGGAAGGGAAATACGTATATATACGTAAGAGCGGAAAGGCTCAATGTGAGTGAGTGCTTTGAGTGTATAAAATGAAAGACAACTCACACGACTTGAACCTTAAAACCTAGCTGAATGTATATAAATAGGGCTATATCCTATGGGCTGTTGAGGCCCGTTTGTGTGCAAAAGTGTGCAGATAAGAGCGAAAAGGCTCGAGTGTACGTGTGTGTTTTGCACATATATTACATCCGGGGGGAGATGATGCTCCGTTATTACAACCCCATATGACAAATTGAATTGAATAGAAAGGGATTTGATATATATTGAAATCAACTTACACTTTCCAGCCTTTTGAGTTAGGATCGTACAAGGGGCGAATCCGCCTTCTTCTTATGGAGTTCGGGGCATGTGGGAGCGAAGCCGGACAACTTGAGAGCTTGGAGAGACTTGGAGTTCTGGGAGCTGCAAGCTACAATGGGTTTGGGGCTAGTTGGGGCTGGTTTGGGCAAGGTAAGACTCGAGCCACCTTGGCTCGAGTTATAGGGTTTTTGTGTGGGATTCGGCCAACCTTTGGCCTTGGGTTTAGGTATGGTTTTTGACTTGGGATTAGGCCAGCACTTTGGCCTTGGTTTTGGTCTTGTGAAACTCGAGCCAAGGTGGCTCGAGTAGGAGTGACTTGCTCTAGGGTTCGGCCAACACTCGGCCTTAGGTTTTCTTGTGTGACTCGAGCCCAAGGTGGCTCGAATGAACTTGGTTTAGGGTAGAGTCAATCCGGCCAGCCTTTGGCCTTGGGTTTGGTGTAGGATAGACTTGGTATTCAGCATGACTCGAGCCAAGGTGGCTCGAGTGATGGGATTTGGTTTAGATCTTGTGAAACTCGAGCCAAGGTGGCTCGAGTAGGGGGGGGTTTAGGATAGAGTTTGGGCTGGGTTCTAGGCGAGGGACAAGGTTAGCTTAGGGGTTGTCTTGGGTCTTTGGTAAGGGACCACGGCCTGGGTTAGGGGTTGGTTTAAAAGGTAGATGGGGGAGGAAAAAGGCTCGAGCCAAGGTGGCTCGAGCTAGGTAGTTTCAAAGGGAAGTTCGGCCAACACTTGGCCAAACTTTAGGTGGTTTAGGGTGGTGTTTAGGTAGGAGACTTGGTGAAAAACGGCCAGTACTTGGCTGGTTTGGTGGTGGTTTTAGGGGCAAGTTTGGCTAGGATGGGTGGTCTAGAGAGGTTAGGGAAGAGGGGTTAGGTTAGGCCTTGGGGGACCTACCTTGGTTGCAACACCGCTCCAAGCCGCCGCTCAAGCCGCCAAGCTCCACCACGCCATGCTCCCAGCCAAGGTAGGGGACGTTCTTTGGTTGGTGCAGCTTCCTCAAGTCCCTTGGCCAACAAGGTTTCACGTAAAAAAAAATTTGAAAAGGGGAAAGTCAAGCCACTATTCTTGACTTTCTTCCCTCTTTCTCTCTTTCTCTCTCCACCCACCAAGCTTTCACGTGAAAGGCTTCTCCCATTTGAGCCTCACGTCCCCTTTTTTTTCAAGCCCATCACTTCTATTTATAGAGGTTTTAAGTGGGTCTTGGATATTGGGTCTTGGATTTGGGTATGGCTATCCGGATCCAATCCAAACTCTATGTGAATCTGGATCACGGATCTCGGATATTTTGAGATCCAGATCCAGTCCAAATATTTATTTGGGTTTGGATCTTGGATCTCAGATATTTTGAGATCCAGATCCAATCCAAACATAATTTGGATCTGGATCTAGATATTTTTGGATCCGAACCCAATCCAGACTTTTCTTCTGCTCCTTGGTTTTCTGGTCCTTTCTGGTACTTTTCACCATCGGTTTCGAGCAGGCTTCGATTCATCGGACGCCCAACTCTGGCTTGGGTCTTCCCCAAGTGTTTCTTCCAACTGGTGTTCTGCTTTTCAGGACTTTTTCGACGTTCGTTTCGGTCCGTTTTGGTTTTTGGCCGGTTCCTGTTGATATCAAACTTAGATTGCCGCACAGATTCCGTTCTTCATTCTGACCGGACGTGTCTCAGACTTCTGTCGACTTCCTCAGATACTGGGCTTCTTTATGCATTTTGGAGCTGCTTTGTGCTTTTTCTTTGACCCAAATTACATTTTTACCCTTCTGTCGGGCTTTTCTCCAAACGAGCTCTTTTTTCTTTCGTTTTTGAACAGGGGGTGGCTTTTGAGTCTCTAGGCTTGATTTCTCTTCTTGTCGGGGCTTTCCTTTTGCCTTTTGTACCTGTTTTTATATTTTAAAACAAGTTGTCGTTTTGGCTCAAACGAGCTTTTTGTGTTTTTGAGAGTTTTTAATTTTTTGAAAATTTGGGGTGTTTACAGTGAGTTGCTTTCAATTCGAGCCTAGCTCACATCATCATATCAAACCCGACAAAGTATTTGTGCATCCTTGCATTCGCGCATTTTCAAAAGGAAACCCTGAATCCACGCTCAAATTCGCTACAATTAGGCCACTTGTGCACACACATATCCGGCCTAACCTAGCTAAAACTCAAAAGACTTGGAATCATATAGCCTCGTACATAAAAATTGCAACGTAGGCACAAATCAAATCCATATTTCAAACACTTGTATTTTCAAGAGTTAAAACTGTTTTTATTGAAGTCCATAAGCGCTTAAACCGACTCTTGAGCACAGGTTCAAGAAGGTTTATAGCAAAATGATCCCGCTTGCCCATAATTGCCTAAAAGTCAGATATTTACAAAAATCTTCGCTAGTTTGAGTAAGCTAGCTGGCACACCCTAAAAGCAATGTAAACACGAAAAGGTTCGTTTCTGGTCTTGTAAAATCGGGAGCGTAGAAATTTTCGTGCTTACAAATTGACACGCCCGATGGGACTCGGGTCTTAAAACTTTGATAAAACAAGCAAAACTCTTGAAAAAATTTCAAAAGTGTTTCCAAAATTTGTGCATTTCAAAAATTACAAAAAATAGAGCAAAAGCCAAGAAAATCCTTGTTGAGCAAGCTAAAGGAGGTTTTCAAAATAGCTAAAGCCCAAGAAGAGCTAGCTGATATTCAAAAAATATTTTAAAAGATGGATGCTTTAAGCAAAGAGCTTAAAGCCCATCGATCGCATAACAGCTCATCTCAGGCACATGAAGATCGTGAAAAGAAAACCGATCTTAAACTCGACGAAGGATGTGAGGTTAAAGGCCAAACCCAAGAAAGGGGCGAGCCCTCCACTCCCAACTCCCCAAATTTTTGAAAATCCAAAAAAAAATCAAAAAAAGATGTTTCTTTTTGAAAACTCAAAAAAATCTTGAAAACTTGCAAAAAGACAAAAAAATTGAACAACAAAACTTTGAAATTTCAAAAACTTCAAGTGAAATCCCTAAGTCTAGAAACACACACACACAATGGGACACAAAATCCACACCCCACAAAGAGACGAGAGTCACAAACAGGTAGGGTTCGAAAAGGAACGCCTTAGGAAGCCGCGGGAGCTCGAAATAGAGTCACCCGGGAAAATGGCCTGCTCTCACCCTGAAAAGGTAGACAAGCCAAAAAGTGGTATGCCTGAAACCTATCCTCCTCAAATCTCTCTTCTCGAAATAGGGTCATCAGATGCATTGGCTCACACCTATACACACAGAAACCTACAAAATGTGCCCGAAATAGAGGATTTTCAAGGTGTACCAAATATCCCGCGCCACCCAAAAGAATTTCAAAAACAAAAAGAAAAGGAAGTTCAAGAAATGGTAGACATGGAGACCCCTAAAGCATGCATCGACATCTTAGGATCTCATAACCCTACCATGAAAGAACCCACTTCTTCAAGCCTAGTCTGGTACTCTTAACCCAAGACTATGGTTTTGAAACAAAAAAATCCATCCCTAAGGGCACCACGAGTTACACCTAGGGAGCAAGTCAAAAATTTCAAGGGAGCAAGCTTGGCTTCCCTTGAAAGATATATTAGCCAAACCCAGGTTGTGTGGAAGCCCGAGTCTTCCATCACCCTAAAAAAACCAAAATGTCTCAAGGGATCAAGCATGGTTTCCCTTGAAGACAAAATCTCCCAAAATTGGGTTGTGTGGAAGCCCAAGTCTTCCATCACCCCAAAATATCCAAAATCTCTCAAGGGGCCAAACACGGCTTCCCTTGAGAGCCATAACTCCCAAACCAGGGTCATGTCGAAGCCCAAGACTTCCACCACCCCTAAATCCAAACTCCCATTATCCAAAACCAAATGGGTATATACTCCTTACATGGACGATTCCATGTTCCAAAACCATGATTTATACCAAAACTTTTCAAAAAACAAGAAGTCTTGGAACATGATTCTAAATATGGGATATAAACCCTAGTGGGCCTAGGAATCAAAAACCATGGTAGGCTAGAACCTGTACTACCCAAAGCCAATAGGAATCGATATGGATTGGGCTACAGCCCACCCATACCTCCTAAGCCACCACCTAAGACCATCTGGGTCAAGGGTGCCCTATAAAACCTCTAAAACCGAAATCCATGTCTTAGACCTATTTGATTAGAGTCTGATTCATGAAGTATTCTTTGTAGGTTCAATGGAAGATCCCTACCTTTTCGAAAAAAATCAAATATGATCAAAAACCAAAAAAATTGAAAACTCCAAAATCTCAAAAACATTTGGAAAATTGAAAATCCAAAAGGAAATTTGCTTCAAAAACATTTCAAGAGAAATCCTTTATACAAATCCTTAAGTTTGTATTTCGAAAAAGACAAAAAAAGAAAGAAATTTTGAAAATTTCGAAAACAATGGCCATGTACAAAAGCCCATACTTTCAAAATTGTATATACTCCCAAAGACCCAAGAATATCCAAATACTGGTCATGTACACCTTTTGCCTAGAGCTTTCTCAAAGCTGAAAAGCTCGAGAATCATCAAAGCAAGGAGGGATAATCACCTCCGAGCTCTCTGAAATTCGTAAAATCCTTGACTTATAGAAAATTTGGGGATTTTTAGAAGTGAGTCTAACCCATAGTGTGTGCATAAGCATCATGCAGTGCATTATGAAATCATACATATGCATAAACATACATCGGGTCTAGACATCATCTTAGAACTCGAGTTTTTGAAAAACCAAAGGGGCAATGAGAGTCGACACCCTAAGTATCGAGCCATCATAGGCATATCTCCATATGAATCAAATCTGAAACCTTCAAGGTGGATTTCAAAAATACCAAACAAGATGCTAAAATGGGAATCTCGAAAAAGGGTTAACATTTTACAAAAGCCTTTCAAAAATATTTTGATAAAAGCCTCCAATGCATTACAATGCATGCATCGGGTGCTTGACTCCATCAACATGAGGATGGTATTCATACAAAGTATGCCATACATTTCAAAAACTCTATTGGCATGAGAAGGAAATCACCAAGCTAAAGAGAAAAATCGTGCTTAGCCTTTCTGAAGGCCCCCAAATTCGAGACATCATCTCCCCTGTCAAGAAATGGGAATGATGTTCATTAAAGCACTCATTTGAAAAACCTACCTTAAACAGGTAGGCAAAATACATGGCAGCCCCTTTTCAAATGGAGTATGATTTTTAAAATCGAGACTCTATTAAGGGATAAGCCCTAAGACGTGTGGCTGAAGTGTATATTCAAAACACATAACCCACACTTGATCAAATGCCCCATGAAGGCATAAATATTCAAAATGAATTCCAAAAACCATGCTTGACCAATTATTCCAAAATCAAGCATAGGAAACATATTTCGATCAAGGGGCAGATATAGAAACCATCTTCATAGAGAAAGGGAGGATTTCTCAAAATTACTTCTTCAAAAGAACCAAGTTTCAAATTTAAACCCTACAAAGGTCTTTGAAAAGAAAGAATTTTCAAGCCTCTTGTTAAAAACCTTGTGTAAACACCCCAAAATCCGACGATTTTTCTCAAATATGCCTGGTTTTGCAAAAGCATCTCCAAAGGGCAATTTTGAGTCTGGAAACCCAGGAGCCTTCCAAACAACCCTGTACATATGTTGAAACCATATATATGTTTTAAATATATACATATAGTTTTAAAACCTTAAAAAGGTATTTTGAAACCCCAAAAAGTAACTTGGCCTGATGAAAGCAGGACCGAAGAAGCAAAAGAGAGCTCGGACCCGGAGCATATTTTAAGCCCGACACATCAACTCTCGTATCAGAATCATCTCCAAATTCTCGGACATCAAAGCCCTTGATATCAAAAATTTGTTCAAAATGATCTTTGGAAGGTGAGAAGAAGAGCGGACGACAATGTTGGCGAAGACCCAACGCAAGACGGAGTATTGATGCAGTCAGGCCCCGCACAAACCGTTCATTTCGAAACGTCATGAAGGAATCAGAAAATCAGATTTGGGCTGGATCTGGACCATATATATCCAGATCCAATCCCAACATGCATTTGGATTTGGATTTAGATCCAAAGATCCAAATCCAATATCGACATCCATGGCCCACATCACCTTCTCATAAATGGAGGTGCGGCCCACAGATATTTCACGTGAAAAGCTTAGGTAGAGAGAGAAAAGAGGTGATAAAGTATGAGTGAGAAAGTTGGTAGGCTTGAGTTTTGGTCAAGGGTGGGTTAACCTTGTGGGTTGAGCCTAGAGTGTGTGTTTGAGCTTGTATGCACCTACACCGAACTAGGGGCTGCACCAACTTGGATATAGCTGCAACTGGGTCCATGGACCGACGCCAAGGGCAGGTTCCTAAAACCTAGCCCTAAGCTAGCCCACCTCACCTAGCCACTCCCCCCTAAACCTGACCCAATCCTAGCCGTCCTCACCCAAAATCGCCCCAACCACACCTAGCCGACCTCACCTAGCTCACCTCACCTAACTAGACCACCTAGACCCTAACTAACTAAACCTAAACACACCTTAATACACCTAATTAAACCCCTAACCACTAAGTCCCAACCCCCCTCACCGACCTACCCTAAACCACCAAACAGCCCACACTAACCGACCTACCCCAAACCACCCCACAAGCCCACCTTATTACAAATATCTAGCCTAAACCACCCCAACCGACTCAGCCCTCTTGGGCCTATAAAAACCCCTATCTTGCGGCTTTTTCACTCTCTCTCTTCCACTCACATCTCACCTCACTCCCTCCCAACTGCACCACTTCCACCCCCACCTTCCACCCGTCTGCCACCTCTCCGCTTCAACAAAACTCTAGCACCTTCCACCCGGCTGCAACCTTCTTCCACCACCATCCAGCCACCACCTTCATCCCCCATCACCCCTGCTACCCACGGTTAGTACCCCACCTTAACTCCATCTAGCCTTCCACCCCTTTCTTACCCAGCTGCACACTCCATCAACTGCCAACCTACATCCTTCCCTTTCTACCTTATACCCAGCCGACCCATACCGTATCCCACCACCTTCCCTTGACACCACCCACCTTATCTCTTAGTTGAACCTTCTCCCTTAGTCACCCACTTCCCAGCCCAACATCATCCTAACTAGCACCCTTAAACCGCCGCACCCTAGCCACTCCATCACCCGGCCAGCATCAAGACATCCACCTAGCTCGCACCCTACCTGCCGCCAACCTACATCCAAGGAGCTCCCCTTCGACTGTCCAAGGCGACTCACTAGGCCAAAGCCAAGGAAGTTGAGCACAAACTAGCTACACATAAGTGCCTAACTCGGTCCTTGATATGAACTTGCTTACATTTAATTAAATTTGATACGGGGTTGTAATAATGGAGTGTTGTCTCCCCCCGGTTGTAATAATGTGGTTTAGCACACCAACACACACGTGCACTTGAGCCGTTCTGCTCTTAGCTGCACACCATTTTGGCACACACACAGGCCTAACCAGCCCCTAAGATATAGTTATACATATCTATATTCAGCTGCATGGGTTTTAATTTAAGTCGTGGGTGTTGTCTTTCAATTCCACACTCACACACATTGAGCTTTTGCTCTTACTCCCAAGACCCTAGTAAGGGCCATATTGCAATTTCATTTGGGTGTTTTAAATTCAAGTTGTGTGCGTGGTCTTTCAATTCCACACTCACACACATTGAGCTTTTGCTCTTACTCCCAAGACCTTAGTAAGGGCCGTATTGCAATAGTAAGGGCCGTATTGCAATTTCATTTGGGGTGTTTTAATTCAAGTTGTGTGCGTGGCATTTCAATTCTACACTCACACACATTGAGCTTTCGCTCTTATTCCCAAGACCCTAGTAAGGGCCATATTGCAATTATATTTGGGTGTACATTACAAGTCATGTGAGTTGTCTTTCCATATACACACAACACCCACGCACACGTTGGCGACCTTCGGGCCCATATATATTATAAGTATTTCCCTTCGGCTATGTCTTTAAGATTTGGGTTTTAAGGTTCAGCTGTGTGAGTAGTCTTTCCATATATACATGACACACACTTGCAAAATTGAGCCTTTCCGCTCTTAAGATATAGCCATATTTCCCTTTTGCAATTTACATTAAGTCATTTCCCTTAAGCATTATCTTTCAATTCGGGTTTTCCCTTTGGAGTTGTGTGAGTTTGCATTGCATATTCGCCATACCACGAGTTAGGACTCATATTGCATCAAAGCAAGCCCCACACTCTCGTGCAAAAATCGCCCAACTTAGGTCACTTGCGCACACACCTAGTTGGCCCTAAAAAGCATAAAAAGAAAGACATAGGCACGCGCAAATCCCACGTGAAATAAAACTTGTAATCGTACAAAGAAAGCCCAAACACTTCAGGTATTTTTCAAAGAGGTTTGATCTAAAAAGACTTTGCCAAGCATACAGACTGACCCTTGCACATCGGTGCAAGAAGGTCTGCGATGAAAAGAGCTCACTTCCTCAGTCGCCCCGATAGAGTCAGATTTCAAAACTTACTTCGCTAGCTTGAGTAAGCTAGCTGGCACACCCTTTTTTTTTATAAAAATGACTTAGACACACGAAAAGGTTCACTTCGGGCCTAAGAACCAGAAGTGGGAATTTTTTGTGTCTACAGGATTTGGCACGCCCGATGGGACTTGGGCCTTGTGCAGAGTCAGTTTATGTAGAAAAACCTCATGATTTTTTTTTCAAAGAAAGTGTTTTAAACCTTGTTTGTTTCATTTCATATCTAGGATTTGTTTTGAAAAGCATTGAAGCATGTCGAGTCCAGGCTCCCAAGAGGTATCTAGCCATAGCTCATGCGCATCAAGTTCTCAATCTAGGAAGTTTTCGAAAAAACAAGAGATTGAAGACTTGAGAAGGGATTTCGAGGCCAAGATCACCGCTCTTAGCCAAGAGGCTGAAGCAGGCAATTCATGTTCGACAAATGGTGAACCAAAGGCCAAGAAAAAATTTGAAAAACCTCGCAAACACAAAGAGACTTCTACAATGAAAGGCAACCAATACCACGAGTCCTTCACACACAAGGACCGTAAAGCCCTACAGCAGCTGTTGAGAGGGCAAAATAAAGAGAAAAGAAGTTACGCCCTGTCTGATTTCTTACCTGTGGACTATGAAACAGACAGTGATGACGAAATACCGAACTTCCATCGGTATGATGGCATGGGAGACCCTAGGTCTCACTTGCAGCTTTTCTCTCGTTTAGTCCACAAGAAAAAGGACTCGATGAAATGGGTGTATTGGTTCCCTTTGTCCCTCAAGGGCACAACTGCCAAATGGTTGGCTTCCTACAATCTTAGCCAGTTCGCAACTTTCGAAGAGTTAGCGAACTGCTTTATGCAGAGATTCTCGCATAACGTAGAAGTCACGCCGACTTTAAACACCTTGAGGGATACAAAACAAGGTGTGAAGGAGGACGTGCATATATTCATTGTTCGTTGGAGGTCTCTCCTAGGTCAAGTGTGAGAGCCAATATCCGAAGGATGTGCAGTCATGCTCATCCTGGATAATTTTAGAAACGAGTTGAAAAACCTTCTCTCGCTTCACGAAATCTCGACTTTCCATAAGTTAATAAAGAAAGCATCCCTTTTGAAACAAATTTGAAAAAAGGGGTGTATGAGCACTTATGGAAAGGGAATCCAATTTCGAAAACTCGCTTGGAGAAGCCCAACACTTATGGGCTATCCACCGCAGAAAAAGGGGTAAAACCCCATAAAATCAACAATGTCTGGGTGGATCCAAGCCCGACAAGTGCTTTAAAAAGTTTTGAAAAGTTAGAAAATAAAAAGGAGAGGAGTTTTCAAAAACCCTTCGAAAGATGGGAGTACACTCCGCTGGGGCAACCTGTATCGGAGGTCCTAGACCTCCTACTTGCCCAAGGCATGATCGAACTCCCCGAGATTCTCGAGGGAGTCACTTCGAAGGGAGGGTTTTTAAACAAATTCTGCAAGTATCATCGACTCAAAGGCCATGATACAAGGCGGTGTTTCTTCCTCCTAAATAAAATTGAGAACTTGATAGCAGAAGGCAGGCTCCAAGTCGCTGAAGAACTTGAGCCTGCCCAAGCTATCTTCAAAGAACCCTTTCCCAAGCGCGCAAGTACAAGTGGGAAGGGAAAAGAGGTATGTGCTCTCACGATTTCAAAGAATCTAGCGCATGCATGTGAGTCTGGTTCATCTACTTGTGCATCTACTCTCATACTTTATAAAAAACCCGCCCAAGTAGTCATCCGGGGACCACCAAGGGTTTCGTCCCCAGTTAAACCAGTTTTAACCATTCAAGGTGTTCCAAATCTCTCGATTAGAGCCATGTTAAGTGTGAAACCTAGGTTGATTATTGGGGAGGTGATAAGATCCGGGAGGATCTACCAACCCCCACATCTGCAAAGCGCTAAAAAGGTGGTCAGTGTGCCTGGCCCCTCAAAAGCATGTATTCCTAGAGTTCTGCCAAAAACGGACAAAGGAAATGTCGTTTTAAAGGTATATGATTTCGAAAACCATCTTTCAAAGATTCCTATCAACATGTCCATCCTAGAGCTAATACAAACTTCGCCTAGGCATAGACTAGTGTTAGAGAAAATTGTAAAAAGAGCAAGGGTTAGTTCGAACATTACCCTAGAATCTTTGTCGAAACAAGTGGCCTCCATAGGAGCAAAAACGCCCATCGTATTCTCGGAAGATGATGTAGAAAGACCCTACGAGTCCCATAACCAGGCCCTACATATCGAGGTGGTTCTGAATAACCACTCTCTGGATAGGTGCCTTGTCGATGGGGGAGGAGGGCTCAACATCATTCCACTTCATGTGGCGAACCAAATCGGAGTCACCTTCACATCCGTTCATCCAAGTCCCATCGTCATCACTGGATACAATGGGAATGCGTCTAGACCACTAGGATCTATCGAACTCTCCATGGAAACGGGAGGGATAGCACACACAGGGGTGTTCCATGTCCTAGACATCCACCCCCATTATAACCTGTTATTAGGAAGGCCCTGGATACATAGCTTGTGCGTTGTGCCATCCACCTTCCACAGGTGTGTCAAGATCCCTTTTAGGGACAAAGTCGTAGTGATCCTAGGTGAGAGTCATCCTCAGGTTCAAGGGGTCATAAATTCCCCTTGCTTGTCAAGCTCCTAGACCCACGAGGTAAAACTGGGGCAAACCATGCTCGAGCCACCAAGGCTCACTTTGTACAACCCTAAGAAGGTCGTGTATGTGAAGGGGCCGCCCAAGGCTGGCCCTCTCAAAGTTCTGACCATTCTAGGAAAACCCAAAAACCCCTTATTTCCAAAACCCCTAGACAAAAAGCCCTATGTGCACAACATAGACGACAACAAGTTCTAGGACCACGATTTATATCAAACATTCTCTAAAAACAAAAAATCATGGAACATTCTGTTAAACGTGGGCTATTTGCCTTATAAGAGTCTAGGGGGACAAAATCAGGGTCTCCTAGAACCCATACTGCCTAGGGCCAATCCAAGCAGATATGGGATCGGCTATACTCCCAAAATACCACCAAAGTCACCCCCTGTGACCACGTAGGTCAAGGTTGCCCTAGAGCCTACCCTAGAAGAAACCTACGATTTAGACCTCTTATTCAGAGTCTAACCTGTAGTGTTTTCTCT
Organism: Brasenia schreberi; assembly: GCA_036023115.1. Lineage (NCBI taxonomy): Eukaryota > Viridiplantae > Streptophyta > Magnoliopsida > Nymphaeales > Cabombaceae > Brasenia > Brasenia schreberi. Next base: position 16,450,180 of record JAYKKT010000088.1, read on the forward strand.
TTGTAGGTATGATGGAAGATCCCTTTATCAAAAATACAAAAACATTTGAAAAACTCAAAATTCAAAAAATGGAAAATTTACAAAAGCCAAAAACATTGGAAAATGAAAAACTCAAAAAAAGAGTAGTTTGTATAGTTCCCAAAATACTCGTTTTACAAAAGTACAAAAAAATAAAAAAATTTACAAAATTCCAAAAAGATTTTGTACATAGCTGCTCCTGGTAAGGATTTGGAAAAAGGAAAGGATTTCGAAAGAAACGTTGTCTATATAACTAGATCAAAAATTTTGAAATCAATAGAAATTCCAAGTGTAAAACCAGGTCTTTTGAAAATCCATGCATAAAATTCCCTAGGATCTATAAACCACGAGAATGATCGAAGCCCCAAAGTGGATCCCCTTGAGGAAGATCCCACTTTTGAGCTCCCAGAATTTCATAAAATTCTCGATTTTGAAAAGCCTTCGAATTCAGTAGGAGGAGATTTCATAGAGGTAAACCTAGGGAGTGATTCCAAGCCCAAACTCATTAAGGTAGGCGCATGTTTGCATGAGCATGAAAGATCAGCATTCATTGCATTTCTACAAACCTACTTAGATGTGTTTGCATGGACGTATGAAGACATGCTGGGCATAGACCCTAGTATTGTCGAACATCGTCTTCCCTTAGATATGGATGTGAAACCCATAAAGCAAAAGCTTAGGAAAATACATCTGAATGTACACGCACAAGTCAAAGAGAGTTTAGAAGATCTGTTAAAAGCTGGATTTATAAAACCCATTGCGTATTCTGATTGGTTATCCAATATCGTTGTTGTTCGAAAAACCAATGGGAAGATTCGAATATTCATCGATTTTAGAAACTTGAATAAAGCCACTACAAAGGATAACTATCCTTTACCAAACATAGATTTGATAGTCGATAGTATTGCAAATCACGAAATGTTTTCGTTTATGTATGGCTATTCAGGGTATAATCAAATCAAACTAAGCCCACGAGATCAGGGTAAGACCGCTTTCACAACCCCATGGGACACGTACTGCTATACAGTCATGCCCTTTGGTTTGAAAAATGCCGGCGTCACATATCAGAGAGCTATGACCACGATCTTCCATGATCAGATTCATGAGCTCATAGAGGTATATATGGATGATCTCTTGGCAAAATCCAAAACTCGATGCACTCATATCGAATGCTTACAAAAGATTTTCGAAAGGCTTAGACTTTACAAAGTAAAGCTAAACCCTCATAAATGTGTGTTCGGAGTAGAGTCCGGAAAGCTCTTAGGCTTTATGGTGAGCCAAAGGGGTATAGAAGTTGACCCATCTAAGTGTCGAGCCATCATAGACATGGCTCCACCCTCCAATCTCACATAGATTCGTAGCCTCCAAGGTCGATTGCAATCCATTCACAGGTTTATCTCAAACCTGGCAACTAGATGTGAACCCTTCAACAAATTATTGAGAAAGGGCATGAAATTTTCATGGGATGACGACTGCCAAAAGTCATTTGAAATACTAAAGGCATACCTAGTTAATCCCCCTGTTTTAAATCCTCCAAAGCAAAGAAAACCTCTTTTGCTTTACATTTTCGTGCATGCGAATGTCTTGGGAGCTTTGTAAGCTCAATACGAGGATGACACCCACAAGGAGTATGCCATCTATTATATTTCAAAAACTCTCTTGGCTTATGAAAGGAATTACCAAGCCATGGAGAAGACGTGCTTGACCCTAGTTTGGGCCTACCAGAAATTTCGACACTATTTCCTAGATCATGAGATCTGGATAGTGTCCAAGCTTGATTCGATCAAGCAATTGTTCGAAAAACCCATTCTCACTGGTAGATTGGGCAAATGGCAACTCCTTCTAATGAAGTATGACCTGAAATACCATCATCAGATCTCCATTAAGGGGCAAGCCCTAGCTGACTACATGGCAGAGTTCCCCCTAGAGGACGCATATCCCACACTTAGCATAATGCCTAATGAAGGCATATTGCAAAACCAATTTCAAAACCACATTTTGGCAAACTCTTTCGAAAACCAAGTATGGAAGATGCACTTCGATGGGGCACGAAACCAACGAGGGGCTGGTGCTGGGGTCATCCTCATATCCCCTGAAAAGGGTGAGATCCCCATAGCGATTCGCCTAGATTTCGAATGTTCCAACAACATAGCTAAGTATGAAGCACTCATACAAGGCTTAAGGATTTCGAAAACTCTAGGGGCATCATGCATCGAGGTCTTTGGAGATTCACTCCTTGTTATAAACCAAGTTTTGAAAATTTGGCAAATGCGAAATAAAAAACTTCTTCCATATCACGAGTTGGCCACTCGATTGGTTGAGTCATTCCAATCGTGTAGACTCACACACGTAGGAAGAGAGGATAATGGCATTGCCGACGCCCTCTCCTCCTTGGGTTCAGCCCTAAAGGTCGATCTCTCTTTGGGAACCCGATCTTTAGAGATATGGCATGCGCCCACTCCATCTACACACGATTTGGATATTTGCCAAAATAATCCAGATTCTGTTGAAAAACCTTGGTTCTATGACATCAAATGTTTTCTAGAAAATGGGGGATTCGCTAAGGATGCCACATCCAAAGATAAGGCATTCATCCGGAAAATTTCTACCCGATACATGATTTTGGGTGGGGTTTTGTATAAAAAAAGTTTTACCGGCATCTTACTAAGATGTGTCGACTTAGAGGAGGCTAGGACTGTTATGCATGAATTCCACGATGGAGAATGTGGAGGTCATGTTAATGCCAACATGATGGAAATGAAAATACTTAGAGCGGGTTATTTTTGGTCCACCTTGAAAAAGGATTGCCACGATCATGTTAGAAAGTGTCATCCATGTCAAGTGCATGGGCACGCCATTCATATCCCATCATCTTCATTGCATTCTGTGGTCAGCCCCTGAACATTTACCATGTGGGCGTTTGATATTGTAGGCCCAATATTTCCAAAGGCATCGAATGGGCATAGGTTCATTTTAGCAGCCACTGAGTACTTCTCCAAGTGGGTCGAAGCCATCTCATTGACCAACATACAGGGGCAACATGTGGTGGCTTTCATTAGGAGGAATATCTTGGCTCGATTTGGAGTTCCAAGAGACATTGTGTCCGATAATGGCACCCCATTCAAAAATGAGCGGATGGTCAAGTTGTGCAACACTTATGGCATAACTCACCACTTTTCCTCGCCCTACTACCCTCAAGGCAATGGCCAAGCCGAAGCCACGAATAAGACTCTCATTAGCATAATTGAGAAGACTTTAGAGAAGGGTAGGACGTGGCACGAGAAGCTGGATGAAGCCTTATGGGCTTATAGGACTTCCATCTGGACTCCCACGAATGCCACACCATTTGAGTTGGTCTATGGCACAAACGCCATTCTTCCCATTCATACACAATTGCATTCATTCTACACATCCATTGCGCTCGACCTCCCCCTAGAGACGCTTCAGCATGCTAGGATGGCCGAACTAGATTTGTTAGATGAGAGGCGACTCCTTGCTATGGATCATGCTCATGCATACCGGCAAAGGATAGCCCGACATTATGACAAACATATGAGACCTCGCCACTTTGAAGTGGGAGATCTGGTTTTAAAAATCATCCACTATCGTGGCCCACATCCACTTGGAAAGTGGCGCCCCAAGTGGGATGGACCCTATGTTGTGTGTGCAACCACCACAAACAATTCATATTGGTTGATCGATGTAGAAGGTAGGAATTTAGCAGATCCTATCAATATTCAATACTTAAAGAAGTATTATGTGTAGGGTTTGGGTTAAATTCCCATTTTGGAAAATCCTTAGGGATAGCTGCTTTGAAACTTCGAAAGTAAGGTTTAAAGGCGAATTGTGTGACCCTAAGCGAGAGAATTCGCACTAATGAAAGAGTGGAGTTTTCCAAACACGAGGTTACATTTCAAAATCCTTCTTCTTATAAAGAAAGGCCTAGTTCAATATAGCAAGATACTTGCAAATAGTACGTGCTATTTCTAAATAGGCTGATCTGGAATGGATCGAGTATGACCTTGGGATAAGTCCTCCCCTCTTCTCTTCTCCTTCCAAAAGGAAAATGTGGCCAAAACAAAGGGAAAATCCCCACTAAAAATCTCTTTCCCAAAGAAAGAAACATGAATCAAAAAGAAAATTTGATTCTTTTATGGAAAAGAGGGATCAAAGAAAAAATACTCCCAAAGGGAGACCCTCTATGAAAAAAGGAAGAAAAGGCCAAAAAGCTCAAAAAGAGCAGTTTTCCGCCTTTTATGCCTCAAACCACGGGACGCTTCAGAAGGGATCGTGGTATCTCTTTCCCATCCCTGGCTTATCCCAAGTAAAACATGGTTCATTTCGAGGAATCCTAAAGTAAAAATAGGATTTACTTACTTGAATTTCATTTTGTTTGAGAATTCGACGTTTCGAGTAAGACGTAGGAATTTTGAAATATAGCTTGTTTTCTTATAAAACCTCCGCTAGATTAGCGAGTGTCAAGACTCAATCAAAGGCAAACACGAAGAGCTCGAGATCCTTAGGATTGAGGCTAAAAGTGGTTTTCCTTTTTGTAAATAGATTTTGAAAAATCGAACATCGAGCAACATAGGGTCAGCTCACTTGAAGCAGCAGGTCTTCGTAAGTCTCAAGAGTTCGACCATGCTATCTGGTCTCGGGGAGGTCCCCATTCTTGGTGTCTCATCCATGACATGCATGTGAATATCCACGCATGAACACTTGCATAACATGATCCCGTTTAGGACCAGAAACCATAGATATCCCTTTGGCGTGATATCTCCTCCTACCAAGTTTAAAAGAGAGATTTTGCTTAAAAATTGGGACGATCCCATATTTTCATGGATAGATCTAGGGAGATATCGAAAGGGGTGTTGTCGTCTTCACCATCATCCAAATAAATTTGGATAATGCCAAAGAGGGGCATCTGTAAACACCCCAAAATCTGACGATTTTTCTCAAATATGCCTGGTTTTGCAGAAGCAACCCCAAAGGGCTATTTTGAGTATGTAAACCCAGGAGCCTTCCAGACAACCCTGTACATATGTTGAAACCATATATATGTTTTAAATATATACATATAGTTTTAAAACCTTAAAAAGGTGTTTTGAAACCCCAAAAAGCAGCTTAGCCTGATGAAAGCAGGACCGAAGAAGCAAAAGAGAGCCCGAACCCGGAGCATATTTCAAGCCCGACACATCAACTCTCGTATCAGAATCATCCCCAGATTCTCGGACATCCAAGCCCCTCATATCAAAAATTTGTTCAAAATGATCTCCGGAAGGTGAGAAGAAGAGCGGACGACAATGTTAGCGAAGACCTAATGCAAGACGGAGTACTGATGCAGTCAGGCCCCGCACAAACCATCTGTTTCGAAACATCATGAAGGAATCAGAAAATCAGATTTGGGCTGGACCTGAATCATATATATCCAGATCCAAACCCAACATGCATTTGGATTTGGATCCAAATATCCAAATCTAATATCCACATCCATGGCCCACATCACCTTCTCATAAATGGAGGTGGGGCCCATAGATATTTCACATGAAAATCTTGGGTAGAGGGAGAAAAGGGGTGATAAAGTATGAGTGAGAAAGTTGGTAGGCTTGACTTTTGGTCAAGGGTGGGTTAACCTTGTGGGTTGAGCCTAGAGTGTGTGTTTGAGCTTGTATGCACCAACTTAGATATGGCTGCAACTGGGTCCATGGACCGATGCCAAGGGGAGGTTCCTAAAACCTAGCCCTAAGCTAGCCCACCTCACCTAGCCACTCCCCCCTAAACCTGACCCAATCCTAGCCGTCCTCACCCAAAATCGCCCCAACCACACCTAGCCAACCTCACCTAGCTCACCTCACCTAACTAGACCACCTAGACCCTAACTAACTAAACCTAAACACACCTTAATACACCTAATTAAACCCCTAACCACTAAGTCCCAACCCCCCTAACCGACCTACCCTAAACCACCAAACAGCCCACCCTAACCGACCTACCCCAAACCACCCCACAAGCCCACCTTATTACAAATATCTAGCCTAAACCACCCCAACCAACCCAACCCTTTTGGGCCTATAAAAACCCCTATCTTGCGGGTTTTTCACTCTCTCTCTTCCACTCACATCTCACCTCACTCCCTCCCAACTGCTCCACTTCCACCCCCACCTTCCACCCGTTTGCCACCTCTCCGCTTCAACAAAACTCTAGCACCTTCCACCCGGCTGCAACCTCTTCCACCACCATCCAGCCACCACCTTCATCCCCCATCACCCCTGCTACCCACGGTTAGTACCCCACCTTAACTCCATCTAGCCTTCCACCCCTTTCTTACCCAGCTGCACACTCCATCACCCGCCAACCTACATCCTCCCCTTTCTACCTTATACCCAGCCGACCCATACCGTATCCCACCACCTTCCCTTGACACCACCCACCTTAGCTCTTAGTTGAACCTTCTCCCTTAGTCACCCACTTCCCATCCCAACATCATCCTAACCAGCACCCTTAAACCGACGCACCCAAGCCACTCCATCACCCGGCTCGCACCCTACCTGCCGCCAACCTACATCCAAGGAGCTCCCCTTCAGCTGTCCAAGGCGACTCACTAGGCCAAAGCCAAGCAAGTTGAGCACGGACCAACTACATGTAAGTGTCTAACTCGGTCCTTGATATGAACTTCCTTACATTTAATTAAATTTGATATGGGGTTGTAATAATGGAGTGTTGTCTCCCCTCGATTATAATAATGTGGTTTGGCACACCAACACACACGTGCACTTGAGCCGTTCCGCTCTTAGTTGCACACCATTTTGGCACACACACGGGCCTAACCAGCCCCTAAGATATAGTTATACATATCTATATTCAGCTGCGTGGGTTTGAATTTAAGTCGTGGGTGTTGTCTTTCAATTCCACACTCACACACATTGAGCTTTCGCTCTTACTCCCAAGACTCTAGTAAGGGCCATATTGCAATTTCATTTGGGTGTTTTAAATTCAAGTTGTGTGCGTGGTCTTTCAATTCCACACTCACACACATTGAGCTTTCGCTCTTACTCCCAAGACCCTAGTAAGGGCTGTATTGCAATTTCATTTGGGGTGTTTTAATTCAAGTTGTGTGCGTGGCATTTCAATTCTACACTCACACACATTGAGCTTTCGCTCTTATTCCCAAGACCCTAGTAAGGGCCATATTGCAATTATATTTGGGTTTACATTACAAGTCGTGTGAGTTGTCTTTCCATATACACACAACACCCACGCACATGTTGGCGACCTTCAGGCCCATATATATTATAAGTATTTCCCTTCGGCTATGTCTTTAAGATTTGGGTTTTAAGGTTCAGCTGTGTGAGTAGTCTTTCCATATATACATGACACACACTTGCACAATTGAGCCTTTCTACTCTTAAGATATAGCTATATTTCCCTTTTGCAATTTACATTAAGTCATTTCCCTTAAGCATTGTCTTTCAATTCGGGTTTTCCCTTTGGAGTTGTGTGAGTTTGTATTGCATATTCGCCATACCACGAGTTAGGACACATATTGCATCAAAGCAATCCCCACACTCCCGTGCAAAAATCACCTAACTTAGGTCACTTGCACATACACCTAGTTGGCCCTAAAAGGCATAAAAAGAAAGACATTGGCACATGCAAATCCCACGTGAAATAAAACTTGTAATCGTACAAACAAAGCCCAAACACTTCGGGTATTTTTCAAAGAGGTTTGATCTAAAAAGACTTTGCCAAGCGTACAGACTGACCCTTGCGCATCGGTGCAAGAAGGTCTGCGGCGAAAAGAGCTCACTTGCTTACAGTTACCCCGATAGAGTCAGATTTCAAAACTTACTTCGCTAGATTGAGTAAGCTAGCTGGCATGCCCTTTTTTTTATAAAAACGGCTTAGACACACGAAAAGGTTCACTTCGGGCCTAAGAACCAGAAGTGAGAATTTTCCGTGTCTACACCTTGATGGTGTTGGGATAAGCACTTGAGTTCCACGATGAAGAATGTGAAAATCATGTCAAGTTCAAATATGATGGCCATGACGATCACTTAGGGCTGGTTATATTTTCCATCCTTAAACCAAAAAGTATCATGATCATGTTAGAAGTGCGAAAAATACCAAAATACATGGACATCCCTCATCCACCCAAAACTCACCTTTTGAATAGCCGTGGCCCTTCACCATGTGGCCATGGGAATCATACATCTCCATCAAGCTAGGGGCATTTTAATGTATCCCCTAGACACCTTCCAGGGAGAACCAAAATTCATAAGAATGTATCTCCATAACATGCGAGATACATCTCAAGTTTTCATTATTGCAAAAGGCATGTATTTCCATTAAGTCACATGGAGTGCATAGCATGCATCACCTGCATATCATATCACCCAAAGAGCCCAAAAAGGTGACATCCCGAGTAGGAATGTCCCCATGTCTTAAAAAGGGCAACAAAAAATCGAAAAACATGTTGATATTGAGGGTAGAAGTTTAGCAGACCCCAAAAATGCCCGAATATTCGAAAGGGTCTATGTTAAATTCTTTTGAAAAGATTTTCAAATTCGAACTCCTTTGAAACTTCTTGAAAGAAGGATCAAGGTTGATTATATAACCCTGAATAGAGGAATTTATACTTTACGAAAAGGGGAGTCTTCCAAAAATGAAATTGGCAACATTTCAAAAATCCTTGGCTTACAAGATTGAGCCTTGTTCAAAATATCAAAATATTTTCAAATAGCAGATGTGTTAAGAAATAGGACGATCTCGATTGAATCGAGTAACCAAAGGGATAAGCTTCCCCCATTTTACTTTCACTAAAAAGGAAAATTAGCGAAATCCAAAAGAAAAAAAAGAAAAAGGAGAATACAAAAACTCCTCGAAGAAGAGGTCTTCCCTTCATAAACAGGGAATACAAAAACTCCTCCGAAAGAGGTCTTCTCTTTAAAAGAAAAGAGGGAATAAAGAAAAAATACTCCCAAAGGGAGACCCTCTATGAAAGAAAAAGAAAAAGCCAAAGTTCAAAAGAGCAATTTTCCGACTCTTTGCCTAAAACCACGGGACGCTTCAGAAGGGACCGTGGTATCTCTTTCCCATATCCCCGCAGCTTATCCCCAAGGAAAAAGGTTCAACTACGAAAATCCTAAAGTATGAATACAGTCTACTTATTTGGATTTCATTTTGGTTGAGAATTCGACTTTGTTTTGTAAGAAATAGAATTTTGAAATGTTTTCCAAGATTTCCTACCCAAAAACCTCTACTTAGTACTAGGTATTGAAACCCGAATAAAGGGAAGTATGAAAAATCGGAAGTCCTTTCAATAAAAGATAAAAGTTGTTCTTTTTTAAAAAGAAATTTTTGAAAACCCGCAAATGTCAAAAAGACAAATGGATAGAACCTGCTTGGAGCAGACAACCTCAAAAGGCTCTCTCCAAAGCTCGAAAACCCGAGAATGTTAAAAAGACATGGGTAAAACCTGCTTGGAGCAAACAACCTCAAAAGGCTCTCTCCAAAGCTCGAAAACCTAAGAATGTCAAAAAGACATGGGTAAAACCTATTTGTAGCAGACAAACTCAAAAGACTCTCTCCAAAGCTCAAAAACCAGAGAATGTCAAAAAGACATGGGTAAAACCTGCTTAGAGCAGTCAGCCTCAAAAGGCTCTCTTCGGGTTCAAACCTCCCCCCCCCAAAAAAAAAAAATCACTCATGCATGCATTCAAAGAGTCATTCATGCATGATCATATGTATAGGGAAAAAAGCTAGGAAAAGTCCCCTTTTGCTAAAAATCCCCTCCTGTGGTAAAAGAAAATAAGGTTTTTATGAAGTGAAGAATGGTGCATTCTCGGGAAAATTTGGGAGAAAAACCCACAAAAGGGGCGTTTCTTCTTTGCCATTATCCAAATCAATTTGGATAATGCCAAAGAGGGGCATTTGTAAACACCCCAAAATTTCCAAATTTCAAAAACTCTCAAAACTTCAAAAGCCATCCCAAGGCAAAAAGCAAGAAAAAGAGTGAAAATACAAGCCCATTGGAAGAAAAGCACGACAAGAGGCCAAAAGCGTAATTTGGGTCAAAAAGCAAAAGTAACTCCAAAATGCATAAAAGGGCCAAGAACCTGATGAAGTCAACAGAAGTCTAAGATACGTCTCGTCAGAATGAAGAACAGAATCCGTGGGAAAATTTGAGATCAATAGCACCAGGAACGGGCCAAAAGCAGAAATGGCAGATCGAAACAAACGCCAGAACATCCTAAAAAGCTGAAGATCAGTTGGAAAAAGGACTGGGGGAACACACAAGGCAAGGTGGGGTCACCGATGAACTGAAGCCCGCTCAAAACCGAATGTGAAAAGCACCAGAAAGAACTGAAAACAAAGGAGCAGAAGAGTTTGGATTGGATTTGGACCCAAATATCCAGATCCAGATCCAAATAGTGTTTAGATTGGATCTGGATTCAAAATATCTGAGATCCGAGATCCAAACCCAAATAAATAATTGGATTGGATTTGGATCTCAAATATCTGAGATCCAAGATCTAGATCCAAATAGTGTTTAGATCGGACCCGGATACCCAAACCCAAATCCAAGACCCACCTCTTTTGCTTATAAATAGAGGTGAGGGGGTCCCAAAATAGTTCACGTGAAATGCTTGTGGGAGGAGAGAGAATGAGAGAGGCTAGCCATGGAGCTTAGCCATGGGTTAGCTATATGGGCTTGATCAAGGGTTTGGGTTCGAACCTTGTATGAACCTAGACCTAGCCAAGGGCTGCAACAAGGTGGGCTGCAACCAAGGAGGAGGCTGCAACCAAGGTGGGCTCGACGTGGGTGCATACGGTGGACCGACTCCAAGAGGTAAGCCATCCTAAAAATAGCCCCAACCTAGCCTATGCTCGAAACAACCTAACCCTAACTGAACCAACCTAACTCCAACTTCACCCAAACCGACTCCCTTACACCCCATTCACTGCACCACCCGTGACCTAAACCTAACCCACACCCCCGAGCGCCCCCAGCTACACCTCACTACGCCCCGTGCGCCCCGCTGTACCCCCTTTGCTGCGCCCCGCGTGCCTAGCACCTAGCACCTAGCTTCGGTCCGGCAGTGCCCAGCGCTGGCAGGCCGTATCTCACCAAACCGAACGGCCTGCCCTTTTGCAGGACGTTTCAATTAGAAAACCCACGGCCTGCTGGTGCAGGCCACGTCCCATATCCCAAACAGAAGCCTTGGCCTGCCTTGTGGCAGACCATTTCTTTTAGGCAAAACGACCACCTCCCTTGGCCGGACACCCCAAGCCCACTCGAGCCACCCTTGGCTCGAGTCACCCTAACCTAGACCTACCTAGGGCCAGTCCATATATCCCTCAAGCTAAGCCAACTCGAGCCACCCTTGGCTCGAGTCACACCAAACCAAAAGGTCCTCTCCAAGGCCCTAAACCTGAGAGCTTCCAAATCGTCTTGCTGCCCCCAAGCCTCCAAGCCCTCAAGCTAAGCCCACTCGAGCCACCCTTGGCTCGAGTCACACCAAACCAAAAGGCCCCCTCTAGGGCCCTAAACCCGAGAGCTTCCAAACCGTCTTGCTGCCCCCAAGCCTCCAACCTCTCAAGCTCCACTCTCACATGCCCTGCACGTCACCAAGGTTCGCCACTTGAAGGAGTGTGCTCCGTTGCTGCCACATGAAGGTGTCGTGACCCGAGCTCCACAAGCAAGGCATACGCCTCCTAGGAAAACCCCACATAGCGGGCTAGGTGAGTTGTAAGTCCTTTACATTTAAAGTTCAATTAAATTTTGATACGGGGTTGTAGTAATGGAGCGTTGTCTCCCCCCGAGATGTAATATTGGTGCTTGACACACGAGACACATACGTGCACTTGAGCCTTAGCTCTTATCTCGTACACAAGACACCCATGTACACTTGAGCTTTAGCTCTTAATCGTACACGATTTGCACACACATGCATTGAGCTTTCGCTCTTACTCCAAAGACTCTAGTAAGAGCCGTGTACATTGCAATTTCCTTCGGGTTGTTACTTTCAGCTGTGTGCGTTGTCATTTAAGCTTCCACACTTGCACACAAAGGGCACCCGAGCACTTGCTCAATGCTCTCATGCACATTTTAGCCTTGGCAGCCCATAAGATATAAAGTATCTATATACTTTCAGCTGCGTGAGTTTTACATTCCAAGTTGTGTATACACTTACATTTCGGGTGGTTCAAATTCAGTAATGTGAGTTGTCTTTCAATTTATACACAACACACACGCGCACATTGAGCCTTTCAGCTCTTATATCTATATTTTCCTTTCGGTAAAGTTCAATTCAAGTCGTGTGTGTGAGTTGTCTTTCCATTTATACACATCACACATGAACACATTGAGCCTTCCCGCTCATATATATACTTATATTTCTCCTTCGGCAAGTTCAATTCAAGTCGTGTGTGTGAGTTGTCTTTCCATTTATGCACAACAAACACACACTCACATTGAGCCTTTCCTCTCTTAGGATATAAGTATATTTCAAATTCTGCAATTTACATTCAAGTCGTGTGAGTTGCTTTAAAGTTTGGGTATTTCCCTTAAGCTGCGTGAGTTGCTTTCAATTCGAGCCTAGCTCACATCATCATATCAAACCCGATAAAGTATTTGTGCATCCTTGCATTCGCGCGTTTTCAAAAGGAAACCCCGAATCCACGCTCAAATTCGCTATAATTAGGCCACTTGTGCACACACATATCCGGCCTAAACTAGCTAAAACTCAAAAGATTTGGAATCATATAGCCTCATACATAAAAATTGCAACGTAGGCACAAATCAAATCCATATTTCAAACACTTGTATTTTCAAGAGTTAAAACTGTTTTTATCGAAGTCCATAAACACTTAAACCGACCCTTGAGCGCCGATTCAAGAAGGTTTATAACGAAAAGATCTCGCTTGCCCACAATTGCCTAAAAGTCAGATATTTGCAAAAATCTTTGCTAGTTTGAGTAAGCTAGCTGGCATGCCCTAAAAGCAACGTAAACGCGAAAAGGCTCGTTTTTGGTCTTATAAAATCGGGAGCATAGAAATTTTTGTGCTTATAGTTTGAACGGGTACTCGAAGCTTTTTTAGAAGCGTACGTATGCAAGTATGCGAAGTATCTCGGGTTCGAAGGGTATGATGTGAGCTAAGCTCGAATTGAAAGCAACTCACACAACTTAAATGTAAAACCCAAAATGTAAAGACGTAGCTTAAAGGGAAATACCCGAATTTAAAGGCAACTCACACGACTTGAATGTAAATTGCCGAAGGGAGATATACTTATATTGAGAGTGGAAAGGCTCAATGCACGCGTATGTGAGTGTAGAATTGAAATGACAAACTCACACGACTTGAATTGAACTTGCTAAATTTGAAATATAAGTATATATATGAGCGGTAAAGCTCAACATGTTCATGTGTGTTGTGTGTAAATGGAAAGACAACTCACACACACGACTGAAATTTAACTTGCGGAATGGGGAATATAGATATAAGAGTGGAAAGGCTCAATGTGTGCATGTGTGTTGTGTATAAATGTAAAGACAACTCACACGATTGAATTTTAACAACCCAGATTGTAAAGACGTACACAGCTGAACCATAAAACTCACGCAGCTGAAAGTATATAGATATGTCTATATCTTAAGGGTTGCCAAGGCCAAAATGTGTGTGAGAGTGTTTAAGCAAGAGCTCGGGTGTCCTTTGTGTGTAAGTGTGGAATTGAAATGACAAACTCACACGACTTAAAGTGACAACCCGAATGAAATTGCAGCTTATATGGCTCTTACTAGAGTCTTTGGAGTAGGATCGAAAGCTCAATTGTGTACGTAGGTGTCTTGTGTACAAGATAAGAGCTAAGGCTCAAGTGCATGTGTGTGTCTCGTGTACGAGATAAGAGCTAAGGCTCAAGTGTATGTATGTGTCTCGTGTGTCAAGCACCAATATGACATCTCGGGGGGAGACTACGCTCCATTAATACAACTCCGTATCCGAATTAAATTGAATATGAAAGGAGTAATGTAAATACCGAATTTTAAACACTTACAAGTGATTCGGGCTTTTCTTCTCCTTGCTCACGCTTGGGATTGTGTCCACCTTGGGCTTGCGTCCACCTTGGGCAACCAAGAGGGGTCTCCCTAGGTGGGTTTGAGAGAGAGAGCTTGGGGCTTGGGAAGGCTCGTATGTTGGGAGCTTGGGTCCTACCAAAGGGTGGGTTGTCTAAGGTCGGTTCTAGGAGGTCACGGCAACAAAGGGGCTTAGGTGTGGATTGGCTCTAGTCGGCCTAAGAGGTGTCACTACCTAAGGGTGTGGTTAGGCTAAGCAGCCCTAAAGGGGGAAGTTTTGAGGCTCCTAAGGTGTGGCTGGTTAGGGCTGAAACAAGTCACGGATGAAAGTGGAGTGGCTGGTCCTAAGGCAAGGCAAGCTGGGGACAGTTGGGGTGTCGGGTGACTGGCACGGCAGGTGGGGTGTCTATGGCTAAGGGGCGCCGTAGGGGCGTCGCCAGGCGTCTGGCGCTGAGGGGCACCGCAAGGGCACGTTGGGGCTAAGGGGCGCCGCAAGGGCCCGGACAGGGCGGTGCGTAGGGCGTGGAGCACGCAGGCAAGGCACCGGGGCACACGGTTGGGCCGGGCTTGCAGTCTGCTTCGGGCCTAGGCCTTCCTTTTGCCTTTTGACCCTAGCTTTTATCAGGCCAAGGTGCTGCTTTTGAGCTTCTACACCTGTTTCTGAGGCTGCTTTGGCATGCAGGGCTTCACCTGTTGAAAATTGGCTTTTGCAAAATGGGGACTTGGCCCATATATGTGAAAATCAAGTTAAACGGGGTCTTAGCAAAATTTGAAGCTTTTACAGCCCCTGGGTTTTCGAAAACCTTAAATTTGGCCTTTTGGATTGATTTTCAAACCAGGTGCTGTTTTTGCAAAAATCATTGGATTTTGGGGTGTTATAGATGCCCCTCTTTGGCATTATCCAAATTTATTTGGATGATGGCAAAGATGATAACACCCCTGTTTGCTTTCTCCCTGGATTGTTCCTCGAGAATATGGAATCGTCCCAGTTTTGAGAAAAACACTTATTTTATGCCCGATAAGAGGGGATTTTTGCCAAAGAGGACTTTGCCTAAGATGGTGCTAGTCCTAAATGGGATTGATGCAAGTGTCCATGCATGAATATGAATGAATGGCATGGGATGTCATGTTAGGAAGTGGAGTTTCCTAGAGACTTAATGAAATGGTCGAACTTTGGAGTCTTATGAAGACCTGCTGCACCAAGTGAGCTGGTCTTATGTTGCTCGATGTTCGAGGATTTTCTAAACTCGTTTTTGAAAGAGGAACGCTCCTTTTAGCTTCAATCCTAAGGATTTCAGCTTTTTGTGTTTTTCCTTTATTTGAGTCTTAACACTCGCTAATCTAGCGGAGGTTTTATTCGAAAATCAAGCCATATTTCAAAATTCCTACACCTTACTCCGACGTCTAATTCTCAAACAAGATGAGATTCAAGTAAGTAAATCCTTAGAATGAACTTTTCTTCACTTGGGATAAGTCACAGGGATGGGAAAGAGTTTACCACGGTCCCTTCTGGAGTGTCACGTGGTTTGAGGCACAGAGGCGAAAAACTGCTCTTTTTGAGCTTTTGGCTATATTTTTTTTTGTTTTCGTAGAGGGTCTCCCTTTGGGAGTATTTTTTCTTTATTTCCTCTTTTCCATAGAATAGACAATTTTCTTTTGATTCAACTTTCTTTCGGGAAAGAGATTTTTGGCAGGGGTTTCCTTTTTTTTCCTTTTGGCCAAGTTTTCCTTTTGGGGAAGAGAAGAGAAGAGGGGAAGGACTTATCCCAAGGATCTACTCGATTCATCCCAGATCAGCCTATTTAGAAATAGCACGCACTACTTGCAAGTATCTTGCTATTTTGAACCAGGTCTTCTTTTGTAAGAAGAAGGATTTTTGAAAGGTGACCCATTGGTTTTGGAAAAACTACGCTTTTTCACAAGCAATCGAGTCTCTCATCAGGGTTGCACGATTTGCTTTGATCCTCACTCACGAAGTTTCAAAGGAGGTTTTCAAAATATTTTTGAGATAGGACTTAGCTTAGACCCTACATGTAGTATTTTTTCAAAAATTGAGCATTCATAGGGTCTGCTAAGTTCCTATCCTCAACATCGACTAACTAATATGCATTGTTCGTGGTGGTTCCATGTACAACATAAGGGCCATCCCACTTGGGCCGCCACTTTCCAAGTGGATGTGGGTCACGATATCGGATGATTTTGAGCACAAGGTATCCTACTTTGAAGTGGCGAGGTCTCATATGCTTCTCATAGTGTCGGGCTACCCTTTGCCGGTATGCATGTGCATGATCCATGGCAAGGAGCCTTCGCTCACCTAATAAGTCAAGTTCGGCCATTCTAGCATGCTGTAGCGTCTCTAGGGGAAGGTCGATTGCAAGTGATGTATGAAATGAATGAATTTTGGTATGAATGGGGAGAATGGCGTTTGTGCCATAGACCAACTCAAATGGCGTGGCATTTGTGGGAGTTCGGATGGAAGTCCTATAAGCCCATAAGGCTTCATCCAACTTCTCATGCCACGTCCTACCCTTTTCTAATGTTTTCTCAATAATGCTTATGAGAGTTTTATTGGTGGCTTTGGCTTGGCCGTTGCCTTGAGGGTAGTAGGGCGATGAGAAGTGGTGAGTTATGCCATACGTGTTACATAACTTAACCATCCTCTCATTTTTGAAGGGGGTTCCATTATCAGACACTAGGTCTTTTGGAACCCCAAAGCGAGCAAGAATACTTTTCCTAATGAATGCCACTACATGTTGCCCCTGAACATTGGTCAAGGAGGTAGCTTCAACCCATTTGGAGAAGTATTCACTGGCTGCTAGTATAAACCTATGCCCATTGGATGCATGAGGAAATATTGGTCCTATGATGTCAAACGCCCACATGGTGAATGGCCAGGGGCTGACCACGGAATGCAATGTGGATGACGGGGTATGAATGGCGTGTCCATGCACTTGACATGGGTGACACTTCCTAACATGGTCATGGCAATCCAGCTTTAAGGTGGACCAAAAATAACCCGCTCTAAGTATTTTCATTGCCATCATATTGGCATTTACATGCCCTCCACATTCTCCATCATGTAATTCATGCATTACTATCCTAGCCTCCGCCAGGTCAACACACCTTAGTAAGATGCCATTAAAACTCTTTTTGTAAAGAACCCCTCCCAAAATCAGATATCAGGTTATAAAAGCTTTGTCTTTTGATAAAGCGTATTCTGAAAATCCTCCATTTTCTAAGAACTCTTTAATGTCTTGAAACCAGGGTTTTTTAGTGGAAATTGTATTGTTTTGGCAAATCTCCAAATCGTGTGTGGATGGAGTGGGCGAGTGCCATATTTCTAAGGGTATGGTTCCCAAAGTGGGTGTAGACGCAGAAAATTCCCGCTCCTGGTTCTTAGGCCTGAAGCGAACCTTTTTGTGTGCCTAAGTCCTATTTAAACAAACAGGGCATGCCAGCTAGCTTACTTAAGCTAGCGAAGATATATTTTAAAACCTGACTCCTAACGTGGCGACTGTGAGCAAGCAAGCTCTTGTCGTCGCAGACCTTCTTGCACCGATGCGCAAGGGTCAGTCTGTATGCTTTTAAAATCGAGTTTTTGAGTGCAAGAACCTATGAAAACGGTTTGAGGTGTTTGATTCGGGTTTGTTTTGTATGACTTTCAGATTTTATTTCACGTGGATTTTGCACGTGCCTAAGTCTTTCTTTTTATCCCTTTTCGGGCCACCTAGGTGTGTGTTATGAACACTCAACTAAAATGTGGCGACTTTTGAGCGGGAGTATGGGGTTTGCTTTGATGCAATATGCGTCCTAACTCATGGTATGGCGTATATGCAATGCAAACTCACGCAACTCTAAAGGGAAAACCCAAATTTAAAAGACAATACCGAAGGGAAATGACTTGTAATGGAAATTGCCGAAGGGAAATGACTTGTAAATGTAAATTGCCGAAGGGAAATTGTAAAAGGGAAATATGGCTATATCTTAAGAGAGGAAAGGCTCAATAGTGCAAGTGTGTGCCGTGTATATATGTAAAGACTATGCATACTGCTGAACCTTTAAAACCCAAATTGAAAAGACATAGCCAAATGGGAAATACGTATATACTATATATGGGCCCTTACTTGGGTCTTGCAAATAAGAGCGAAGGCTCAATGTGGGTGCATGTGAAAATGTAAAGACAACACACACGACTTCAAATGAAACCCAAATATAAATTGCAATATGGCCTTAACTAAGGTCTTGGGAATAAGAGCGAAAGCTCAATGTGTGTGAGTGCTAGAATTGAAGTACTACACACACGACATGAAATTAAACCCAAATATAAATTGCAATATGGCCTTAACTAAGGTCTTGGGAACGGCAAAGGGGTGTGTTGGCCTTATAAATTAAACCCTTACTTGGGTCTTGCAAATAAGAGCGAAAGCTCAATGTGTGTGAGTGCGAGAATTGAAAGACAACGCACACAACTCAGGCAAAACCCTATGCAACTTAAAGTATACAAATAAACTTATATCTTAAGGGCTAATTAGGCCCATGTGTGTTCAAAATCGTGCACAACTAAGAGCGAGGTAGGCTTAAGTGCACGTGTGTGTGGGTGTGCCAAGCCACGTTATTACAAGCGGGGGGAGACAATGCTCCGTTATTACAACCCCGTATCAAATTTAATTTAACTTAAGCAAGTCTACAACTAAGGACTGAGTTAGGCACTTACTTATAGCTGGTCCGGAGGTGACTTGCTTGAGCGTGGGCTTGGGCTTCGCCTTGGGCTGCAAGAGGGAGCTCCTCGGAATGGCACGGCAAAGGGGTGTGCTGGCCGGGTGACAAGGGAGCGCGGGTGTGGCACCTTGGAGCTTACCGGCTGCTAGGGGGGTGCTGTCGTGGTGTCTCGGGCTGAAGTGTTTAAAGAGGGTCACTACGGTATAGGGCTGGTGCTAGGGAAGGTGGCGCTGCGGGGTGACTAAAGGGAATGGTTTAAGGAAGCGGGTGTGGCTGGCCCGGTGACTTGGGGGCAGTCGGCTATGACTGGCCGACTAGGGGTGTTTTAAGTGGTGGCCGACTGGGGCAGCTAGGGGAGGCCACGAATAGAAAGGTAGGGTGTTAGGGGAAGGTGGAGTTAAGGTTTGGTTATGAGTGGAAGGGGCAGGTCCTAGGGAGCAAGGTAGGGTGGCTAGGTATCACTAAAGGGAAAGGTAGAGGATCAGGTGGTGTAAGGGGTTAGGTCTAGCCGAATGGGGAAGGGTGGTGGGACGGCTGTGTTGGCGAGGTGTTGTGGTGGTATGGGTGGTCGAGAGTGGAGGGGGAGTGAAGAGGAGGTGGAGCTTGGGTTGGAATGCTAACCGAATGGATGAAGGAGGTCGGTGTGTGGAAGAAGGGAAGCCGGATGATAAAGGTGGATGGAGCTTGGCCGGGAGGTGGTGGCGATGTGGGTTGGAGCAGGCCGGGAGGCAGACCTCGCACGAGGTGGAGCTGGCCGGGGGTAGTGGTGGTGCAGGTGGAAGAAGGGAGCAAGGTGAGAGGGCTCGGCTGGCCCTTGTGCTGGATGGGAGAAGATTAAAAAACCCGCCCACTAGGGGGGGTTTATATAGATTTTTGAAAGTCGGTTGGGGGCAGTTTTTAGAGGGTGGTTAGGTGGTTTAGGTGGTGGTGGTGTGGTGATAAGGTGGGCTGGTTTTGAGGAGGGGCCAGATATTTTGCTTTAAGGGGTTTTAGGGATATGGTGTGCTAGGTTTAGGTGGGGTGGTTTAGGGGTTTAGGCCTTAGCTAGGTGGGCTGGTTTTGGGGTGAGTTTTAGTGAGGTGGGTTAGGTGATTAGGCTAGGATTAGGTTAGGATTAAGGGAATTAGGCTAGGTTTAGGGAAGGATTAGGGAGGTGGGTTAGGTGATTAGGTTGGGATTAGGCTGGGATTAGGGAAGTGGGTTAGGTGATTAGGCTAGGATTAGGCCGGGATTAGGGTAAAAGGCTAGGATTAGGGGTTTTGGCTTAGGATTGGGTTAGGGAACTCCCTTTGCATAACCCATAGACTTCATTGCATCATGTTGGTGCAGCCCTAGGTTAGGTTTTGGCTAATACAAGCTTAAACCCACACTAATTAGGCTAACCCACATGATTAACCCCAAACATGACACACAAGTCAAGCTTAATTACAATTCCCCTCATGCTTATCCTCCCCATTCTCTCTCATGCCCATAATCCTACGTGAATTTCAAGTGGGCCCCACCTCCATTTATGAGAAGGTGATGTGGGCCATGGATGTGGATATTAGATTGGATCTTTGGATCCAAATCCAAATCCAAATCCACACATACGTTTGGATTGGGATCTGGATATATATGGTCCAGATCCAATCCAAACTGAATTCTGACTCCTTAAGGGTATGTTCGAAACGAACGGTTTATGCGGGGTCTAACAGCATCAGTACTCCGTCTGCGTTGGGTCTTCGCCAACATAGTCGTCCGCTTCTACTTTCACCTTCCGGAGATGATTTCAAAGGACTTTTGATGATAACAGGGTCTTGGACATTCGAGATCCTGGGGGTGGATTCAATACGAGAGTTGCTATGCAGGGCTCGACATGTGCTCCGGTTCCGGGCTCTCTTTAGCTCTTCTGGTCCTACTTTGATCAGGCCAAGCCGCTTCGTGGGGTTTCAAAATGTGTTTTAAAAGGTTTTAAAACATATTATACATATTTTAAAGCATATACAGTTTTAAACATATGTATAGGGTTGCTTGGAAGGCTCCTGGGTTTCCAGACTCAAAATAGCCCTTTGGAGCTGCTTTTATAAAACCAGGTTTGTTTGAGAAGTTCGTGGAATTTCGGGGTGTTTACAGTGGGATCGACCCTTAGGGCTGAGCCCAAGGATGAGAGGGCATCGGCTATGCCATTATCCTCTCTTCCTACGTGTGTGAGAGTACACGATTTGAACGACTCGACTAGCTTGGTGGCCAACTCCTGATATGGAAGATGTTTTTCGTTTTTAACTTGCCAAATCTTTAACACTTGGTTTATGACAAGTAAAGAATCTCCAAAGACTTCGATGCATGATGCCCCTAGAGTTTTCAAATTTTTTAAGCCTTGTATGAGTGCTTCATACTCGGTTGTGTTGTTGGAACATTCGAAATCTAGACTAATGCTATGGGTATTTCTCCCTTTTCAGGGGTGTAAATACCCCAAAATCCCACGACTTTCTAAAACCAATACCTGGTTTGCAAATCAGCCCCAAAGGGCCATTTTGAGTTTTGAAAACCCAGGAGCCTTCAGAACCCTATACATATCATTTTGTACCCTGTACATATTGTTTTAAAACTGTAAATATTGCTTTAAGCCTTTAAATAGTGTTTTGAAAGCCCCGTATCCAAATACGAGTTTTTAAACCCGAGCTAAGCCCCATTTTGCCAAAAAGCTAAAGATGAACAGGTGGAGCTTGCGAAGACGACACCTGATCCAGAAACAGCCCAGCAAGTGGCTCACAAAGGCCAATTCTAGAAGCAGCTTTAGAAACCTGTTTTAAAGCCCAGAAGAGCATCCTGGCCTAATAAAAGCCAGGTTCGAAAGGCGAATGGAAGGCCCAGGCACGAAGCATGTTGCAAGCCAGGAGCACCAGAAAGCCAGATCAGCCATTCTCATCCAAGCCTCAAGATTATGAACCAGAAAAGCCATAAATGAGCAAAAACGGAGTCCGAAAAGGCGAAAAGAAGTCCGAACGACAAAGATTGGGGAAACCCAATACCAGACGGAGCGCTGATGAAGCCAGGGCCCGCACAGATCTTCCGCCTCGAGAAGCCAAGAAGGACCATCTAGAGAAAATTTGGATTGGATCTAGACCATAAATATCTAGATCCAAATCCAAATAGTGAATAGTGTTTGGATTTGGGCTGATCCAAATAGTGTTTGGGACAATCCAAATAGTGTTTGGATTTGGATCTTGGATTGGATCCAAATAGTGTTTGGATTGGATCGAATCTAGACCAAAATATCCAGATCCATATCCATAAAATGTTGGATTTGGATCGGATACGGATCTCAAAATATTTGAGATCCAAGATCCAAATCCAAATAGTGTTTGGATTTGGATTTGGACCCAAAGCCAAAGCCAAACCCAAATCCAAGACCCACCCACCTCAAATGCCTATAAATAGAGGTGAGGGGGTCCCAAATGAGGGGTTCACGTGAATTCAAGGGAGGGCTTGGAGGAGAGAGAAGGTCATTAAGGTGAGTGCTTAGTGCTTTCATTTGTTTTAGGGTTTTTTAATTATGGGTTAGTGTAGGATTAGTCAAGGGTTGTCCCACCTTAATTGAAGGGTTGAAGTTGCTTGAACAAGGAGGCTTAAGGTGGCTGATGGGAGCTTAAGCACACCCTAAACCGCCGTTAAGAGGTAAGCCCCTAATCCACCCTAAACCACTCTTCCTAACCCTTCTAAACCACCTAAGACCTACCTTAAACCGCCACCCTTAATCACCCCCAACTACCCTAATCCTACTTAGGTTAACCTAACATATCAACTCATCTTAACCTAACATAGCCGCCTCACACGGTACCCGGGTTCCCCCCTGCGCACCGCACGTGCGCCAGGCGCCGACCCCACTCAGGCGCTGACTCCAGCGCCAGGCACTACCTTGGCGCTTAGCGCTGTTCTCCTGCCCCAGCCGCCTTGGCTGACCTGTTGCCTGACCTTCCACAGCCGACCTCCACCGCCTCAATTGACCTAACTACCACCTTCCACTCCACCACTTACCACCCTAACCGCCTTATACCACCACCTACCCACCATCCCACAGTATCCCCTCCTTAGCCGACCTAACTCCCTTGCAAACCCCAACCACCTAGCACCTACCTGGCTCCCATTTCATCCCACGCCTAGACACACCCCAACCGAACCCATCCTAGCTAGACACACCATATCATACCCCACCTACTTAGTCCCGTGACCACCTTGCCTAGAACCCCCAACTCCCGTCTACCGCCTTAGACATCCCATACCCATCTCGTATCCCACACCATTCCGTCACCCCACCTACTTAGTGTCATGACCACTTTGCCTAGAACCCCCAACCGAATCCATCCTAGTCTAGTATCCCATATCCTAGCCGTGACCTTACCCCACACCATACCATCACTCCACACATCCCACTAACACCCGTAGCATCCCATACCTTCCTATCCCATACCCACACCAAACCCGCAACCTCTTAGTGCCGTGAACATCATAAACCCTCAAGCTCAAAGGCTCCATTCAGCCATCTTTCGCTTCAAGCTTCAAGGAAGACTCATCCGTGGGTGCGAAGCCAAGCAAACCCATGTAGATTGGAGTGGACAAACATCCGAATCACATAAGTGTTTTAATTTGGTATTTCATATCTCCTTCTACACTTTAAATTTGGATATGGGGTTGTATTAATGGAGCGTTGTCTCCTCCCGGGTTGTAATAACGTGGCTTGCTACACGAAGCACACATGAGTACTTGAGCCTTAGCTCTTAACTCGTACACAAGCACCCACAAGCACGATTGAGCCTTCGCTCTTACTCCTAAGACTCTAGTAAGAGCTGCGTGAGTTGTCTTTAATTTTATACACTCCACACATGCGTGCATTGAGCCTTCGCTCTTATTATATATATGTATTTCAATTCAGCTGGGTTGTTACATTAAGTTGTGTGAGTTTGTCTTTCATTTACACACTCACACCCAAAGAACACCGAGCACTTGCTCAACCACCTCATGCACCATTTTGGCCTCGGCAGCCACTAAGATATAGCCATATCTCTATATTTTCTGCTGCATTTTTCCGGTTCATCTACGTGTGTTGTCTTTACATTTATACACAACACATACACGCACATTGGCGACCTTCGGGCCCATATATATATAAGTATTTCCCTTCCGCACTTTACATTCAAGTCGAGCGGGGTTTTACATTCAAGTCGTGTGAGTTGCCTTTCAATTTATACACAACACACACGCCTACAATTGAGCCTTTCCGCTCTTAAGATATAGCTATATTTCCCTTTTGCAATTTCCCTTCTACTATGTCTTTCAAATTCGGGTTTTAAGGTTCAGTTGTGTGAGTTTGCATTGCATATCCGCCATACCACGAGATAGGGCGCATACTTGCATCAAAGCAACCTCGAACCACCCGTGCAAAATCACCAAGACTTAGGCACTTGATGCACACATCTCACGCCTAAGTAGCTAAAATCAAAGACATAGGATACGTGCAAACCCCACGTAAATAAAATCTGCAACAAGACAAACCAAATCAATCAAAACACTTTTCAAAAAGGTCATACTTGTTCAAAATCGAGTTTTCTAAAGCGTACAAACTGACCCTTGAGCATCGGTTCAAGAAGATTTGCGACGAAAAGAGCCCACTTGTCCACAGTCGCCCCATAAGTCAGATATTTTCAAAACTTACTTCACTAGCTTGAGTAAGCTAGCTGGCACGCCCTTTAAGCGACTTAGACATACGAGAAGGTTCACTTCAGGCCTAAGAACCCGGAGTGGAAATTTCTGCATGTCTACATATTTTGGCACGCCCGGTGGGACGTGAGTCTTAAGAAAAGTCGATTCAAACAAATAGACCTCTTGAAATTTTTTTTCAAGAAAAAGTGTTTTAACTCTTTTGTGTTGCATTTTCATAGTTGGGTTTTAAAAGCATCAGAGCCATGTCAAGTCCAGGCGAGCTGGCCGGAAGGTGATGGTGGCGTGGAGTGGAGTTGGCCGGTAGGTGATGGTGGTGTGGAGCAGGTGAGAGAAGAAGGAAATGGATGAGAGGGGAGAGGGGGCTCGGCTGGCCCAAAAAGGCATCCAAAAACCTGCCCACTAGGGGGGGGGTTTATAGGGTTTTGTGGGTTTGTTTGGGCTGGTATTAGGGGGTTGGTTTAGTGGTTAGGTGGTGGAGGTTTGGGGATAAGGTGGGCCAGATATTTAGGGGGGGCCAAATATTTAGGTTAGGTGGTTTTAGGGATATGGTGTGCTAGGGATTAGGTGGGCTGGTTTAGTGGTTTAAGGCTTAGCTAGGTGGGTTGGGTTTAGGGTGAGGTTTAGTGAGGTGGGTTAGGTGTTTAGGCTAGGATTAGGTTGGGATTAGGGGAATTAGGCTAGGATTAGGTTGGGATTAGGGGAATTAGGCTAGGATTAGGTTGGGATTAGGGGAATTAGGCTAGGTTTAGGGAAGGATTAGGGAAGTGGGTTAGGTGATTAGGTTGGGATTAGGGAAGGATTAGGGAAGTAGGTTAGGTGATTAGGTTAGGATTAGATCGAGTTTAGGGCAAATGTCTAGGATTAGGGGTTTTAGCTTAGGGTTAGGGTTAGGAGCATCCCTTTGCGTGGCCCATGGACTTAATTGCATCATGTTGGTGCAGCCCTAGGTTAGGTGTAGGTTCATACAAGCTTAAACCCACACTAATTAGGCTAACCCACATGATTAACCCAAAACTTGACACACAAGTCAAGCTTAACACATTTCACTCATTTAATCCTCCCCATTCTCTCTCATACCCAAGATTCCACGTGAATTTCAAGTGGGCCCCACCTATATTTATGAGAAGGTGATGTGGGCCCTGGATGTGGATATTGGATTGGATCTTTGGATCCAAATCCAAATCTAAATCCACATATATGTTTGGATTGGGATCTGGATATATATGGTCTAGATCCAATCCAAAGCTGAATTCTGACTCCTTCAGGGTATGTTCGAAATGAACGGTTTGTGCGAGGCCTGACAGCATCAGTACTTCGTCTTGCGTTGGGTCTTCACCAATATGGTCGTCCGCTTCTGTTTTCACCTTCCGGAGATGATTTCAAAGAGTTTTGTTGATAATAGGGGCTTGGATGTTCAAGATTCTGGAGATAAATCTACCACGAGAGTTTATGTGCTAGGCTTGACATGTGCTCCAGTTCCGGGCTCCCTTTTGCTCTTTTGTGTAGACGTGATTTTATTTCAAATTGTGGGATTCAAAATCAAACCCTCGAACTACGTCGGGTTGCGTGAGCGTGCCAGTTAGTTTGGTAAAACTAACAAATTCTGATTTTCTGACTTCTAAGAACGATTGTGGACAAGTGAGATCTTTTCGACTTAGGCCTTCTTGAACCGGCGCTCAAGGGTCAGCCTAGACGCTTGAAATTTGTTTGAATCCATTAATTCGAGAAAGGAAAAACCAGATTTTTCAAAGTTCCAGATTTGTGTTTAAGTTCTTGATTTCTGAAAATTTTCAGATTCTGAAAGTTGCAGAATCTGTTCAGTCCCAAAGACCTGTTCTCCAAATTTTTCTAAAAATACTTTTGATTCTCCAAAAATTCTAAAACTTTTACAGAATAGAGACACGTGTGTGTAGAATCAGAATATATTTTTATTTTATAATTTAGTTCTTTATTTTCTGAGAATTAAATATAGAATTAGAAACTGTTATAAAATTCAGAACAACCCTGTTTTTGTGAATCAGAAGCTCATAAAAACAGCAATATCTCAACACTCAGTTATCTAATTTCGATAAAATTTATTGTGTTAGAAAGATACGGATGTTAGGTTTCCAAAGAATCAAATTTCATCAAATTTCATTCAGTGGTTGCAGAGATATGGGCAAAAGAACAGAGGTCTGTTACTGAACGTTCTGTTTCTGCAAAACGCAATCTGGATTTTGTATAAAGTTCACGGATCTAATTGGCTAGGCAATAGTTCATAACAATTCCTCAAAATTTTATCTAAGAACGTATGATATGTCTAGATTATTTATGCAAAATTTCGAAGCAATTGTCTTATCCGTTTGTCTATAAAAATTCCGTGATCAGATGCATCTGCACAGACAATTTCAGAAACCAGTTTTACAGAAAATTTCAGAAAGTTCCTAACGTGATTCTAGAACGAAGTTCAACCTGTATCAATCCTAATAAATCATGGAAATCATCTAAACATGGATTTTAATATCGTTCATGAAGGAATCATGCATGTTTGTATCGATATAAATGAAGAACATGGGCTCAAAGCCTTGATTCATGTACAAATTTCCAGAATCTGTGCTTTTTCATATTCGCATGAATTAAAACCAATTTGTGCAAGAATTCCAACCTGTGTGAGTGAGAGGAGACGTAGGAGCACTTCGCCGGACGATCGTCGGACGTCGGAACCAGGTCGGACTTCCTTCTTCTCCTTCTTCTCTTCCTTTCTCTCTCTCTCTCTATTTCTCTGAATTTTCGGACTGAATGTTCCTGTTTTCTTGTTCTTTCGGATTGATATTTTGTGGTGACTGGAGGATTAATTTTTGGATTGATGCTTTGCTCTGGCTGGTTCCTCCTTTTGCAGCCTCCTTCAGGCTCCTTTTATAGGCCAAAAGATGCCTCTTAGGTGTAACATTGGGCAAGGCAAGTTTCCTTGCTGAATTTAACGAAAAAGGCATGTTATTGCTGTAAAAAATCAGAACTTGAAAAGTTTTGCTGGGGCTGCCATGAGGACCATGTTGATTTGGAAAGTTAAGGAACTGCTAAACTCTGCAGTTCACGTTGAATTTGGAAAGGAGCTGCTCATTAGCTGTGAGATATGCTGCCTTACATTTTCCTCCTCCTTCTTGTTGTTGAATTAGGCCAGAATTTGAAAGGCAAGTCTTCTTACTTAATCTTGCTGAATGCAGCAAGCCTTGGTATGGTAAGATGCCAAATGCGACTGAAATCGACTGCACCTGGTTCCCTTTGTTGCTAAATTAAGACGTTGACTTGTGACATCTAGGTTCTTACTAGATGAAGTCCCAAAACCTCCAGCAAAAGAAATTTCAGGTTGAGCATATTCAAGTCGATTATCATACTCAACGTTGGGGCTATCAATGTCTACAGCTTGCCCGTTCCTATTTCTTCTGCCTCTTAATTTCCTGATGCACTGAATGTTTTCTTGTATCTAATGTCTCTTCTTGATTTTGCAGGAATGCTAAAATACTGGCATCAGTGGATTCTTCATGTGACGAACTAGGGCTGCTTCAATATGTTTCCCTTCCTTAGGCATCGTGACCATCATGCTCATCTGATTCTGGTTTCCCTGATGTAACACTGCACGGATTCTGTTTTTGTTCTGTTGATTTTGCATCTTGTGTGGGCGATGATTTTGTACCAATTGCACAATAGGCTGATGAGGACGAGTTCCTTCAGCTCAGCCTCAGTAAATTCAGTTCAGTCAGCATCATGGAACTCATGCACATCCAGTTCTTCTTTAACTTCATGTGTCTATAAGAATTCGCTACATGCTAAAACTGGTCTAGATATGACTTGTTGTATTGTATTTCAAGACGCACTTTGACAAGCTAACAGAAACACCTTTGTACAGCTCAGCCAGTTTAGCAATCGAACTGGATAAAACTGCATGTTTGTTGTGAAAGTGGTTATGCAAATCCATGTTACACGCATTACTACAAAAGCGTTCAAGTAAGCCCATGTTACGTTTTTGAAAACCAAGCATCATGCTCGTTAGATTTCTTCCATGAGTGTTGGAATATTAACCTTATTCTTAACATAACAGTAACAGATGACAATGCCAAACTGATGCATATCGATACACTAATTACCTTGACAATCAAACATAACATGGACATGTTACGAAATGCATTCGATACCAAACCTTTCTTTTTGAAAGCTATTGTTCTTGTTTCAGTCCTTACTTTCTTTTGGTAATACCAACTTTACCCTCTGGAAATTGATTTCTTTCCAAATATGAGCTTTTCTTTCTGGGAAGCTTTCTTTCCCTTTTTAACGCCCGCTCTCCTTTTTGGGCACCCACCTGCCTTTTCACGTGTCAAATTGTCTTATAAATGCCTGTTTCTTTTCAAACGGCAAATTTAAAACAAATTTATCAACAGAAAACTTTTAAAGAAACGAAATCCTGCTTTTTCCATGCCGGGGGCAAAATTGTCATTTTCATCCAATCTTGTCAAAATTCGAAATTTTCAGAAAGGAAAGTATTCTTTCATCATTTTAAAGCTTCCATAAAATTTTGGTGCCGAAACAACTCGTTTAGTGCCTTTTTCCTTCGAAAACCCAAAATTACCAAAAATAGCTACTTTCCTAAAAAGGTAAAAATTTTATAAGAAAATTTTGGGTGTTTACATTTTGGTGCTGCTTTCTTCAAGCCAAGTCGCTTTATTGTGTTTCAAAAACACCTTTTTAAAGGTTTTAAAACTATATTATACATATTTTAAAACATATACAGTTTAAACATATGTATAGGGTTGCCTAGAAGGCTCCTAGGTTTCCAGACTCAAAATAGCCCTTTGGGGCAGCTTTTATAAAACCAGGTTTATTTGAGAAGTTCGTGGGATTTTGGGGTGTTTACAGATGCCCCTCTTTGTCATTATCCAAATTTATTTGGACAATGGCAAAGACGACAAACACCCCTTTCAATGTCTCCCTAGATCTATCCACGAAAATATGGGATCGTCCCAATCTTCAGCAAAATCTCACTTTTAAAACCCTGGTAGGAGGAGATATCACGCCAAAGGGATGTACAAAAATGGTTTCTGGTCCTAAAATGGGATCATGTTATGCAAATGTCCATGCGTGGGTATGCAGATTGTAGACGTTGGAAAATCCCCGCCTCCCCTTTTGGCTTCTTAGGGCCTGGAGCGGATCCTCTCGTGTGTCTAAGGCCTATTTGTATAAACAGGGCGTGCCAGCTAGCTGGTCCAAAGATGCCTTGCTTGAGCATGGGCTTGGCCTTCGCCTTGGGCTGCAAGAGGGAGCTCCGTGAAGTTGAACGTCAAAGGGCTGCTGGCCGGATGCCTTAGGTGCGCGAAAGGGGTGCCTTGAAAGTGGCCGACTGCTTAGCAAAGGGCTGGTTTTGTGTGTTGGGCTAAAGTGACTATGTAGGGTCACTAAGGTAGGGTGTAGTGTTAGGAGGTATGGCACTAAGGGGGAGCCTAAGGGAGTGACTAAGGGAATGCCTAAGGGGAGTATGTGGCTGGCGGATGGTTGGCCGAATGGGTATGGTTGGAGTGGCCGACTAAGGGGACTTGGTGGTGGCGGGCTGCTAGGGTGGCTAGGCAATGGCGAGGATGGGAAGGAAGCTAGCTAGGGTATGGGATAAGGTAGTGGTCGGCTGTGATGAGGTGGTATGGGTAGCTCTTAGCGGGTTAAATTGAGTGGTCGGGTGTAGCTAGGGTGTATAGGTAGTGGCGGGTGGTTGGAGTGGCTAAGGTTTGGCCGAATGGAAGTGGTGGCAACAAGTGGCTGGTGTTAGGGTAAGGTGGTGGTGGTGCAGGTCGCTGAGAGTGGAGGGGGAGTGGAGAAGAACTAGGTTAAAGGATAGGGTACTAACCGGCGGTGATGGGAGGCGGTGGATGGAAGAGGAGCAACCGGATGTTTGAAGTGGCTGGTTCGGTCGGATGAAAAGGATGGCGACAGGTGGTGGGCCGGCTGGGGCGTGGTGGAGCAGGTGGAGCGAGGTGGTGGCTGGCTGTGGTGCAGGTGGAGGACCCGGCTGGGAGTGGCTGGGCTCGGTTGTTGCTGGAAAGGGGTGAGAGAGAGTGAAAACCCGCCCCTTGGGGGGGGGGGGGGGTTTATATAGGGCTGCATAGGTCGGTTGGGGCTGGTATTAGGATAGTGGTTAGGTGGTTTAAGTAGAGTGGTGTGGTGATAAGGTGGGCGGGTATTAGGGTAGGGCCAGATATTTTCATACAAGGGGTTTTGGGTAGATTGTGTGCTAGGTTTAGGTGGGGTGGTTTAGAGGTTTAGGGTTTAGCTAGGTGGGTTGGTTTTGGGGTGAGGTTTAGTGAGGTGGGTTAGGTGATTAGGCTAGGATTAGG
The DNA here is from genome assembly GCA_036023115.1 of Brasenia schreberi. Classification (NCBI taxonomy): domain Eukaryota; kingdom Viridiplantae; phylum Streptophyta; class Magnoliopsida; order Nymphaeales; family Cabombaceae; genus Brasenia; species Brasenia schreberi. The sequence continues at coordinate 16,481,048 of JAYKKT010000088.1, forward strand.
TTAGGTTTAGGGAAATTAACCTAGGTTTAGGGAAGGATTAGGGAAGTGGGTTAGGTGATTAGGTTGGGATTAGGCTGGGATTAGGGAAGTAGGTTAGGTGATTAGGCTAGGATTAGGACAGGATTAGGGTAAAAGGCTAGGATTAAGTATTTTTGGTTAGGATTAGATTAAGGAGCTCCCTTTGCATGACCCATAGACCTTAACCACATCATGTTGGTGCAGCCCTAGGTTAGGTTTTTGGCTAATTACAAGCTTAAACCCACTTTAATTATGCTAACACACATGATTAACCACAAACTTGACACACAAGTCAAGCTTAATTACAACACACACTTTAATCTTATCCTCCCCCACTCTCTCTCATGCCCATAATCCCACATGAAATTCAAGTGGGCCCCCACCTCCATTTATGAGAAGGTGATGTGGGCCATGGATATGGATATTGGATTGGATTTTTGAATCCAAATCCAAATCTAAGTCCATACATGGGTTTGGATTGGGATCTGGATATATATGGTCCAGATCCAATCCAAACTGAATTCTGACTCCTTCGGGCTGTGTTCGAAACGAACGGTTTGTGCGGGGTCTGACAGCATCAGTACTCCGTCTGCGTTGGGTCTTCGCCAACATGATCGTCCGCCTCTGTTTTTGCCTTCCGGAGATGACTTCAAATGATGTTTTAATGATAATAGGGTCTTGGACGTTCGAGATCCTGGGGGTGGATTCAATACGAGAGTTGCTGTGCCGGGCTCGACTTGTGCTCCGGTTCTGGGCTCTCCTTAGCTTTTCTGGTCTTGTCTGGATTAGGCCAAGCTGCTTCGGGGTTTCAAAAACATGTTTGAAAAGGTTTTTAAAGCCATACTATACGTTTTTGAAATATATAGTTCAAAACATGTGTACAGGGTTGTCTGGAAGGCTCCTAGGTTTCCAGACTCAAAATAGCCCTTCGGGGCTGCTTTTACAAAACCAGGTTGTTTTGAGGAATTCGTGAGATTTCGGGGTGTTTACAGATGCCCCTCTTTGGCCTTGTCCAAATCGATTTGGATAAGGGCAAAGATGACAAACACCCCTTTCAATGTCTCCCTAGATCTAACCACGGAGAATATGGGATCGTCCCAATTTTTAGTAAAATCTCAATTTACAAACTCTGGTAGGAGGAGATATCACGCCAAAGGGATATACTATAGAATCTGGTCCTAAGTGGGATCATGTTCATGCAAGTACCATGCGTGGAATGCAGATGACATGGGTGTGGTGCCAAGAGTGGTGACCTCCCAGAGACCAGATGTGGTCGAACTCTAGAGACTTACAAGGCTTGTTGCTCCAAGTGAGCAAATCCTATGCTGTTCGATATTTGATTTTTCAAAATTTATTTACAAAATTTATTTACAAAAGGGACAACTGTCTTGAGTCTCGATCCTAAGGATCTCGAGCTCTTCGTGCTTGCCCTTGTTTGAGTCTTAACACTCGCTTATCTAGCGGAGGTTTTATAAGAAAACAAGCTATATTTCAAATTCCTACGCCTTACTCGAAACGTCGAATTCTCAAACAAAATGAAATTCAAGTAAGTAAATCCTATTTTTACTTTAGGATTCCTCGAAATGAACCATGCTTTAGCTTGGGATAAGCCAGGGATGGGAAAGAGATACCACGGTCCCTTCTGAAGCGTCCCGTGGTTTAAGGCATAGAAGGCGGAAAACTGCTCTTTTTGAGCTTTTTGGCCTCTTTTTCCTTTTTTTCATCGAGGGTCTCCCTTTGGGAGTATTTTTTCTTTAATCCCTCTTTTTCACAAGAGAATCGATTTTTCTTTCGTATTCTGGTTTCTTTCTTTTGGGAAAGAGCCTTTTGAATGGGAAATTCCCTTTGTTTGGGCCGTGTTTTTCCTTTTGGAAGTAGAAGAGAAGAGGGGAGGACCTATCCCAAGCCTACACTCGATTCATTCCAGATCAGCCTATTTAGAAATAGCACGTACTACTTGCAAGTATCTTGCTATGTTGAACTAGGCCTTTCTTTGTAAGAAGAAGGATTTTGAAATGTAACCATGATTTTGAAGACTCCACTCTTTCACAAGTGCGAATTCTCTCACTCAGGGTCACACGACTTTGCCTTTGCACCTTATTTTCATGTCTCAGGGCCACTATCCCTAAAATTTTCAAAAACTGGAATTTGATCCAAATCCTACACATGATACTTCTTTAAGTATTGAATGTTGATAGGATCTGCTAAATTCCTACCTTCTACATCGATTAACCAATACGAGTTGTTCGTGGTGGTTGCTCGTACAACATAGGGTCCATCCCACTTGGGGCGCCACTTTCCAAGAGGATGTGGGCCACGATAATGGATGATTTTCAAAATCAGATCTCCCACTTCAAAGTGGCAAGGTCTCATGTGCTTGCCATAGTGTCGGGCTATCCTTTGCCAGTATGCACGAGCATGATCCATGGCAAGGAGTCGCCTCTCATCTAGCAAATCTAGTTCGGCCATCCTAGCATGCTGAAGCGTCTCTAGGGGGAGGTCGAGTGCAATGGATGTATGGAATGAATGCAGTTGAGTATGAATGGGAAGAATGGCATTTGTGCCATAGACCAATTCGAATGGTGTGGCATTTGTAGGAGTCCGGATGGAAGTCCTATAAGCCCATAAGGCTTCATCCAGCTTCTCATGCCACGTCCTACCCTTCTCTAAGGTTTTCTCAATTATACTAATGAGAGTCTTGTTTGTGGCTTCGGCTTGGCCGTTGCCTTGAGGGTAGTAGGGCGAAGAGAAGTGGTGAGTTATGCCATACGTGTTGCACAACTTAACCATCCGCTCGTTCTTAAATGGGGTGCCATTATCAGACACAAGGTCTCATGGAACCGCAAATCGAGCCAAGATATTCCTCAAGATGAAAGCCACCACATGTTGCCCCAGCACGTTGGTTAGGGAAATGGCTTCCACCCACTTGGAGAAATACTCCGTGGCTGCTAAAATGAATCGATGCTCATTTGAGGCCTTTGGAAATATTGGGCCTACGATGTCAAACGCCCACATCATAAATTTCTTGATTTGCAGTACTATCGACTATCAAATCTATGTTTGGTAAAGGATAATTATCCTTTGGAGTGGCTTTATTTAGGTTTCTGAAATCAATGCATATTCGAATTTTCCCATTAGTTTTTCAAACTGCAATGATGTTTGACAACCAATCAGAATACGCAATGGGTTTTATAAATCCGGCTTTTAGCAGATCTTCTAAACCCTCTTTGACTTGCGTGTGTACATTCGGGTGTATTTTCCTAAGCTTCTGCTTTATGGGTTTTACATCCGCATCTAAGGGAAGACGATGCTCAACAATGCTGGGGTCTATGCCCGACATGTCTTCATACGTCCATGCAAACACATCTAAATAGGTTTGTAGAAATGCAATGAATGCTAATCTTTTAGTTTCATGCAAACATGCGCCTATTTTGATGGATTTCGGATTGGAATCATCCCCTAGGTTCATCTCTACGAAATCTCCTCCTACTGATTGGAAAGGTTTTTCAAAATCGAGAATTTTATGAAATTCTGGGAGCTCATAAGTGGGATCTTCCTCAAGGGGATCCACTTCTAGGCTTCGATCATTCTCGTGGGCTATAGACCCGAGGGAATTTAATGCGTGATTTTCAAAAAGACCTGGTTTTGTACTCGGATTTTAAAGTGATTTCAAAATTTTTGGTCTGGCTATGTAGACGACATTTCTTTCGAAATCCTTTTCTTTTGCCAAAGTCCTACCAAGAGCAGCTATATACAAAATCTTTTTGGTATTTTCCAAATTTTTGATTTTTTTTGGTTTTTGTAAAACAAGAACTTTAGGAACTATACAAAGCACTCTATTTTCGAGTTTTTGTTTTTCCATTGTTTTTGGCTTTTCCTCTTTTTCGATTTTTTTGATTTTAAGTTTTCCAAATGTTTTTGTATTTTTATAAAAGGGATCTTCTGTCATACCTACAAAGGGAAAATACTACGGGTTAGACTCGGAATAGGAGATCTAAATCGTAGGTCTCTTCTAAGGCAGGTTCCAGGGCACCCTTGACCCAGGTGGTCACAGGGGGTGGCTCTGGCGTTATTCGGGGAGTATAGCCGATCCCATATCGGCTTGGATTGGCCCTAGGAAGGGTGGGCTCTAGGAGACCCTGGTTCTGTGCCCCTAGACTCTTGTAGGGCGTGTAGCCCATGTTTAACAACATGTTCCACGATTTTTTGTTTTTTGAAAAGGTGTGATATAAATCGTGGTCCTGGAACATGTTGTCATCCATATTGTGCTCATATGGCCTCTTGTCCAGGGGCTTTGAAAATAGGGAACGCTTGGGTTTTCCTAGAAGGGTTAGAATCGGGAGGGGGCCTGCTTTGGGCGGCCCCTTCACACATACAACCTTCCTAGGGTTGTTTAACACGAGCCTTAATGGCTCAATCACAATGTGCCCCAAGTTAGCCTCATGGGCCTGGGAGCTCGATAAACAAGGGGAGTTTATGATTCCCTGAAGCTGTGGGTTACTCTCACCTAGGATCACTACGACCTGGTCCCTGTAAGGGATCTTGACACACCTGTGGAAGGTGGATGGCACAGTGCACAAGCTGTGTATCCAGGGTCTTCCCAACAACAGGTTATAATGGGGGTGGATGTCCAAGACATGGAACACCCCCGTGTGTGCGATCCCTCCCGTTTCCATTGGGAGTTTGATTGATCCTAATGGCCTAGACGCATTCCCATCGTATCTAGTGATAACGATGGGGCTTGGGTTCACTGAAGTCAAGGTGACTCCGATTTTATACGCCACATGAAGTGGAAGGATGTTGAGCCCTCCTCCCCCATCGACTAGGCACCAGTCGAAAGAGTGGTTATTCAGAACCACCTCGATATGCAGGGCCTGGTTGTGGGACTCGTAGGGTTTATCTACATCATCTTCCGAGAAAGTCATGGGTGATTTTGCTCCTAATAAAGCCACTTGGGCAGACAGGGATTCTGGACTTATGTTCGAATCAACCTTGGCCCTTTCTAGAATTTTCTCTAGCACGAGTCTATGCCTAGGCGAGGTCTGTATAAGCTCTAGGATAGACATGTGGATAGGAATCTTTGAAAGGTGGTTTTCGAAGTCATAAGGATTTAGGATAACTTTATCCTTGTCTGCTTTTGGCAGAACACCAGGGATACATGCTTTTGAGGGGCCAGGCACACTGACCACCTTTTTAGCACCTTGAAGGTGCGGGGGTTGATAGATCCTCCCGGATCTAGTCACCTCCCCCACGACCAGCCTAGGGTTTGCGCTAAATTTGGCTCTAAGGATGAGTTGAGGAGAACCTTGGAGTTTCAAAACTGGTTTTGTCGGGGATTCCACTTTTGGTGGTCCCCGAATGACGACTTGGGCGGGCTTCTTGTACAGTACAAGAATGGGCGCACAAGTGGGTCGACCAGACTCAGGTTTTTGCGCTAGTTCCTTAGAAAAGGTGAGGGTACATACCTCCTTTCCTTTCCCACTGCCACTGGCGTGTTTGGGAAAGGGTTCTTTGAAGATAGCTTGAGGTGGCTCAGGTTCCGCAGTGACCTGGAGCCGGCCCTCCTCTATCAAGTTCTCTATTTTATTTAAAAGGGAGAAACAACGTTTGGTATCATGGCCTTTGAGCCGATGATACTTACAAAATCGATTTAAATACCCCCCTTTGGAAGTGACTCCTTCGGGGATTTCAGGGAGTTCTATCATGCCTTGGGCAAGTAGGAGGTCTAGGACCTCCAACACAGGTTGTTCCAGCGGTGTATACTCCCGTTTTTCAACCGGTTTTTAAAAGGTTCGCTCCCTTTTATTTTCTAGTTTTTCAAAATTTTTGGAAGTGCCTGTCACGCCTGGATCCACCCGGACATTGGCGATTTTATGGGGCTTTGCCCCTTTGTCCATCGTGGGTAGCCCATAAGTGATGGGCTTCTCCAGGCGGGTTTTAGAAACGGCACTTCCTTTCCATAAGTGATCGTATGTTCCTTTTCTCAAGTTGGTTTCGAAAAGGGATGCCTTTTTGATCAACTTATGGAAAGTTGAGATCTCATGGAGCAAGAGAAGGGTTTTTAACTCGCTTTTAAAGTTATCCAGGATGAGCATTACTGCGCATCCTTTAGATATGGGCTCTCGCACTTGGCCCAAAAGTGACCTCCATCTTATAATGAAGGCATGCACGTCTTCGTTCATGCCTTGCTTTGTATCCCTTAAGGTATTCAGAGTCGGCATGACTTCTACGTTGTGTGCAAATCTTTGCATGAAGCAGTTCGCTAACTCTTCAAAAGTAGCGAACTGACTTAAGTTGTAGGAAGCCAGCCATTTGGCAGTTGTGCCTTTAAGGGATAAAGGGAACCAATACACCCATTTCATCGAGTCCTTTTTCTTCTTATGGGCTCGACGCGAGAAAAGCTGCAAGTGAGACCTAGGGTCTCCCATGCCATCATACCGATGGAAATTCGGTATTTCATTATCACTGTCTGTTTCGTAATCCATAGAAAGGAAATTAGACAGGGCGTAGCTTCTTTTCTCTTTATTCTGCCCTTTCAACAACTGCTATAGAGCTTTACGGTCCTTTTGTGTGAAGGACTCGTGGCTTTGTGCTTGTGAGGCTTTTCAGATTTTTTCTTCGGCCTTTGTTCACCGTTTGATAAACAGGAATCGCCTACTTCAGCCTCTTGGCTGAGAGCATTGATTTTGGCCTCAAATTCCCTTCTCAGGTCCTCGATCTCATCTAGTTTTATTTTGTTTTTGAAAATCCTCCTAGAGTGAGAACTTGATGCGCATGAGCCTTGGCTCGACACTTCACTGGGATTGGATTTTCACATGCTTTTCAAGCTTTTTCAAAATTTCCTAAGTACAAGTAAAGAAAACAAAGTTTAAAACAACACCTTTTTAACAAAAATTTTTGCAAGCTTCTAGACCTAACTCGACTTTTGAAAGACTCATGTCCCACCGGGCATGCCAATCTCTGTAGATGCAGGAAAATCCCCGCCTCCCCTTTTGGCGTCGTAGACCTTCTTGCACCGATGCGCAAGGGTCAGTCTGTACGCTTTAAAAATTGAGTTTAGGGTAGAAAAAGCTTACGAAAGCGGTTCGAGGTGTTTGATTCGGGTCTTTTAAATGCGATTGCAGATTTTAGATCACGTGGATTTGCACGTGCCTAAGTCTTTCTTTTTATCCCTTTATGGGCCACCTAGGTGTGTGTTATGAACACTCCACTACATGGGCGAATTTGAATGGGAGTACGGGGCTTGCTTTGATGCAATATGCATCCTACCTCGTGGTATGGCGTAGATGCAATGCAAACTCACGCTACTCCAAAGGGAAAACCCGAATGTAAAGACAATGCCGAAGGGAAATAACCAAAGGGAAATGACTTGTAATGTAAATGCCGAAGGGAGAAATGTATATAAGGTATATATGGGCCCTTACTCGGGTCTTGCAAATAAGAGCGAAGGCTCAATGTGGGTGCGTGCTTGAATTGAAAGACTTACACACACGACATGAAATGAAACCCAAATATAACTTGCAATATGGCCTTAACTAAGGTCTTGGGAATAAGAGCGAAAGCTCAATGTGTGTGAGTGCTTGAATTGAAGTACTACGCACACAACATGAAATTAAACCCAAATAGTATAACACGGCCCTTACTTGGGTCTTTCAAATAAGAGCGAAGGCTCAATGTAGGTGAGTGCTTGAATTGAAAGACTTACACACACGACATGAAATGAAACCCAAATATAACTTGCAATATGGCCTTAACTAAGGTCTTGGGAATAAGAGCGAAAGCTCAATGTGTGTGAGTGCTTGAATTGAAGTACTACGCACACAACATGAAATTAAACCCAAATTCTAGATGCAAGAAAATCCCCGCCTCCCCTTTTGGCTTCTTAGGGCCTGGAGTGGATCCTCTCGTGTGTCTAAGGCCTATTTGTATAAACAGGGAGTGCCAGCTACCTTACCTAAGCTAGCGAAGATATATTTTAACTTGACTTCTAAGGTGGCGACTGTGAGCAAGTGAGCTCTTGTCGTCGCAGACCTTCTTGCACCGATGCGCAAGGGTCAGTCTGTACGCTTTAAAAATCAAGTTTAGGGTAGAAAAAGCCTACGAAAGTGGTTCGAGGTGTTTGATTCGGGTCTTTTAAATGCGATTGCAGATTTTAGATCACGTAGATTTGCACGTGCCTAAGTCTTTCTTTTTATCCCTTTATGGGCCACCTAGGTGTGTGTTATGAACACTCCACTACATCGGCGAATTTGAACGGGAGTACGGGGCTTGCTTTGATGCAATATGCGTCCTACCTTGTGGTATGGCGTAGATGCAATGCAAACTCACGCTACTCCAAAGAGAAAACCCGAAGGGAAATAACCAAAGGGAAATGACTTGTAATGTAAATGCCGAAGGGAGATATGTATATAAGGTATATATGGGCCCTTACTCGGGTCTTGCAAATAAGAGCGAAGGCTCAATGTGGGTGCGTGCTTGAATTGAAAGACTTACACACACGACATGAAATGAAACCCAAATATAACTTGCAATATGGCCTTAACTAAGGTCTTGGGAATAAGAGCGAAAGCTCAATGTGTGTGAGTGCTTGAATTGAAGTACTACGCACACAACATGAAATTAAACCCAAATAGTATAACACGGCCCTTACTTGGGTCTTTCAAATAAGAGCGAAGGCTCAATGTGGGTGCGTGCTTGAATTGAAAGACTTACACACACGACATGAAATGAAACCCAAATATAACTTGCAATATGGCCTTAACTAAGGTCTTGGGAATAAGAGCGAAAGCTCAATGTGTGTGAGTGCTTGAATTGAAGTACTATGCACACAACATGAAATTAAACCCAAATTGTAGATGCAGGAAAATCCCCGCCTCCCCTTTTGGCTTCTTAGGGCCTGGAGCGGATCCTCTCATGTGTCTAAGGCCTATTTGTATAAACAGAGCGTGCCAGCTACCTTACCTAAGCTAGCTTACCTAAACAGGGCCTATTTGTATAAACAGGGTGTGTCTAAGGCCTATTCGACTCAAAATGCCGAGAAGGAGAGAAGAAGAAGAAAATTTGGATCGAATCTGGATCCAAATATCCAGATCCAAGATCCGGATCCAAACAAGACTTGGATTGGATCCAGATTTCAGAAATCAGGATCCAGGATCCATATCCACATAAGAGGCCTATAAAAGGACATGAGGGGCTGGCTTGAAAGAGGCTGCAAATTTTTTTCACGCCTTTGCTTGGGTTGGAGAGAGAGAGTGAGAGAGGAAAAGCAAGTCAAGGAAAGTGGCTTGACTTGGCTTTTCCATTGTGGGCTGAACATGTGGGTGTATGTTGTGGGCTGCTCTTTTCATTTCACGCAAGGCTTGGTGCTGTAACAAGGTGGAATCCGGCAGCTTGGATGGTTCTCTCAAGGCGTGAAGGATGGGTGCGTGGAACCAATAAGATCTGGCCGGTTTTCCCTAACTAAGGTTAGTTCCTAAAACACTAAACTAAGCCTCTCTTTCCCTAATCCAACAAACTACCCAAACCATACTCCCTAAAAACTACCCAAGCTCGGCCAAAGTGCTGGCCGAGCCTTGCCAAAACTCCTCCTACTCTACCCAAAAACCAGTCCCAAACAAAACCACCTAAGCTCGGCCAATATATGACCGAGCTTTTCCTAGATCTACCCCATTAACCATTCTAAGTCTTGGTCTTAAACCCTCCCTTAAATCCTTACCATTCAACCTAAAAGGCCTAACCAAACCGAGTGACTAATGCACTCGATTCCCCTAGCCACCCACACTCATCGGGCTTGGCCACTAGCTGGCCGAATATTGACCTAAAACTACCTAAGCCATCCACTAAATCCTATCCAGCTCGGCCACCATTTGGCCGAGCATTCACTTAGAACCTAGTTTTCAAAACCCACCTAAGACCATCTACTATATCTCACCCAGCTCGGCCACCATTTGGCCGAGCATTGCCTTAGCAATCTTTCCTTAGGATCATACCTTAAACCCTACCTAAGACCATCCCAAGTTCGGCCATTAGTTGGCCGAGCTCACCCGAGACCCGTTCCATTAAACTCCTAAGCCTTAACCTCCTACCTTAGTTAAAACTCGACCTAAGCCAATCCTAAAAACTACCCAGCTTGGCTATCCTTTTGCCGAGCATTCCCTTATACCATTTCCGTAGAATCCTGCCTAAGATCATTCCAAACACACCAACCCAACTCGGCCACCATTTGGCCGAGTATCCCCTTAAGACCTTGGCTTAACTCTTACCCAAGACCACCCATTTAGACCTAGCCTACACCAAAGATTAGGATCAACACCCCACGCACCTGATCGATTCACAAAGAGAGGTCCATCCAACGGCTGTACCTAAGGTCGGATTCTATTGATAAGAAGAAAAGTCTAAGCAGATGATGTGTAAGTGCTCGAACTTGATCCTTTACATTGTTTCAAGTTCAATTAAATTCGATAGGGATTGTAATAATGGAGCGTAGTCTCCCCCCGAGATGTAATATTATGGCTTGAAACACGAATCACACACGTACACTCGAGCCTTTCCGCTCTTATCTACACACCTTCGCACACAAAACGGGCCTCAACAGCCCATAGGATATAGCTCTATTTATATACATTCAACTGGGTTTTAAGGTTCAAGTCGTGTGAGTTGTCTTTCATTTTATACACTCAAAGCACTCACTCACATTGAGCCTTTCCGCTCTTACATATATATACGTATTTCCCCTTCAGCTGGGTTTTTAAGGTTCAAGTCGTGTGAGTTGCCTTTCAATTTATACACTCAAAGCACTCACTCACATTGAGCCTTCTCGCTCTTGAGATATAGCTATATACTTTCTTTCCGCATCTAAGATATAGCCATATTTCCCTTTCTGCTATTTCCCTTTCTGCTATTTCCCTTCTGCTATGTCGTTAAATTCCGGGTTTATCCTTCAAGTTGTGTGAGTTTGCATTGCATATCCGCCACACTCGAGATAGGGAGCATATTTGCATCGAACCTTTTGATCAAATCGTGTAGAACTTGCCCGAAATCGAGCACTGGATGCACATGACTACACGCCAAAATTGGCTAAAACCCGAGAGACATAGGAGCGCATAGATCCCATGTATAAAAGTTGAAAATTTGACAAAACCAATCGATAAAACACTTTCAAGTTTTCAAAAGAGTTGTGTTTGTGTAAAATTGAGTTTTCCTAAAGCCTACAGACTGACCCTTGCGTGCCGGTGCAAGAAAGTCTGCGACGAAAAGAACCCACTTGTCCACAGTCACCCCAAAAGTCAAATATTTTCAAAAATTACTTCGCTAGTTTGAGAAAGCTAGCTGGCACGCCCTTTTTAAGCGATGTAAGCACGAAAAGAGTCGCTTCAGGTCTAAGAACCCGGAGTCAAAGATTTTCTGTGTGTACAGATTTGGCACGCCCGGTGGGACGTGGGTCTTTAGGAAAAATCGATACAAACAAACCAATCTCTGAAAAATTTGTTTTTTCAAAGAAAAGTGTTTTAACTCTTTGTCTTCTTGCATTTCATAGTTGGATTTAAAAGCGTCGGAGTCATGTCGAGTTCAGACTCCAATGAAGTGTCTAGCCGGTTCTCATGCTCTTCAAGTTCTCACTATAGAAGATCTTTGAAAAATCGAAAACAAAAAGAGGAAGAGTTAAGAAGAGAGTACGAGGCCAAGATCGCTGCTCTCAGCCAAGAGGCTGAAGCAGCTGATTCGTGTTCGTCACATGGCGAACCAATAAAGGCCAAAAAGAAGTTTGGAAAAACTTGTAAACACAAGGAGACCTCCGAGATGGAAGGCAACCAATACCTCGATTCCTTCACTCACAAGGATCGTAAAGCCCTACAGCAGTTGCTGAAGGGGCAAAATAAAGAGAAAACAACATACGTCCTGTCTGACTTTCTCCCTTTAGATTACAAAACAGACAGTGATGACGAAATACCAAATTTCCATCGGTATGATGGCACGGGAGACCCTAGGTCTCACCTGCAACTTTTCTCTCGTCGAGCCCACAAGAAAAAGGATTCGATGAAATGGGTGTATTGGTTCCCCTTATCCCTCAAAGGCACAGCTTCTAAATGGCTGGCTTCCTACGATTTGAGCCAGTACGCAACTTTTGAAGAGTTGGCGAACTGCTTCATGTAAAGATTTTCACACAATGTAGAAGTCATGCCTACACTGAACACTTTGAGGGATACAAAGCAAGGTATGAACGAAGATGTGCATACATTTATCGTTCGATGGAGGTCGCTCCTTGGGCAGGTGCAAGAACCCATATCCGAAGGATGCGCAGTAATGCTCATCCTGGATAATTTCAAAACTGAATTAAAAACTCTTCTTTCTATACATGAAATCTCCACTTTCCACAAACTGATTAAAAAAGCATCTCTTTTTGAGACAAATTTGAAAAAAGGGGTTTACGACCACATGTGGAAAGAGAGCGTAAATTCAAAGACTCACTTGGAAAAGCCCGGCAATTACGGGCTACCCACCATGGACAAAGGGGAAAAACCCCACAAGGTCGCCAATGTTCGGGTAGATCAAAGGCTGGCGAGCACTTCAAAGAATTTTGAAAATTTTGAAAACAGAAAAGGCAAAAAAATACAAAAACCATTTGAAAAATGGGAGTACACTCCGCTGGGGCTACCTGTGTCGGAGGTCCTAGACCTCCTACTCGCCCAAGGCATGATCGAACTCCCTGAAATCCCCGAGGGAATCACTTCCAAAGGGAGGTTTTTGAATCGATTCTGTAAGTATCATCGGCTCAAAGGCCATGATACAAAGTAGTGTTTTTCCCTCCTAAACCAAATCGAGAACTTGATAGCAGAGGGCCGGCTCTAGGTCACTGAGGAACTGGAGCCTGCCCAAGCTATTTTCAAAGAACCCTTCCCCAATCACGCAAGTACTAGTGGGAAGGTCAAAGAGGTATGTGCTCTCACAATTTCAAAGAGTCTAGCACGTACATAGAAGTTTGGTTTTTCCACTTGTGCATCTACACTCATCCTTCGTAGGAAACCTGCCCAAGTAATGATTCGAGGACCACCAAGAGTTCCATCCCCAATTAAACCAGTTTTGAAAATTCAAGGTGCTCCAAAACATTCGATTAGAGCCATCTTAAGCGCGAACCCTAGGTTGATCATGGGGGAAGTGACAAGATCTGGGAGGATCTATCAACCCCCACATCTACAAAATGCTAAAAAAGTGGTCAGTGTACCTGGCCCTTCAAAAGCGCGTATTCCTGGAGTTCTCCCCAAAACTGACAAAGGAAAAGTTATTTTGAACTTGTATGATTTCGAAAACCATCTTTCAAAGATTGCCATTAACATGTCCATCCTAGAGTTGATACAAACCTCGCCTAGGCATAGACTCGTGTTAGAGAAAATTCTAGAAAGAGCAAAGGTTAGTTCGGACATAACTCCAGAATCCTTGTCCAATCAAGTGGCGTCCATAGGTGCAAAAACACCTATCATGTTTTCAGAAGAGGATCTCGAAATACCCTACGAATCCCATAATCAGGCCCTACACATCGAGGTGGTATTGAATCACCACTCTCTAGATAGGTGCCTAGTTGACAGAGGAGGAGAGCTCAACATCCTTCTGCTTCACATAGCACATCAGATTGGAGTCACCTTGACTTCCATGAACCCAAGCCCCATCGTAATCACTGGATACGATGGAAATGCATCCAGACCTTTAGGATCAGTTAAACTTCCCATGGAAATGGGAGGGATAGCTCACGTGGGGGTATTCCATGTTTTGGACATCCACCCCCATTACAACCTACTACTGGGAAGGCCTTGGATACACAGCCTGCATGCTGTGCCGTCCACCTTCCATAGGTGTGTCAAAATCCCTTTTGAAAATCAAGTCATTGTGATCCTAAGTGAGAGTCATCCACAGCTTCAGGGGATTCAAAATTCCCCATGTTTTTCAAGTTCCCAGGCCTACGAGGCCAACTCAGGGCAAACCATGGTCGAGCCACCAAAGCTCACCCTTCAGATACCTAGGAAGGTCGTACACATCCAGGGGCCACCCAAGGCTGGCCCACTCAAAACACTAACCATCCCAGGAAAATCCAAGCGTCAACTGTTTCCAAAACCCCTGGACAGAAAGCCTTATGTGCATAACATGGACGATAGCAAGTTCCAAGATCACGAATTATATAAAAACTTTTCCAAGAACAAAAAATCGTGGAGCAAGTTATTGAACATGGGGTATATGCCATACAAAAGTCTAGGGGCACAAAACCAGGGTCTCGTAGAACCCATCTTGCCCAAAGCCAACCAAAGCCGACACGGGATCGGCTATACTCCCAGAATACCACCAGAACCACCCCCTGTGACCACCCGGGTCAAGGGTGCCCTGGAACCTACCCAAGCAGAAACCTACGATTTAGACCTCTTATTCGGAGTCTAACTAGTGGTGTTTTTTCTTTGTAGGTATGATGGAAGATCCCTCAATCAAAAACCCAAAAACATTTGAAAAACTCGAAATTCAAAAAATTGAAAAATTCTAAAAACCAAAAACATTTGAAAAAGATCAAAAACTAGAAAAAAGAGTTGTTTGTATAGTTCCTAAAGTTCTTTCCTTACAAAAATCCAAAAAAATCAAAAAATCACAAAATACCAAAAACAAAATCCTGTATTTAGCAGCCCTTGGTAAAGGTTTTGAAAGAACAAAGAATTTCGAAAAGAAAGTCCTCTTCATAAGAGGACCAAAATCTTCAAAACCTGCAGAAAATCCAAAACAAAAACCAAGCGTTTGTGAAAACTGTGCGTCAAGTCCAAATTCCCTAGGATTTAGAAGTCTTGAGAATGATCAAAGCCCGGAAATGGATTCCCTCGAGGAAGATCCTACTTCTGAGCTCCCAGAATTTCATAAAATTCTCGATTTTGAAAAACCTTCAAAATCAGTAGGAGGGGATTTTATAGAGATAAACTTAGGGAACGATTTAAAGTCGAAACTCATTAAGGTAGGCGCATGTTTGCATGAGCATGAAAAAGCATCATTCATTGCATTTTTGAAAACCTACGTTGATGTGGTTGCATGGACATATGAAGACATGTCGGGTATAGACCCGAATGTTGTAGAACATCGTCTTCCCTTAGATTCAGACGCAAAACCCATGAAACAAAAGCTTAGGAAGATACATCCGAATGTGCATTCACAAGTCAAAGAGGGTTTAGAAGATCTGTTAAAAGCCAGATTTATAAAACCCATTGCGTATTCTGATTGGTTATCCAATATAGTTGTTGTTCGAAAAACCAGTGGGAAAGTTCGGATATGCATCGATTTCAGAAACCTGAATAAAGCCACACCAAAAGATAATTTCCTTTTACCAAACATTGATTTGATAGTCGATAGTACTGCAAATCATGAAATGTTTTCATTCATGGATGGCTATTTAGGATATAACCAAATCAAACTAAGCCCACGAGATCAGGCTAAGACCACTTTCACGACCCCATGGGGCACGTACTCCTATACAGTCATGCCCTTTGGTTTGAAAAATGCTGGTGCCACATACCAGAGAGCTATGACCTCGATTTTTCACGATCAAATTCATGAGCTCGTAGAGGTATACGTGGATGATCTCCTGGCTAAGTCAAAAACTCGATGCACTCATCTTGAATGTTTGCAAAAGATTTTCGAAAGGCTTAGACTTTACAACATAAAGCTAAACCCTCAAAAGTGCATATTCGGTGTAGAATCCGGTAAGCTTTTAGGATTTATGGTAAGCCAAAGGGGCATAGAGGTCGACCCCTCTAAGTGTAGGGCCATCATAGACATGACTCCACCCTCCAATCTCACGCAGATTCGTAGCCTCCAAGGTCGCCTACAGTCCATTCGCAGATTTATCTCAAACCTGGCAACTAGATGCGAACCCTTCAACAAGTTGTTGAGAAAGGGTACAAAATTTTTTTGGGATGATGAGTGCCAAAAATCGTTTGAAAGGTTAAAAGCGTACTTAGTTAATCCCCCTGTTTTAAATCCTCCAAAGCCAGGAAAACCTCTTCTACTTTACATTTCTATGCATGCGAATGCCTTGGGAGCTCTGTTAGCCCAATACGAGGATGACACTCACAAGGAATGTGCCATATACTATCTTTCGAAAACTCTCCTGGCTTATGAAAGGAATTATCAGGCCATGGAGAAGACGTGTTTGGCCCTAGTTTGGGCCTGCCAGAAATTTCGACACTATTTCCTAGATCATGAGATCTGGATAGTGTCCAAGCTTGACCCAATCAAGCACTTATTCGAAAAACCCATTCTCACGGGTAGATTAGGCAAATGGCAACTCCTTCTAATGGAGTATGATTTGAAATACCATCACCAGGTCTCCATTAAGGGGCAAGCCCTAGCGGACTACGTGACTGAGTTCCCCCTAGAAGACACGTATCCCACACTCAATGAAATGCCTAATGAAGGCATATTGCAAAACCATTTTCAAAACCACATTTTGGCAAACTCTTTCGAAAACCAAGTGTGGAAGATGCACTTCGACGGGGCACGAAACCAATGAGGGGCTGGTGCCGGGATCATCCTCGTATCCCCTAAAAAGGGAGAGATCCCCATAGCAATTCGCCTAGATTTCGAATGTTCCAACAATATAGCTGAGTATGAAGCACTCATACAAGGTTTAAAAGTTTCGAAAACTCTAGGGGCAGCATGCATCGAGGTTTTTGGAGATTCCCTCCTTGTTATAAACCAAGTTTTAAAAATTTGGCAAGTTCGAAATGAAAAACTGCTTCCATACCACGAATTGGCCACTCGACTGGTCGAGTCATTCCAATCGTGTACTCTCACACATGTAGGAAGAGAGGATAATGGCGTCGCTGATGCCCTCTCATCCTTGGGTTCAGCCCTAAGGGTCGATCCCACTTTGGGAACCAGACCCCTTGAAATATGGCACTCACCCACTTCTTCCATACACGATTTGCAAATTTGCCAAAATAACCCTGATTCTGATGAAAAACCTTGGTTTTATGACATAAAGAATTTTCTAGAAAATGGGGGATTCACTGAGGATGCCACATCTAAAGATAAGGCATTCATCCAAAAAATTTCCATCCGATACACGATTTTGGGAGGGGTTCTGTACAAGAAGAGTTTTACTGGCATCTTACTAAGATGCGTCGACCTAGAGGAGGCTAGGACTGTTATGCATGAATTCCACGATGGAGAATGTGGAGGTCATGTCAATGCCAACATGATGGCGATGAAAATACTTAGAGCGGGTTTATTTTTGGTCTACCCTGAGAAAGGATTGCCACGATCATGTTAGGAAGTGTCACCCGTGTCAAGTGCATGGTCACGCCATTCATATCCCCTCATCATCACTGCATTCCGTGGTCAGCCCCTGGCCATTCACCATGTGGGCGTTTTATATCGTAGGACCAATTTTTCCAAAGGCCTCAAACGGACACAGGTTCATTCTAGCAGCCACTGAGTATTTTTCCAAGTGGGTCGAAGCCGCCTCCCTGACAAATGTCCAGGGGCAACATGTGGTGGCTTTCATTAGGAAAAACATCTGGGCTCGATTTGGAGTTCCAAGAGATCTTGTGTCCGATAATGGCACCCCATTTAAAAATGAGCGGATGGTCAAGCTGTGCAACAAGTATGGCATAAATCATCACTTCTCATCGCCTTACTACCCTCAAGGCAACGGCCAAGCCGAAGCCACCAACAAGACTCTCATCAGCATTGTTGAGAAAACCTTAGAGAAGGGTAGAACATGGCACGAGAAGCTGGATGAAGCCTTATGGGCTTATAGGACTTCCATCCGCACTCCCACAAATGCCATGCCTTTTGAGTTGGTTTACGGCACAAACGCCGTTCTCCCCATCCATACATGTCTGCATTCATTTCATACATCCGTTGCACTCGACCTCCCCCTAGAGACGCTTCAGCATGCTAGGATGGCCGAACTAGATCTATTAAATGAGAGGCGATTCCTTGCTATGGACCATGTTCACGCATACCGGCAAAGGATCGCCCGACATTATGAGAAACATATGAAACCTCGCCACTTTGAAGTGGGAGAGCTCGTTTTGAAAATCATCCACCATCGTGGCCCACATCCACTTGGAAAGTGGCGGCCCAAGTGGGATGGCCCTTACATCGTGCGTGGAACCACCTCGAACAATTCTTATTGGTTAACCGATGTCGAGGGTAGGAATTTAGCAGATCCTATCAATATTCAGTATTTAAAAAAAATATCATGTATAGGATCTGAGTTAAATTCCCATTTTATGAAAATGTTTTAGGGAGACCTACCTTGAAACTTCGAAACAAAGGATCAAAGGTGAGTTGTGTGACCCTGAATGAAAGAATCGACATTTTTTTGTGAAAAAGCGGAGCTTTCCAAATGCATGGTTACATTTCAAAATCCTTCTTCTTACAAAGAAAGGCCTAATTCAATATAGCAAAATACTTGCAAGTTGTACATGCTATTTCTAAATAGGATGACCTAGAATGGATCGAGTATGACCTTGGGATAAGTCCTCCCCTCTTCTCTTCTCCTTCCAAAAGGAAAACTTGGCCAAAACAAAGGGAAATCTCCGCCAAAAATCTCTTTCCCAAAGAAAGAAAAATGAATCAAAAAGAAAATTCGAGTCTTCTATGGAAAAGAGGGATTAAAGAAAAAATACTCCTAAAGGGAGACTCTCTATGAAAAAAAGAAAGAAAAAGGACAAAAGCTCAAAAAGAGCAGCTTTCCGCCTTCTTTGCCTCAAATCATGGGACACTTCAGAAGGGGCCGTGGTACTTCTTTCCATCCCTACGACTTATCCCGAGCGAAACATGGTTCATTTCAGGGAATCCAAAAGTAAAAATAGGATTTACTTACTTGAATTTCATCTTGTTTGAGAATATGACGTTTTGAGTAAGGCGTAAAATTTTTGAAATGTGGCTTGTTTTCTCATAAAACCTCTGCTAGTTTAGCAAGTGTCGAGACTCAAGTAAAGGCAAACACAAGGAGCTAAAGGTCCCTAGGATCGATGGTTCAGAAAAGTTTTCCCTCTTAAAACGAATTTCAAAAAAACTCGAACATCGAGCATACGTAAGGCCCGCTCACTTGGAGCAACAGGTTTTCATAAAGTCTCAAAAGTTCGACCATAAATCTGGTCTCTAGGAGGTCGCCCCTTTTCGGCACTTCAGCCATGTCATACACTCTGCATATCCACGCATGAGCACCTCATACATGATCTTCATTTAGGGCTAGATCCATAGAAAGTCCCCTTTTGGCGAAAAATCTCCTCCTATCGGGCTTAAAAGAAAATGTTTTTTTCAAATATTGGGATGATCCCATATTCTCAAGATTGAATCTAGGGAGAAAACAATTAGGGGTGTTATCTTCTTCGCCATTATCCAAATAAATTTGGATAATGACAAAGAGGGGCATCTGTAAACACCCCAAATTCCAAAAATTTTGCAAAAACAAATGCCTTGTTTGAAAATAAGCTCAGAAAGCCAAACTGGAAATTTTTGAAAAACCCAGGAGCTCAAATACTTCAAACCTCCATTTTACAACCCTGTCGGAACATACATTCTTGAAAATGGACGAAAGTCCTATTTTTGCAAAAGCCCAGATGAACAGGTAAAGCCTGGCCCAAAGCAGTTGCAACAGAAATTCAGAAAATTCAAAGAGCAAGCCCAGCCCGACGAAAGGCCAAATTCAAAGACAAAAGAGGAGCCCAGGCCGCAAATGGACTTCAAGCCAGAAGCATCGGAGGCCCAGCCGACAGTGCCCCTAAAATCACGAACAATCCAAGTCAAAAAACAACAAAAATCAGTTGAAATAGAGTTCGAAAAGGCGAAGAGGAGCTCGGACGATGAAATGGGGAAAACCCTCGCTTAAGATGGATCGTTGATAAACTCAAGGCCCGCACGAAGCGTTCGACTCAAAACACCGAGAAGGAGATGTAGACGTGATTTTATTTCAAATCGTGGGATCCGAAATCAAACCCTCGAACTACGTCAGGTTGCGCGAGCGTGCCAGTTAGTTTATCAAAACTAACAAATTCTGATTTTCTGACTTCTAAGAACGATTTGTGGACAAGTGAGATCTTTTCGACTTAGGCCTTCTTGAACCGGCGCTCAAGGGTCAGCCTAGACGCTTGAAATTTGTTTGAATCCATTAATTCAAGAAAGGAAAAACCAGATTTTTCAATAGTTTCAGATTTGTGTTTAAGTTCTTGATTTCTGAAAATTTTCAGATTCTGAAAGTTGTAGAATCTGTTCAGTTTCAAAGACCTGTTCTTCGAATTTTTAAAAATACTTCTGATTCTCCAAAAATTCTAAAACTTTTACAGAATAGAGACACGTGTGTGTAGAATCAGAATATATTTTTATTTTATAATTTGTTCTTTATTTTCTGAGAATTAAATACAGAATCAGAAACTGTTATAAAATTCGGAACAGCCCTGTTTCTGTGAATCAGAAGCTCAGAAAAACAGCAATATCTTAGCACTCGGTCATCCAATTTCGATAAAATTTGTTTAGAAAGATACGAATGTTAGGTTTCCAAAGAATCAAATTTCATCCAATTCCATTCAGTGGTTGAAGAGATATGGGCAAAAGAACAGAGGTTTGTTACTGAACGTTCTGTTTCTGTAAAACGCAATCTGGATTTTGTATAAACTTCACGGATCTAATTGGCTAGGCAACAGTTCATAAAAATTCCTCAAAATTTTATCTAAGAACGTCTGATATGTCTAGATTATTAATGCAAAATTTCGAAGCAATTGGCTTATCCGTTTGTCTATAAAAATTCCGTGATCAGACGCGTGTGCACGGACAGTTTCAGAAACCAAGTTTGCAGAAAATTTCAGAAAGTTCCTAACGTGATTCTAAAACGAAATTCAACCTGTATCAGTCTTAATGATGCATGGAAATCATCTAAACATGGATTTTAATTCCGTTCATGAAGGAATCATGCATGTTTGTATCGATATAAATGAAGAACATGGGCTCAAGGCCTTGATTCACGTACAAATTTCCAGAATCTGTGCTTTTTCGGATTCTCATGAATTAAAACCAATTTGTGCAAGAATTCCAACCTGTGTGAGTGAGAGGAGATGTAGGAGCACTTCGCCGGATGATCGTCGGACGTCGGAACCAGGCCGGACTTCCTTCTTCTCTTCCTTTCTCTCTCTCTCTCTCTCTATTTCTCTGAATTTTCGGACTGAACCTCTTGATGCTCGTTGGTTGATCGTTGCTGGTTGATGCCCTCTGCAGGACCTGGGAGAGCCCTTTTATAGGCTCACGGATGCCTGCTTGCTGTGATTTGGATAGGCCTGAACTTAGTTGTTTTGATAGGATCGATTTGCTACCTGATATCATCCGATTTGGAACGTGATCTTCACAGGATCTTCTTTTGATTTTATCTGTGTTGGATAAGCCTTGAGTACTGCCTGATCTGATAAGCCTGATTTTCTGTATTTGGTTCCATCTGAGTTGATGAACATTATCTGTTTGTGCAGATGGCGGCTCGATATTTTGTGGTTCAACCGCTTCCTTCTGTCTTTGAGTAGCTGCTCCTCTTGTTGCTGAAAATCGGGATAGTTGGATGCTGTCTATCAATAAATCAGTAGTAACGTTATCCACAGAGCTTGCACAGCACATACATAATAGCCTGGCATCCTGAATAGAAAACTTGATGAGATTCAGGGATCACAGACTTCTTTTGACAAGATTGACCGTACTAAAGGCACCATTTGACTAATCAATCTAATGTATTTGCTACAAAATATGATGGAAGAAATCTTGCCCGTGACATATAACTAGCAAGATAAGCAACTGCACTCATCCTAGTATTACGGGGCTCAGAACTGCACAAGAATATGTCAACAAGCATATTGCCAAACTTCTCTCCACACCTTTCTGGGTCTGTAGGAGTCGACCTTCTTCAGAACAAGTTTTGAGATGCTCGAACATTGTGTCCATCATATTGTCTAACTTATCAGCAAATTCCCCAGAACACTAAGTATAGTTATATAGAAATTCAAACCAAGTCCCGCTCATAAACATTTCAATTCTTTTCAAAGGGGCTCAACGCTTCTCGCCTTGATCAATCATACATACCAGATTGATACCAGCTCGATGAACTCTCAAAATATAACAACTAAGATCATAAAAGAAGTCCAAGACATGAATATAACAATCATTTTACTGCATTCACAACATAGCGAAATCTTGAGCTTTTGATACTAACTGTTCCACTCCTATTCGCACACAGAAATTGTTGAGATACTATGCTTTAACTGCAGCATCCCATCCCAGTTGGAAGTTTATTCCCAGCATTGTACTTTAAACAAAGATATCAAAGGTCCCCTTTGCAGCAGGAAAGAGTGCCCATTGACAACATCTCGAACAGCAGACAAGTGTTTCATCAGTTCACATGATAGTTGATACTGTTCCACCCTTTCCACTTTAGTTATACAGTTTGATCCTGATGACAACTTAGCATTTTAAACAACCGAACATTGATCAAACAATCCCCCGTTATCTGCGCATCTGCTGTGAAAGTAATTATGTTCATGCCTACCTATTATGAAATTGTTAAGTAAGGCCCATGTTACGTTTTCGAAAACCAACTTTCATGCTTATTCAATCCTTTCCACGAGTGTTGGAATATTAAAATTGCTCTTATCATAACATATCAATAGCTTACCAGTAACAAATGATGATGCAAATTGATGTATATCAATACTAATTACCTCGCTACCCAAACATAACGTAAACACGTTACGAAAGGCGTTTGATACCAAACCTTCATTTTCGGAGGCTTTCGTTCTTGCTTCCACCTTTCCTTTCTTTTGATAATACCGACCTTACCCTCTAGAAATTTATTTCTTTCCAAATGTGAGCTTTTCTTTCTAGGAAGCTCACTTTCCCTTTTTGATACCCGTTTTCCCTTTTTGGGCATCCACCTTCTTTTTTAGGTGTCAACTTGTCTTTCTTAATACCTGTATCTTTTCAAAAGGCAAGCTTTCAACATACTTTTTGTCATAAATCTTTTAAGAAAACGAAATCCAGCTTTTCCATGCCGGGGGCAAAATCGTCAATTTTCCCAATTTTGTCAAAATTCGAAATTTTCAGAACGGAAAGCATTCTTTCATCATTTTAAAGCTTTCATAAAATTTTGGTACCAAAACAAACTCGTTTAGTGCCTTTTTCCTTCAAAAACCTAAAATTGCCAAAAATAGCTATTTCCCTAAAAGGGTAAAAATTTTATAGGAAAATTTTGGCTGTCTATAGGAGAGAAGAAGAAGAAAATTTGGATCAAATCTATATCCAAATATCCAGATCCAAGATTCGGATCCAAACAAGAGGCTACAAATTTTTTTCACGCCTTTGCTTGGGTTGGAGAGAGAGAGAGTGAGAGAGGAAAAGCAAGTCAAGGAAAGTGGCTTGACTTGGCTTTTCCATTGTGGGCTGAACATGTGGGTGTATGTTGCGGGCTGCTCTTTTCATTTCACGCAAGGCTTGGTGCTGTAACAAGGTGGAATCCGGCAACTTGGATGGTTCTCTCAAGGCGTGAAGGATGGGTGCTGGAACCAATAAGATCTGGCCGATTTTCCCTAACTAAGGTTAGTTCCTAAAACACTAAACTAAGCCTCTCTTTCCCTAATCCTCCAAACTACCCAAACCATACTCCCTAAAAACTACCCAAGCTCGGCCAAAGTGCTGGCCGAGCCTTGCCAAAACTCCTCCTACTCTACCCAAAAACCAGTCCCAAACAAAACCACCTAAGCTCGGCCAATATATGACCGAGCTTTTCCTAGATCTACCCCATTAACCATTCTAAGTCTTGGTCTTAAACCCTCCCTTAAATCCTTACCATTCAACCTAAAAGGCCTAACCAAACCGAGTGCCTAATGCACTCGATTCCCCTAGCCACCCACACTCATCGGGCTTGGCCACTAGCTGACCGAATATTGGCCTAAAACTACCTAAGCCATCCACTAAATCCTATCCAGCTCGGCTACCATTTGGCTGAGCATTCACTTAGAACCTAGTTTTCAAAACCCACCTAAGACCATCTACTATATCTCACCCAGCTCGGCCACCATTTGGCCGAGCATTGCCTTAGCAATCTTTCCTTAGGATCGTACCTTAAACCCTACCTAAGACCATCCCAAGTTCGGCCATTAGTTGGCCGAGCTCACCCTAGACCCGTTCCATTAAACTCCTAAGCCTTAACCTCCTACCTTAGTTAAAACTTTACCTAAGCCAATCCTAAAAACTACCCAGTTCGGCTATCCTTTTGCCGAGCATTCCCTTATACCATTTCCGTAGAACCCCGCCTAAGATCATTCCAAACACACCAACCCAACTCGGCCACCATTTGGCCGAGTATCCCCTTAGGACCTTGGCTTAACTCTTACCCAAGACTACCCATTTAGACCTAGCCTAGACCAAAGATTAGGATCAATACCCCACGCACCTGATCGATTCGCAGAGAGAGGTCCATCCAATGGCTATACCTAAGGTCGGATTCTATTGATAAGAAGAAAAGTCTAAGCAGACGACGTGTAAGTGCTCGAACCTGATCCTTTACATTGTTTCAAGTTCAATTAAATTCGATATGGGGTTGTAATAATGAAGCGTAGTCTCCCCCCGAGATGTAATATTATTGCTTGAAACACGAATCACACACGTACACTCAAGCCTTTCCGCTCTTATGTGCACACCTTCGCACACAAAACGGGCCTCAACAGCCCATAGGATATAGCTCTAGTTATATACATTCAGCTGGGTTTTAAGGTTCAAGTCGTGTGAGTTGTCTTTCATTTTATACACTCAAAGCACTCACTCACATTGAGCCTTTCCGCTCTTACATATATATACGTATTTCCCCTTCAGTTGGGTTTTTAAGGTTCAAGTCGTGTGAGTTGCCTTTCAATTTATACACTCAAAGCACTCACTCACATTGAGCCTTCTCGCTCTTAAGATATAGCTATATACTTTCTTTATGCATCTAAGATATAGCCATATTTCCCTTTCTGCTATTTCCCTTTCTGCTATTTCCCTTCTGCTATGTCTTTAAATTTCGGGTTTTCCCTTCAAGTTGTGTGAGTTTGCATTGCATATCCGCCACACTCGAGATAGGGAGCATATTTGCATTGAACCAGATTGATCAAATCGTGTAGAACTTGCTCGAAATCGAGCACTGGATGCACACGACTACATGCCAAAATTGGCTAAAACCCGAGAGGCATAGGAGCGCATAGATCCCATGTATAAAAGTTGAAAATTTGACAAAACCAATCGATAAAACACTTTCAAGTTTTCAAAAGAGTCGTGTTTGTGCAAAATCGAGTTTTCCTAAAGCGTACAGACTTACCCTTGCATGCCGATGCAAGAAAGTCTGCGACGAAAAGAACCCACTTATCCACATTCGCCCCAAAAGTCAGATATTTTCAAAAATTACTTCGCTAGTTTGAGAAAGCTAGCTGGCACGCCCTTTTTAAGCGACGTAAGCACGAAAAGATTCGCTTCAGGCCTAAGAACCCAGAGTCGAAGATTTTCCATGTCTACAATACCCGGCCACCTCACTTGGCTCCCTAAGACCTGTCCATACCACTTTCCACCAGCCCTTAGCTCCACCTTCCACAGCACCCTAGCTAGCTCCCTTCCCATCCTTGACATCCCCCTAACTACCCTAGCAGCCGGCCACCACTAAACCATCCCTAATCGGCCAAGTACAGTCGACTGCACCAAACCCATTCGGCCAGCCATAGCTTTTCCCTTAGACTTACCTTTAGGCTCCCCTTTAGCGCCACCTTTCCTAACACCACACTATCCCTTAGTGACCCTCTTCAATCACCTTAGCCCAAAGCACCACGGCAGCCTCCCCCTAGCAGCCAGTGAGTCCCCAAGGCGCCACAATCCTCCCTTGTCACCTGGCTACACAACCTTGTCGTTCCACTCCGAGGAGCTCCCTCTTGCAGCTCAAGGCGAAGCCAAGCCTACGCTCAAGCAAGTCACCTACGGACCAGCTATAAGTAAGTGCCTAACTCGGTCCTTAGTTGTAGACTTGCTTAAATTAAATTAAATTTGATACGAGGTTGTAATAACGGAGCATTGTCTCCCCCCGCTTGTAATAACGTGGCTTGGCACACCCACACACACGTGCACTTGAGCCTACCTCGCTCTTAGTTGTGCACGATTTTGAACACACACGGGTCTAATCAGCCCTTTAAATATAAGTTTATGTATATACTCTAAGTTGCGTAGGGTTTTGTTTGAGTTGGGTGTGTTGTCTTTAAATTCAAGCACTCACACACATTGAGCTTCCGCTCTTATTTGCAAGAACCAAGTAAGGGCCGTGTGATACTATCCTTGGGTTTAATTTCATGTCGTGTGTATAGTACTTCAATTCTAGCACTCACACACATTGAGCTTTCACTCTTACTCCCAAGACCTTAGTTAAGGCCATATTGCAATTTCTATTTGGGTTTAATTTCATGTTGTGTGTGTAGTACTTCAATTCTAGCACTCACACACATTGAGCTTTCTCTCTTATTCCCAAGACCTTAGTTAAGGCCATATTGCAATTTATATTTGGGTTTCATTTGAAGTCGTGTGTGTTGTCTTTACATTTTCACACGCACCCACATTGAGCCTTCGCTCTTATTTGCAAGACCCAAGTAAGGGCTCATATATACTATATACGTATTTCCCTTTTGGCTATGTCTTTTCAATTTGGGTTTTAAGGTTCAGCAGTGTGCGTAGTCTTTCAATATATACACGGCACACACTTGCACAATTGAGCCTTTCCGCTCTTAAGATATAGCCATATTTCCCTTTTGCAATTTCCCTTCGACATTTTACATTACAAGTCATTTCCCTTCAGCAATTTCCATTTCAAGTCATTTCCCTTCGGCATTTTACATTACAAGTCATTTCCCTTCAGCAATTTCCATTTCAAGTCATTTCCCTTCGGCATTGTCTTTTAAATTCGGGTTTTCCCTTTGGAGTTGCGTGAGTTTGCATTGCATATATGCCATACCACGAGTTAGGACGCATATTGCATCAAAGCAAACCCCGTACTCCCGCTCAAAATCACCACATTTTAGTGGAGTGTTCATAACACACACCTAGGTGGCCCTAAAAAGGGATAAAAAGAAAGGCTTAGGCACGTGCAAATCCATGTGATCTAAAATCTGAAATCATACCAAAAAGACCCGAATCAAACACCTGGAACCGCTTTCGTAGTTTTTTTCCACTCAAACACTCGATTTTAAAAGCATACAGACTGACCATTGCGCATCGGTGCAAGAAGTTCTGCGATGACAAGAGCTTGCTTGCTCACAGTCGCCACGTTAGAAGTCAGATTTTAAATATATCTTCGCTAGCTTGAGTAAGCTAGCTGGCACGCTGTAAACACCCTGAAATCCCACGAATTTCCCAAATCCATCTGGTTTTGTAAAAGCAGCCCCAAAGGGCCATTTTGAGTCTGGAAACCCAGAAGCCTTCCAGACAACCCTGTATATATGTTTTAAACTTTATCTTTCAAAAATATACAATATGGCTTTTAAAAACCTTTTTAAACACGTTTTTGAAACCCCGAAGCAGTTTGGCCTAATCCAAACAAGACCACGAGAGCTAAGGAGAGCCCGAAACCGGAGCACATGTCGAGCCCGGCACAACAACTCTTGTATCAAATCCACACCCCCCAAGATCTCGAACGTCCAAGACCCTGTTATCATCAAAACATCATTTGAAGTCATCTCCGGAAGGCAAAAATAGAGGCGGACGATCATGTTGGCGAAGACCCAACGAAGACAGAGTACTGATGCTGTCAGGCCCCGCACAAACCGTTCGTTTCGAACACAGCTCGAAGGAGTCAGAGTTCAATTTGGATCGGATCTGGACCATATATATCCAGATCCCAATCTAAACCCATGTATGGACTTGGATTTGGATTTAGATTCAAAAATCCAATCCAATATCCATATCCATGGCCCACATCACCTTCTCATAAATGGAGGTGGGGCCCACTTGAATTTCACGTGGGATTATGGGCATGAGAGAGAGTGGGGGGTGGATAAGATCAAAGAGTGTTGTAATTAAGCTTGACTTGTGTGTCAAGTTTGGGGTTAATCATGTGGGTTAGCCTAATTAAGTGGGTTTAAGCTTGTAATTAGCCAAAACCTAACCTAGGGCTGCACCAACATGATGTGGTTAAGGTCTATGGGCCATGCAAAGGGAGCTCCTTCAACTAAACCTAACCAAAAATACCTAATCCTAGCCTTCCACCCTAATCCGCCCCTAATCTGAGCCTAATCACCTAACCTACTTCCCTAATCCGGGTCTAATTCCAACCTAATCACCTAACCCACTTCCCTAATCCTTCCCTAAACCTAGGTTAATTTCTCTAAACCTAGCCTAATCCTAGCCTAATCACCTAACCTAGCTCACTAAACCTCACCCTAGAACCAACCCACCTAACAAAACCCTAAACCCCTAAACCACCCCTAGCCCACAACCTACCCAAACCACTTGTATTTAAAATATCTGGCCCTACCCCTTTCCAGCCCACCTTATCATCATACCACCCTACCTAAACCACCTAACCACTACCCCAAACCCAGCCCTAACCGACCTAGCCCAGCCCTATATAAACCCCCCCCCCCTTGGGGGCGGGTTTCATCATCCAGCAGCCCCACCTTCCCAGCCGGGTCCTCCACTTCCCAGCTCAGCCGAACCACTACCTGCTCCACGTCCCGCCACCACCTGCTCCACATCCCGCCACTACCTGCACCACTACCTTCCAGCCGAGCGCCACCACCACCACCATCACCCGGCTGATTCCCTTCCATCCGCCACCACCTTTTCACTCGATAAGTACCCTACACCTTGCCTTACTCCTTCTTCACTCCCTCTCCACTCTCAGCCACCTAATCCACTCCCATATCACCCTAACACCAGCCCTTCCACTTGCTGCCACCAGCCCCACTCAACCAAACCCGTAGCCACCCTAACTACCCGCCACCACTAAACTCCCCTAGTCGGCCACTCCAACCGACTGTGACCCCTTCACTCGGCCAGCAACCCACCAACCTTAGGTGCCCCATTAGATCTTCCCTTGAGCTTCCCTTAGTGCCATACTCCCTTAGTGACCCTACTTAGGTCCTTTAACCCAACACGCCAAAAACAGCCCTTTGCTAGCAGCCGACCACCTTCAAGGCGCCTCTTCCGTGCGCCAAGGACACTCGGCCAGCACCTCTTGCCGTTCAACCTCGCGAAGCTCCTTTTTGCAGCCCAAGGCGAAGGCCAAGCCCACGCTCAAGCAAGGCATCTTCGGACCAGCTATTAGTAAGTGCCTAACTCGGTCTTTAGTTGTATACTTGCTTGAGATTCAATTCGATACGGGGTTGTAATAACGGAGCATAGTCTCCCCCCGCTTGTAATAACGTGGCTTGGCACACCCACACACGTGCACTCTCTTAGTTGTGCACGATTTTGAACACACACGGGCCTAATCAGCCCCTAATACATAAGTATATACACATACTTTAATTTTGCAGGGTTTTGCTTAAGTTGGGTGTGTTGTCTTTCAATTCAAGCACTCACACACATTGAGCCTTCGCTCTTATTTGAAAGACCCACGTAAGGGCCGACCTATACTATTTGGGTTTTCATTTCATGTCGTGTGTGTTGTCTTTCAATTCAAGCACTCACACACATTGAGCCTTCGCTCTTATTTGAAAGACCCAAGTAAGGGCCGTGTTATACTATTTGGGTTTAATTTCATGTTGTGTGCGTAGTACTTCAATTCAAGCACTCACACACATTGAGCTTTCGCTCTTATTCCCAAGACCCAAGCAAGGGCCGTGTTATACTATTTGGGTTTAATTTCATGTTGTGTGCGTAGTACTTCAATTCAAGCACTCACACACATTAAGCTTTCGCTCTTATTCCCAAGACCTTAGTCAAGGCCTACTGCAGTTATATTTGGGTTTCATTTCATGTTGTGTGCGTAGTACTTCAATTCAAGCACTCACACACATTGAGCTTTCGCTCTTATTCCCAAGACCTTAGTCAAGGCCATACTGCAAGTTATATTTGGGTTTAATTTCATGTCGTGTGTGTAAGTCTTTCAATTCAAGCACGCACCCACATTGAGCCTTCGCTCTTATTTGCAAGACCCGAGTAAGGGCCCATATACATACTCTATATACTTATCTCCCTTTGGCATTTACATTACAAGTCATTTCCCTTCGGTTATTTCCCTTCGGCATTGTCTTTACATTCGGGTTTTTCCTTTGGAGTAGTGTGAGTTTGCATTGCATCTACGCCATACCACGAGGTAGGACGCATATTGCATCAAAGCAAGCCCCGCTCGAATTCGCCCATGTAGTAGAGTGTTCATAACACACAAACTAGGCGACCCACAAAGGGATAAAAGAAAAGACTTAGGCACGTGCAAATCCATGTGATCTAAAATCTGCAATCGCATCTAAAAGACCCGAATTAGACACCTCAAACCGCTTCGTAGGCTTTCTATCCCAAAAACTCGATTTTTGCAAAGCGTACAGACTGACCCTTGCGCATCGGTGCAAGAAGGTCTGCGACGACAAGAGCTCACTTGCTCACAGTCGCCACGATTAGAAGTCAGTTTAAATATATCTTCGCTAGCTTAGGTAAGCTAGCTGGCACGCCCTGTTTACATAAATAGGCCTTAGACGCATGAGAGGATCCACTCCAAGCCCAGAAAAGGCGAGGAGGCGTGGGGATTTTCGCGCGTCAACACACGCCCTATTTGTTTAAATAGGACTTAGGCACACGAAAAGGTTCGCTTCAGGCCTAAGAACCAGGAGCAGGAATTTTCTGCGTCTACAGTTATTTGGCACGCCCGGTGGGACGTGAGTCTTTTAAAAGTCGAGTCACTCTAGGAAACTTGGGAAAAGATTTTCAAAGAGGTGTTGTTTTAACTCTGTTTTCTTTACTTGTACTTAGGAATTTTGAAAAAGGCTTGAAAGCATGTCAAAATCCAACCCAAGTGAAGTTTCGAGCCAAAGCTCATGCGCATCAAGTTCTCACTCTAGGAGGGTTTTGAAAAACAAGATCAAACTACACGAGATAGAGGACTTGAGAAGGGAATTCGAGGCCAAAATCGATGCTCTCAGCCAAGAGGCTGAAGTAGGTGATTCATGTTCATCAAATGGTGAACAAAAGGCCAAAAGAAAATCTGGAAAACCTTGCAAGCACAAAGAGGCCTCCGTAATGGAAGGCAACCAATACCACGAGTCCTTCACACAAAAGGACCGTAAAGCCCTACAGCAGCTGCTGAAAGGGCAAAATAAAGAGAAAAGGAGTTACGCCCTGTCTGATTTCCTTCCTATGGATTACGAAACAGACAGTGACGATGAAATACCGAACTTCTATCGGTATGATGGCATGAGAGACCCTAGGTCTCACTTGCAACTTTTCTCGTGTCGAGCCCACAAGAAGAAAAAGGACTCGATGAAATGGGTGTATTGGTTCCCTTTATCCCTTAAAGGCACAGCTGCCAAATGGCTGGCTTCCTACGACTTAAGCCAGTTCGCTACTTTTGAAGAGTTAGCGAACTGCTTCATGCAAAGATTTGCACACAACGTAGAAGTCACGCCAACTCTGAACACTTTAAGGGATACGAAGCAAGGCATGAACGAAGACGTACATGCCTTCATTATACGATGGAGGTCACTTTTGGGCCAAGTGCGAGAGCCCATATCCGAAGGATGCGCAATCATGCTCATCTTGGATAATTTTAAAAGCGAGTTAAAGACCCTTCTCTTGCTCCATGAGATCTCAACTTTCCATAAGTTGATCAAAAAAGCATCCCTTTTCGAAACAAACTTGAGAAAAGGGACATACGATCACCTATGGAAAGGAAGTGCCATTTCTAAAACCCGCTTGGAAAAGCCCATCACTTATGGGCTACCCACGATGGATAAAGGGGCAAAGCCCCATAAAATCGCCAATGTCCAGGTGGATCCAGGCGTGGCGGGCACTTCCAAAAATTTTGAAAAGCTAGAAAACAAAAGGGAGAGGAATTTCCAAAATCCGATTGAAAAACGGGAATACACACCGCTAGGGCAACCTATGTCGGAGGTCCTAGACCTCCTACTTGCCCAAGGCATGATCGAACTTCCCGAAATCCCCGAAGGAGTCACTTCCAAAGGGGGGTATTTAAATCATTTTTGCAAGTATCATCGGCTCAAAGGCCATGATACCAAACGTTGTTTCCCCCTTTTGAATAAAATCGAGAACTTGATAGCTGAGGGTCGGCTCCAGGTCACTACGGAACCTGAGCCACCTCAAGCTATCTTCAAAGAACCCTTTCCCAAGCACGCCAACAGCAGTGGGAAAGGAAAGGAGGTATGTACCCTAACCTTTTCAAAGGAACTAATGCAAAAATCTGAGTATGGTCGACCCACTTGTGCGCCCACTCTTGTACTGTACAAGAAGCCCACCCAAGTCATCATCCGGGGACCACCAAAAGCTGAATCCCCTGCTAAACCAGTTTTAAAACTTCAAGGTGCTCCTCAACTCATAATTAGAGCTAATTTTAGTGTGAACCCTAGGCTGGTCGTGGGGGAAGTGACTAGATTTGGGAGGATCTATCAACCCCCGCACCTACAAAGTGCTAAAAAGGTGGTCAGTGTGCCTGGCCCATCAAAAGCATGTATTCCTTGAGTTCTGCCAAAATCAGACAAGGGAAAAGTCGTCCTAAATCCTAGAGCTTATTCGAAAACCATCTTTCAAAGATTCCTATCCACATGTCTATCCTAGAGCTTATACAAACTTCGCCTAGGCATAGACTCGTGCTAGAGAAAATTCTAGAAAGAGCCAAGGTTGATTCGAACATAAGTCTGGAATCCTTGTCTGACCAAGTGGCCTTAATAGGAGCCAAATCGCCCATCACTTTCTCAGAAGATGATGTAGATAGACCCTACGAGTCCCATAACCAGGCCCTGCATATCGAGGTGGTTCTGAATAATCACTCTCTAGATAGGTGCCTAGTCGATGGGGAGGAGGGCTCAACATCCTTCCACTTCATGTGGCGTATCAAATTAGAGTCACCTTGACTTCTATAAACCCAAGCCCCATCGTTATCACTGGATACGATGGGAATGCGTCTAGGCCTTTAGGATCGATCGAACTCCTGATGGAAACGGGAGGGATCACACACACGGGGGTGTTCCATGTCTTGGACATCCAACCCCATTATAACCTGTTGTTGGAAAGGCCCTGGGTACACAGCTTGTGCACTGTACCATCCACCTTCCACAGGTGTGTCAAGATCCCTTTCAGGGACCAAGTCGTGGTGATCCTAGGTGAGAGTCACCCACAGCTTCAGGGGATCATAAACTCCCCTTGTTTATCGAGCTCCTAGGCCCATGAGGCTAACCTGGGGCAGACCCTGATTGAGCCACCAAGGCTCGTGTTAAACAACCCTAGGAAGGTTGTATATGTGAAGGGGCCGCCCAAAGCAGACCCCCTCCCCATTTTAAACCTTCTAGGAAGACCCAAGCATTCCCTATTTCCAAAATCCCTGGACAAAAAGCCATACGAGCACGATATGGACGACAGCAAGTTTCAGGACCACAATTTATACCACAATTTTTCAAAAAATAAAAAATCATGGAACATGCTGTTAAATATGGGCTACACGCCCTACAAAAGTCTATGGGCACAAAACCAGGGTCTCCTAGAACCCATCCTTCCTAGGGCCAACCCAAGCCGATACGGAATCGGCTATACTCCCAAAATACCGCCAGAGCCACCCCCTGTGACCACCTGGGTCAAGGGTGCCCTGGAGCCTACCCTAGAAGAGACCTACGATTTAGACCTCCTATTCCGAGTCTAACCCGTAGTGTTTTCCCTTTGTAGGTATGATGGAAGATCCCTTTCACAAAAATACAAAAACATTTGGAAAACTTAAAATCGAAAAAATCGAAAAAGAGGAAAAACCAAAAATAATGGAAAAACAAAAACTCGAAAATAGAGTGGTTTGTATAGTTCGTAAGGTTCTTGTCTTACAAAAACCCAAAAAAATCGAAAATCTAGAAAATACCAAAAAGATTTTGTATATAGATGCTCCTAGTAGGACTTTGGAAAAAGATTTCGAAAGGAACGTCGTCTGGATAGCCAGACCAAAATTTTTGAAACCAATTGAAAATCCAAGTACAAAACTAGGTCCTTTTGAAAATCACGCATCAAATCCCCTCGGGTCTATAGCCCACGAGAAAGATCGAAACCCAGAAGTGGATCCCCTTGAGGAAGATCCCACTTCTGAGCGCCCAGAATTTCATAAAATTCTCGATTTTGAAAGACCTTCCAATTCAGTAGGAGGAGATTTCATAGAGGTGAACCTAGGGAGTGATTCAAATCCCAAAACCATCAAGATAGGCGCATGTTTGCATGAGCCTGAAAGATTAGCATTCATTGCATTTCTACGAACCTATTTAGATGTGTTTGCATGGACGTATGAAGACATGTCGGGCATAGACCCCAGCATTGTCGAACATCGTCTTCCCTTAGATGCGGATGTGAAACCCATAAAGCAGAAGCTTAGGAAAATACATCTAAATATACACGCACAGGTCAAAGAGGGTTTAGAAGATCTGCTAAAAGACGGATTTATAAAACCCATTGTGTATTCTGATTGGTTATCAAACATCGTTGTTGTTCGAAAAACCAATGGGAAAATTCGAATATGCATCGATTTCAAAAACTTGAATAAAGCCACTCCAAAGGATAATTATCCTTTACCAAACATAGATTTGATAGTCGATAGTACTGCAAATCATGAAATGTTTTCGTTTATGGATGGCTATTCAGGCTATAATCAAATCAAACTATGTCCACGAGATCAGGGTAAGACCGCCTTCACAACCCCATGGGTTACGTACTGCTATACAGTCATGCCCTTTGGTTTGAAAAATGCCAGCGCAACATACCAGAGAGCCATGACCACGATCTTCCATGATCAAATTCATGAGCTCGTAGAAGTGTATGTAGATGATCTCTTGGCGAAATGCAAAACCCGATGCACTCATATCGAATGTTTGCAAAAGATTTTCGAAAGGCTTAGGCTTTACAAAGTAAAGCTAAACCCTCAAAAATGTGTATTCGGGGTAGAATCAGGGAAGCTTCTAGGCTTTATGGTGAGCCAAAGGGGTATAGAAGTTGACCCCTCTAAGGGTCATGGCGCTAGGTAGGT
This sequence comes from Brasenia schreberi, assembly GCA_036023115.1. NCBI lineage: Eukaryota > Viridiplantae > Streptophyta > Magnoliopsida > Nymphaeales > Cabombaceae > Brasenia > Brasenia schreberi. Next base: position 16,516,296 of record JAYKKT010000088.1, read on the forward strand.
GGGGTGATGGTATGGTGCTATGGGTAAGGGAGTGTCTAGCTAGGATGGGTTCGATTGGGATAGGGGGTAGGTCGGTTAGGATAGGTAGTGGTAGTGGTATGTGTGGGTATGGCAGTGATAGGTGGCGGTTTAGGCTAGGATGAAGTCGGTTGGGGTCGGCTGGGAAGGTGAGGGCGACGGGCGCTAGGCACCAGTCGCAGGTGCTAAGGCAGAGATGGAGCGGGGTGACAGGGCGCGTGCAGGGCACGCGGGAGTGGCAGGCTACACGGGGCGCGTGCAGGGCACGTATGGCGCTTGTGGGGTGCGCGGTGTGGGAGCGGGTAAGTTTTGAGTGGTCGAGGGGTCTTGATGTGGAGTCGGTTGAGGGTGTAGGTGGGTTCAAGTAGGATTAGGGGTGCTGTGGGGTTTAGGTTGTGGTTGGATTAGGGTTAGGTGAGGTCGGTTGAGGTGGGTTTAGAGGGGTTAAGAAGAAGGGTTTAGGGTGCTTAGTAAGGCTTCCCTCTTAATGGTGGTTTAGGGTGTGCTTGAGCTCCGATCAGCCACCTTAAGCCTTCTTATTCAAGCCACTTCAGCCCTTCAATTAGGGTGGGACAGCCCTTAACTAATCCTACACTAACCCACAATTAAAAACCCTAAAACAAAAGAAAGATTAAGCACTCACCTAAGTACCTTCTCTCTCCTCCAAGTCCTTCCTTCAAATTCACGTGAACCCCTTGTTTGGGACCCCCTCACCTCTATTTATAGGCATTTGAGGTGGGTCTTGGATTTGGGTTTGATTTTTATGGATATGGATCTGGATATTTTAATCCAAATCCGATCCAATCCAAACACTATTTGGATTCAATCCAAATCCAAACACTCCAAATCCAAACACTATTCATTATTTGGATTTTGATGTGGATATTTATGGTCCAGATCCAATCCAAAATTTCTCTAGATGGTTCTTCTTGGCTTCTCGAGGCGGACGATCTGTGTGGGCCCTCGCTTCATCAGCACTCCGTCTGGTGTTGGGTTTCTCCAATCTTTGTCATCCGGACTCCTTTTTGCCTTTTCAAACTCTATTTCTGCTCATTTATGTCTTTCCCGGTTCAGATTCGGGATGCTTGAATGAGGATGGTTGATCTGGCTTTCTGGTGCTCCTGGCTTGCCATCTGCTTCGTGCCTGAGCCTTCCTTTCGCCTTTTGAACCTAGCTTTTATCAGGCCAGGGTGCTCTTCTGGGCTTCATAATAAACTTCTGAAGCTACTTTTGGAATTGGCCTTCTCAAGCGGCTTGTTGGGCTGCTTCTGGATCAGGTGTCGTCTTCGCATGCTCCACCTATTCGTCTTTGGCTTTTGGGAAAATGGGCATAGCCCGAGTTTAAAAACTCGTATTTGGATACGGAGTTTTCAAAACACTATTTACATGCTTAAAGCAATATTTACAGGATTTTAAAATAATATGTACAGGGTTCTGAAGGCTCCTGGGTTTTCAGAACTCAAAATGGCCTTTTTGGGCTGATTTGCAAACCAGGCATTGGTTTTAGAAAGTCGTGGGATTTTGGGGTTGTTTACACCTATCAATATTCAATACTTAAAGAAGTATCATGTGTAGGGTTTAAGTTAAATTCCCATTTTCGAAAATGTTTTAGGGAGATTTACTTTGAAACTTCAAAAGAAAGGATCAAAGGCGAATTGTGTGACCCTGAATGAGAGAATCAACACTTGCGAAAAAGTGGAGCTTTTCAAAAAATGTGGTTACATTTTCAAAATTCTTCTTCTTACAAAGAAAGGCCTAGTTCAATATAGCAAGATACTTGCAAGTAGTGCGTGCTATTTCTAAATAGGCTGAACTGGAACAGATCGAGTATGACCTTGGGATAAGTCCTCCCCCCTTCTCTTCTCCTTCCAAAAGGAAAATTTGGCCAAAAAGAAAGGGAAATCCCTACCAAAAGAAAATCACTTTCCCAAAAAGAAAGCAGAATTGTAAAAAAAAATTCAACTCTTCTATTGGAAAAGAGGGAATAAAGAAAAAATACTCCTGAAGGGAGACCCTCTATGAAAAAAGAAAGGAAAGGCCAAAAAGCTCAAAAAGAGCAGTTTTTCGCCTCTCTGCCTCAAACCACGGGATGCTTCAGAAGGGACCGTGGTATCTTTTTCCCATCTGTAAACACCCCAAAATCCCACGATTTTCTCAAATATGCCTGGTTTCACAAAAGCAGCCCCAAAGGGCTATTTTGAGTCTGAAAACCCAGGAGCCTTCCAGACATCCCTGTACATATTTTGAACCTATATATATATGTTTTAAAACTTTATACATATAGTTTTGGACTTTAAAAAGTGTTTTGAAACCCTGAAAGCCTCCTGGCTTGACAAAAGTAGGATCGAAAAGGCAAAGGAGAGCCCGGACCCGAAGCATACTTCAAGCCCGGCACATCAACTCTCGTATCAAAAGCATCCCCAAATTCTCAGGCATCCAAGCCCCAAATATCAGAAAAATGGTCAAAATGAACTCTTGAAGGTGAGAAGAAGACCGGACGACAATGTTGGCGAAGACCCAACGAAAGACGGAGTACTGATGAAGTCAGGCCTCGCACAAACCGTCCGTCTCGAAATGCCATGAAGGAATCAAAAAATCAGATTTGTGTCGAATCTGGACCATATATCCATATCCAAACCCAACATGTATTTGGATTTGGATTTGGATCCCAAGATCCAAATCCAATATCTGTATCCATGGCCCACATCACCTCCTCATAAATGGGGGTGAGGGGCCCACAATATTTCACGTGAAATGCCTTGGAAGGCTTGGGTAGAGAGAGAAAGGGGGGCCATAAAGTATGAGTGAGAAAGTTGGTAGGCTTGACTTTTGGTCAAGAGTGGGTTAGCCTTGTGGGTTTAACCAAGAGTGTGGGTTTAAGCTTGTATGCACCTATACTTGACCTAGGGCTGCACCAACTTGGACATGGCTGCAATCAAGGCAATGGACAGGCACCCAGGGGTGGTTCCTAAACCTAGCCCTAAGCTAGCTCACCTCACCTAGCCATTTCCCCTAAAACCTAACCCTTCTCACCCAAAACCGCACCAACCTCACCTAGCTAGACCACCTAGACCCTAACCAACTAAGCCTAAACCAACCTTAGTGCACCTAACTAAGTCCCTAACCACTATGTCCCAGCCTACCTAACCGACCTACCCCAAACCACTAACCAGCCCCCCCTAATCGACCTACCCCAAACCGTGTCCCATGCCCACCTAATTGAAAATATCTGGCCCACAACCCACCAACCGACCTAGCTCTCAATCCCGTATAAAAACCCCTCCTTCATGCGGGTTGGCTCTCTCTCCATGCTCCTAGGACCCGGCCAGCTCCCTTGGCTCCCTCTTCATTCATCCCTTCACCCTTGGAACCCGGCGAGCACCCCTTCTTCATCCCTTCCACTCCCCACTGGGCACTACCTACCCTTCCTTCCACCTTCGGCGAGGAGCACCTTCCTGGCTGCCACTCCATCACCTTCCACCATCCGGCCACCACTCCAACACCACCAGCAGCGCCACCTTCCCGGTTAGTACCACCTCCCCTTTCACCTCCCAGAACTCCTCTCTTTACCCTCTTCTTCCCAGCCAAGCACCATCCAAACCTTGCCCATCCACCTAGACACTCCACCACTCGGCCAGCACCTGCCACTCCACCACCCGGCCAACACCTGCCACTCCACCACCGAGCCAACACCTGTATACTTCACCACCCGGCTAGCACTCCCACCTGCCACCAGCACCCACCTAAGGGACTCCCCTTTGGCTGCCCAAGGAGACTCACAAAGCCAAGTCCATGCAAGTTGAACATGGACCAGCTACATGTAAGTGCCTAAACTCGGTCCATGAACTTGCCTTATATTCAATTAAATTTTGACATGGGGTTGTAATAATGGAGCGTAGTCTCCCCCCAAGATGTAATAACGTGGCTTGACACACAAGCACCCATGTGCACTTGAGCCTTTCCGCTCTTAGCTGCACACCGTTTTGCACACACACGGGCCTGGACAGCCCCTAAGATATAGTTATATTTATATACGTGGGTTTACATTTAAGTCGTGGGTGTTGTCTTTCAATTCTACACTCACACACATTGAGCTTTCGCTTTTACTCCCAAGACCCTAATAAGGGCCATATTGCAATTTAATTTAGGGTTTTCATTCAAGTTGTGTGCGTGGTCTTTCAATTCTACACTCACACACATTGAGCTTTCGCTCTTACTCTCAAGACCCTAATAAGGGCCATATTGCAATTCTATTTGGGTTTTACATTACAAGTCGTGTGAGTTGTCTTTACATATACACACAACACCCACGCACACGTTGGCGACCTTCGGGCCCATATATATATAGTTTCCGCTATGTCTTTAAGATTTGGGTTTTAAGGTTCAGTTGTGTGAGTAGTCTTTCCATATATACATGACACACACTTACACAATTGAGCCTTTCCGCTCTTAAGATATAGCCATATTTCCCTTTTGCAATTTACATTACGCAATTTCCCTTAAGCATTGTCTTTCAAATTCGGGGTTTCCCTTGAAGTTGTGTGAGTTTGCATTGCATATTCGCCATACCACGAGTTATGACGCATATTGCATCAAAGCAAACCCCATACTCCTATGCAAAAATCGCCCAACTTAGGTCACTTGCACACACACCTAGTTGGCCTAAATAGCATAAGAATTGAAAGACATAGGCACGTGCAAATCCCACGTGAAATAAAACTTGCAACCATACAAATAAAACCCAAACACTTCGTGTATTTTCAAAGAAGTTACTTGTTTAAAACGGCTTTCCTAAGCGTACAGACTAACCCTTGCACATCGGTACAAGAAGGTCTGCAACGAAAAGAGCTCACTTGCTCACAATCGCCCCAAAAGAGTCAGATTTTAAAAAACTTACTTCGCTAGCTTGAGTAAGCTAGCTGGCATGCCCTTTTCATAAAAATGACTTAGACACACGAAAAGGTTCACTTCGGGCCTAAGAAACAGAAGTGAGAATTTTCCATGTCTACAGATTTGGCACGCCCGGTGGGACCTACGCCTTGTGCAAAGTCAGTTCATATAGAAAAACCTCACGAAAATTTTTCAAAGAAAGTGTTTTGAACTTTGTTTGTTGCATTTTCATACTTAGGATTTTTGAAAGCATTTGAAGCATGTCGAGTCCAGGCTCCCAAGAAGTATCTAGCCACAACTCATGCGCATCAAGTTCTCACTCTAGGAGGTTTTCGAAAAAAGAAAACAAACTAGAGATTTAGGACTTGAGAAGGGATTTTGAGGCTGTAAACACCCCGAAATCCCACGAACTTCTTAAATAAACCTGGTTTTGTAAAAGCAGCCCCAAAGGGCTATTTTGAGTCTGGAAACCTAGGATCCTTCCAGACAAACCCTATACATATGTTTAAACTATATATGTTTTAAAATATGTATTATATAGCTTTAAAACCTTTTAAAATACGTTTTGAAACCCCACGAAGTGGCTTGGCCTAATGAAAGTAGGACCAGAAGAGCTAAAGAGAGCCTGGAACCGGAGCACATGTCAAGCCCGACACAGCAACTCTCGTGTTAAATCCATCCCCAAGATCTCGAACGTTCAAGTCCCTGTTATCAACAAAAGTCATGTAAAATCATCTCCGAAAGGTGAAAACAGAAGCGGACGACCATGTTGGCGAAGACCCAACGCAAGATGGAGTACTGATGCTGTCAGACCCCGTACAAACCATTCATTTCGAACATATCCTGAAGGAGTCAGAATTCAGTTTGGATTGGATCTGGACCATATATATCCAGATCACAATCCAAACGTATATGTGGATTTGGATTTGGATTTGGATCCAAAAATCCAATCAAATATCCACATCCATGGCCCACATCACCTTCTCATAAATGGAGGTGGGGCCCACTTAAAATTCACGTGGGATTATGGGCATGAGAGAGAATGGGGAGGATAAGCATGAGGGAAATGTATTAAGCTTGACTTGTGCGTCAAGTTTAGGATTAATCATGTGGGTTAGCCTAATTAGTGTGGGTTTAAGCTTGTATGAGCCTACACCTAACCTAGGGTTGCACCAACATGATGCAATGAAGTCCATGGGTTATGCAAAGGGAGCCTCCTAACCCAATCCTAAACCAAAACCCCTAATCCTAGCCATTTATCCTAATCCCGGCCTAATCTTAGCCTAATCACCTAACCCACTTCCCTAATCCCAGCCTAATCCCAACCTAATCACCTAACCCACCTTCCTAATCCTTCCCTAAACCTAGCCTAATTCCCCTAATCCTAACCTAATCCTAGCCTAAACACCTAACCCACCTCACTAAACCTCACCCCAAAACCAACCCACCAAGCTAAGCCCTAAACCATTAAACCACCCCACCTAAACCCTAGCACACCATATCCCTAAAACCACCTAAAACAAAATATATGGCCCCCCCTAAAAACCAGCCCACCTTATCACCACACCACCACCACCTAAACCACTAAACCACCCTTTCAAAACCAGCCCCAAACCGACTTTTGAAAACCTATAACCCCCCCTAGTGGGCGAGTTTTTCATCTCTTTTTCCCAGCACCTTGGCCTAGCAGAACCCTCTCTCACCTTGCTCTCTTCTCTCACCTGCTCCACCACTACTCCATGCCACCCTACCTCCCGACCTGCATCATTCCACGCCACCACAATCGCCCGGCCAGCTCCACTCCTTTCACCCGGTTGCCCTCCTTGGACACCAACCTTCCTCTCCTATCCGGTTAGTACCCTATCCTAACTCCACCCTATCTTCACTCCCCCTCCACTCTCAGCCACCCCATAGCACCCTATCTTAGCCTAGTCTCCACTCCATTCTGCCGGCCACCACCTAACTAACCGCCACCCTTCAACCACACCCAACCGCACCACCCATTGCCCTACCTTCCTATTCATGACACCCCCTAACTACCCCAGCCACCTTATCTTTTTCCCTAGGACCTGCCCTTCCTCTCCTTTAACCACCCCTTAGCTCCACCTTCCATAGCACCCTACCTTCCAATTCGTGACATCCCCTAGCTACCCCAGTCGGCCACCACCTTACCTGCCACCAGTCGGCCAGCCATAGCCGACTGCATCCAGCCACCCGCGGCCCTACACCGTCTTCCTTAGACATCCCCCTTAGTCACCCCTTAGCTCCACCTTCCATAGAACCTGCCCTACAATTTAGTGACACTCCCTAACTACTTCAACACCAAGACACCACGGTAGCACCCCCTTAACAGCCGGCAAGCCCCAAGGTGCCACACCCACACTCCCCTGTCACCCGGCCAGTCACACCCTTGCCGTGTCATTCTGAGGAGCTCCCTCTTGCAGCCCAAGGCGACGCCCAAGCCCAAGCTCAAGCAAGTCACCTCCGGACCAGCTATACGTAAGTGCCTAACTCGGTCCTCATTTGTAGACTTACTTAAGTTAAATTAAATTTGATACGGGGTTGTAATAACGGAGCATTGTCTCCCCCTGCTTGTAATAACGTGGCTTGGCACACCCACACACATGTGCACTTGAGCCTACCTCGCTCTTAGTTGTGCATGATTTTGAACACACACGGGCCTAATCAGCCCTTAAGATATAAATTTATTTATATATTTTAAGTTGCGTGGGGTTTTGCTTAAGTTGTGTGTGTTGTCTTTCAATTCTCGCACTCACACACATTGAGCTTTCGCTCTTACTCCCAAGACCTTAGTTAAGGCCATATTGCAATTTATATTTGGGTTTAATTTCATGTCGTTTGTGTAGTACTTCAATTCTCGCACTCACACACATTGAGCTTTCGCTCTTACTCCCAAGACCATAGTTAAGGCCATATTGCAATTTATATTTGGGTTTCATTTAAGTCATGTGACTTGTCTTTCAATATATACACAACACCCACACAACACGTTGGTGACCTTCGGGACCATATATAGTATAAGTATCTCCCTTTCGGCTATGTCTTTACGATTTGGGTTTTAAGGTTCAGCAGTGTGCGTAGTCTTTACATATATACACGGCACACACTTGCACTATTGAGCCTTTTTTAAGATATAGCCATATTTCCCTTTTGCAATTTCCCTTCCGCAATTTCCCTTCGGCAATTTACATTACAAGTCATTTCCCTTCGGCATTGTCTTTCAAATTCAGGTTTTCCCTTTGGAGTTGCGTGAGTTTGCATTGCATATACGCCATACCACGAGTTAGGACGCATATTGCATCAAAGCAAACCCCATACTCCCGCTCAAAGTCGGCCCACTTAGGTTACGTGTTCATAAACACACACCTAGTTGGCCCAAAAGGGGATAAAAAGAAAGACATAGGCACGTGCAAATCCACGTGAAATAAAATCTAAAAATCATACAAAAACATCCCGAATCAAACACCTTAAACACGTTTTTATAGGTTCTTATATTCCAAAACTTGATTTTAAAAGCGTACAGACTGACCCTTGCGCATCGGTGCAAGAAGGTCTGCGACGAAAAGAGCTTCCTTGCTCACAGTCGCCACGTTAGGAGTCAAATTTAAAAATTTCTCTTCGCTAGCTTAAGTAAGCTAGCTGGCACGCCCTTTTGCTTAATTAGGACTTAGACACACGAAAAGGTTCACTTCAGGCCTAAGAACCAGGAGCGGAAACTTTCTGCGTCTACAATTATTTGGCACGCCCGGTGGGACTTGAGTCTTTTAAAATCGAGTTATCTTAGGAATCTTGCGAAAATATTTTCCAAAAGGTGTTGTTTTTTAACTCTTTCTTTATTGTACTTCATACGTAGGAATTTTGAAAAGCTTGAAAGCATGTCAAAATCCAACCCAAGTGAAGTGTCGAGCCAAGGCTCATGCGCATCAAGTTCTCACTCTAGGAGGATTTTGAAAAATAAAATCAAACTAGACGAGATAGAAGACTTGAGAAGGGAATTCAAGGCCAAAATCGATGCTCTCAGCCAAGAGGCTGAAGTAGGCGATTCATGTTTATCGAATGGTGAACAAAGGGCCAAGAAAAAAACTGAAAAAACTCGCAAGCACAAAGATGCCTCCGTAATGGAAGGCAACCAATACCACGAGTCCTTCACACAAAAGGACCGTAAAGCCCTACAACAACTGCTGAAAGGGCAAAATAAAGAGAAAAGGAATTACGCCCTATCTGATTTCCTTCCCATGGATTACGAAACAGACAGTGACGATGAAATAACGAACTTCCATCGGTATGATGGCATGGGAGACCCTAGGCCTCACTTGCAACTTTTCTCGCGTCGAGCCCATAAGAAGAAAAAGGACTCGATGAAATGGGTGTATTGGTTCCCTCTATCCCTTAAAGGCACAGCTGCCAAATGGCTGGCTTCCTATGATTTAAGCCAGTTCGCTACTTTTGAAGAGTTAGCAAACTGCTTCTTGCAAAGATTTGCACATAACGTAGACGTCACGCCAACTTTAAATACTTTAAGGGATACGAAGCAAGGCATGAACGAGGACATACATGCCTTCATTATTCGATGGAGGTCCCTTTTGGGTCAAGTGCGAGAGCCAATATCCGAAGGATGCACAGTCATGCTCATCCTGGATAATTTTAAAAGCGAGCTAAAGACTCTTCTCTCACTCCATGAAATCTCAACTTTTCATAAGTTGATCAAAAAAGCATTCCTTTTCGAAACAAACTTGAAAAAGAGGATATACGATCACTTATGGAAAGGAAGTGCCGTTTCCAAAACCCGCTTGGAAAAGCCCATCACTTATGGGCTACCCATGATGGACAAAGGGGCAAAGCCCCATAAAATCGCCAATGTTCGGGTGGATCCAGGTTTGGCGGGCACTTCAAAGAATTTTGAAAAATTAGAAAACAAAAGGGAGAAGAATTTTCAAAAGCCTGTTGAAAAACGGGAGTACACACTGCTGGGGCAACCTGTGTCGGAGGTCCTAGACCTCCTAGTTGCCCAAGGCATGATTGAACTTCCCGAAATCCCCGAAGGAGTCACTTCCAAAGGGGGATATTTAAACCGTTTTTGCAAGTATCATCGGCTCAAAGGCCATGATACAAACCGTTGTTTCTCCCATTTAAACAAAATCGAGAACTTGATAGCGGAGGGCCGGCTCCAGGTCACTACGGAACCTGAGCTAACTCAAGCTATCTTCAAAGAACCCTTTCCCAAGCATGCCAGTAGCAGTGGGAAAGGAAAGGAGGTATGTACCCTCACCTTTTTGAAAAATCTGGCGCAAACATCAGAGTCTGGTCGACCCACTTGTGCGTCTACTCTTGTACTTTACAAGAAGCCCGCCCAAGTAGTCATCCGGGGACCACGAAGAGCTGAATCCCCGGCTAAACCAGTTTTAAAACTTCAAGGTACTCCTAAACTCTCAATTAGAGCCAATTCAAGTGCGAACCCTAGGTTGGTCATGGGGGAAGTGATTAGATCCGGGAGGATCTATCAACCCGCTAAAAAGGTGGTCAGTATGCCTGGCCCCTCAAAAGCATGTATTCCTAGAGTTCTGCCAAAAGCAGACAATGGGAAAGTCGTCCTAAACCATTATGATTTCAAAAACCATTTTTCAAAGATTCCTATCCACATGTCCATCCTAGAGCTTATACAAACTTCGCCTAGGCATAGACTCATGCTAGAGAAAATTCTAGAAGGAGCTAAGGTTAGTTCGAACATAAGTCTTTAATCCCTGTCTGACCAAGTGGCGTTAATAGGAGCAAAATCGCCCATCACTTTCTCGGAAGATGATGTAGATAGACCCTACGAGTCCCATAACCAGGCCCTGCATATCGAGGTGGTTCTGAATAACCACTCTCTGGACAGGTGCCTAGTCGATGGGGGAGGAGGGCTCAACATCCTTCCACTTCATGTGGCGTATCAAATCGGAGTCACCTTGACTTCTGTGAACCCAAGCCCCATCGTTATCACTGGATACGATGGGAATGCGTCTAGACCTTTTGGATTGATCGAACTCCCGATGGAAACGGGAGGGATAGCACACACGGGGGTGTTCCATGTCTTGGACATCCACCCGCATTATAACCTATTGCTGGGAAGGCCTTGGATACACAACTTGTGCGTTGTGCCATCCACCTTCCACAGGTGTGTCAAGATCCCTTTCAGGGACCAAGTCATGGTGATCCTAGGTGAGAGTCACCCTCAGCTTCAGGGGATCATAAATTCCCCTAGTTTGTCTAGTTCCTAGGCCCATGAGGCTAACCTGGGGTAGACCATGGTCAAGCCACCAAGGCTCGTGTTAAACAACCCTAGGAAGGTTGTGTATGTGAAGGGGCCGCTCAAAGTAGGCCCCCTCCCAATCCTAACCCTTCTAGGAAGACCCAAAAATCCCTTATTTCCAAAACCCCTAGACAAAAAGCCATACGAGCACGATATAGACGACAGCAAGTTCTAGGACCACGATTTGTATCGTAAATTTTCAAAAAACAAAAAATCATGGAGCATGCTGTTGAATATGGGCTACACGCCCTATAAGAGTCTAGGGGCACAAAACCAGGGTCTCCTAGAGCCCATCCTTCCTAGGACCAACCAAAGCCGATACGGGATCGGCTATACTCCCAAAATACTGCCAGAGCCACCCCCTGTGACCACCTGGGTCAAGGGTGCCCTGGAACCTACCCTAGAAGAGACCTACGATTTAGACCTCTTATTCCGAGTCTAACCCGTAGTGTTTTCCCTTTGTAGGTATGATGGAAGATCCCTTTCATAAAAACACAAAAACATTTGAAAAACTTAAAATTGAAAAAATCGAAAAAGAGCAAAAACCAAAAACAATGGAAAATCAAAAACTCGAAAATAGGGTAGTTTGTATAGTTCCTAAAGTTCTTGTTTTGTAAAAACCCAAAAAAATTGAAAATCTACAAAATACCAAAAAGATTTTGTACATAGCTGCTCCTGGTAGGACATTGGAAAAAGAAAAGGATTTCGAAAGGAACGTCGTCTGCATAGCCAAACCAAAAATTTCGAAATCAATTAAAAATCCAAGTAAAAAACCCGATCTTTTGAAAACTCACGCATCAAATTCCCTCGGGTCTATAACCCACGAGAATGATCGAAGCCCAGAAGTGGATCCCCTTAAGGAAGATCCCACTTCTGAGCCCCCAGAATTTCATAAAATTCTCGATTTTGAAAGACCTTCCAATTCAGTAGGAGGAGATTTCATAGAGGTGAACCTAGGGAGTGATTCCAATCCCAAACTTATCAAAATAGGCGCAGGTTTCCATGAGCATGAAAGATCAGCATTCATTGCATTTCTACGGACCTATTTAGATGTGTTTGCATGGACGTATGAAGACATGCCGGGCATAGACCCCAGCATTGTCGAACATCATCTTCCCTTAGATGTGGATGTGAAACACATAAAGCAGAAGCTTAGGAAAATACATCCGAATGTACACACGCAAGTCAAAGAGGGTTTAGAAGATCTGCTAAAAGCCGGATTTATAAAACCCATTGCGTATTCTGATTGGTTGTCAAACATCGTTGTGGTTCGAAAAACCAATGGGAAAATTCGAATATGCATCAATTTCAGAAACCTGAATAAAGCCACCCCAAAGGATAACTATCCTTTACCAAATATAGATTTGATAGTCGATAGTACTGCAAACCATGAAATGTTTTCATTTATGGATGTAATCAAATTAAACTAAGTCCACGAGATCAGGGTAAGACCGCATTCACAACCCCGTGGGGCACGTATTGCTATACAGTCATGCCCTTTGGATTGAAAAATGCCGGCGCGACATACCAGAGAGCCATGACTACGATCTTCCATGATCAGATTCATGAGCTCGTAGAAGTGTATGTAGATGATCTCTTGGCAAAATCCAAAACCCGATGCGCTCATATCGGATGTTTGCAAAAGATTTTCGAAAGGCTTAGGCTTTACAAAGTAAAGCTAAACCCTCAAAAATGTGTATTCGGGGTAGAATCTGGGAAGCTTCTAGGCTTTATGGTAAGCCAAAGGGGTATAGAAGTCGACCCTCTAAGTGTCGAGCCATCATAGACATGGCTCCACCCTCCAATCTCACCCAAATCCGTAGCCTCCAGGGTCGATTACAGTCTGTTCGCCGATTTATATCAAATCTAGCGACTAGGTGCGAACCCTTCAACAAACTATTGAGGAAGGGCATGAAATTTTCATGGGATGACGACTGCCAAAGGTCCTTCGAGAGACTAAAGGCATACCTGGTTAATCCTCCCGTTTTGAATCCTCCAAAGCAAGGAAAATCGCTTTTACTTTACATTTCCATGCATGCAAATGCTTTGGGAGCCTTATTGGCTCAATACGAGGATGACACCCATAAGGAGTATGTCATCTACTATATTTCGAAAACTCTCTTGGCTTATGAATGAAATTATCAAGCCATGGAGAGGACGTGCTTGGCCCTAGTCTGGGCCTGCCAGAAATTCAAACACTATTTCCTAGGTCATGAGATCTGGATAGTGTCCAAGCTTGATCCAATCAAGCACTTGTTCGAAAAACCCATTCTCACGGGTAGATTGGGCAAATGGCAACTCCTTTTAATAGAGTATGACCTGAAATACCATCACCAAATCTCCATTAAGGGGCAAGCCCTAGCAGACTACGTGGCTGAGTTCCCCTTGGAGGACACATATCCCACATTTGATGAAATCCCCGACGAAGGCATATTGCAAAACCATTTCCAAAACCACATTTTGGCAAACAATTTCGAAAACCAAGTGTGGAAGATGCACTTCGATGGGGCACGAAACCAACGAGGGGTTGGTGCTGGGGTCATCCTCATCTCCCCTGAAAATGGCGAGATTCCCATAGCAATCCGCCTAGATTTCGAATGTTCCAACAACATAGCTGAGTATGAAGCACTCATACAAGGTTTAAAGATTTCAAAAACTCTAGGGGCATCATGCATCGAGGTCTTTGGAGATTTGCTCCTTGTTATAAACCAGGTTTTGAAAATTTGACAAGTACGTAACGAGAAACTACTTCCATATCACGAGTTGGCCACTCGATTGGTGGAGTCATTCCAATCGTGTAAACTCACACACGTAGGAAGAGAGGACAATGGCATTGCCGATGCCCTCTCCTCCTTGGGTTTAGCCCTAAAGGTTGATCCCATTTCAGGGACTCGATCTTTAGAAATATGGCATGCGCCCAACCCATCCACACACGATTTGGATATTTGCCAAAATAACCCAGATTCTGTTGAAAAACCTTGGTTTTAAGACATAAAGCATTTTCTAGAAAATGGGGGATTCACCGAGGATGCCACATCCAAAGATAAGGCATTCATCCGTAAAATTTTGACCCGATACACCATTCTGGGTGGGGTTCTATATAAGAAAAGTTTTATCGGCATCCTACTTAGGTGTATCGATCTAGAGGAGGCTAAGATAGTGATGCATGAGTTGCACGATGGAGAATGTGGAGGTCATGTTAATGCCAACATCATGGCAATGAAAATACTTAGAGCGGGCTACTTTTGGTCCACCCTGAAAAAGGATTGTCACGATCATGTTAGGAAGTGTCATCCATGTGAAGTGCATGGGCATGTGGGCATTTGACATCGTAGGCCCAATCTTTCCAAAAGCCTCGAATGGGCATCGATTCATTTTAGCAGCCACAGAGTATTTCTCCAAGTGGGTGGAAGCCATTTCCCTGACCAACGTACTGGGGCAACATGTGGTGGCTTTCATTAAGAGGAATATCTTGGCTCGATTTAGGGTTCCACGAGACCTTGTGTCTGGTAATGGCACCCCATTCAAAAACGAGCGGATGGTTAAGTTGTGCAACACGTATGGCATAACTCACCACTTCTCTTCGCCCTACTACCCTCAAGGCAACGGCCAAGCCGAAGCCACAAACAAGACTCTCATTAGTATAATTGAGAAGACTTTAGAGAAGGGTAGGATGTGGCACGAGAAGCTGGATGAAGCCTTATGGGCTTATAGGACTTCCATTCGGACTCCCACGAATGCCACACCATTCGAATTGGTCTATGGCACAAATGCCATTCTTCTCATTCATACTCAATTGCATTCATTCCATACATCCATAGCACTCGACCTCCCCCTAGAGACGCTTCAGCATGCTAGGATGGCCGAACTAGATTTGCTAGATGAGAGGTGACTCCTTGCTATGGATCATGCTCGTGCATACCGACAAAGGATAGCCCGACACTATGGCAAACACATGAGACCTCGCCACTTTGAAGTGGGAGATCTGGTTTTGAAAATCATCCACTATCGTGGCCCACATCCCCTTGGAAAGTGGCGCCCCAAGTGGGATGGACCCTATGCTGTACGTGCAATCACCACGAATAACTCGTATTGGTTTATCGATGTAGAAGGTAGGAATTTAGCAGATCCTATCAATATTCAATACTTAAAGAAGTATGTGTAGGATTTGAGTTAAATTCCAATTTTCGAAAACCCAAAAGGGATAGCTGCCCTGAGACCTAAAAATAAGGTGCAAAGGCAAAATTGTGTGACCCTGAGTGAGAGAATTCGCACTTGTGAAAGAGTGGAGTCTTCAAAATCGTGGTTACATTTCAAAATCCTTCTTCTTACAAAGAACGGCCTAGTTCAACATAGCAAGATACTTGCAAGTAGTACGTGCTATTTCTAAATAGGCTGATCTGGAATGGATCGAGTGTGACCTTGGGATAAGTCCTCCCCTCTTCTCTTCTCCTTCCAAAAGGAAAACGTGGCCCAAATAAAGGGAATTTCCCATCCAAAGTCTCTTTCCAAAAGAAAGAAACCAGAATTCAAAAGAAAAAAATCAATTCTCTTGTGAAAAAAAGAGAGGGATTAAAGAAAAAAATACTCCCAAAGGGAGACCCTCTATGAAAAAAAGGAAAAAGAGGCCAAAAGCTCAAAAAGAACAGTTTTCCGCCTTCTATGCCTTAAACCACAGGGCGCTTCAGAAGGGACTGTGGTATCTCTTTCCCATCCCTGGCTTATCCCAAGCTAGAACATGGTTCATTTCGGGGAATCCTAAAGTAAAAATAGGATTTACTTACTTGAATTTCATTTTGTTTGAGAATTCGACGTTTCGAGTAAGGCGTAGGAATTTGAAATATGCCTTGTTTTGTAATAAAACCTCCGCTAAATAAGCGAGTGTCAAGACTCAAGCAAAGGAAAACACGAAGAGCTCGAGATCCTTAGGACTGAGACTCAAGACAGTTATCCCTTTTGTAAATAGATTTTGAAAAATCGAACATCGAACAGCATAGGATCTGCTCACTTGAAGCAACAGGCCTTGTAAGTCTCAAGAGTTCGACCATATCTAGTCTCTAGGAGGTCGCCACTCTTGGCACCACACCCATGTCATGCATATACATTTCCACGCATGGCACTTGCATAAACATGATCCCATTTTAGGACCAGATTCCATATAGATCCCTTTGGCGTGATATCTCCTCCTACTAGGGTTTTAAAAGTGAGATTTTGCTAAAGATTGGGACGATCCCATATTTTCGTGATTAGATCTAGGGAGACATTAAAAGGGTGTTTGTCGTCTTTGCCATTATCCAAATCAATTTGGACAATGCCAAAGAAGGGCATCTGTAAACACCCCAAAATCCCACGAACTTCTCAAATAAACCTGGTTTTGTAAAAGCAGCCCCAAAGGGCTATTTTGAGTCTGGAAACCCAGGAGCCTTCTAGACAAACCATGTACATATGTTTAAACTATATATGTTTTAAAATATGTATTATATGGTTTTAAAACCTTTTAAAATACGTTTTGAAACCCCACAAAGCGGCTTGGCTTGATGAAAGCAGGACCAGAAGAGCTAAAGAGAGCCTGGAACTGGAGCACATGTCAAGCCCAGCACAGCAACTCTCGTGTTAGATCCATCCCCAGGATCTCAAACGTCCAAGTCCCTGTTATCAATAAAAGTCATGTAAAATCATCTCCAGAAGGTGAAAACAGAAGCGGACGACCATGTTGGCGAAGACCCAACGCAAGACGGAGTACTGATGCTGTCAGACCCCGCACAAACCATTCGTTTCGAACATATCCTGAAGGAGTCAGAATTCAGTTTGGATTGGATCTATACCATATATATCCAGATCCCAATCCAAACGTATATGTGGATTTGGATTTGGATTTGGATTTAGATCCAAAAATCCAATCCAATATCCACATCCATGGCCCACATCACCTTCTCATAAATGGAGGTGGGGCCCACTTGAAATTCACGTGGGATTATGGGCATGAGAGAGAATGGGGAGGATAAGCATGAGGGAAATGTATTAAGCTTGACTTGTGTGTCAAGTTTAGGGTTAATCATGTGGGTTAGCCTAATTAGTGTGGGTTTAAGCTTGTATGAGCCTACACCTAACCTAGGGCTGCACCAACATGATGCAATGAAGTCCATGGGTTATGCAAAGGGAGCCTCCTAACCCAATCCTAAACCAAAACCCCTAAGTAGTGTGGGTTTAAGCTTGTATGAGCATACCACGAGTTAGGACACATATTGCATCAAAGCAAACCCCATACTCCCGCTCAAAGTCGCCCCACTTAGGTTACGTGTTCATAAACACACACCTAGTTGGCCCAAAAAGGGATAAAAAGAAAGACATAGGCACGTGCAAATCCACGTGAAATAAAATCCGAAAATCATACAAAAACAACCCGAATCAAACACCTCAAACACGTTTTCATAGGTTCTTATATTCCAAAACTCGATTTTAAAAGTGTACAGACTGACCCTTGCGCATCGGTGCAAGAAGGTCTGCGACAAAAAGAGCTTGCTTGCTCACATTCGCCACGTTAGGAGTCAGATTTAAAAATTTCTCTTCGCTAGCTTAAGTAAGTTAGCTGGCACACCCTTTTGCTTAATTAGGACTTAGACACACGAAAAGGTTCGCTTCAGGCCTAAGAACTAGGAGCGGAAACTTTCTGCGTCTACAGAGGCCAAGTTCGCTACTCTTAGCCAAGAGGCTGAAGCAGGTGACTCATGTTCGTTAAATGGCAAACCAAAGGCCAAGAAAAAGTTTGAAAAACCTCACAAACATAAAGAGACTTCCGCAATGGAAAGCAACCAATACCACGAGTCCTTCACACACAAGGACCATAAAGCCCTACAGCAGCTGCTGAGAGGGCAAAATAAGAAGAAAATGAGTTACGCCCTGTCTGATTTCTTGCCTGTGGACTATGAAACAGACGGTGACGATGAAATACTGAACTTCCATCGGTATGATGGCATGGGAGACTCTAGGTCTCACTTGCAACTTTTCTCTCGTCGAGCCCATAAGAAAAAGGACTCGATGAAATGGGTGTATTGGTTCCCTTTGTCCCTCAAAGGTATAACTGCCAAATGGCTGGCTTCGTACGACCTTAACCAGTTCACAACTTTTGAAGAGTTAGCGAACTGCTTTATGCAGAGATTCTCGCATAACGTAGAAGTCACGCCAACTTTAAACACCTTGAGGGATACAAAACAAGGTGTGAACGAAGATGTACATACGTTTATCGTTCGTTGGAGGTCTCTCCTAGGACAAGTGCGAGAGCCAATATCCGAAGGATGCGCAGTCATGCTCATCCTGTATAATTTTAAAAACGAGTTGAAAACCCTTCTCTCGCTTCACGAAATCTCAACTTTCCATAAGTTGATAAAAAAAGCATCCATTTTCGAAACAAATTTGAAAAAAGGGATTTATGATCATCTGTGAAAAGGAAGCGTGGTTTCGAAAAATCGCTTGGAGAAACCCAACACTTATGGGACCATGGATAAAGGGGCAAAACCCCACAAAATCACCAATGTTCGGGTGGATCCAAGCCCGGCGAGTGCTTCAAAAAATTTTGAAAAAATAGAAAATAAAAGGGAGAAAAGTTTTCAAAACCCTTTGAAAGACGGGAGTACACTCCGCTAGGGCAACCTGTATCGGAGGTCCTAGACCTCCTACTCACCTAGAGTATGATTGAACTCTCCGAGATTCCCGAAGGAGTCACTTCAAAGGGGGGATTTTTAAACAGATTCTGCAAGTATCATCGGCTCAAAAGCCATGATACAAAGCGGTGTTTCTCCCTCCTAAATAAAATTGAGAACTTGATAGCAGAAGGTCGGCTCCAGGTCGCTGAGGAACCTGAGCCTGCTCAAGCTATCTTCAAAGAACCCTTCTCCAAGCACGCAAGTACCAGTGGGAAGGGAAAAGAGGTATGTGCTCTCACGATTTCAAAGAGTCTAGCTCATATATATGAATCTGGTTTGTCTACTTGTGCATCTACTCTCATACTTTACAAAAAACCCGCCCAAGTAGTCATCCGAGGACCACCAAGAGTTTCGTCCCCAATTAAGCCAGTTTTAAAAATTCAAGGTGCTCCAAAACTTTCGATTAGAGCCATGTTAGGTATGAACCCTAGGTTGATCATGGGGGAGGTGACAAGATCCGGGAGGATCTATCAACCCCCACATCTGTAAAGTGCTAAAAAGGTGGTCAGTGTGCCTGGCCCCTCAAAAGCATGTATTCCTAGAGTTCCACCGAAAGTGGACAAAGGAAATGTCGTGTTAAAAATATATGATTTCGAAAACCATCTTTCAAAGATTCCCATCAACATGTCCATCCTAGAGCTAATACAAACTTCGCCTAAGCATAGACTCGTGTTAGAGAAAATTCTAGAAAGAGCAAAGGTTAGTTCGAACATAACCCCAGAATCCTTGTCTAAACAAGTGACATCCATAGGAGCAAAAATGCCCATCGTATTCTCAAAAGATGATGTAGAAAGACCCTACGAGTCCCATAACCAAGCCCTACATATCGAGGTGGTTCTAAATAACCACTCTCTGGATAAGTGCCTAGTCGATGGAGGAGGAGGGCTCAACATCCTTCCACTTCATGTGGCAAACCAAATCGGAGTCACCTTGACATCCGTAAACCCAAGCCCCATCGTCATCACTAGATAGGATGAGAATGCATCTAAACCGCTAGGATCCATCGAACTCCCCATGGAAACTGGAGGGATAGTACACACGGGGGTGTTCCATGTCCTAGACATCTACCCCCATTATAACCTGTTGTTGGGAAGGCCTTGGATACACAGCTTTAGTGCTATGCCATCCACCTTCCACAGGTGTGTCAAAATCCCTTTTAGGGACAAAGTCGTAGTAATTCTAGGTGAGAGTCATCCACCAAGGCTCACATTGAAAACCCCTAGGAAGGTCGTATATGTGAAGGGGCCACCCAAGGCTGGACTCCTCAAAGTTCTGACCATCCCAGGAAAACCGAAAAATCTCCTATTTCCAAAACCCCGGGACAAAAAGCCCTATGTGCATAACATAGACGACAGCAAGTTCCAGGACCACGATTTATATCAAACTTTCTCTAAAAATAAAAAATCGTGGAACATATTGTTAATATGGGTTATATGCCATATAAAAGTCTAGGGGCACAAAATCAAGGTCTCCTAGAATCAAGTCCAAATCCAAAGATGGATTGAGCTTGGATAAAGCCCGATCAAATGAAGATCAAATTCAACAGCTTATCCAAATCCAGGAGAAAGATTGAGCCTGATCAAATTCAAAGTTTGTCAAGATCAAGTCCCATTTCATCCAAATCATTAAGAAGCCAAGAGGAAAATCGATCTCATCCCATTCAAGTGAAGGATTGAACTAGAATTGGAATCGAGACCATCAAATCAAGAATGGAGCTAAAGATTAATATATGCCCGTATGGAGTCAAAATCAAAGTCGAGCATGAATTATTCAAGAACAAAGCTCAAGCTTGGACGAATTTATTTGAGGGAACCTAGCTATGCCCGGCCAAGTATGCTACATCAACTTGTAAGGGTCATCAAGGTGAACTAGGACCGGCTACACCAAGTCAAAATGGCTACACCAACTCCAATCGGCTGCACCCTAGACCAGCCCACATGGGGCTGGTCCAAATCACCAAGGAGGGACTACTTGAAAGTGGGTCAAATGGGACCAAATTGAACCAAGAAGGCTGGTCCAACCCGCCCCATGGAAGGGGCTAGAAACCAGCCCCCTTGGCCTATAAAAGGGGCCAGGGGGGGGGGTGCGGGTTGCTTCATGAGGAGTTTATCTTTGAACTTGGAGAGAGTGAGGCTTCTATCTTGGGTGAGTGCTTAGACTAGAGGGGAGAAATTCCAGCATAGGGGGATGTGAACTTCAAGGTTGGGTCAAGAAGTGGGTAGCTAGGTGAGTGCTAAGGAAGTTTGGGGGAAGAAGAAGGAGTTCAAGTGGTTGGATTAACTCTTGAATCCTCGGCCTATTTTGTCAAAATCATGTAAGTACATTCTCAATTCAATTCAATTCTCTCTTCCTTCCTCTAATTCAATTAAATTGGAGTTGTATTAATGGAGCTCAGCCTCTCCCCATGTTGTAATAGTGATTAGATTCAATACCTTTACATTACATTTGCTGAATTTTCACTATTGCACACACGCACTCTATGTGTTTGCTTATGTGCTTCTACCCAAATATAATCTATAATCACTTTATATTCTCTACCCCCTCTATGCTTAAGCTTATATGAATATTTTCCTTCATTTCCTTCGTGATGTAGAGTTGTTGCAATTTCAATTTCGTGTGAGTTTGCATAATGTATTTTCCTAAAACCTAAAACTGAATTTCCAACATCTCTGTATCTGATGTTTGCTGCAATTTTAATTTCCGAATGCTTGCTCCTATTTGTCTAAAACTTTTCCCACTTGTTCTACACACACAAGCCCATATTAAATAAAATTTTCAAGAATTTTAGGGTCATCCAGCCACATAAGTAAAATTAGGAAATACTAAACAGAAACCAATCTATTGTCTATACAGTCAGTTTCCCTACACTGGAGACTATGTTTTTATCCAAAACTCTGTCTGTAGGAGTCCAAATCAATTGATTTTTGATGCATTAGAAAGCTGGCATCTATAGCTTTCCAACAACATCAAAATCACTAAATTTAAAACTCAGGTCACCAAGATACAGGCTCATCTTTGAGCTTTTGTATTTCTGTGACAGGACAGTTCCAGGCACCTGAGTGAGTCTGCTTCACTGATTTAATTTTGATTGGAAATAATTCCGATTTTAGATTTGTAAAGTGTACAGATCCTCCACACCATAAGCTTTGCTTAATAAAATTTTGGGGATTTTTGGAGGTATATAAGGTGTTCAGATCTATTCAGGAAACAAGCCTTAAAAACAGAACATTATATTTTTCAGGACTTATGCATTTCAAAATCTTTAACTAAGGTGCACATCATACTTCTTTCAAAACATCAAGTCTTTACGTGAATTGGAGTTCATATTTGTTTTAAAATCAAAGTTCCTAAGCGCTTAGACCAACCCTTGAGCATCGGTTCAAGAAGGTCTAAAGTGAAAAGAGTTCGTTTGCCCACAATCGCCTAAGAAGTCATATTTTTCAAAAACTTTGCTAGTTTTGCAAACTAGCTGGCATGCTCGCACATGCAAATAGATAAGAAAGTTTCGCTTCAAGTTTCTACATAAACTTTGAAGTGAAAATTTTCATGTCTACATAACTCTCTCTCTCTCTCTTAGGCTCCCTCTACTCTTCCTTCAATGTTCAAAATCAGCTCCCAAAATCCCCTTTTATAGGCCTCAAGGGGGGAAGGCATAGAGTCTTCCACGATTTGGATTTGGTGGGTCTTTGGAGCCCAAGCCTTGATCCGGTCCTTGGCTGGCCACATGGCCTTCACGTGGCCTCTTGATGGTCCTCTCTTGGTCAATGCTAGCCCAGCTCATGTGGCTAGGTCAGCAAAGTGGCTCGGTCTAGCCTTGGTGTGGTCAATTGTCTAGTCTTGGTGTAACTGGCTGGATGTAAGTGGATGTGGCCTGGCTAAGTTTCATTTGATGCAGCCTTATGCCATATTTGATGGAGTCTTGGCTTAGTTTGATTCACGTCTTTGATTTTTCCTTAGTCCATGGCTTGGTTCACATGAGTTCGATCCTTGCTTGATGCGATCTTGACTTGACCGTTGCCCTAATCTTCGCTCTCATCCTGCATCTTCGGCGGGGACGATTTGTCTTTATCCCTACTTGACCTGGCTTTCATCCCTTTTCATATTTCCCAATTTGATTCCCTAACTTCAATTTTCAAAACATTTGATTTCAAAATCTTTATTTTAGGGATTTTGTAAAATTCGCAAGTTTCATTTAAATTAGGGATTTAAAACAAACCTATTGTTTCGAAAATTTGAGAGCATGCTTGGATATGATTTTGAAAATATTTTAGGGTTTTACAACGATTATGCCTTTTGGTTTTAAAAATGACGGTGCCACATACCAAAGAACCATGACTACTATTTTCCATGATCAAATCCATGAGCTCTTAGAAGTATATGTGGATGACCTTTTGGTAAAGTCAAAAACCCGATGCACACACATAGAATCTTCGCAAAAGGTTTTTGAAAGACTTAGGCTTTATAAGGTGAAGATAAACCCTCAAAAATGTGTTTTTTTAGTAGAATCGGGAAAACTCTTAGGGTTCAAGTTAGCTAAAGGGGCATAAAGGTCGACCCCTCTAAGTGTCGAGCCATCATAGATATGCCTCCATCCTCGAACTTGACCCAAATTCGAAGCCTCCAAGGTCGACTCCAAACAATTAGGAAAACCCAACTTAGCAACAAGATGCGAACCTTTCAATAGGCTTTTGAGAAAATTGTTGAAATTTGATTGGGATTCTAATTGCCAAAAAGCTTTTGAAAGATTGAAAATGTATTTGGTAAATCCTTCAATTTTAAAACCTCTAAATCAAGGAAAACCTTTATTGCTCTACATTTTCATTCATACGAATGCATTGGGTGTCTTACTTGCTCAATATGAGGATGATAGTCTTAAGGAGTATGCTATTTACTACATTTCAAAAACCCTATTAGCATATGAAAGAAATTATCAAGCTAGGGAAAAAACGTGCTTGGCCTTGGTATGGGCTTGCCAAAAGTTTAGACATTATTTCTTAGATCATGAAATTTGGATAGTATCTAAACTTGACCCTATCAAGCACCTCTTTGAAAAACCTATCCTAACGGGTAGGCTAGGTAAATGTAAGCTCCTCTTAATAGTATGATCTGAAATTTCATCACCAAAACTTCATTAAGGGTCAAGCCCTAGCCGATCATGTGGCTAAGTTACCCCTTGAAGATACATATCCCATACTTGATGAAATGCCTGGTTAAGGCATCTTTGCAAACGAATTACAAAACCATGTTTTATCAAATTGTTGTAATGAAGATCAAGTATGGAAAATGTACTTTGATGGGACAAAGAATCAACAAGGGGCAAGCGTGGGAATCATGCTAATATCCCCCGAGAAGGGAGAAATCCTAATGGCCTTCTGACTAGATTTTACATATTCAAATAATATGGCTAAAAATGAGGCACTCATTCAAGGCCTAAAAGTTATGAAAAATCTAGGGGCATCATGTATTGAAGTCTTTGGAGATTTTATGCTTGTTGTAAACAAAGTTTTGAAAATTTGGCAAGTCACAAATGAAAAACTCATTTCATACCATGAATTGGCCACACAGTTGGTTGATTCTTTCAAATCATATACACTCACTCACATAGGTAGAGAGGACAACACCATAGTCAATGCCCTCTCATCTCTAGGTCATCTCTAAGAATCGACCCCACTATGGATACTTGATCCCTAGAGATCTGCCATTTACCCACTCCATTCACTCATGATTTAGAGATTTGCCAAAATTACCAAAATTCAAATGAAAAACCTTGGTTTCAAGATATTAAAAACTTTTTACAAAATGGAGGATTTCTTGAATTTGCTTCATTTAAAGATAAGACTTTTATTCAAAAAATTTCAACCCGATACGTGATTTTGGGAGGGGTGCTTTATAAGAAAAGTTTTACTGACATCTTGTTGAGATGTGTCGATCTTGATGAGGCTAGGATCATTATGCATGAGTTTCACGATGGGGAATGTGGGGATCATGTCAATGCAAACATGATGGCCATGAAAATACTTAGAGCTGGTTATTTTTGGTCCACTTTGAAGCAAGATTGTCCGATCATGTTAGGAAGTGTCATCAATGTCAAGTGCATGAAAATGTCATTCATATTCCACCATCCACATTGCATTCCATCGTGAGTCCATGACCCTTCACCATGTGGGCATTTGATATCATTGGACCAATCTCTCCTACTGCATCAAATGGACATAGGTTTATTTTAGGAGCCACTGAATATTTCTCTGAATGGGTTGAAGTTACCTCCTTCACTAATGTCCAAGGACAACATGTAGTGACATTCATTAAGAAAAATATCTTGGCTCGATTTGGAGTTTTAAGAGACCTAGTGTTGGATAATGGCACCCCATTCAAAAATGAGAAGATGAAAAAGTTATGTAATACCTATGGCATTACTCAACACGTCTCATCGCCCTACTACCCTCAAGGCGACAGTCAAGCCGAAGCCACAAACAAAACTCTCATAAGCATAATTGAGAAAACTTTAGAGAAAGGTAGGACATAGCATGAGAAGTTAGATGAAGCCCTATGGGCTTATAGGACTTCCATCCGTACACCTACAAATGCCATACCGTTTGAGTTGGTGTATGGTACAAATGTCATACTTTCCATTTATACCAAATTACATTCATTTCATACATCTCTTGTACTCGATTTGCCCATAGAGACTCTACAACAAGCTAGAATGGCTGATCTTGATCTACTTGATGAGAAAATGCTCCTTGCCATGGATCATACACATGCATACCGGCAAAGGATAGCCCAACATTATGAAAAGTATATGAAGACTCGCCACTTCAAAGTGGGAGACCTTGTCTTGAAAACTATCCACCATCGTGGCCCACATCCACTTGGTAAGTGGCGGCTCAAGTGGGATGGTCCCTATGTTATAAGAGGGACAATCACAAATAATGCATATTGGCTGATTGATGTTGAGGGAAGAAATTTAGTAGACCCTATAAATACCCAATACTTGAAAAAAATATTATGTATAGGGTCTACTTTAAATTCTTTTGAAAAGGTTTTAAAATGGGTCTCCTTTTGAAGTTCTTGAAAGAATGATCAAAATGGATTATGTGACATTAAATGAGGGAATTGATATTTTATGAAAAGTAGAGTTTTCAAAATCATTTGCTAACATTTCAAAAATCTTTGGCTTACAAAATGAGGTCTAGTTCAAAATAGCAAAATATTTTCAAATGATAGGTTCTATTAGGAAATGGGATTTACTTGGTTGAATCGAGTATCTAAAGGGATGAGTTTTCCCCCCACTTTATTTCTCTCTAAAAAAGAAAATTGGTAAAATCAAAAGAAAAGGAAGAAAAACAAAAACCTCCAATATAGAGGTCTTCTAAAAAGAAAAAGAAAAGAAAAGGGAAAACAAAAACCTCCAAAATAGAGGTTTCCTTTGAAAGAAAAGAAAAAAAAAGCCAAAGGTCAAAAGAGCAATTTTTCATCAAAATTTTCTTTGCCTTATACTAGGGGACACTTTAAAAGGGACCGTGATGAATTATTTCCCAAATCTCTCACAACTTATCCCAATAGAAAAAGGTTTACCATTAAAATCCCAAAGTAGGAATAGGTCATATTTATTTGGATTTCATTTTGTTTGAGAGTTAAACTTTGTTGTGTGAGAAATTGAATTTTGAAATGTTATTCAAAATTTCCTACAAAACCTCTGTTAAGTAGTGGGTATTGAAACCCGAATGAGGGGAACTATAAGAAATTGGAAATCCTTTTGATAGAAACCAAAAAGGAGTTTCCGTTTGAAAAGAAAATTTCAAAACCCGAAACATCAAAAGAAATAATATGGGGATTATCTTACTTGGGGCAGCCGGCCTTCATAGGCTTCTCCTCAAGCTCATAAACCTCATGAATAGGTCTCTAAACACATACTACATCTATATCACACACCATGCATGCATACATCCATCAAAAGGTCAGCCATGCATGATCATCCTAGGACTAGTGCTTTGTTTAAGGTCAAGTTCCCTTTGGCTAAGATCCTCTCCTTCACAAAAATCCGAGAAAACGGATGCTATGAAATGAAGGAAAATCGATACTCTCAATATGAATACGGGAAGAAAATGAAAGGAGTGTTTTCTTCTTTGCCATTATCCAAATAAATTTGGATTAATGCCAAAGGGGGCCATATGTAAACACCCTAAAATATTTTCAAAAATATATCCAAGCATGTTTTCGAAACAATAGGTTTGTTTTAAAATCCCTAATTTAAATACAACCTACAAATTTTTGGATTTAATTACACGAAATAAAAATTCACGTCTATAGATAGATCATTTAAAAACCAATTCTCTAAATTCAAAACACAAATTTTCCTAGGAAAATTTTAGATATTTACAAGAAGCATGTACAACAAGTCCTGTATAGCTGAAAGCATCAAGGACTCATCAAGTGGGCTGTGGAGCTAGGAGATTACAACATGAAATTCTGTCTTTGATTGGCTACCAAGGAACAAACATTGGCTAATCTTCCACCAACAAAAATAGTGGAGCAGGCATCAACCTCCGATCAAGAAAGAGCAACAATACACTTAAGAGATAACTTCACATTTAACATTTGTAAACATCCAAAATTTTCCTATGAAAATTTAAAATTTTATTGAAATAGTTCTAATATATTTAAACTTGCAAATGTTTGGGGTGAACCTTGAAGCCTTAAAATTCTTTTGAACCATGTTAAAATAGAGTGAAAGAGATCAAGTGGGGCTGAAGTCAGATCTCCAAATCCAAATTACATCGATCCAACTCCAACTCTCTGTAGCATGTTCAAAAGACCGGTAAGATGGAAAAAACTAGGACCTACTAGATGCGCATGAGCATAAATGGGATAATGTCGATTCAGAGGCATGAGAAAGGAAAACAATGTTTGGAAGGCAAATTTCTTGGTGTCGTCTTAGTGACTGGAGACAACCTCAGGTTGAGATTCATAATCGATTAATTTCTTAGAGTATGTAAAGGAATATCATGAACAATGCAGGTGATCGCTCTGTCAAACATCAAATAACAAAATTCCCATCGTATGGTAACGTCTTCTCCAAATAATGCTCATGAAGATGGAGAACATGTGATGGCAGCAAGGGAATAACACGCATAACTACGTTAAACAGGGAAGGGGCATGTATTTTGACGCGTGCATGTCCGTGCTTATGCTCGAAGAGTCCTTATCTACAGTTGCATATTTATTTATACATATGGATTTACGCATTTAACCTACCTTTGTTCTTGAGAATGTGTGACGCATCTGTTCGATATTGAACTACCATATAATTTTTGGTGCCTGACTCTGTTGATGACACGCTTTATTTATTGTAGTCGTGTTAAAGTTTTCTTTCTTTGACAGAATACCAGTGTTAAAGTTGACTTCTAATTGAAGTTGGAAAATGTTTTTTAAATTGGAAGGATGGGGTTAGGCAGTCCATGTCAAACACCGAATTCCCAGGCATCGGCCGGTCTACAAATTATTATGAAGTGAGGTAAATAACCAACAATCACGTTTGCGGATTCAACAGTAGGGCAGAAAGTTTTTCAGAGGTGAACTATGTACTAGAACTTATGGATTCAACTATTGGTTCTAGCAGATTCTAGACTTTGATTAGGGCGTACGCCCCATCTGAAAATATAGATCCGCCACTGGTCCCATGCCTCTTGGTGGATATCTTACATTTTAAGGATCTCAAGAGCTGACCCCTACCAAGAAAGCCAGGACCTCCTTTAAAAGTTGGAGTCATTCTATAAAGTTGTCAAAATCTATAATATCATACTAATAAGCATGGAGGAGATTAAGAAAACACAGTCCATAAATAAAATCTCTCTATTCGACGTATCAACTGATCTTGTCCCCAGACAACCTTCTCCCTCTCCTACCCGCAACCAAAAGATAACTCACACACGTTTGCATGCACAAAATACCCATATCAAGACAATGCCGCAATGTAATGGAATGTTTTCAGACGGAAATGGGGCCGGATTAGTTCAAGCCTTCAATTTCAAACCTACGGAGAGCATCTGTAAGTTACAGTCGACCTAGTTTCAGTTTCCAACTCACAGGAAAAAGAATTCCTCCACCACCACAGATCGGGAACCTCCTCCACATCTTCAATCTAGTTCTTCCCTCGTGACTTACAATAAATAGCATTAAGATTTAAATTTCAACACAACTTTCTATTAAATGCAGGAGAATGCAAAACGACGAGAAAGAAAATCCACATGAGCCACAGCTTGGGGAAGCCAACATCACTCGGACAAGCATAGATTTTTTTCCCGGTTTACTAACTGCAGTATAGCCATATGTTATATTACCAAAACAATAGATTAGTTGATTTGTCATTTTGATAAAACATACTTCATAGAGGTGTTAACTAATGACAGTGCACATCAGATAACTTGGGAAATGCCAACGGGGCTCAACACATTATTTTCTGGTTATTTCCTTAACTAGCAGTCACACTTGTATTACTATGACCATAATTTAGTTCATTTTGTCATTTCGATAAAATGTACCTTGAGATACGACATGAAAAGCCATATTCAATGTTACAAAATATACATGTCCCATGTCCTATTTCAATGAAGAGTTCTATAGATATTCTTCTCCAACTCATGTTCTGTTCTTGCTATTTCAATACCGAACTGGAAAAAATACTATTTATCTTTCTATACTGTTTATTCACACTAAAGAGTCAAATTGTACATGGCCCTACATACACAAGCACTTAAAAAGGTTTCTGTATCAGAAAGTCACCACGCATTGAGCTTGGAGGACGGCAAAAAAACAAATTAAGGTAGATGATTGCATGGCCTCTAACTAACCATCTCACAAGAATGAGATAACCCCCGATCCTAGCCATATTATTGGTGTGTGTATGAATCAAGAGGAACCAGTGTTGAGCACCGGTAACCTGCAGTGCAAGCTGATTGATTTGTCAGTCTGTCCCGTGCCCGGAACAAAAAATTGGAATATTACAGTCAAACACGAACCAAGGGGTGATATACCTGCAATCGAATGTTACAAACTTTAAGGGGATCCGTTGCATCATAAAAACAGAGTTTCTGCTTTGTGGTGATTACCATAGAAAGCACAATCTGGCTTAGCCAAGTGACACTGGAGACTCTTCCCAAAATGTTTCAGGCTTACTTGCTGCATAATATATAACCAATTTAAATGAAGTGGAAGTGGCAAGAAAGAAAAGAACTGCATCTAGCACACACACATACATACATATACATATACAGAGAGAGAGAGAGAGAGAGAGACCACTGATAAGGCTTCCCCCCTCTGTATGGCCAGCTCTGTGCGAACAGAAGCAGAGAGATCTCCTTCTGCAGGTGGGGTTGCTGGAAAACAGTGAAAGAATTTGATCATTTCTCAAATTCACTAGAATTTCACAAAGAAAGATTGTTCCATCTAACGTGGTAATCAACAAATCTCTACTAAATCCACCAACATGTTCACAGATATTCAACTTATGAGCACCGGGCATGTTTGTGACATGGTAATCAGAAAGTCAAACTGCTGATTAAATATTGATGACCAATAATATCTGTCCGTTAGCATCATATTGCAAATCGGTAAAATGCGTGAGAAGTCATGATAAGTAATATATTCAAGCATTAGATGTCATAAACAACCTACTCAATGTTTCCCTATGATCACCAAAGTTTTGGAAAAGCTTGGAAATTATACTGTTCTGATATTAGAATTTCAAGGAGAAATTCTGCCAAAACTATCAAAGGACTATTTCAGCCCCAACAGCTGCCCTCCTTGTTGGGATAACAACTAAGGGAAACCTTGGTTAGTTATGTCACAGACCCAGATGTAGGAAATCATAGACTAATTAAAAGAGGCTGCAGCAATTATTAATGTGACTTTCTCGTTTGAAGCCCCAATTTTCAGGAAAACTAACTACGGCATCTCTTTCTTTGCACTAGCGTCCTACCATTAACATTCCCTTCTACCAAATAGCAATCTACATACACTAACCCAACAGAACCTTTATAGCACCTCTCATAAGAGCATATGACAATCCAAGGCTTTACACTAACGTAGCATCACCAATATCAAACCCTTCAACTTTTGCAATATCATCACTATAAGTCATGTCATCTTCTTTGTAGGAAAGTCCTTTCTAAAGTATGTTGAAGAAATCTTCCCCAGATCAAATAACTGTTTGGCTAACAAATCTGAAGATTCTCATGTTATAAAATCAATATAGAAACAGAGATCACATTAGGAAGGAGGAGAAAAGGAATGACATGCCTTTCAGGCCTAGAACCATTAGCTTTCGATATTCAGCACCAACATTGATTAGAGTTGTGGAAACCTGCAGATGGAGATCTCCATAACGAGTAATGGCAACATTAAGCAACTCACCCACATGTTTCAAGTGTTCCACCAAAGATTGTAATTGAGGCAGATCTGAAACCTGAACCAAACTCTGCACAAGGAAATTTTTCATTGTTAAAAAAGAAACTTCCAATTTGGGATGTGCTGAATAGCGAACTGACCTTTGGAAGTTCCTGAGCCGTGTCAAGTGCTGTTTGAAGCTCAAGCACCTCTGTTCTGGACAAAGGTTTTGAAACTGGAACATCTTGGATGACTGCAGACTTGTAACCCTGTCATGAATCAATAAGCATATGAACTTGGATATGTGACAAAAAACAAAGTGAGTATTCCACCTTGCTCTCAAAAGTCAGAAAAGGCATGGGCTGTTGGCAATTGATGGTTCGCTTCTTGATGAGCTTGATCTGCAATTTGTCGCTGGCCATGCTTATACTACTTTTTAAAGCTCGATGAAACAAGCCAAGATCAATAGTGAATGCAATACGGTCATCATTCTGACTTGAAATGCGATAATCCTCAAACAGGACCTCCTGATATATTTCATGAACATTAAAACAATCAAAACATTTTAAATTTTTTTACCACTGACATTCTTACATAAAAGAGATTCTTATATTATACGTACATCTGTTTGTCATAAAAGCACCTGAATCAATTGGATGGTGAAAGAAATGAGCACATACCTTCCTGAACTGTGCGATGGCTTGAACCCCATCTCCATTGAGAATATTGTGGAGCAAAATGACATGATCTCGTGTCAAATATAAGTGGCATGTCTTCGCAATTTTGTCAAAAGCTGGGATGAACCCTGTTTAAAAGATGAGATTAAAATAGAGAAATACTCTTACCAGTCACCATGTGCATCCATCTGTTTATAGTCTATTAGTAACATTAAAAGACATAGAAGGAAATGGGATAGAAAGATGTACTTCGCTCCAACAAATTGACTCCATGATCAGAAAGAAATGCCTTGAACTTCATCCCCACTGCATCAAATCTGACTTCCTCTGCACCGTTAATATTTGACTATATGCCAACCTCCCCGCCCCTAGGGTCCAGGCTTTCAGTGTCAGTATGTTGTGCCTCTCCAAGACAAACATTTTTCATCTCCATATAAAAAGAAACAATTGAAACACACTGCATGCTTTTGAAAATACTTCATGATGCCACTCATATAAGCTTTAACTTCCATATGGTTCATTCACAAAATAAGTTTTATTTGCTTAAACAACCATGTTATGAATCTAAATATACTATAAACTCTAGTTACTTTGTGTTTCACCTTTTAGGTTGGTTTAGATTCCACGTCCGTAGTCATCCTTTGAAATTGGTTAAGGTTTACATTTGTTTTCTTTCTAAGATATCATCACTATCCTACTTGCAACATCATCTAAAACATCCTAGTTCTCTCTTCTGGTGCTTGAAGTTGAATTGAATCACTTCCTGCCCCTAATGCCTAGTCCGCTGCCAAGTTTTCACAAACTTTAAGCAGCACCTGCTGATTAACCCCCAGAGTGATATACTATTTCATTATTGTGTTATTTAAAACTTAGGGCTAGCATTGATCATAGTACTATCTGGTGCAGGTATATATGAACTTCTCGTACCACAAGTATGCTTTTCTACCATTAAGAGTATCAAGATTCAAATGTTTATAGCGAGGTATGGCTTTTCTAATTGTAGTGGATTTTATTGAAGTTCGAGAACTCTATAGAGAAGTAGCAATTACACATTACTTATTCCAAGGGTGTATCGTTTAACCGCACAAGCTCAACCAAAATGCCTTCATTCATGTAGATGCTTAAGTCCAATGAAAAGGTTGGGGCAAAAGAAAACCAAACTTTCAATAAGCAACAAAATCATCAAACTGGTATCTGAGCCAAAAAATAATGCATTGAAAGCACTCTTTGCTTCTGTGTATTTCTACCTATCTAAAAGACATGTACACACTCTTTTCTTCTGTGTATTTTTACCTATTTAAAAGACATGCACAACAGGATCCTCCGTCCATAAATTGCAACATAGTATATGCATCTATCCCAAAAATCAGATAGTTCAAAATGGTTCTTTGACAGAAATTCACAACGGGAGTTAAGTGAACCTCATATAGGTAGTCCCCTTCTCTCTGTTAAACAGTCCCTGCAAGATGTCTACTGTTGAAGGTTTCTCATGAACTTGAGATCGTCCAATACTCGAAGAAGAGCTATAAGCAACATCCTCAGGAGCCGTTTGGCCCGTTTCTGTGCATCTTCTACGTCCTATGGACATGAACAGACAGCCATAAACAATTTCAACACTTACCAACACCGTTTTAATATCATTGTAATATGGTTTACCAAATTATTCAGTCTTTTACCGAAAACACATTACAACAACAACAACTAAGCCTTTTCCCATACTAGATGGGATCGGCTATTTTACCCAAAAAACATTATCATACATTAAAAGATATTTTAAAGAACCTAAATATATCAAGAGATACAATGTGATGACAACGCTATTCATACCCTAGTGTAGAAGCAACTTACAAAATTGTAGCTTAATCCGAGTCACTTATGAATGCTCTCAGGAGCCGCAATCACAAACAAGATATCGATCACCAGCAAGGATGATAAAGCACGCAGAGTCTTAATTTAGCAATGGCAAAAATTTGTAATAAAAACACTAATTATTAAAGTTTTCTCTGTTTATTTATACATCCGGAAATATCAGGAAAAGCCATTGATTACATAGAGAAAATCATCAGAGTGAAAATGACAAGATTAATAAATGCGACTAGAAACCGAATACTAACCAAGTTTAAGCAACTGAAGCGCCACTAGTCAAGGCCTGAACAAGGGTATAATGCATCGCATACCGACTCCAGCCACCGAAGGAAAACCTTATTTTACTTCAAATCCGATGAATCTTACCATTTTTAAGCCAGCTCGGTACGGGCACGACGAGTAGAACTTCCCCTGGCCCCTTTTTTCTTTTCTTCTCTCTCTCTCTCTCCTACTGCTGTAGCAGCAAGACAGCCACCGCATCTTGAGGTGGCTCTTATCTAAGCCATAGAGCCACGATCATTCTTCCTCCCTGGCAGGAGACCCAAACTGGGTCCGAGTCGGGTTCAATTCGGCCCGATCCAACCCGACATCACATGGATTCTACTATGTATTACAATTACAAATTTATCCAAGTATAACACTATACATTAGTACAATCTTATCTACATGCAAGCCATTGCATCGCTCACAAACAAATTACTAACCTATCTCCTGTTACTAGCAACGAAGAAGGGTGAGAATTATCCAGTTCACACTATAGGTGAATGCACAACGTACACCAAGATAATTAAGAAAATGGACATTTAAATATCAATGCATACGGCAATTTATCTAATTTAGTGAATGGGAATGCAACTTTGTAACCGGGTTAGCAAATACGCACATGCTAGGACATCCACTACACGTGACTCATTTAGTTTCGATAGTCATGGCTCGACAATGCTAAAACTACAGCTGCACGAGTTATCCAAACCTCATCAATGGCCTCGGATACACCCTCAGTACTCGACAAGGATGTCTGAGAGCCCCATCCTCACTCCCTTGATCATAACATATAAGAGTTACCACATCACAACTAGGAGAGTACATAATATATGGCTTGTGTCTTGTCACACTAGGTTTTCAATCATATAAACATCAACCAAACACAACCCGTGCACGAATCTGAACACAATATAGAAGATCATTAATATTCATATAGCAAGACCCAAATAAGACAAATAAGTTAACACGCACACCTGTATGACTTGTAGCAGACATGCACATTTTGAAGTAATTCTCCACAAATAAGTTACATAACTCAATAAAGCATTTTACATGCTTCCACGATTCTAACTTCATTAAGAAAAACACAAAATTTTATAATTTGAACAATTGAGGATTCACTGTTTGGTTGATTAGCTATTTGCACGATTTGCCTACTTATAATGTACAAATTGTTAGAGAACAATACACTTGTTCTATGCAGCACCCAGTCTGTAAGGATTCATGTTTGTTGGTTTTGGATGGTATTATTTAGAACTTGAAACTAGTAGTATTTTTGTTGTTTTTGTGTAGTTCACTTGATCAACAATATGGAAAGCATATACTCCATTTGGTCATGGGTACATTTGTTTGTTTGCAGAAACTTGGTGGCACCAAGATATTTGACAGTTTACCTTGCTAAATGTCAAGCTGAGATAACTATGCTTCTTTGAATAAAGATACATACTCAAATTACTAGATCAACAAACCAAGAAAAAGTTTGACGCTCCATTATCAGTTTTTCAGTATTCCAATTGGATTCGTTTTAGAACTTTCAAGATTTTGGTACTTATGCAGCTATTTAGGCATAAATTTCTCAATTTGATGGGACATACCAGATAAAGTAGATGGTTCGAACTGTGTCTTGGAAAGGATGGAGCCCAACTGCTGTTAAATTCTTGATTTCATGTCTATGATCATGTCAAGAATCTTTTACCAAGCCTTCTAGATGCATTTCTTAAATTCTTGAACTAACTTTGATATCTCAAATTGTTTACAAGGACCATTTGAATCATGATGTGGTCAATTTTGAGAATATGATGTAGCGGTAATTTATCATAGTGGTATACTTGAAGTGACTTTAATTTGTATTTTAATTATGCTATTTCTCTTTGACATGCAACTTTCATTCTTTTAATACTAGTATGACTTTTCCTTTTTCTTACAAATTTTCTTATTTAATGGTTTGATGTAGGAAGGATATCAATTAGAAATAAAGGCTCAACTTTTTATAATGATTGATACTTTTTGGAAGGACTTCATTTTAGACTTGGAGTTGTAGTTGTAATTGATTTTGTTGTGAACGTGAAGTTGTTATTGGTATTATGGTCTTTAGATGATATTTATGTATTATAGCTCTCTTATTAGTTAGAATTGTTTTTCGATAAGGAGAGACTATAGCAAAATTTCTTTAGAAAGCAAAACTACAAACAAATTGTATTTGAGAGAATTATGAATGTCATTTTGGAGTCTGTCATTATTTATTATTTTTTAAGGTTGGTTAATTTTTTATACGTTTGATTCTATTTTTGAATGACCAATGGAAGTTATCATTGTTGATATGCTTATCATTGTATGTCCCCAACATCTTGAATTACCTTCGGGCAAAAAGAGACTGTCAAAATTTTAAAGGAATACAAAAGTACAATTATCGATTTATCATATGGATACAGTGTTTATGATATTGATTGTTGTCTATCAATATGTATATAAATGATATTTATTAAATATGAAATTAGTTGTAGGAAGTTAGAACTCGAGTATTAGGTCCAAGAGAAAGATCAAACGCAAAACCATGATTTTAAGTTCAAAGTGCAAATCAATCAAGAAATCACTGATGGTCCTTGTCATAGTTTTCAATCCCATGTGGATCTGAAAATATAGATCCAATACCAAAAACCTGGTATCGTGAGTCAAACGCCCCCTACGATAACCTAATGAGAACCTAATGTTGGTTATCTTTACTCTTGCCTTCTCCTAATACTTTCTCTCTCTCTCTCTCTCCCTCTCTCTCTCTTGTGTATGTGTGTGAAAAGAGTTGTCCATAATCTACGCAATTCATTTCATGGCTCAAACCTTGCCGCGAGGTTCCACCACCGAGAACCTCGCTCTCCATCTTCGTCTCCCTCTTCCTGTCTCTCTCTCTCAAGCACCACATTAGAGAATGCTCTCTTTCTCTCTACGTGCTGCTCATATATCTTCACATGTGAGAGGAGGAAGCTCCTGTGAGTAGTTACAAATCTAAGAACAAGCAATTTACTGAAGCTGATCATAGAGAAAGTTGAGACTCTGCAGCAGTTTGACGATACGTTTAAAGCCACGTAACGAGATGAACTATGGGAACTTATGGCCTTTCCCAATCTATTAACATGGTGTACAGCAAGGCGGCGGGGTCCCAATATCTAGGCTGATTAGGTTCCAAGGTTTGGGAGCCCAAGGCCGCACCGGTTTCACGACTGTTCAACCGCTGGGTTCCTTCCTGTTAAAGTGGTACATGAGCTTGGTTCAGATGAAATAAGTTTGATTTATTGCTATGATATACTTAGATGAACCAAGTAATAGTTGATTTCTACTTTGCCACAAAATGAATTGCAAATTTAAACGTGAAAGCATTGAATTATTTGCGACCTTCAAAAGGGTATTGAAAAAGTAAAGCTTTGCATACGAATGACTGAATGAGTGGCAAACACCTGACGCCACAACGCTCTTCTCAGGTCCCATGCGGGCATTGTCATGCATAGAGAAGGTGCCCATTGGAGTTGCGAAACCCTGAATGCCAACCTAGATGACCTTTGACTACAATAGCCTTCTCAGAATTAGCGGTTGGATTCATAAGAAAGATCCGAAACTTCATTTTTTCCTCGCAGATCATCAAAAACCGTGTTTGCACAAAAGCTACAATAGGCCGAAGTGCTGAAACCAGAATTACCAAATATACTACACATTAAGAGCAGAAGAACGTAGGTCCACAGGGAAGCAAGTTTTATCAATTTTCCTGTGTGTATATGCAAGATGATTCCAAGGAAAATTTGATGAAGATATTACACATAATTCCATGTTCTCGTGGTAAGAAGACACCAGTAAAATTCAAAGGTAAATATTATAAAGCAGCGATTAAACCCACTATGTTATATGTTTCTTATTGTTGGGCCGTTAATTATCACGTACAAAAGTTTATGGTAGAAATGAAGATGTTGAGATGGATGAGCGGCCATACAAGGAAAAACTGTATATATAATCAGATTATTAGGAGCAAATTAGAAGTAACACCAATAGGCGATACGAGGAAAAATCACGATGGTTTAGATATAGAAAGACAACCAAAGGAAACTCCAATAAAAAAAGCTATGAGAAACTAGACCTTGAAAACGTTAAAAAGAGAATAGGAAGACGACAAAAGTATTGAAGAAAACAATAAAGAGTGGTTTAAACTTTGGTTGAGTTAACTGCAAGGATGACATACCATCGTGCTCTATGAAAACAGAGAATCCATGTAGCTGACCTCATCTAGTATGGGAAATGGCTTAGTTGTTGTATATGCAAGATGGCTCATTTGCTTAGTAGTAGTGGTGGCCGAACACAAGAATTGCCACACTTATGCCAAACGATGAGAAAAAGATTATGATTGTAACTCAGAATGTCTCTTCTATACATCCCTTTGAACTGGGATCTGGTAGATATCATCTCGAATATGCTGTTGCTTGATGTGTTGCCTTCAACCATCAGAGTTTAAAGCATTTAGTGAAATGAAAGATCACCTTCATATAAGTTTATCAATACAAAGCCCTCCTCTATTGGCCTGTTGATGATTAATGAACAAAATATTCACTATTCGGTACGTAGCATTCTTGCTTCCATCACTGGTTCTGGCAACTGCAGCAGAAATGAAATAAGTTAGGACACATCCGGCAAGTAAGGGGAAACTACCTATTGAGAAGCAACATGAGTTAAATTTTACAGCCTTCTGTTTTTTGATTACCTAGCCAACGATAGCACTTAGGTGCACAATCAAAGAACACGAAATATTGTATGTGAATGACAGGTTTAAGGCTGTAAAGAAACTAAGCTGCTTGTCGCTTGGCTTGGGCAAAGCTCATCCATGTCCAGTTTGTAAGCATAGCTGGCTGAAGCTGAAACTGAATCTGAAAACTGCTTATTGGTTGAGTTCAGCTTGTACAACATGGTTTAGACAGGTATAATAGTATTTATACATAAATATGTGAGACAGCACGTTAAGCTAACTAACTGGGTGGATACACATATAGAGAACTTATTTACATAAGATGGAATCTCGCTTCCTTCATCACCCTAAAACTTATTTTAGGCACTCCCTGATCAAATTATCAGGTTCCAAAGCATAAACAAAAAAGGATAAGCCAAAAGAACACATAAAAGGATCTACTACTGAAAATACGTTTTTAAATATCCTGAGGAATCCAAGACTATATAAGGTCAACACTAGACATGGCTGGTTCGGAACCAACCTACCGGTTTGAACAGGAACTGAACCAGTCAAGAAACCTGCCTTAATTGGAACTGGTGAAACCAGATTCAGAACCATAACTAAAATAGGGAGTTCCAGAGTTATGGTTCAAGACATTAAAAAACCCAATCCGCTGGCTTTAATGTAATATATAATATATTTTGGGTCGGTTTTATATGTTTAAAACTCAAAAGAGGATCCCACCTAGCCATAAATCTTCATAGTGCATTTACTATGATGCTAAGATAAAAGGATGATCCAAGTCAGTCATAGCTTTCATGGGTTCAAGAGCAAACTAGAACCACCCCAAAACTGCTGCTTCTGAAACCATAACCAAAACTGTTCTGGTTACAATTCTAGGTATCGAGTTAATATAGCCAGTTTGTTGCTGACGGATGCAATTTACTCAAACATGTATAGACTGATGAAGATACCTCCTTCAAAGAAAGTATAGGCACTTCTTGGTATTGTCAAATTAGCCCTCTATAACTCTCCTCGCAGCCATCTTAGGTACAACAGCTATACCATATCATTGCACATCCAAATTTAACAACATAGATTCTAGACATGACCAAGTCAAGAAACGGAACTACCTTGTGAAAGCCCTGTCAATGATATGACTATCCAGGAACATCCACCCCAGACAACTTATATACCACCAAAAAATCTTAAGCAGACCTTGATAATCAGATTCTCACACAAGACACATGCACAAGTTTGTTGCAATACTCATGAACTTCAGCCAGAGTTACACCCATCTTACTCAGAACAAAGCTTAATTAGTGATAGTTTCCTTAATAAATAAAAAGAGAGGACACTACAAATATTGACAGTGTGAAATAGCTTTTAGTGTAGGTAGATTAAAAGGCAATACCAACCAAGAGGAACATATTTTTTTTAATGTAGACAGTTTCAAAACATTCATTTAAATGCACATCTTCATGCAAGAGAAAATGCAATTCTAAAGTATTAGCACTAAAATTGAACATGGACAAAGTCCAACAGAGAAAAATGATAATCATCCTGTTGACATAAGTCTAGACAATGATGTTCAAACTGGAGCATGACATTTACAATTTCCTCCAGTCCCACATTGGGGAGGCCTTGGAGTTTTCTCTTGTATTTTCCACAGTTAAATGGGTATTTTTGTTTGTCTACAATTTTCATTAGATTTCTTATTTTGCTAGGACTTCCATTTGGTTTAGGAAGCCTAGTTCTTCACTTTCGGTTTATTCCATTATAAAAATATGTAACCTCATGAGATTGAGTTGCAACGAGGAAGAGAATTTGGGGCTACTGCTTATTGAGTAAACTTTGCTGCAAATGCCAGTGATCGGAATTGGCTGATTGCCGGACCATAATAAATTGGGTGTCTGTGTTTCCTTCTTTCTCCTTTGTATAATTCGTCAGTTTGCATCTTGCTATTTGGGGATTAGAATTATTGCCATTCTGGTTTCCTCTCTTTTTCTACAAACTGATATAAAAGCAATTTTTAAGATGTAGGTTTAAGGTGAAAGGTTAAAACCAGTGTTGTCTGTACTGTATCATAACATGCATCCTTTTTTTCTATGAGATAGGTATATCATATCATAAATTTTAAAAATTTATTTTAAAAATAAAAAAAGAATAATCAAGAATAATCCTAAACAATTCCTATAAATCAAAATTTAGGTAAGCATTCATCGTTCATCCATTAAAGTTTAAACATTAATTAAAATTACTTTCATCCATTTGTTTTCTAAGAATTTGCTTTGATGCCTCCACCTTAAAGGAAACAAGTTTGTATGCCTGGTTCTTGAGATTTTTTTCTTTAAGCACTTCTGTGATTATGTAAGTTTTTTACTTTAATGTGGAAAAACAAAACATGTTTGATATATGTTGATAGGGATTGCTTGTATCGTATCACCAGACACGACTGACATGGCTGCTGTATTAGCACTTGCAACATTGAACTAAAAGATACATGCAAAAGGACAAAATTCATGTGCTTACACATTATGTTGAGCAAATACTAAGTGTGACACTTCATCTAGTTCATATGTTCCAATCAGTAATATGGGAAAGGTTGAAGGCAAA
Source organism: Brasenia schreberi (assembly GCA_036023115.1). Taxonomy (NCBI): domain Eukaryota; kingdom Viridiplantae; phylum Streptophyta; class Magnoliopsida; order Nymphaeales; family Cabombaceae; genus Brasenia; species Brasenia schreberi. Next base: position 16,557,729 of record JAYKKT010000088.1, read on the forward strand.
TAAGGGTGTATAGCACATATCGTACTATACGGCCGATAATTCTACCTTGTGCGATACGCTCCTTGTACTCGTATCATACGATACACGGTGATACGGGTAACACTAGTTGAGACATCAATGATAGACTTTTGGTTGGTTAGTATCGAGTTTCGGCAAGTGGATAAAGAAAGTCGATAGCATCAATCCAACAGATAATGATAGAGAGAGACCCTTCTCGCAGTCAAGTATCTTGCTAGATTGATCTAGGGTTATTAGTGCTTTTGGAAGGAGGATCTTGTTGAAGTAAATGATTTTGTGGAGCATGACGTTTGAAGAGTTATAGACAATTCAAAGGAAGATAGAGATCTACTGGAGTTCTGTCACGTATTTCCACATTTAAACGGCCACTTGTACTTGACAATTTGTACAAACTTCTTATTAAGTTTCCTATTTTGTTAAGACTTATTCTGTTTAAGAAACCTAGTTGTTGCTTTTTAGTTAAATATATGTTAGCTAACGAGACTAAATTGCAGTGAAAAAGAGAATTTTATGTGAGCTTTCCATAATTCGTCGAGAGATTCTACTGCTTATTGAAGAATTTTGCCTCCTAAACGTGGTCGGATTTGGCTGGTCACTCAACCATGAACCATATTAAATTTGGCCTGTTCTTTTCCGTCTTTCTCCTTCGTATTATTCATCGATTTGCTTCTTGCATTTTTTTTGGATTGCATTTGTTGTCGATTTTGATTTCCTCTCATTTTCTATAGAAGGAATGTAAAAGGATGATTCAACTTTCCTAATTCTGAAAGACCTATGACATGTAAACAGTGAATCACGGACCAAAGGGGTCTTCCTATTGTGCTTTTCACTGGACACTTCTTCGGACACTTTTATTCTTCATCATACAAATCATACCACAACATGAGTTCCCAGAAAACCTAGTTGGAATTAAGCGACTGGCGTCCAATAATCTGATGATAAAAACATCACATCATCCTATAGTGCACCAATATTCTGCCTTGAAATCGTATATCCACAATCTCCCAAATTCACATGGGTGGAAAAATCAATTTCCCAGTATTGTTATATAAGATCTCAACACGGGTTCCCGTGCCTGCAATCTAAATATTAATAAGGATTGAAAAGTAAAACCTAACTTCAGTCTATTCCACGTCAGGAAAGAAGAAGGAGAAGGAGAAGGGGAAAGTACCTTGAAAGAGAAGGAATCCCACCAACGACAGGAATCATCTTTGCAAGAACGTGGCTTCGAGAATTCCGCGACGTCGAGGCGCTTAGAGATGAGACCCACCTGAAAGTATATCGAATCCGACGGTGGCAAATCGACCTTGATCTCGTTGACGTCGTACCATACGTAGAACCTCCGCCACTTGATCCCTTTCAGCCCCGTTATACTTCCATAACGCAAAATTCCCGTGATGGTGGAGCCGTACCATAAGAGATTCTCCGTCTGAACGTAGCACGGCCTCTCCAAGTCCACCACGAAACTTCCGTCGGATTCTGACAGCGAGAAAGTCTTCACGGCATCGGGAAGGAGACATGCCGGAAGTCCGTATTTGGGCAACACGTCGCAAACGCTCGTCCCGTTCTTGTTGGACGAAGAGGAAGTGATTTCCTCTCCACCAACGAGGCCTACCACAAAACTCGCGGCCACCATCGTCAGACATAAGACGCAGCACACCAGGCGAATCATGACGGCGAAGTCCGGAGACTCTCCCTCTCTCCCAATTTCTCTAAAGCCACACTCGCTGTCTCACCAAGTAATATTTTTACAGGATTGATACGCGCGGACCCATCCCTTTTACACACAACCCAATTCTGTCGCTTTCTTGGTCATTTTCGATATTTATGAAAATCTCTTTTTCCTAAAAAAAAATCGAGACGCTCTCTCTTTCCGCACCTGAATCTTCCCATTTTCATTCAACCTTTCATTCACCCTCTCGCATTTTTGCCACATTACTCCGTTCCTACCAAAACAACCGATTGGAATCCATCAAAAGAGTGGATTTGAGGCGCATCTTACACCTCTCCACTTTATATTACTAACCATATAGTTTATTTATTTTTCTATGCACATATAACTCACAGGGCATATTATAAGGTTATAATGTCACTACTTCATCTTCAATATGCAATACGGTATCATACGAAGCAACACGGTATCATATGAAGCAACTCGATATCATAGGGAGTATGATTCAATTGAGAGTGGGAAGAAGGTGCCCCATAGATAATAACAAAGAGAAGAGGAAGTTGGTCATTCACGTTACGAGAATGATACATCAACCTTAGATACTGACATCGAGTTTGTAGATAATGAGAAATAGGGATGTCTTATATATCATGATTACTCTTGAGCTTTGAAGGTCATATTGCATATAAGATATGAGAGGACATGTACTTTAAAACTTTAGTGTAAATTTATATTTGATATCAATTTTTTTTATTCTAATATATTATGTAAAAGTGATAATAATCCACATACGTTATATTGTGGGTAGAGCCTAGCTAGTGAAGCATACAAATATAAGACCCAAAAATTGAGTTATTGCAGAGACTCAAAGATGAACCAGTATCTCCATAATCAGAACTCTGATTTTGATGATTTTAATGTTGTTGGAAAGCTATGGATGTTAGCTTTCTAATGTATCAAAAATCGAGTGAATTAGATTCCTATTAATAGAGATATGAGATTTTTACCCAACCTCTATTTTAGAAAATCTGACTATACAGCAGAAATTCAGAAAGTGAGTCGATCTTTATCCCATTTTATTATGAGGTTGCATGCTCCTAAAATTCTTGAAAATTTTGTTTCTAAGACCTTTGTGTGTGCAGATAATGCTCCTAAGATTTTAGCACATTTGGATCTCAGAGTAAAAAACTAAAATATGGTAATCAGAGATGGAGATGCAGAAAATGGGTTTCAGTTTTTGTAGAGAATACGTGCAAATGCAAAACTCACACCAAAGCAAATTGCAACAATACTACTCCGAATTTAAATTGCTGAAATGTAAAGGAATTGAAAGTATTTTATAGCTTAAGCATAGAGGGGATTAGAAGTATAGAGGGCCTATAACATATATTAGGGTAGGAACATAATCAAACAATTAGAGTGCAAGTGTGTGTTAATGGTGTTTCATCCATCAAATAAAATTTGCATCAACTTGTAAACACCCTAAAATAAGATTATTTTCAAACAAAATACCTGGTTTTTAAAAACCATTTTCAAACCAATTTTGAACTTTCAAAACCCCGGAGTTGCAAAGTTTTAAACTTTTGTCTAAAAATCCGTCAAAATAAAGGTTCTTAAACCTGGGCCAAAACTCAAATTTTGTAAAGCAGCTAAATCAAGCAGGTGGAGCTTGATAAAAAAGCAACTCCAAAATAGGTCAAAAGCCAAGGTTCAGCCCAACCGGATGAAAACAGGGTTGAAAAGCAAAAGAAGCATCCAGGCCAGAAGCAGACTTTAGCCCCAGAATGTGAAATACGAAGACAAAGCACCGATAAAGATGTCAGAAATCCAACTCCAAGCTTGAAAAATCAAAAATCAAACAAAATGAAGTTCGGAAGTGTAGACACGTGAAATTTTTTTACTCTGGGTTCTTAGGTCTAAAATGAACCTTTTTTCGTGTCTAAGTCGCTTTAAAAGGGCGTGCCAGCTAGCTTACTCAAACTAGAGAAGTATGTTTTGAAATATCTAACTTTATGGGGCGACTGTGGACAAGTGGGATCTTTTCATCGCAAACCTTCTTGAACCGATGCTCAAGGGTCAGTTTGTACGCTTTAGAAAATCTCGATTTTGAACAAGCATGTTCTTTTAAAAAGAGTATGAAAGTATTTGAGCGATTTGTATGCCTATTTGCAGATTTTATTTACGTGGGTTTTGCACGTATCTATGTCTTTGAGTTTTATTTACCTAGGCGTGAGGTGTGTGCATCAAGTGCCTAAGTCTTGGCGTGTTTGCACGGGTTGTTCGGGGTTTGTTTGATGCAAGTATGTGCACTATCTCGAGTATGACGGATATGCAATGCAACTCACACAACTGAATCTTAAAACCCGAAATTGAAAGACATAGCTGAAGGGAAATTGCAGAAGGGAAATATAGCTATATCTTAAGAGCAGAAAGGCTCAATGTGGGCATATGTGTTGTGTATATATTGAAAGACAACTCACATGACTTGGAATGTAAAGCCACCCGACTTAAATGTAAAGTGCGGAAATGGGAAATACGTATATATATATGGGCCCAAAGGTCGCCAACGTGTGCGTGTGTGTTGTGTATAAATGTAAAGACAACTCACATGACTTGGAATGTAAAACCCAGCCAAAAGGGAGATACAACTATATATAGAGTGCTTGAATTGAAAGACTTACACACACGACATGAAATGAAAGCCCAAATAGTATAACACGGCCCTTACTTGGGTCTTTCAAATAAGAGCGAAGGCTCAATGTCTGTGAGTGCTTGAATTGAAAGACTTACACACACGACATGAAATGAAAGCCCAAATAGTATAACACGGCCCTTACTTGGGTCTTTCAAATAAGAGCGAAGGCTCAATGTCTGTGAGTGCTTGAATTGAAAGACTTACACACACGACATGAAATGAAAGCCCAAATAGTATAACACGGCCCTTACTTGGGTCTTTTAAATAAGAGCAAAGGCTCAATGTGTGTGAGTGCTTGAATTGAAAGACAACACACCCAGCTTAAGCAAAAAACCCCACGAAAATTAAAGTATATATATATATATATATATATTAGGGGCTGATTAGGCTCGAGTGTGTTCAAAATCGTGCACAACTAAGAGAGTGCACGTGTGTGGGTGTGCCAAGCCACGTTATTACAAGCGGTGGGAGACTATGCTCCGTTATTACAACCCCGTATCGAATTGAATCTTAAGCAAGTATACAACTAAGGACCGAGTTAGGCACTTACTAATAGCTGGTCCGAAGAAGCCTTGCTTGAGCGTGAGCTTGGCCTTCACCTTGGGCTGCAAAAGGGAGCTCCGCGAAGTTGAACGGCAAGGGGAGGTGCTGGCCGGATGTCTTTGGTGCGCGGAAGAGGTGCCTTGAAGATGGCCGGTGACTAAGGATGGGCTGGTTTTGTATGTAGGGCTAAGGTGACTACGTAGGGTCACTAAGGAAGGTCGAGTTTAGAGAGTATGGTGCTAAGGGGAGCCTAAGGGAATGGTCTAATGGAGCACCTAAGGTTGGCGGGTGGCTGGCCGAATGAAGAGGTGACAGTCGGTTGGAGTGGCCGACTAGGGGAACTTGGTAGTGGCGGGTTGCTAGGGTGGCTAGGAGTGGAGTAAGGGAAGGGAACTAGCTAGGATATGGGGTAAGGTAGTGGTGGTTGTGGTGAGGTGATAGGGGTAGATCTTAGGGAGTTGGATAGGGTGGCCGGGTGTAGCTAGGGGGTCTAGGTAGTGGTGGGTAGTTAGGGTGGTTATGGCCTGGCCGAGTGGGAATGGTGGCGGCAAGTGGCTGGCATTAGGGTAAGGTGGTGGTATGGTGGGTGGCTGAGAGTGGAGAGGGAGTGGAGAAGGGGTAAGATGGAGTGTGGGGTACTAATCGGGTGAAGAGGCGGTGGCGGATGGAAGGGGAGCAGCCGGTTGTGGTGGAGTGGCTGGTTCGGCTGGATGAAGAGGATGGCGATGTGGACCTCGACTGGAGTGGTGGTGGTGGTGGTGGTGCTCGACTGGGAGGTAGTGGCGCCGGTGGTGGCTGGCTGTGGGGCAGGTGGAGTAAGGTTGGAGTCGGCTGGGCTGGAGAGTGGAGGACCGAAGGTGATTGAAGATGGGAAAAACCCGAGGGGCGGGTTTATATAGGGCTGCAAGAGGCGGTTGGGGGTGGTTTTGGGGTAGTGGTTTGGTGGTTTAGGTAGGGTGGTGTGGTGATAAGGTGGGCTGAAAAGAGTAGGGCCAGATATTTTAAATACAAGGGGTTTGGGTAGGTTGTGTGCTAGGGGTGGTTTAGAGGTTTAGGGTTTAGCTAGGTGGGTTGGTTTTAGGGTGAGGTTTAGTGAGGTAGGTTAGGTGATTAGGCTAGGATTAGGCTAGGTTTAGGGAAATTAACCTAGGTTTAGGGAAGGATTAGAGAAGTGGGTTAGGTGATTAGGTTGGGATTAGGTCGGGATTAGGGAAGTGGGTTAGGTGATTAGGCTCAGATTAGGACCGGATTAGGGTAGAAGGCTAGGATTAGGTGTTTTTTTGGTTAGGTTTAGGTGAAGGAGCTCCCTTTGCGTGACCCATGGACCTTAACCATATCATGTTGGTGCAGCTCTAGGTTAGGATTTGGCTAATTACAAGCTTAAACCCACTTAATTAGGCTAACCCACATGATTAACCCCAAACTTGACACACAAGTCAAGCTTAATTACAACACACACTTGATCTTATCCTCCCCCACTCTCTCTCATGCCCATAATCCCACGTGAAATTCAAGTGGGCCCCACCTCCATTTATGAGAAGGTGATGTGGGCCATGGATATGGATATTGGATTGGATCTCTGGATCCAAATCCAAATCTAAGTCCATACATGGGTTTGGATTTGGATATGGATATATATGGTCCAGATCCGATCCAAACTGAACTCTGACTCCTTCGAGCTGTGTTCGAAACGAACGGTTTGTGCGGGGTCTGACAGCATTAGTACTTCGTTTGCGTTGGGTCTTCGCCAACATGATCGTCCGCCTCTGTTTTCGCCTTCCGGAGATGACTTCAACTGATGTTTTGATAATGATAGGGTCTTGGACGTTCGAGATCCTGGGGGTGGATTTGATATGAGAGTTGCTGTGCTGGGCTCGACATGTGCTCCAGTTCCGGGCTCTCTTTAGCTTTCTAGTCCTGTCTTGCTTAGGCCAAGCTGCCTCGGGGTTTCAAAAACGTGTTTTAAAAGGTTTTCAAAAGCCATAATATATATTTTTGAAATATAGAGTTCAAAACATATGTACAGGGTTGCCTGGAAGGCTCCTGGGTTTCCAGACTCAAAATGGCCCTTTGGGGCTGCTTTTTCAAAACTAGAAGGATTTGAGAAATTCATGGGATTTCGGGGTGTTTACAAACACGATGGGCGTTTTTGCACATATAGGCGCCACTTGAATTGATAAGGACTCCGGGGTTATACTTGAGTTAACCTTGGCTCTCTAAGATTTTTTCTAAAACAAGCCTATGCCTAGGTGAGGTTTGTATCAGCTCTAGGATGAACATGTTTATTGAGATCTTAGAAAGATGATTTTCAAAATCATATAAGGTTAAAACATTTTTTCCTTTGTCCGTGTTTTGCGAAACCTTAGGAATGAATGCTTTTGAAGGGCCAAGAATACTGACCACTTTTTTAGCAGTTTTTTCTAAGTGTTGGGGTTGGTAGATCCTCCCGGACCTGGTCACTTCCCCTACACTTTGCCTAAGGCTCGTGCCTATTGTGGCTCTATTTGAGTGCCTTAGAGCACCTTGAATTTCTAGAATGGGTCTAACCGGGGTGGGACTTTAAGCACTCCCCAGATCACTACTTGGGCATTATTCTTACAAATGATGAGAGATGATGCACAAGTAGTAAAACCAGAATGTGATGCATATACTAGACTTTTCGAAGTCGAGAAAGCATATACCTCTTTTTCCTTCCCACTAGTGCTTGCGTGATTGGGGAAGGGTTCTTTGAATATAGCTTGGGCAGGCTCTAGTTCCTCAATGACTTGGAGTCGGCCTTACGCTATCAAGTTCTCAATTTTGTTTAAAAGGGAATAACATCTGTTAGTATCATGACCTTTCAGTCGATGATACTTGCAAAATTTGATTAAATATTTTCCTTTTGGGGGTGTTCCCTCCAGAATTTCTGGGAGTGTGATCATTTTTTGGGCAAGTAGGAGGTCCAGGACCCCCGAGACAGGCTGCCCTAATGGCGTGTACTCCCTTTTTTCAAAACTTTTTTGAAAATTTTCATTTTTTGGTCGGTTTTCTTTGAAGTGCCGGTCGGGCATGTTTCCACTCAGACATTTGCAACTTTTAGGGGTTTTGCCCCTTTATCCATAGTGGGTAACCAGTAAGTTTTGGGTTTTTCCAAACATGATTTTTGCAAAATATTTCCTTTCCATAGGTGATCGTAGACTCCCTTTTTCAGATTTGTTTCGAAGAGGGAGGCTTTCTTGATCAACTTATGAAAAGTCGATATTTTATATAAAGAGAGAAGAGTTTTCAATTCAGCTTTGAAATTATCAAGGATGAGCATTACTGCGCATCCTTTTGAAATCGGCTCTCTCACTTGCCCCAGGAGGAACCTCCATCGAACGATGAATGCGTGTACATCCTCGTTCGATGCCTGTTTGATATCCCTCAAAGTGTTTAAAGTCGGCGTTACTTCCACATTATGTGAAAACCTTTGCATGAAACAATTCGCTAACTCTTCGAAAGTTGCGAACTGGCTTAAATCGTAGGAAGCAAACCATTTTGCAGCAGTACCTTTGAGGGAAAGGGGAAACCAATATATCCACTTTGTCGAGTCCTTCTTTTTGTGGGCACGACGAGAAAAGAGTTGCAAGTGGGATCTAGGATCCCCCGTGCCATCGTACCGATGAAAGTTCGGTATCTCATCGTCACTGTCTGTTTCGTAATCCAAATGAAGGAAATCAGACAGGGCATACGTTCTCTTTTCTTTATTTTGCCCTTTTAGCAGCTGCTGCAGGGCTTTTCGGTCCTTGTGAGTGAAGGACTTGTGATATTGGTTTTCCTCCATTGTGGAGGTTTCCTTGGGTTTTCTAGACTTGTCGAATTTTTTCTTAGCTTTTGCCGGTTTGCCATGAGACGAACAGGAATCAGCTGCTTCGGCCTCTTGGCTCAGTGCAGCGATTTTTGCTTCGAAATCCTTTCACAAGTCCTCTATCTCTTCTCTCCTATTTTTGAAATTGGTTTTCGAAAGTTTTTTGGAGTGAGAACTTGATGTGCGCGAGACATGGCTGGACACTTCATTGGAGTCTGAACTCGACATGACTTCGATGCTTTGTTTTGAAAACCAACTATGAAATGCAAAAAGGCAAAGAGTTAAATACTTTTCTTGGAAGAAATTTTCAAGAGTTTTGTTTGTTTGATCTAGGTTTTCTCAAGACCCGACTCCCACCCGACGTTCCAAATTGTAAGCCACAAAAATTTTCACTCCTGGTTTTGAAGCCGGGAATGAACCTTTTCGAGTTTACGTTGCTTTTAAGGGCGTGCCAGCTAGCTTACTCAAACTAGCAAAGATTTTTGGAAATATCTGACTTTTTGGCGACTGTGGATAAGCGGGATATTTTCGTTTAAAACCTTCTTGAACCAGCGCTCAAGGGTTGGTTTAAATGCTTAGAAAACTTCGATTTCAAACAAACATGAACTTTTGAAAGAAAAGCAAGTATTTCGACGATTGGATGCCTAAATTGCGGGTTTTATTACGGGGGTTACACATTTTCAAGTCTCTTGAGTTTTAAGCTATTTAGGCCGGATGTGTGTGCTTCAAGTGGCCTAAATTTAGCAAGTTTGAGCGTAGTTTCGGGGTTTACTCTTTGAAAATATGTGAATGCAAGGATACAGGAATACTCTTCGGGTTTGATATGATGTGAGCTAGGCTCAAATTGAAAGCAACTCACACACACAACTTAAAGTAAATACCCGAATGAAAGTGCAACTCATGCAGGTGAAGGGAAATACCCGACCCTTGAAAGCAACTCACACGACTTGAATGTAAATTACAAAATTGAAATATACTTATATATTTAAGAGCGGAAAGGCTCAATGCACGCGTGTGTAGTGTAGAATTTAAATGACAAACTCACACGACTTGAATTGAACTTGCCGAAATTGAAATATAAGTATATAAGAGCGGAAAGGCTCAATGTGAGTGAGTGCTCTTGGTGTGTAAATGGAAAGACAACTCACACAACTGAAATTGAACCACCCAGAAATATAATTGCGTACACAACTTGGAATGTAAAACTCACGCAGCTTGAAAGTATATAGATACACTATATCTTATGAGCAACAAAGGCCCAAAATGTGCGTGAGAGTGTAGAGCAAGTGCTCGAGTGCTCTTGTGTGTAAGTGTGGAAGCTTAAATGACAAACTCACATGACTTGAATGTAAAACCCATGCAGCTGGAAAATATAGAAATATGCTATATCTTATGAGCCACAAAGACTCAAAATGTGCGTGAGGGTGTGGAGAAAGTGCTCGAGTACTTGTGTGTGTATGTGTGGAAGCTTAAATGATAAACTCACACAACTTGAATGTAACAACCCAAATTAAATTGCAACTCACACGGCTTTTACTAAAGTCTTTGGAGTAAGAGCTAAAGCTCAATGTGTGTGCAATAGTGTGCAATTAAGAGCGGAAAGGCTCAAGTGCACGTGGGTGTCTTGTGTATGTTTAAGAGCAAAGAGGCTCAAGTGTGTGTGTAGCTTGTGTATCAAGCACCAATATTACATTTCGGGGGGAGACCACGCTCCATTATTACAACCCTGCATCAAATTGAATTGAATTTAAGAGGATGTAAACACCCCGAAATCCCACGAACTTCTCAAACACACCTGGTTTTTGTAAAAGCAGCCCCAAAGGGCTATTTTGAGTCTAGAAACCCAGGAGCCTTCCAGAGAAAACCCTCTACATATGTTTAAACTGTATATGCTTTAAAATATGTATAATATGCTTTTAAAACCCTTTTAAAACACATTTTGAAACCCCATGAAGCGGCTTGGCCTGATGCAAGAAGGACCAGAATAGCTAAAGAGAGCCCGAAACCGGAGCACAAGTCGAGCCCGACGCAACAACTCTCATATTAGATCCATCCCTAGGATCTCGAACGTCTAAGTCCTTGTTATCAGCAAAAATCATTTGAAATCATCTCCGGAAGGTGAAAATAGAAGCAGACGACCATGTTGGCGAAGACCCAACGCAAGACGGAGTACTGATGCTGTCAGACCTCGCACAAACCATTCGTTTCGAACATACCCTGAAGGAGTCAGAATTCAGTTTGGATTGGATCTGGATCATATATATCCAGATCCCAATCCAAACGTATATGTGGATTTGTATTTGGATTCAGAGATCCAATCCAATATCCACATCCATGGCCCACATCACCTTCTCATAAATGGGGGTGGGGCCCACTTGAAATTCACATGGGATTATGGGCATGAGAGAGAATGGGAGGATAAGCATGAGGGGAATGTATTAAGCTTGACTTGTATGTCAAGTTTGGGTTAATCATGTGGGTTAGCCTAATTAGTGTGGGTTTAAGCTTGTATGAGCCTACACCTAACCTAGGGCTGCACCAACATGATGCAATGAAGTCCATGGGTTATGCAAAGGGAGCCTCCTAACCCAATCCTAAACCAAAACCCCTAATCCTAGCCATTTACCCTAATCTCGGCCTAATCCTAGCCTAATCATCTAACCCACTTCCCTAATCCTGACCTAATCCCAACCTAATCACCTAACCCACCTCCCTAATCCTTCCCTAAACCTAGCCTAATTCCCCTAATCCTAACCTAATCCTAGCCTAAACACGTAACCCACCTCACTAAACCTCACCCCAAAACCAACCCACCTAGCTAAGCCCTAAACCACTAAACCACCCCACCTAAACCCTAGCACACCATATCCCTAAAACCACCTAAAACAAAATATCTGCCCCCCCTAAAAACCAGCCCACCTTATCACCACACCACCACCACCTAACCACTAAACCACCCTTTCAAAACCAGCCCAAACCGACCCTTGGAAATCCTATAAACCCCCCCCCTAGTGGGCGGGTTTTTCAACTTTTCCCAGCCATCTTGGGCCAGCCGAGCCCTCTCTCACCTTGCTCTCTTCCCTCACCTACTGTGCCTTTTGGCAAAAGTAAAGAACTGGCTTAAATCATAGGAAGCCAGCCATTTGGCAGTTGTGCCTTTAAGGGATAAAGGGAACCAATACACCCATTTCATCGAGTCCTTTTTCTTCTTATGGGCTCGACACGAGAAAAGTTGCAAGTGAGACCTAGGGTCTCCCATGCCGTCATACCGATGGAAGTTCGGTATTTCATCATCACTGTCTGTTTCGTAATTCATAGGAAGGAAATCAGATAGGGCGTAACTCCTTTTCTCTTTATTTTGCCCTTTCAGCAGCTGCTGTAGGGCTTTACGGTCCTTTGGTGTGAAGGACTCATGGTATTGGTTGCCTTCTATTACGGAGACCTATTTGTGCTTGCGAGGTTTTTCAGATTTTTTCTTAGGCCTTTGTTCACCGTTTGATGAACACGAATCGCCTACTTCAGCCTCTTGGCTGAGAGCATCGATTTTGGCCTCAAATTCCCTTCTCAGGTCCTCGATCTCATCTAGTTTGATTTTGTTTTTAAAAATCCTCCTAGAGTGAGAACTTGATGCGCATGAGCCTTGGCTCGACACTTCACTTGGGTTGGATTTTGACATACTTTTCAAGCTTTTTCAAAATTTTCTAAGTACAAGCAAAGAAAACAAAGTTAAAAACGACACCTCTTTGAAAATTTTTTGCAAGTTTCTAGACTAACTCGATTTTTGAAAGACTCATGTCCCACCGGGCGTGCCAAAATCTGTAGACACGGAAAACCTCCGCCTCCCTGGTCTCTCAGGCCTGGGGCGAACTTTTTCGTGTGTCTAAGTCCTATTTGAATAAACAAGGCGTGCCAGCTAGCTTACCTAAGCTAGCGAAGATATATTTTAACCTGACTCCTAACGTGGCGACTGTGAGCAAGCAAGCTCTTGTTGTCGCAGACCTTCTTGCACCGATGTGCAAGGGTCAGTCTGTATGCTTTAAAAATCAAGTTTTGGGGTAGAAAAAGCCTACGAAAGCGGTTCGAGGTGTTTGATTCGGGTCTTTTTGATACGATTTCCAGATTTTAGATCACGTGGATCTGCACGTGCCTATGTCTTTCTTTTTATCCCTTTATGGGCCACCTAGGTGTGTGTTAACTCCACTACATGGGGCGAATTTTGAGCGGGAGTACGGGGTTGGCTTTGATGCAATATGCGTCCTACCTCGTGGTATGGCATAGATGCAATGCAAACTCACGCTACTCCAAAGGGAAAACCCGAATGTAAAGACAATGCCGAAGGGAAATGACTTAAGGGAAATAACCGAAGGGAAATAACCGAAGGGAAAATATGTATATAGGGTATATATGGGCCCTTACTCGGGTCTTGCAAATAAGAGCGAAGGCTCAATGTGGGTGCATGCTTGAATTGAAAGACTACACACGACATGAAATGAAACCCAAATATAACTTGCAATATGGCCTTAACTAAGGTCTTGGGAATAAGAGCGAAAGCTCAATGTGTGTGAGTGCTTGAATTGAAGTACTACGCACGCAACATGAAATTAAACCCAAATAGTATAGCACGGCCCTTACTTGGGTCTTACAAATAAGAGCGAAGGCTCAATGTGTGTGAGTGCTTGAATTGAAGTACTATGCACACAACATGAAATTAAACCCAAATAGTATAGCACGGCCAGCGAAGGCTCAATGTGGGTGCGTGCTTGAATTGAAAGACTACACACCCAACTTAAGCAAAACCCTATATAAGTTAAAGTATATACATATATTTATATCCTAGGGGCTGATTAGGCCCGTGTGTGTTCAAGATCGTGCACGACTAAGAGAGTGCACGTGTGTGTGGGTGTGCCAAGCCACGTTATTACAAGCGGGGGGAGACTATGCTCCGTTATTACAACCCCGTATCGAATTTAATTCAAACAAGTCTACAACTAAGGACCGAGTTAGGCACTTACTTATAGCTGGTCCGAAGATGCCTTGCTTGAGCGTGGGCTTGGCCTTCGCCTTGGGCTGCAAGAGGGGTTGTTGGCCGGATGCCTTAGGTGTGCGGGAGGGGTGCCTTGAAGATGACCGGCTGCTAGGAATGGGCTGGCTTTGTGTGTTGGGCTAAGGTGACTAAGTAGGGTCACTAAGGGAGGGTGTAGTATTAGGAAATATGGCACTAAGTGGGAGCCTAAGGGAGTATCTAAGGGAGCACCTAAGGGAGATATATGGCTGGCGGGTGGCTGGCCGAATGGTTTAGGTACAGTCGGTTGGAGTGGCCGACTAAGGGAGGCTTGGTGGTGGCCGGCTGCTAGGGTGGCTAGGGATGTGGTGGATGGGAAGGGAGCTAGCTAGGGTATGGGGTGAGGTGGTGTTAGGGGCTGATGGGAGGTAATATGGGCAGGTCTTAGGGAGCTAGGTGGAGTAGCCTGCTGTTGCTAGGGGAAGTAGTTCTATGCGGGTGGTTGGAAGGGCTAAGGTCTGGCCGAATGGGTAGGGTGACAGATAGGTGGTGTTAGGGTGAGGTGGTGGTGGTGTAGGTGGTTGAGAGTGGGGGGCGAGTGAGGAAGAGGTAGAGTGAAGGATAGGGTACTAACCGAAAGGGGAAGAAGGCGGTGGATGGAAGAGGAGCAGCCGGGTGGTTGAAGTGGATGGTTCGGCCGGATGAAAAGGGTGGCGATGTGGAGCTTGGCTGGAGCGGTGGTGGTGGTGGTGGTGCTTGGCTGGGAGGCAGTGGTGCAGGTGGAGCAAGGTGTTGGCTGGCTGTGGTGCAGGTGGAAGACTTAGCTGGAATCGGCTGGGCTTGAAGGGCTGGAAAAAGATCATGGAAAACCCGTCCCTTGGGGGGGGGGGGTTATATAGGGTTGAAGAGGTCGGTTGGGGCTGGTATTAGGAGGGTGGTAAGGTGGTCTAGGGGTGGTGGTGTGGTGATAAGGTGGGCTGGTTTTGGGGAGGGGCCAGATATTTTGATACAAGGGGTTTTGGGTAGATGGTGTGCTAGGTTTAGGTGGGGTGGTTTAGGGGTTTAGGGATTAGCTAGGTGGGTTGGTTTTGGGGTGAGGTTTAGTGAGGTGGGTTAGGTGATTAGGCTAGGATTAGGTTAGGTTTAGGGAAATTAACCTAGGTTTAGGGAAGGATTAGGGAAGTGGGTTAGGTGATTAGGTTGGGATTAGGCCTGGATTAGGGAAGTGGGTTAGGTGATTAGGCTAGGATTAGGACATGATTAGGGTAAAAGACTAGGATTAAGGGTTTTTGGTTAGGGTGGGGTTAAGGAGCTCCCTTTGCATGACCCATAGACCTTAATTACATCATGTTGGTGCAACCCTAGGTTAGGTTTTGGCTAATACAAGCTTAAACCCACTTTAATTAGGCTAACCCACATGATTAACCCCAAACTTGACATACAAGTCAAGCTTAATTACAAACACACTCTAATCTTATCCTCCCCCACTCTCTCTCATGCCCATAATCCCACGTGAAATTCAAGTGGGCCCCACCTCCCGTTATGAGAAGGTGATGTGGGCCATGGATGTGGATATTGGATTGGATCTCTAGATCCAAATCCAAATCCAAGTCCACACATGGGTTTGGATTGGGATCTGGATATATATGGTCCAGATCCGATCCAAACTGAATTCTGACTCCTTCGGGCTGTGTTCGAAATGAACGGTTTGTGCGGGGTCTGACAGCATCAGTACTCCGTCTGCGTTGGGTCTTCGCCAACATGATCGTCCGCTTCTGTTTTCGCCTTCCGAAGCTAATTTCAAGTAATGTTTTGATGATAACAGGGTCTTGGACGTTCGAGATCCTGGGGGTGGATTCAATACGAGAGTTGCTATGCTGGGCTCGACTTGTGCTCCGGTTTCGGGCTCTCTTTAGCTTTTCTAGTCCTGTCTTGATTAGGCCAAGCTGCTTCGGGGTTTCAAAATGTGTTTTTAAAAGGTTTTAAAAACCATATTAAACATATAAAGTTCAAAATATATGTACAGGGTTGCCTGGAAGGCTCCTGGGTTTCCAGACTCAAAATGGCCCTTTGGGGCTGCTTTTACAAAACCAGGTTGTTTTCAGGAATTCATGGTATTTTGGGGTGTTTACACCCACGCAACACGTTGGCGACCTTCGGGCCCATATATATTATAAGTATTTCCCTTTCGGCTATGTCTTTTAGATTTGGGTTTTAAGGTCCAGCAGTGTGCGTAGTCTTTACATATATACACGACACACACTTGCACTATTGAGCCTTTCCGCTCTTAAGATATAGCCATATTTCCCTTTTGCAATTTTTCCTTCCGCAATTTCCCTTCGGTAATTTACATTACAAGTCATTTCCCTTCGGCATTGTCTTTCAATTTCGGGTTTTCCCTTTGGAGTTGCGTGAGTTTGCATTGCATATATGCCATACCACGAGTTAGGACGCATATTGCATCAAAGCAAAACCCCATACTCCCGCTCAAAGTCGCCCCACTTAGGTTACGTGTTCATAACACACACCTAGTAGGCCCAAAAAGGGATAAAAAGAAAGACATAGGTACGTGCAAATCCACGTGAAAGAAAATCTGAAAATCATACAAAAACAACCCGAATCAAACATCGTAAATACGTTTTCGTAGGTTCTTATATCCCAAAACTCGATTTTAAAAGCGTATAGACTGACCCTTGCACATCGATGCAAGAAGGTCTGGGATGAAAAGAGCTTGCTTGCTCACAGTCGCCACGTTAGGAGTCAGATTTAATTTTCTCTTCACTAGCTTAAGTAAGCTAGCTGGCACGCCCTTTTGCTTAATTAGGACTTAGACACACGAAAAGGTTCGCTTCAGGCCTAAGAACCAGGAGAGGAAACTTTCTGCGTCTACAGTTATTTGGCACGCTCGATGGGATGTGAGTCTTTTAAAATCAAGTTACCTTAGGAACCTTGCGAAAATATTTTCCAAAAGGTGTTGTTTTAACTCTTTTCTTTACTTGTACTTCATATGTAGGAATTTTGAAAAGCTTGAAAGCATGACAAAATCCAACCCAAGTGAAGTGTCGAGCCAAGGCTCATGCGCATCAAGTTCTCATTCTAGGAGGATTTTGAAAAATAAAATTAAACTAGACGAGATAGAAGACTTGAGAAGGGAATTCGAGGCCAAAATCGATGCTCTCAGCCAAGAGGCTGAAGTAGGCGATTCATGTTCATCGAATGGTGAACAAAGGGCCAAGAAAAAAACTGAAAAAACTCGCAAGCACAAAGAGGCCTCCGTAATGGAAGGCAACCAATACCACGAGTCCTTCACGCAAAAGGACTGTAAAGCCCTACAGGAGGTGCTGAAAGGGCAAAATAAAGAGAAAAGGAGTTGCGCCCTGTCTGATTTCCTTCCCATGGATTACGAAACAGATAGTGATGATGAAATACCGAACTTCCATCGATATGATGGCATGGGAGACCCTAGGTCTCACTTGCAACTTTTCTCACGTCGAGCCCATAAGAAGAAAAAGGACTCGATGAAATGGGTGTATTGGTTCCCTTTATCCCTTAAAGGCACAGCTGCCAAATGGCTGGCTTCCTACGATTTAAGCCAGTTCGCTACTTTTGAAGAGTTAGCGAACTGCTTCATGCAAACATTTGCACATAACGTAGAAGTCACGCCAACTTTAAACACTTTAAGAGATACGAAGCAAGGCATGAACGAGGACGTACATGCCTTCATTATTCGATGGAGGTCCCTTTTGGGCCAAGTGCGAGAGCCAATATCCGAAGGATGCGCAGTCATGCTCATCCTAGATAATTTTAAAAGCGAGCTAAAGACCCTTCTCTCGCTCCATGAAATCTCAACTTTCCATAAGTTGATCAAAAAAGCATCCCTTTTCGAAATAAACTTGAAAAAGGGGATATACGATCACTTATGGAAAGGAAGTGTCGTTTCCAAAACCCGCTTGGAAAAGTCCATCACTTATGGGCTACCCACGATGGACAAAGGGGCAAAGCCCCATAAAATCGCTAATGTCCGGGTGGATCCAGGTTTGGCGGGCACTTCAAAGAATTTTGAAAAATTAGAAAACAAAAGGGAGAGGAATTTTCAAAAGCCTATTGAAAAACGGGAGTACACACCGCTGGGGCAACCTGTGTCGGAGGTCCTAGACCTCCTACTTGCCCAAGGCATGATTGAACTTCTCGAAATCTCCGAAGGAGTCACTTCCAAAGGGGGATATTTAAACCGTTTTTGCAAGTATCATCGGCTCAAAGGCCATGATACAAAGCATTGTTTCTCCCTTTTAAACAAAATTGAGAACTTGATAGCGGAGGGCCAACTCCAGGTCACTGCGGAACCTGAGCCAACTCAAGCTATCTTCAAAGAACCCTTTCCCAAGCACGCCAGTAGGAGTGGGAAAGGAAAGGAGGTATGTACCCTCACCTTTTCAAAAAATTTAGCGCAAACATCAGAGTCTGGTCGACCCACTTGTGCGTCTACTCTTATACTTTACAAGAAGCCCGCCCAAGTAATCATCTGGGGACCACCAAGAGCTGAATCCCCGGCTAAACCAGTTTTAAAACTTCAAGGTACTCCTAAACTCTCAATTAGAGCCAATTCAAGTGCAAACCCTAGGTTGGTCGTGGGGGAAGTGACTAGATCTGGGAGGATCAATCAACCCCTCACCTACAAAGTGCTAAAAAGGTGGTCAGTGTGCCTAGCCCCTCAAAAGCATGTATTCCTAGAGTTCTGCCAAAAGCAGACAATGGGAAAATCGTCCTAAACCCTTATGATTTTGAAAACCATCTTTCAAAGATTCCTATCCACATGTCCATCCTAAAGCTTATACAAACTTCGCCTAGGCACAAACTTGTGCTAGAGAAAATTCTAGAAAGAGCTAAGGTTAGTTCGAACATAAGTCCTGAATCCCTGTCTGACCAAGTGGCATTAATAGGAGCAAAATCGCCCATCACTTTTTCGGAAGATGATGTAGATAGACCCTATGAGTCCCATAACCAGGCCCTGCATATCGAGGTGGTTCTGAATAACCACTCTCTGGACAGGTGCCTAGTCGATGGGGGAGGAGGGCTCAATATCCTTTCGCTTCATGTGGCGCATCAAATCGGAGTCACCTTGACTTCTGTGAACCCAAGCCCCATCGTTATCACTGGATACGATGGAAATGCGTCTAGACCTTTAGGATCGATCAAACTCCCGATGGAAACGGGAGGGATCACACACACGGGGGTGTTCCATATCTTGGACATCCACCCCCATTATAACCTCTTGCTGGGAAGACCCTAGATACACAGCTTGTGCGCTGTGCCATCCACCTTCCACAGGTGTGTCAAGATCCCTTTCAGGGACCAAGTCATGGTGATCCTAGGTGAGAGTCACCCTTAGCTTCAGGGGATCATAAACTCCCCTTGTTTGATGAGTTCCCAGGCCCATGACGCTAACCTGGGGCAGACCATGGTCGAGCCACCAAGGCTTGTGTTAAACAACCCTAGGAAGGTTGTGTATGTGAAGGGGCCGCCCAAAACAGGCCCCCTCTCAATCCTAACCCTTCTAGGAAGACCCAAACATCCCTTATTTCCAAAACCCCTGGACAAAAAGCCATACGAGCACAATATGGATGACAACAAGTTCCAGGACCACGATTTGTATCATAATTTTTCAAAAAACAAAAAATCATGGAACATGCTGTTGAATATGGGCTATACGCCCTATAAAAGTCTAGGGGCACAAAACCAGGGTCTCCTAGAACCCATCCTTCCTAGGACCAACCCAAGCCGATATGGGATCGGCTATACTCCCAAAATACCGCCAGAGCCACCCCCTATGACCACCTGGGTCAAGGGTGCCCTGGAGCCTACCCTAGAAGAGACCTACGATTTAGACCTCTTATTCCGAGTCTAACCTGTAGTGTTTTCCCTTTGTAGGTATGATGGAAGATCCAACAACAACAAACAACAACAACTAAGCCTTTTCCCATACTAGACGGGGTCGGCTACATGGATTCTTTGTTTCCACAGATCCCTATCGTGTGCCATGTTAGCAGTTAACTCCCAATAAGCTAGATCATTCTTTATTGTTTCTTTCCAACACTTTTGTGGTCGTCCTCTACCTCTTTTAATACTTTCCAAATTTAGTTTTTCTACCCTTCTTACAGGTTCTTCTTCGGATCTTCGTTCTATATGTCCAAACCATCTTAAACGATGTTCTCTCATTTTATCCTCTATTGGTGCCACTCCTAACTTGTTTCTAATAACCTCATTATGTATACGGTCTTTTCTTGTATGACCACTCATCCATCTCAACATCTTCATTTCTGTCACAGACATCTTTTGTTCATGTTGATGATTAACTGCCCAACACTCAGAACCATAAAACATGGCAGGCCTAATTGCTGCTCTATAATATTTACCTTTTAATTTTAATGGTATCTTCTTATCACAAAGAATACCTGATGCTCCTCTCCATTTTAACCAACCAGCATTAATTCTATGTGTAACATCTCCATCAATTCTTCCATCACTTTGAAAAATTGACCCCAGGTATTTAAAACTTTCCTTTTGGGGAATGTAATGTGTGCCAATTTTAATTTCTATGTCCTCTGAAGTAGCCAAATGATCAAACTTACATTCCATATATTCTGTCTTTGTTCTACTAAGTCGGAGGCCTTTGTTTTCTAATGTTTCTCTCCATAGTTCCAATTTTCTATTAACTTTTTCCTTAGACTCCTCCACTAATACAATGTCATCTGCAAATAACATACACCAAGGTACTTCATCTTGAATATGTTTTGTTAACTCATCCATCACCATTATAAACAAGTATGGACTTAAAGTTGATCCTTGATGTAACCCAATATTAACTTCAAAGAAGTCTGTCGTTCCTTCATGAGTCCTCACACATGTTTTTGCACCATCATACATGTCTCTTATAAGGTTAATATATGTCAATGGGATACCTCTTTTTTCCAAAGTTCTCCAAAGAACCTCCCTCAGTACCCTATCATAAGCTTTTTCTAGATCAATAAATATCATGTGAAGGTCTTTCTTTTCTGCTCTAAAATGTTCCATAAGACATCTCAAAAGGTGAATCGCTTCAATAGTAGATCTACCTGGCATAAATCCAAATTGGTTCTCTATTGTACTTGATACTTGTCTTAACCTACGTTCGATAATTCTTTCCCATAATTTCATAGTATGACTCATTAACTTGATACCTCGATAATTCGCACAATTTTGAATGTCTCCCTTGTTCTTATATACGGGTATAAGTGTACTTGCTCTCCATTCCTCGGGCATCTTTTGGTTTTTCCATATTTCATTAAATAGTCTTGTGAGCCAAGTGATTCCTATTTCTCCTAGTATTTTTCAAACTTCTATAGGAATATTATCTGGTCCTACCGATTTACCACTCTTCATATGTTTAAGAGCCTCTTTGACTTCATTCTTTTGAATACGTCGGTAGAAATTGTGGTTTATATACTTTTCTGACTTGGCTAAATCTCCTAAACTAATACTAACATCTTTATTTTCATTAAAAAGATTATAAAAATAGTTTTTCCATCTATTTCTTATATCATCATTTGCCACTAGAATTTTTTCATCCTCGTCTTTTATGCATCTAACATAATTAAGATCTTTAGTTTTCTTATCTCTAGCCCTAGCTATCCTAAAAATATCTCTTTCACCCTCTTTTGAGTTGAGTTTTTTATATAAGTCCTCCCAAATCTTAGCTTTTGCTTCACTAACGGCCTTTTTTGCTTCCTTCTTTGCTTTCTTATAAGCTTCTAAAGTTTCACTAGTTTTCTTAGCATAATGTAATTTGTAACATGCCCTCTTTGCCTTGATTTTGTTTTGTACTACTTCACTCCACCACCAAGCTTCTTTTTGTGCTGGTACACCTCCCTTAGATACCCCTAACACATCTTTCGCCACTTTCCTAATATGTATAGCCATATGTTCCACATATCAGAGGGTGTGCCAACATAATTCCAAACATCTCCTTGAAGGACTTTTTGTTTAAATATATCTTCTTTCTCGCTTTTGAGGTTCCACCATTTAGTCTGAATAGCTCGATGCACTCTTTTCTTCTTTGTCCATTTTTTTATTTGTAAATCCATAACTAAAAGTCGATGTTGGGTGGTTAAGCTTTCTCCTGGAATTACCTTACAATCTTTACAACACGCTCTATCTTTTTTTCTACAAATAAAGTAATCAATTTGTGTTTGTGATAAGCCACTCTTATAAGTAATTAAATGTTCATCTCGTTTTTTGAAGATTGTATTGACTATAAAGAGATCAAATGACATAGCAAAATTTAAAATCTCCCTACCTTCCTCGTTTATATCCCCATAACCAAAGTTTCCATGAATCCCTTGATATCCTAATGCCTCTTTACCGACATGTCCATTTAAATCTCCTCCTAAACAAATCATCTCCCTTTGTGGAATCTTTTGAAACACCTTATCTAACTCTTCCCAAAAAACTGTCTTTATACTATCTTCTAGTCCTACTTGGGGTGTGTAAGCACAAACTATATTCAAAACCTCTACTCCTAACACTAATTTCAATGTCATGATTCGGTCACCATATCGTTGTATGTCTACTACACTCTCCTTTAAATCTTTATTTATGATAATACCAACTCCGTTTCGGGCCTTTTCTTTACCTGAGTACCATAATTTAAAACCTGTATCCTCTATCTCCTTTGCTTTTTCTCCAACCCATTTTGTCTCTTGTAAACATAGAATATGAATCTTTCTCCGAATCATAGTATCTACCACCTCCATTAGCTTACCCGATAATGTTCCGATATTCCAAGAACCAATACGAATCTTATTATCTAGGACTAGCTTCCTTACCCCCCGCATCCGTCCATAATCAAAATGCGGAGACCCTCTCTGAAAAATTTTCACTACATTCGGGCGGCAATGTAGCGGGACTAACTTCTTTACCCACACCCGTCCCTGATGTGGGAACCCTCTCTGCAATTGATTCACTACATTCGGGCGAAAATGTAGTGGCCCTTGCTTACTTCTTACTGCATTCGGGCTCTGCAGCACGTCGCTAGGTGGGGACGCCCCAAAGCAATGCTCATAATTTTTGTACCATGTTGTAGAAATCCGACGAAGTTTTACGCTGGCTGTCGGAAGCCTAACACAACCCTCCTCCTTTATCCGGGCTTGGGACCGGCAATGCAAGGTATGATGGAAGATCCCTTTCATAAAAATACAAAAACATTTGGAAAACTTAAAATCGAAAAAATCGAAAAAGGGGAAAAACCAAAAACAATGGAAAATCAAAAACTCGAAAATAGAGTAATTTGTATAGTTCCTAAAATTCTTGTCTTGCAAAAACCAAAAAAAATAAAAAATCTACAAAATACCAAAAAGATTTTGTACATAGCTGCTCCTGGTAACACTTTGGAAAAAGAAAACGATTTCGAAAGGAACGTTGTCTGCATTGTCAGACCAAAAATTTTGAAATCAATTGAAAATCCAAGTATAAAACCAGGTCTTTTGAAAACTCACGCATCAAATTCCCTCGGGTCTATAACCCACAAGAATGATCGAAGCCCAGAAGTGGATCCCCTTGAGGAAGATCCCACTTCTGAGCTCCCAGAATTTCATAAAATTCTCGATTTTGAAAGACCTTCCAATTCAGTAGGAGGAGATTTCATAGAGGTAAACCTAGGGAGTGATTCCAATCCTAAAACCATCAAGATAGGCGCATGTTTGCATGAACATGAAAGATCAGCATTCATTGCATTTCTACGAACCTATTTAGATGTGTTTGCATGGACGTGTGAAGACATGCCGGGCATAGACCCCAGCATTGTTGAACATCGTCTTCCCTTAGATGCGGATGTAAAATCCATAAAGCAGAAGCTTAGGAAAATACACCGGTTTAGAAGATCTGTTAAAAGCCGGATTTATAAAACCCATTGCGTATTCTGATTGGTTGTCAAACATCGTTGTAGTTCGAAAAACTAATGGGAAAATTCGAATATGCATCAATTTCAGAAACCTGAATAAAGCCACTCCAAAGGATAATTATCCTTTACCAAACATAGATTTGATAGTCGATAGTACTGCAAATCATGAAATGTTTTCGTTTATGGATGGCTATTCAGGCTATAATCAAATTAAATTAAGTCCACGAGATCAGGGTAAGACCGCATTCACAACCCCGTGGGGCACGTACTGCTATACAGTCATGCCCTTTGGTTTGAAAAATGTAGGCGCGACATACTAGAGAGCCATGACCACGATCTTCCATGATCAGATTCATGAGCTCGTAGAAGTGTATGTAGATGATCTCTTGGCAAAATTCAAGACCTGATGCACTCATATCGAATGTTTGCAAAAGATTTTCGAAAGGCTTAGGCTTTACAAAGTAAAGCTAAACCCTCAAAAATGTGTATTCGGGGTAAAGTCTGGAAAACTTCTAGGCTTTATGGTAAGCCAAAGGGGTATAGAAGTCGACCCCTCTAAGTGTCAAGCCATCATAGACATGGCTCCACCCTCCAATCTCACCCAAATTCGTAGCCTCCAGGGTTGATTACAGTCCGTTCGCCGATTTATATCAAATCTGGTGACTAGATGTGAACCCTTCAACAAGCTGTTGAGGAAGGGCACGAAATTCTTATGGGATGACGACTGCCAGAAGTCCTTCGAGAGACTAAAGGCATACCTGGTTAATCCCCCCGTTTTGAATCCTCCAAAGTAAGGAAAACCACTTTTACTTTACATTTCTGTGCATGCGAATGCTTTGGGAGCCCTGTTGGCTCAATACGAGGATGACACCCATAGGGAGTATGCCATCTACTATATTTCGAAAACTCTCTTAGCTTATGAACGAAATTATCAAGCCATGGAGAAGACGTGCTTGGCCCTAGTCTGGGCCTGCCAAAAATTCGTTTACTATTTCCTAGATCATGAGATCTGGATAGTGTCCAAGCTTGATCCAATCAAGCACTTGTTCGAAAAACCCATTCTCACGGGTAGATTGGGCAAATGGCAACTCCTCCTAATGGAGTATGACCTGAAATATCATCACAAAATCTCCATTAAGGGGCAAGCCCTAGCAGACTATGTGGCTGAGTTCCCCCTGGAGGATGCATATCCCACACTTGATGAAATGCCTAACGAAGGCATATTACAAAACCATTTCCAAAACCACATTTTGGCAAACTCTTTCGAAAACAAAGTGTGGAGAATGCACTTTGATGGGGCACGAAACCAACGAGGGGCTGGTGCTGGGGTCATCCTCATCTCCCCTGAAAAGGGCGAGATTCCCATAGCAATCCACCTAGATTTCGAATGTTCCAACAACATAGCTGAGTATGAAGCACTCATACAAGGCTTAAGGATTTTGAAAACTCTAGGGGCATCATGCATCGAGGTCTTTGGAGATTCGCTCCTTGCTATAAACCAGGTTTTGAAATTTTGGCAAGTACGTAACGAGAAACTACTTCCATATCACGAGTTGGCCACTCGATTGGTGGAGTCATTCCAATCGTGTAAACTCACACACGTAGGAAGAGAGGACAATGGCATTGCCAATGCCCTCTCCTCCTTGGGTTCAGCCCTAAAGGTCGATCCCATTTCAAGGACTCGATCTTTAGAAATATGGCATGCACCCAACCCATCCACAAACGATTTGGATATTTGCCAAAATAACCCAGATTCTGTTGAAAAACCTTGGTTTTACGACATCAAGCATTTTCTAGAAAATGGGGGATTCACCGAGGATGCCACATCCAAAGATAAGGCATTCATCCATAAAATTTCGACCCGATACACCATTCTGAGTGGGGTTCTATATAAGAAAAGTTTTACCGGCATCCTACTTAGGTGTATCGATCTAGAGGAGGCTAGGATAGTGATGCATGAGTTGCACGATAGAGAATGTGGAGGTCATGTTAATGCCAACATGATGGCAATGAAAATACTTAGAGCGGGCTATTTTTGGTCCACCCTGAAAAAGGATTGTCATGATCATGTTAGGAAGTGTCATCCATGTCAAGTGAATGGGCACGGCATTCATATCCCCTCATCTGCATTGCATTCCGTGGTCAGCCCCTGGCCATTCACCATGTGGGCGTTTGACATCGTAGGCCCAATTCTCCAAGTGGGTGGAAGCCATTTCCCTGACCAACGTACTGGGGCAACATGTGGTGGCTTTCATTAGGAGGAACATCTTGCATCGATTTGGGGTTCCACGAGACCTTGTGTCTGATAATGGCACCCCATTCAAAAACGAGCGGATGGTTAAGTTGTGCAACACGTATGGCATAACTCACCACTTCTCTTCGCCCTACTACCCTCAAGGCAACGACCAAGCTGAAGCCACAAACAAGACTCTCATTAGTATAATTGAGAAAACTGTATGAAGCGTTATGGGCTTCTAGGACTTCCATCCGGACTCCCATGAATGCCACACCATTCGAATTGGTCTATGGCACAAACGCCATTCTTCCCATTCATACTCAATTGCATTCATTCCATACATCCATAGCACTCGACCTCCCCCTAGAGACGCTTCAGCATGCTAGGATGGCCGAACTAGATTTGCTAGATGAGAGGCGACTCCTTGCTATGGATCATGCTCGTGCATACCGAGAAAGGATAGCCCGACACTATGGCAAACACATGAGACCTCGCCATTTTGAAGTAGGGGATCTGGTTTTGAAAATTATCCACTATCGTGGCCCACATCCCCTTGGAAAGTGGCGCCCCAAGTGGGATGGATCCTATGTTGTACGTGCAACCACCATGAACAACTCGTATTGGTTGATCGATGTAGAAGGTAGGAATTTAGCAGATCCTATAAATATTCAATACTTAAAGAAGTATTATATGTAGGATTTAGGTTAAATTCCCCATTTTCGAAAACCTTTAGGGATAACTGCTTTGAGACTTAGAAAGTAAGCTTCAAAGGCAAATCGTGTGACCCTGAGTGAGAGAATTCGCACTTGTGAAAGAGTGGAGTCTTCCAAATCATGGTTATATTTCAAAATCCTTCTTCTTACAAAGAAAGGCCTAGTTCAATATAGCAAGATACTTGCAAGTAGTACGTGCTATTTCTAAATAGGCTGATCTGGAATGGATCGAGTGTGAGCTTGGGATAAGTCCTCCCCTCTTCTCTTCTCCTTCCAAAAGGAAAACATGGCCCAAATAAAGGGAATTTCCCATCCAAAGTCTCTTTCCAAAAGAACGAAACCAGAATCCAAAAGAAAAATCGATTCTCTTGTGAAAAAGAGGGATTAAAGAAAAAATACTCCCAAAGGGAGACCCTCTACGAAAAGAAAAAGGAAAAAGAGGCCAAAAAGCTCAAAAAGAGCAGTTTTCCGCCTTCTATGCCTTAAACCACAGGACGCTTCAGAAGGGACCGTGGTATCTCTTTCCCATCCTTGGCTTATCCCAAGTAAAACATGGTTCATTTCGAGGAATCCTAAAGTAAAAATAGGATTTACTTAATTGAATTTCATTTTGTTTTAGAATTCGACGTTTCGAGTAAGGCGTAGGAATTTGAAATATGCCTTGTTTTCTTATAAAACCTCCTCTAAATAAGCGAGTATCAAGACTCAAGCAAAGGCAAACATGAAGAGCTCGAGATCCTTAGGATTGAGACTCAAGACAGTTGTCCCTTTTGTAAATAGCTTTTGTAAATAGATTTTGAAAAATCGAACATCGAACAACATAGGATCTGCTCACTTGGAGCAACAGGCCTTGTAAGTCTCTCAAGAGTTCGACCATATCTAGTCTCTGGGAGGTCGCCACTCTTGACACCACACCTATGTCATGCATATACATTTTCATGCATGGCACTTGCATAAACATGATCCCATTTTAGGACCAGATTCCATACAAATCCCTTTGGCGTGATATCTCCTCCTACAAGGGTTTTTAAAAGTGAGATTTTGCTAAAGATTGGGATGATCCCATATTTTTTCGTAGTTAGATCTAGGGAGACATTGAAAGGGGTGTTTGTCATCTTTGCCATTATCCAAATCGATTTGGACAATGCCAAAGAGGGGCATCTGTAAACACCCCGAAATCCCATGAACTTCTCAAACACACCTAGTTTTTGTAAAAGCAGCCCCAAAGGGCTATTTTGAGTCTAGAAACCCAGGAGCCTTCCAGACAAAACCTTGTACATATGTTTAAACTGTATATGCTTTAAAATATGTATAATATGCTTTTAAAACCCTTTTAAAACACATTTTGAAACCCCACGAAGCGGCTTGGCCTGATGCAAGCATGACCAGAATAGCTAAAGAGAGCCCGGAACCGGAGCACAAGTCGAGCCCGGCGCAACAACTCTCGTGTTAGATCCATCCCCAAGATCTTGAATGTCCAAGTCCCTATTATCAGCAAAAATCATTTGAAATCATCTTCGGAAGGTGAAAACAGAAGCAAACGACCATGTTGGCGAAGACCCAACACAAGATGGAGTACTGATGCTGTCAGACCCCGCACAAACCGTTCGTTTCGAACATACCCTGAAGGAGTTAGAATTCAATTTGGATTGGATTTGGACCATATATATCCAGATCTCAATCCAAACGTATATGTGGATTTGGATTTGGATTTAGAGATCCAATCCAATATCCACATCCATGGCCCACATCACCTTCTCATAAATGGGGGTGGGGCCCACTTGAAATTCACGTGGGATTATGGGCATGAGAGAGAATGGGGAGGATAAGCATGAGGGGAATATATTAAGCTTGACTTGTGTGCCAAGTTTGGGTTAATCATGTGGGTTAGCCTAATTAGTGTGGGTTTAAGCTTGTATGAGCCTACACCTAACCTAGGGCTACACCAACATGATGCAATGAAGTTCATGGGTTATGCAAAGGGATCCTCCTAACCCAATCCTAAACCAAAACCCCTAATCCTAGCCATTTACCCTAATCCCGTCCTAATCCTAGCCTAATCACCTAACCCACTTCCCTAATCCCGACCTAATCCCAACCTAATCACCTGACCCACCTCCCTAATCCTTCCCTAAACCTAGCCTAATTCCCTTAATCCTAACCTAATCCTAGCCTAAACACCTAACCCATCTCACTAAACCTCACCCCAAAACCAACCCACCTAGCTAAGCCCTAAACCACTAAACCACCCCACCTAAACCCTAGCACACCATATCCCTAAAACCGCCTAAAACAAAATATCTGCCCCCCCTAAAAACCAGCCCACCTTATCACCACACCACCACCACCTAACCACTAAACCACCCTTTCAAAACCAGCCCAAACCGACCCTTGGAAATCCTATAACCCCCCCCTCCTAGTGGGCGGGTTTTTCAACTTTTCCCAGCCATCTTGGGCCAGCCGAGCCCTCTCTCACCTTGCTCTCTTCCCTCACCTGCTCCACTCCACATCGCCACCACCTTCCGGCCTGTTCCACCACCACTTCCCAGCCTGCTTCACTCCACGTCGCCACCACTTCCTGACCTGCATCATTCCACTCCACCACCAACTGCCCGGCCAGCTCCATCCACCTTCCACCCAGCTGCCCTCCTTGGACACCAACCTCCCTCTCCTATCCGGTTAGTACCCTATCCTAACTCCACCCTATCTTCACTCCCCCTCCACTCTCAGCCACCACACCACCTAGCTACCCGCCACCCTTTAACCATACCCCAGCCGACCACCACCTAACCTTCCACCAATCGACCAATCTCTGCCCGACTGCATCTAACTATCCCAGCTACCTTACCTCTTTCCCCAAGACCTGCCCTTCCTCCCCTTTAACCATCTCTTAACCAACACCCTAGCTAGCTCCCCTTTGCCATTCCTAAACACCCTAGCTACCCCAGTCGGCCACCACTCAACCTACCACCAGTCGGCCAACCATAGCCGACTACACCCAACCACCCGCGGCCTTACAACCTCTTCCTTAGACATCCCCCCTAGTCCCCCCTTAGCTCCACCTTCCTTAGTACCAGCCCTACAACTTAGTGACACTCCCTAACTACTTCAACACCAAGACACCACGGCAGCACCCCCCAGCAGCTGGCAAGCCCCAAGGCACCACACCCGTGCTCCCTTGTCACCCGGGCAGCCACACCCTTGCCGTGCCATTCCGAGGAGCTCCCTCTTGCAGCCCAAGGCGACGCCCAAGCCCAAGCTCAAGCAAGTCACCTCCGGACCAGCTATACGTAAGTGCCTAACTCGGTCCTCATTTGTAGACTTGCTTAAGTTAAATTAAATTTGATGTGGGGTTGTAATAACAGAGCATTGTCTCCCCCCGCTTGTAATAACGTGGCTTGGCACACCCACACACACGTGCACTTGAGCCTACCTCGCTCTTAGTTGTGCACGATTTTGAACACACACGGGCCTAATCAGCCCTTAAGATATAAATTTATTTATATATTTTAAGTTGTGTGGGGTTTTGCTTAAGTTGTGTGTGTTGTCTTTCAATTCTCGCACTCACACACATTGAGCTTTCGCTCTTATTTGCAAGACCCATGTAATGGCCGTGATACATTTCCCTTAGGTTTAATTTCATGTCGTGTGTGTTGCCTTTCAATTCTCGCACTCACACACATTGAGCTTTCGCTCTTACTCCCAAGACCTTAGTTAAGGCCATATTGCAATTTATATTTGGGTTTAATTTCATGTCGTGTGCATAGTACTTCAATTCTCGCACTCACACACATTGAGCTTTCGCACTTACTCCCAAGACCTTAGTTAAGGCCATATTGCAATTTATATTTGGGTTTCATTTAAGTCGTGTGAGTTGTCTTTCAATATACACACAACACCCACGCAACACATTG
Organism: Brasenia schreberi; assembly: GCA_036023115.1. Classification (NCBI taxonomy): domain Eukaryota; kingdom Viridiplantae; phylum Streptophyta; class Magnoliopsida; order Nymphaeales; family Cabombaceae; genus Brasenia; species Brasenia schreberi. Next base: position 16,588,282 of record JAYKKT010000088.1, read on the forward strand.
GCGACCTTCGGGCCCATATATATTATAAGTATTTCCCTTTTAGCTATGTCTTTTAGATTTGGATTTTAAGGTTCAGTAGTGTGCGTAGTCTTTACATATATACACGGCACACACTTGCACTATTGAGCCTTTCTGCTCTTAAGATATAGCCATATTTCCCTTTTGCAATTTCCCTTCGGTAATTTACATTACAAGTCGTTTCCCTTCGGCATTGTCTTTCAATTTTGGGTTTTCCCTTTGGAGTTGCGTGAGTTTGCATTGCATATACGCCATACCACGAGTTAGGACGCATATTGCATCAAAGCAAAACCCCATACTCCCGCTCAAAGTCGCCCCACTTAGGTTACGTGTTCATAACACACACCTAGTAGGCCCAAAAAGGGATAAAAAGAAAGACATAGGCACGTGCAAATCCACATGAAATAAAATCTGAAAATCATACAAAAACAACCCGAATCAAACACCTCAAACACGTTTTCGTAGGTTCTTATATCCCAAAACTCGATTTTAAAAGCGTACAGACTGACCCTTGCGCATCGGTGCAAGAAGGTCTGCGACGAAAAGAGCTTGCTTGCTCACAATCGCCACGTTAGGAGTCAGATTTAATTTTCTCTTCGCTAGCTTAAGTAAGCTAGTTGGCACGCCCTTTTGCTTAATTAGGACTTAGACACACGAAAAGGTTCACTTCAGGCCTAAGAACCAGGAGCGAAAACTTTCTGCGTCTACAGAGGAGTAAGGTAAAAACCGAATTTAAATACTTACAAGCTTTTTCCTCTCACTCGTGCTTGGGCTTGTGTCCACCTTGGCAGCCAAGAGATAGGTCTCCCTAGGTGGGGTTTTGACGTAGGATTTAGCTTGGGGGAGGCTTATGTGTTTGGAGTTTTGGAAGGGCCTAGGTTCGGCCAAGTGATAGGGTTGGCTAAGGTAGGGCACGACTGGAGTGGGGTTGGTCCTAGTCGGCCTAAAGGGGAAGGTCACGACAAGATAGGGGTCTTGATGAGGCAGATCACAGGCGGCCGGGTGTTGGGGGGGCGCTAGGGTTGCCATAGGGCACGTAGGGCACAGTGGGGCGCAGCAAGGCAGTGCTAGGGTACAGGATGGCGCTAGGTGGTGGTGTGTGGTGCAGGCAGGTTGGTGAGATGGGAGCCGAGTGCTGGTGATGGCAGGGTCGGTGCAGGGGGTATGGCGGGGGAAGGTGAGGGAGGTGCAACAACTCGGCCCTAGGCGCTGGGTGTGACAGGGCGCGCGGGGTTCAACAGGGTGCGCAGGGCACGCAGGGCGCAACGAGTTTCCGGGTAGTGTCTAGGGGTTTGTTACGAAGTTCAAACTGAGTGCAGTTGCACTCGTTTGGGTTTAGTTCGAGGTAGGTTAAGGGGAGTTTGAGTAGGTTTAGGTGAAAGGGGCTAGGTTTAGGCTAGTTTAGGGTTAGGTTTAGCGAAGTGGGTTAGGTGGTTTAGGCTAGGTTAGGGTGGGGTTAGGAGGCCTACCTCTTGGAGCTGGTCCACCGTGCTTCACCCATGCATCCACACCTTGTTGCAACCACTCCTTCACGTTGGTGCAGCCCTTGGCTAGGTCTAGGTTCATACAAGCTTGAACCCACACCTTTGATCAAGCCCACATGGCTATAGCCCACCACTCACTCTCTCTCTTCCCAAGCCTCACTTCAACTTCACGTGCACCTCCATTTGGGACCCCCTCACCTCTATTTATAGGCAAATGAAGTAGGTATTGGATTTGGATCTTAGAATCCAGATCTGATCCGAACACTATTTGGGTCTGGATCTCGGATATCGAATATTTTGAGATCTAGATCTGACTCAAATATTATTTGGGTTTGGATCTCGGATATTTAGGATCCAGATCCAATCCAAACACTATTTAGATCTAGATCTAGATATTTGGGTCCAGATCCAATCCAAATTTCTGTCTCTTCAGTCCTTCTTGGCGTTTCGAGACAGACATTTTGTGCGGGCTCTAGCTTCATCAGCGCTCCGTCTTGTGTTGGGTTTTCCCCAACTTTGTCATCTGAACTCCTTCTCACCTTTCTGGACTTCGTTTTGTATGGTTTTTTATATTTACGACTTGGATTTCTGCTGATTTAGTGGATGCTCTTGGCTTGATGTTTGATGCTCTTGGCTTGAAGTCTGCTCCTAGACTAGGCTCTCCTTTTGCCTTTTGATCCTGCTTTCTATCAGGTTGGGTTGACTTCCGGGCTTTGAACCTGCTTTTGAGGCTATTTTTGGTCAGGCTTCACCTGTTGGCTTTTGGCTTTTTGCAAAAATGGGACTTGGCCCGAATTCAAGAAATTTATATTTCGTATGGGATTTGAAACAAAAGTTTAGAGCTTTTCCAACTCTTGGGTTTTCAAAAACTCCAGAATCTGGTTTTGAAAAGGATTTTCGAACCAGGTGTTTGTTTTTGAAATTCGTTTGATTTTGGGGTGTTTATAATCCTTAGCCAAGAGGTTGAGGCAGCCGACTCTTGCTCGTCGCATGGTGAACCTGCCAAAGCCAAGAAAGAACTACCAAGACTAGAAAACCCAAGGAAACCTCCGCAATGGAGGGGGACCAATACCACGATTCCTTCACACTAAAGGATCGCAAAACCCTTCAACAACTGTTGAAGGGACAAAATAAGGAAAAGAAATCGTACGCCCTGTCTGACTTCCTTCCTTCAGATTATGAAATAGACAGCGACGATAACATACCAAATTTTCATCAGTATGATGGCACGGGGGATCCTAGATCCCACTTGCAACTCTTTTCGAGTGGAGCCTTCCTTGCTCTATCAAGTCCTTGATTTTGTGTAGGAGGGCAAAACATTGGCTTGTATCATAGCCCTTGAGCCTATGATACTTGCAAAAATCATTCAAAAACTTTCTCTTGGGGGTTGCTCCTTCAGGAATAGCTGGGAGAATGATCAAACATTGGGTTAAGAGAATGTCTAAGACTTCCGTTAGTGGTTGTCCTAGTTGGGTAAACTCCCTCTTTTCAAACTTTTTTTAATTTTTCTTAGCATGTTTTTGCTTAGAGATTCGTGAGGGTCCGGCTGAGCTTGGCTCTACTCAGACATTTGCAACTTTTTGGGGTTTTGCCCCACTATTTGCTTTTCGAAATAGGGTTTTTGAAAGCTCCTCCCCTTCCACAAATTCTCGTACACTCCTTTTTTCATGGAGTGAGAGGAGAGCTTTTAAATCATTTTTAAAATTTTCAAGGATGAGCATTACAGCACATCCTTCAAATATGGGCTCCCTTACTTGCCCCAACAATGACCTCTATCTAACGATGAATGTGTGTGCTTCCTCGTTAGGAGCTTGTTTTGTATTTCTCAAGGTATTTAAAGTGGGTGTTACTTCAACATTGTGGGAAAATCTTTGCATAAATTAACTCGCCAAGTCCTCGAAGTTGGTGAATTGGCTTAAGTCGTATGAAGCCAACCACTTAGATGCATTTCTCTTGAGAGAGGGGAACCAATAAATCCACTTTGAAGAGTCCTTCTTCTTTTTGTATGTCCTTCGAGAAAAGAGTTGAAGGTGAGATCTAGGATCTTCACTTCCATCATACCGGTAGAAATTCAGTATGTCATCGTCACTATCGGTTTGATAATTGGATGGTAGAAAATCCGATAGTGCGTATACTCTTTTCTCTTTGGTTTGGCCTCTTAACAATTATTGCAAGGCCTTTCTATCTTTAATCGTGAAGGACTCTGGCTCTTGTTTCTCCTCTAATCTAGAGGCCACTTTGGCTTTTCTCGTATGCGAGGGTTTCTTGTGAGCCCTTACTTGTTTCCCATGGGAAGAGAACAATTCGACCACTTCGGCCTCTTGGCTTAAAGCGGCGACTTTCTCTCCTATGAACTTTAGCTCCCTTCTTAGGTAAACAAGCGAGTCTTCCCAGTTTTTATAATAAGTTTTTGAAAACCTTTTGGAAATACGACTTGATGAGCATGAAGGTTGGCTCGACACCTCATAACAGCCCTCTAAACTCGACATGCTTTGATTGAAATTTGTAAACCTGTGCACAAGAGAGGTATTAACACCAAAAGTTTTGAAGATTTTGGAGCTTGAAAAGTCACCTAAGTTTGAAATCCTCAAAGTCTAGAGTCCCACCGGGCATGCCAATTATGTAGATGTGAAAATTTCACTTCAAGCCTATGTAGATACTTGAAATAAACTCTTCAAACCTACTTCGTTTGCGTGAGCGTGCCATCTAGTTTTCAAAAACTAGCAAAAGTTTAAAATCTGACTTTGGGCGATTGTGGCTAAGCGAGATCTTTTCGCTTTAGGCCTTCTTCAACCAATGCTCAAGGGTCAGCCTAAGCGCTTTGAAGATTTCATAAGTGTAAGTGAAATTCCAAATTCATGTTGAAATGTGGTGGTGATAGAAGCAAACTCGTGCACTTTGGTCAAAAGTTGAAAATCTACAAGTTCTGAAAAACAGAAACTGGTTCTATTTTCAGAACTTATTTCTGAAATTTGTTTGGTAACTTAGAGATCTCTAAAATTCCTAAAACATTTACAGAACATCGATTGAAATGTGAAGATCCTATAATTATTTTTGTTTTGAATTTTGGGACTATAGATTTACAGAATTAAATCAGGAATTGAACCCTACTCAGCTATTTCAAGATATTTTGTTATAGAAACACATAGCTCAAAGAAACCTCTGTATCTCTGTGTATAGAACTCTAAATTCTATGATTTTAGTCTTGGCATAAATCTATGAATGTCAGCTTTTCGATGAGACTAATTTTATCAAATTTGGGTTAATAAAGATAGAGATATGGGACTTTTACCTAACCCCTGTTGTAGGAAAACTAACTGTACAAAAACCAAATCTTAATTTGCCCGATTTTCTTAGTTTTATTCATATAGCTACACTATCCTAAAATTCTTGAAAATTTTATTTCCAACGTGTCTCTTTGTGTAGATGTGGTACCTAAAATTTTAGATCATTTGGATCATCTGTTTTGAAATGAGAATTGCAGCAATCAATGTATGCTAGATGCTGAAAAAACATAATTTTATTTTTTAGAACATACATGATGCAAACTCACTCGAATTTAAATTGCACCAGCACAACAACACAAAATAAATTATTGAAGGGAAATAAATGGAAATATATAGATTAGCTTAAGCATAGAGGGGATTAGGAGTTATAAGATTTTTATAACATATAGAGAGGCAAAATCAAGAAAACAAACAATTAGAGTGCGTAAGTAAAGAACGAAAATTGCAGCACATCTACTTCTTATTACATCATGGGGGAGACAAGGCTTCATTAATGTAGACATGGAAAATCCTCACTTCTGGTTCTTAGGCTTGAAGTGAATCTTTTCGTGTGTCTAAGTCATATTTTAGCAAAAGGGCGTGCCAGCTAGCTTGCTTAAGCTAGCGAAGAAAAGTTTTGAAATCTGACTTCTATTGGGGCGACTGTGAGCAAGTGAGCTCTTTTCGTCGCAGACCTTCTTGCATCGATGCGCAAGGGTTAGTTTGTATGCTTGGCAAAGTCTTTTTAGAATGTAAACCTCTTTGAAAAATACCCTAAGTGTTTGGGGCTTTGTATGTGCGATTTCAGATTTTATTACACATGGGATTTGCACGTGCCTATGTCTTTCTTTTTATCTTTTTTTCGGGCCAACTAGGTGTGTGCGCAAGTGACCTAAGTTGGGCGATTTTTGAGCGGGAGTGTGGGGCTTTCTTTGATGCAATATGCATCCTAACTCGTGGTATGGCGTATATTCAATGCAAACTCACGCAACTCCAAAGGGAAAACCCGAATTGAAAGACAATGCGGAAGGAAAATGACTTAATGTAAATTGCAAAAGGGAAATATGGCTATATCTTAAGAGCGAAAAGGCTCAATTGTGCAAGTGTGTGTCGTGTATATATGTAAAGACTACGCACACTGCTGAACCTTTAAAACCCAAATCTTAAAGACATAGCCGAAAGGAAATACTTATAATATATATGGGCCCGAAGGTCGCCAACGTGTGCGTGGGTGTTGTGTGTATATTGAAAGACAACTCACACGACTTGTAATGAAACCCAAATATAATTGCAATAGGCCTTGACTAAGGTCTTGGGAGTAAGAGCGAAAACTCAATGTGTGTGAGTGTAGAATTGAAATACTACGCACACGACATGAATTTAAACACCCCAAAATGAAATTGCAATAGGCCTTTACTAAGGTCTTGGGAGTAAGAGCGAAAGCTCAATGTGTGTGAGTGTGGAAGTTAAAAGACCACGCACACAACTTGAATTAAAACGCCCAAGGGAAATTGCAATACGGCCCTTACTAGGGTCTTGGGAATAAGAGCGAAAGCTCAATGTGTGTGAGTGTGAAAATTGAAAGACAACACACACAACTTATTGAAAACCCACGCAACTTAAATCATATAGGTATAACTATATTTTAAGGGCTGATTAGGCCCATGTGTGTGCTATAATCATGTGCAGCTAAGAGCGAAATAGGCTCAAGTGCACGTGTGTGTGGGTGTGCCAAACCACATTATTACAAGCGGGGGGAGACAACGCTCCATTATTACAACCCCGTATCAAATTTAATTAAGCATAAGCAAGTTTATAACAAGGACTAAGTTAGGCACTTACGTATAACTGGTCCGGGTGTGACTTGCTTGGCTTTGGCCTAGTGAGTCACCTTGGACGGCCGAAGGGGAGCTCCTTTGGTGTGTATGGGCGCCAAGTAAGGTGAGAGCCGGATGATGGAAGTTTGGTGCTGGCCGAATGGGAGAAGTTGCAGGTATTGGCCGAGTGGAAGGGCTGGTGTTTTGGCTGAGGTTGAAGTGTTTAGGGGAGGTAAGGGTGAGGTGTCTAGGGAAGATGGTGTTGAGCTAAGGGACGACACTAAAGATTGGGATGGGTCTTAGGGAAAGGTAAGGCTGCTAGCTAAGGGAAGAGGAGTAGGTGGTGTAAGTGCTGGTCCTGGCCGAATGGTGGAAGGTGGCAGGTGCTGGCCGGGTGGATGGGATGTTAGCTAGGCTAAGGGAAGTGGTGGGTGTAACATAGTGCATGGCTAGGAATGGAGGGGAGGGGAGAAGAGATGATGTTGAGGTGGGGTACTAACTGAGAAGGAGGTCCTGGCCGAATGGTGGAAGGTGGCGGGTGCAGATCCTGACCGAAGGGAAGAAGGTGGCTGCTGAAGTGGAGTGGATTGGTGATGGCCGGGTTCCAAGGATGAAGTGGCTGAAGTGGAGTGGAGTGGTGCTGTTGGCCGGGTTCTGAGAGGGGAGAAGGTAGGACTGTAAACACCCCAAAATCCCACGATTTTCCCAAAACACCTGGTTTTGCAAAAGCAGCCCCAAAGGGCTATTTTGAGTCTGGAAACCCAGGAGCCTTCCAGGCAACCCTGTACATTTGTTTAAACTATACATGTTTTAAAATATGTATTATATAGTTTTAAAACCTTTAAAAAAGGTGTTTTGAAACCCCACAAAGCAACTTGGCCTGATGAAAGTAGGACCAGAGGAATGAAAGAGAGTCCAAAACTGGAGCATATGTCAAGCCCGGCACATCAACTCTCGTATCAGATTCATCCCCAGAATCTCGGACATCCAAGTCCCTGTTATCAACAAACTGTTTGAAATGATCTCCGAAAGGTGAAAAGAGGAGCGGACGACAATGTTGGCGAAGACCCAACGCAAGACGGAGTACTGATGCTGTCAGGCCTGCATAAACCGTCCATTTCGAACATACTAGGAAGGAGTCAGAAAATCAGATTTGGATCGGATTTGGACCATATATATCCAGATCCAAATCCAAACATGTATAAGGATTTGGATTTGGATTTGGATCCAAAGATCAAATCCAATATCCACATCCATGGCCCACATCACCTTCTCATAAATGGAGGTGGGGCCCACAAGAAATTCACGTGAAAAGCTTGGATATGAGAGAGAATGAGGTATAAAATATGAGTGAAAATATGGTGGGCTTGACTTTTGTGTCAAGTTTTGGGTTAATCATGTGGGTTAGCCTAATGAGTGTGCGTTTAAGCTTGTGTGCACCTACACCTAACCTAGGGCTGCACCAACTTGCTGCAACTAGGTTCATGGGTTGAAGGCAAAGGGATGCTTCTACACCTAACCCTAAGCTAACCCACCTTACCTAGCCATTTCTCCCTAAACCCGACCTAATCCTAGCCTAATCACCTAACTCACTTCTCTAATCCTTCCCTAATCCTAGCCTAATCCCCCTAACCTCACCCTAATCCTAGACTAAACACCTAACCCACCCCACTAAACCTAACCCTAAGCCCAACCCACCTAACCAAGCCCTAAAACCATAAAACCAGCCCACCTAAATGCCTAGCACATCATATCCCCAAACCACCAAAGACAAATATCTGGCCCACCTAAATATCTAGCACACCATACCCCGAAACCACCACCACCTAACCAGCCCAACCGACTCCCCAATACCAGCCTAGCCACCGACCCCATTAAGCCTATAAATACCCCTCCCATGCATGCTGGTGAAAGGTCCTTGGCTTTCAAAAATCTAGGATTTCTTCCCCCCTCTTGGAACTCACCCCGTGACTCACTTGGGACTCGGCCAGCACCACTCCACGCCACCTTCCACCTGTTGCATCCGGCCAACACCATTCCATGCCACCAACACTTCCATTAGACCAGCACCACTCCATCACCCGCCACCTCCACCCTTCGGCCAGCCCTTCCATCCCAGTTAGTATCCCATCTCAACATCATCTCTTCTCCACTCCCCTCCATTCCTAGCCACACACCCGCCACTTTCCCCTAGCCTAGCTAACATCCCATCCAACCGACCACCACCTACCACCTTCCACCACTCGGCCAGGACCACCACTCACACCACCTGCCCCTCCTCTCTCAGCCAGCGGCGCCTTACACCCACCTTACCTCTCCCTAAGACCTACCCCAAGCCTTAGTGACACACCCTAGTTCCACCTACCTCCCCTAATCACTTCAAGCCCAGCCAAGACAGCACTCCATCAATCCGGCCAGGACCTGCACCTTCACCATTCGGCCAACACATCCACTTGCCGCGCCCATCCAAGGAGCTCCCTCTTGCAGCCCAAGGCGACTCACTAGGCCCAAGTGCAAGCAAGTCACACCCGGACCAGCTATACGTAAGTGCCTAACTTGGTCCTTGTTATAGACTTGCTTATGCTTAATTAAATTTGATACGGGGTTGTAATAATGGAGCATTGTCTCCTCCCGCTTGTAATAATGTGGTTTGGCACACCCACACACACGTGCACTTGAGCCTATTCTGCTCTTAGCTGTACACGATTTTGACACACACATGGGCCTAATCAGCCCTTAAGATATAGCTATACTTATGTATATTTAAGTTGCGAGGGTTTTATTAAGTTGTGTGTATTTCTTTCAATTTTCACACTCACACACATTGAGCTTTCGCTCTTATTTCCAAGACCCTAGTAAGGGCCTATTGCAATTTCGTTTTGGGGTGTTTTACTTCATGTCGTGTGCGTAGTATTTCAATTCTACACTCACACACATTGAGCTTTCACTCTTGCTCCCAAGACCTTAGTCAAGGCCATATTGCAATTATATTTGGGTTTAAATTCATGTCGTGTGCGTAGTATTTCAATTCTAGACTCACACACATTGAGCTTTCGCTCTTACTCCCAAGACCTTAGTCAAGGCCATATTGCAATTATATTTGGGTTTCATTTACAAGTCGTGTGAGTTGTCTTTCAATATACATACAACACCCACACACACGTTGGCGACCTTCAGGCCCATATATATTATAAGTATTTCCCTTCGGCTATGCCTTTAAGATTTGGGTTTTAAGGTTCAGCAGTGTGCGTAGACTTTACATATATACACGACACACACTTGCACAATTGAGCCTTTCCGCTCTTAAGATATAGTCATATTTCCCTTTTGCAAATTTATATTAAGTCATTTCCCTTCCATATTGTCTTTCAATTTGGGTTTTCCCTTTGGAGTTGTGTGAGTTTGCATTGCATATACACCATACCACGAGTTAGGAAGCATATTGCATCAAAGCAAGCCCCATACTCCCACTCGAAATCGTCCAACTTAGGTCACTTGTGCACACACACACCTAGTTGGCCCAAAAAGATAAAAAAGAAAGACATAGGCACGTGCAAATCCCACGTGTAATAAAATCTGAAATCATACATCCAAAGCCCAAACACTTAGGTTATTTTTTAAAGAGGTTTACATCTTAAAAGACTTTGCCAAGCGTATAGACTGACCCTTGCGCATCAGTGCAAGAAGGTCTGCGACGAAAAGAGCTCACTTGCTCATAATGGCCTCGATAGAAGTCAGATTTCAAAACGTTTCTTCGCTAGCTTAAGCAAGCTAGCTGGCATGCCCTTTTGCTAAAATATGACTTAGACACACTAAAAGATTCGCTTCAGGCCTAAGAACCAGAGGTGAGGATTTTCAGTGTCTACAAGGACCAAGGGGTCCCAGATTTTTGAGAGCCAAGAGAGGGAACCCGCATGAATGGGAGGGGTTTTTATAGGCTAGATGGGGTCGGTGGCTGGGATAGGGGAGGTTGGTTGGTGGGCTGGTTTGGTGGTGGTGGTTTGGGAGTATGGTGTGCTAGATATTTAGGTGGGCCAGATATTTGTTTTGGGTGGTTTGGGGATATGGTGTGCTAGGTATTTAGGTGGGCTGGTTTAGTGGTTTAGGGCTTAGTTAGGTGGATTAGGTTTAGGGTGAGGTTTAAAGAGGTGGGTTAGGTGTTTAAGCTAGGATTAGGGTGAGGTTAGGGGGATTAGGCTAGCATTAGGGAAGGATTAAGGAAGTGGGTTAGGTGATTAGGCTAGGATTAGGGAGGATTAAGGAAGTGGGTTAGGTGATTAGGCTAGGATTAGGGGAGGATTAAGGAAGTGGGTTAGGTGATTAGGCTAGGATTAGGGAAGGATTAAGGAAGTGGGTTAGGTGATTAGGATAGGATTAGGGTGAGGGTTAGGTTCTAGGAAAAATTGCTAGGTGGGGTGAGCTAACTTAGGGCTAGGTTTAGAAACCATCCCTTTGCACCGGTCCATTGCTTTTTGCAGCCATGTCTAAGTTGGTGTAGCCCTAGGTTAGGTGTAGGTGCATACAAGCTTAATCCCACACTCTTAGGCTAAACCCACATGATTAACCCACTTTTGGCCAAAGGCCAAGCCTATCAACTCATGCTTTCTGGTCCCCTTTCTCTCTCATACCCAAGCTTTTCACGTGAATTTCTTGTGGGCCCCACCTCCATTTATGAGAAGGTGATGTGGGCCATGGATGTGGGTATTGGATTGGATCTTTGGATCCAAATCCAAATCCAGATCTATATGCATGTTTGGATTTGGATCTGGATATATATGGTCCAGATCTGATCCAAATCTGATTTTTTGACTCCTTCATGGTATTTTAAAACGGACGATTTGTGTGGGGCATGACAGCATCAGTACTCTGTCTTGCGTTGGGTCTTTGCCAACATTGTCGTCCGCTCCTCTTCTCACCTCCCGGAGATCATTTCAAACAATTTGTTGATAATAGGGGCTTCGATGTCCGAGATTTCGGGGATGATTCTGATACGAGAGTTGATGTGCCAGACTCTCTTTCGCTTCTCTGGTCCTGCTTTCATCAGACCAAGTTGCTTTGCGGGGTTTCAAAATACCTTTTTAAAGGTTTTAAAACTGTATAACACATATTTTAAAACATATATAGTTTTAACATATGTAGAGCGTTGCCTGGAAGGCTCCTGGGTTTCCAAACTCAAAATAGCCCTTTGGGGCTGCTTTTGCAAAACGAGGTGTTTTGGGAAAATCGTGGGATTTTGGGGTGTTTACAAATGCCCCTCTTTGGCATTATCCAAATTGATTTGGATAATGGCAAAGACGACAACACCCCTTTCGATGTCTCCCTAGATCTATCCACGAAAATATGGGATCGTCCAAATTTTTAGCAAAATCTCACTTTTAAACCCTGGTAGGAGGAGATATCACGCCAAAGGGATCTTGTAAATGGTTTCTGGTCCTAAACGGGATCATGTTATGCAGGTGTCCATGCATGGGTATGCAAATGCATGACATGGATGGGACGCCAAGAATGGCGACCTCCCAAAGACCAGATAGCATGGTCAAACTTTCGAGACTTACGAAGGCCTGCTGCTCCGAGTGAGCAGACCCTATGTTGCTCGATGTTCAATTTTTCAAAATCTATTTACAAAAGGGAACACTGCTTTGAGCTTCTATCCTAAGGATCTCTAGCTCTTCGTGTTTGCCTTTGCTTGAGTCTTGACACTCGCTAAGCTAGCGGAGGTTTTATAAGAAAACAAGCTACATTTTAAAATTCCTACGTCTTACTCGAAACATCGAATTCTCAAACAAAATGAAATTCAAGTAAGTAAATCCTATTTTTACTTTAGGATTCCTTGAAATGAACCATGTTTTACTTGAGATAAGCCAGGGATGGGGAAGAGATACCACGGTCCCTTCTGAAGCGTCCCGTGGTTTAAGGCATAGAAGGCGGAAAACTACTCTTTTTTGAGCTTTTTAGCCTTTTTTCCTTTTTTTTTCATAGAGGGTCTCCCTTTGGGAGTATTTTTTCTTTAATCCCTCTTTTTCATAAGAGAATCGATTTTTTTCTTTTAAATTCTGGTTTCTTTCTTTGAGAAGGGGATTTTTGAGGGGGAATTCCCTTTGTTTTGGCCATGTTTTCCTTTTGAAAGGAGAAGAGAAGAGGGGAGGACTTATTCCAAGGTCACACCCGATCCATTCCAGATCAGCCTATTTAGAAATAGCACGTACTACTTACAAGTATCTTGCTATATTGAACTAGGTCTTTCTTTGTAAGAAGAAGGATTTTGAAATGTAACCTCGGGTTTGAAAAACTCCACTCTTTCACAAGTGCGAATTCTCTTGCTCAGGTTTGCACGATTTGTCTTTAAACCTTACTTTCGAAGTTTCAAAGTAGCTATCCCTAAGGGTTTTCGAAAAATGGGAATTTAACTCAAATCCTACACATAATACTTCTTTAAGCATTGAATATTGATAGGATCTGCTAAATTCCTACCTTCTACATCGATCAACCAATATGAGTTGTTCGTGGTGGTTGCACGTACAACATAGGGTCCATCCCACTTGGGGCACCACTTTCCAAGTGGATGTGGGCCACGATAGTAGATGATTTTCAAAACCAGATCTCCCACTTCAAAGTGGTGAGGTCTCATGTGTTTGTCATAATGTCGGGCTATCCTTTGCCGGTATGCATGAGCATGATCCATAGCGAGGAGTCGCCTCTCATCTAACAAATCTAGTTCGGCCATCCTGGCATGTTGAAGCATCTCTAGGGGGAGGTCGAGTGCTATGGATGTATGGAATGAATGCAATTGTGTATGAATGGGAAGAATGACATTTGTGCCATAGACCAATTTGAATGGTGTGGCTTTCGTGGGAGTCCGGATGGAAGTCCTATAAGCCCATAAGGCTTCATCCAGCTTCTCGTGCCACGTCCTACCCTTCTCTAAAGTCTTCTCAATAATGCTAATGAGAGTCTTGTTCGTGGCTTCGGCTTGGCCGTTGCCTTGAGGGTAGTAGGGCGAGGAGAAGTGATGAGTTATGCCATAAGTGTTGCACAACTTAACCATCCGCTCGTTTTTGAATGGGGTGCCATTATCGGACACAAGGTCTCGTGGAACCCCAAATCGAGCCAAGATATTCCTCCTAATGAAAGCCACCACATGTTGCCCCTGTACGTTGGTCAGGGAGATGGCTTCCACCCACTTGGAGAAATACTCAGTGGCTGCTAAGATGAATCTATGCCCATTCGATGCCTTTGGAAAGATCGGGCCTACGATGTCAAACGCCCACATGGTAAATGGCCAGGGGCTGACCACGGAATGCAATGAAGATGAGGGGATATGAATGGCGTGCCCATGCACTTGACATGGATGACACTTCCTAACATGATCGTGACAATCCTTTTTCAGGGTGGACCAAAAATAGCCCGCTCTAAGTATTTTCATTGTCATCATGTTGGCATTAACATGACCTCCACATTCTCCATCGTGAAACTCATGCATAACAGTCCTAGCCTCCTCTAGATCGACACATCTTAGTAGGATGCCGGTAAAACTTTTCTTATACAAAACCCCACCCAGAATGGTGTATCGGGTAGAAATTTTTGGATGAATGCCTTATCTTTGGATGTGGCATCCTTAGCGAATCCCCCGTTGTCTAGAAAACATTTGATGTCATAAAACCAAGGTTTTTCAATAGAATTTGGATTATTTTGGCAAATATCCAAATCGTGTGTGGATGGGGTGGGCGCATGCCATATCTCTAAGGATCGAGTTCCCAAAGTGGGATCGACCTTTAGGGTTGAACCCAAGGAGGAGAGGGCGTCGGCAATGCCATTATCCTCTCTTCGTACGTGTCTGAGTCTACACAATTGGAATGACTCAACCAATCGAGTGGCCAACTCGTGATATGGAAGAAGTTTTTCATTTCGCACTTGCTAAATTTTCAAAACTTGGTTTATAACAAGGAGCGAATCTCCAAAGACCTCGATGCATGGTGCCCCTAGAGTTTTCGAAATCCTTAAGCCTTGTATGAGTGCTTCATACTTAGCTATGTTGTTGGAACATTCAAAATCTAGGCGAATTGCTATGGGAATCTCACCCTTTTCAGGGGATATGAGGACGACCCCAGCACCAGCCCCTCATTGGTTTCGTGCCCCCATCGAAGTGCATCTTCCACACTTGGTTTTTGAAAGAGTTTGCCAAAATGTGGTTTTCAAAATGGTTTTGCAATATGCCTTCATCAGGCATTTCACTAAGTGTGGGATATGCGTCCTCCAGGGGGAACTCAGCAACGTAGTCAGCTAGGGCCTGCCCCTTAATGGAGATCTGGTGATGGTATTTTAGGTCATACTCCATTAGCAGGAGTTGCCATTTCCCCAATCTAACAGTGAGAATGGGTTTTTCGAACAAGTGCTTGATTGGATCAAGCTTGGACACTATCCAGATCTCATGATCAAGGAAATAGTGTCTAAATTTCTGGCAGGCCCAGACTAGGGCCAAGCACGTCTTCTCCATGGCTTGATAATTCTTTTCGTAAGCCAAGAGAGTTTTCGAAATATAATAGATGGCATACTCCTTATGGGTGTCATCCTCGTATTGAGCTAATAGAGCTCCCAAGGCATTTGCATGTACGGAAATGTAAAGAAAAAGAGGTTTTCCTTGCTTTGGAGGATTCAAAACAGGGGGATTAACTAGGTATGCCTTTAGTCTTTCGAAGGACTTTTGGCAGTTGTCATCCCATGAAAATTTCGTTCCCTTCCTCAACAACTTGTTGAAAGGTTTGCATCTAGTCGCCAGGTTTGATATAAACAGGCGAATGGATTGTAATCGACCCTAGAGGCTACAAATTTGTGTGAGATTAGAGGGTAGAGCCATGTCTATGATGGCTCGACACTTAGAGGGGTCGACTTCTATACCCCATTGGCTCACCATAAATCCTAGAAGCTTTCCGGACTCTACTCCGAATACACATTTTGAAGGGTTTAGCTCTACTTTGTAAAGTCTAAGCCTTTCGAAAATCTTTTGTGAACATTCGATGTGAGTGCATCGAGTTTTGGATTTTGCCAAGAGATCATCTACATACACTTCTACGAGCTCATGAATCTGATCATGGAAGATTGTGGTCATGGCTCTTTGGTATGTTGCGCCGGCATTTTTCAAAGCAAAGGGTATGACTGTATAGCAGTACGTGCCCCACGGGGTTGTGAATGCGGTCTTACCCTGATCTCGTGGACTTAATTTAATTTGATTATACCCTGAATAGCCATCCATAAACGAAAAATTTCATGATTTGCAGTACTATCGACTATCAAATCTATGTTTGGTAAAGGATAATTATCCTTTGGAGTGGCTTTATTCAGGTTTTTGAAATCGATGCATATTCGAATTTTTCCATTGGTTTTTCGAACCACAACGATGTTTGATAACCAATCAGAATACGCAATGGGTTTTATAAATCCGGCTTTTAGCAGATCTTCTAAACCCTCTTTAACTTGTGTGTGTATATTCGGATGTATTTTCCTAAGCTTTTGCTTTATGGGTTTCACATCCACATCTAAGGGAAGATGATGTTCGACAATACTAGGGTCTATGCCCGGCCTGTCTTCATACGTCCATGCAAACATCTAAATAGGTTCGTAGAAATGCAATGAATGCTGATCTTTCATGCTCATGCAAACATGCGCCTACCTTAATGAGTTTGGGATTGGAATCACTCCCTAGGTTTACCTCTATGAAATCTCCTCCTACTGAATTGGAAGGTCTTTCAAAATCGAGAATTTTATGAAATTTCGGGAGCTCAGAAGCAGGATCTTCCTCAAAGGGATCCACTTCTGGGCTTCGATCATTCTCGTAGACCTGAGGGAATTTGATGCGTGGATTTTCAAAAGACCTGGTTTTACACTTGGAATTCTTATTGATTTCGAAATGTTTGGTCTGGTTATGCAGACAACGTTTCTTTCGAAATCCTTTTCTTTTTCCAAAGCCTTATCAGGAGCAGCTATGTAACAAAATCTTTTTGGTATTTTGTAAATTTTTGATTTTTTTGTGTTTTTGCAAAACAAGAACTTTGGGAACTATACAAACTACTTTATTTTTGAGTTTTTGATTTTCCAATGTTTTTGGTTTTTGCAATTTTTCCATTTTTTCGATTTTGAGTTTTTCAAATGTTTTTGTATTTTTGTAAAAGGGATCTTCCATCATACCTACAAAGGGAAAACACTACGGGTTAGACTCAGAATAAGAGGTCCAAATCGTAGGTTTCTTCTAGGGTAGGCTCCAGGGCACCCTTGACCCAGGTGGTCATAGGGGGTGGCTCTGGTGGTATTTTGGGAGTATAGCCGATCCCATATCGGCTTGGATTGACCCTAGGAAGTATGGGTTCTAGGAGACCCTGATTTTGTGCCCCTAGACTCTTATAAGGCAAATAGCCCATGTTCAACAGCATGTTCCACGAATTTTTGTTTTTCGAGAAATTTGAATACAAATCGTGGTCCTAGAACTTGCTGTCATCTATGTCATGCACATATGGCTTCTTGTCCAGGGGTTTTGGAAATAAGGGATGTTTGGGTCTTCCTAGAAGGGTCAGAACTTTAAGGGGGTCTGCCTTGAGTGGCCCCTTCACATACACAACCTTCCTAGGGTTGTTCAATACGAGCCTTGGTGGCTCAAGCATGGTTTGCCCCAGTTTTACCTCATGGGTCTGGGAGCTTGACAAGTAAGGGGAATTTATGACCCCCTGAAGTTGAGGGTGACTCTCTCCTAGGATCACAATGACTTCGTCCCTGAAAGGGATCTTGACACACCTGTGGAAGGTGGATGGCACAATGCACAAGCTGTGTATCCAAGGCCTTCCCAACAACAGGTTATAATGGGGGTGGATGTCCAGGACATGGAACGCCCCCATGTGTGCTATCCCTCCCATTTCCATGGGGAGTTCGATAGATCCTATTGGTCTAGATGCATTCCCATCGTATCCAGTGATAATGATGGGACTTGGATGAACGGATGTCAAGGTGACTCTAATTTGATTCACCACATGAAGTGGAAGGATGTTGAGCCCTCCTCCCCCATCGACAAGGCACCTATCCAGAGAGTGGTTATTCAGAACCACCTAGATATGCAAGGCCTGGTTATGGGCTTCGTAGGGTCTATCTACATCGTCTTCCGAGAATACGATGGGCGTTTTCGCTCCTATAGAGGCCACATGTTTGGACAAAGATTCAAGGGTAATGTTCGAACTAACCCTTGCTCTTTCTAGAATTTTCTCTAACACTAGTCTATGCCTAGGTGAAGTTTGTATTAGCTCTAGGATGGACATATTGATAGAAATCTTTGAAAGATGGTTTTCGAAATCATACACCTTCAAAACAACATTTTCTTTGTTCGTTTTTTATGGAACTCTAGGAATACATGCTTTTGAGGGGCCAGGCACACTGACCACCTTTTTAGCACTTTGTAGATGTGGGGGTTGGTAGATCCTCCCGGACCTTGTCACCTCCCCCACGATCAACCTAGGTTTCGTACTAATTATGGCTCGAATCGAGAGATTTGGAGCACCTTGAACAATTAACACTAGTTTGACTAGGGACGGAACTCTTGGTGGTCCCCGAATGACTACTTGGGCGGGTTTCTTGTAAATGATAAGAGTAGACGCACAAGTAGATGAACTAGACTCACATGCATGCGCTAGATTCTTTGAAATTGAAAGAGCACATACCTCTTTTTTCTTCCCACTGGTACTTGCGTGCTTGGAGAAGGGTTCTTTGAAGATAGCTTGGGCATGCTCAGGTTCTTCAGCGACCTGGAGCCGGCCTTCTGCTATCAAGTTCTGAATTTTATTAAGAGGGAGAAGCACCGCCTTGTATCATGGCCTTTGAGCCGATGATACTTGCAGAACTTGTTTAAAAACCCTCCCTTCGAAGTGACTCCCTCGGGAATCTCAAGGAGTTCGATCATGCCTTGGGCAAGTAGGAGGTCTAGGACCTCCGTCACAGGTTGCCCCAGCGGAGTATACTCCTGTCTTTCGAAGGGCTTTTGAAAACTCCTCTCCTTTTTATTTTCAGGTTTTTCAAAAGCTTTGAAGCACTTGCCGGGCTTGGATCCACCTGGACATTGGCGATTTTATGGGGCTTTGCCCCTTTGTCCGCGATGGATGGCCCATAGTTGATGGGCTTTTCCAAGCGAGTTTTTGAAATAGGATTTTCCTTCCATAAGTGGTCGTACACCCCTTTTTTCAAGTTTGTTTCGAAAAGAGATGCTTTCTTTATTAACTTGTGGAAAGTAGAGATTTCATGAAGCGAGAGAAGGGTTTTCAGCTCATTTCTAAAATTATCGAGGATGAGCATTACGGAACATCCTTTTGATATGGGCTCTCGCACTTGACCCAAGAGAGACCTCCAACGAACGATGAATGTATGTACGTCCTCGTTCACACCTTGTTTTGTATCCCTCAAGGTGGTTAAAGTTGGCGTGACTTCTACGTTATGCGAGAATCTCTGCATAAAGCAGTTTGCTAACTCTTTAAAAGTTGTGAACTGGCTAAGATCGTAGGAAGCCAACCATTTGGCAGTTGTGCCCTTGAGGGACAAAGGGAACCAATACACCCATTTCATCGAGTCCTTCTTTTTCTTATGGGCTCGACGAGAGAAAAACTGCAAGTGAGACCTAGGGTCTCCCATGCCATCATACCGATGGAAGTTCGGTATTTCATCGTCATTGTCTGTTTCGTAATCTACAGGTAGGAAATCAGACAGGGCATAGCTCATTTTCTCTTTATTTTGCCCTCTCAGCAGCTGTTGTAGGGCTTTACGGTCCTTGTGTGTGAAGGACTCGTAGTATTGGTTACCTTCCATCACGGAAGTCTCCTTGTGTTTGCGAGGTTTTTCAAATTTCTTCTTGGCCTTTGGTTTGCCATTGGACGAACATGAATCACCCGCTTCAGCCTCTTGGCTAAGAGCGGCGATTTTGGCCTCGAAGTCCCTTCTCAAGTCTTCAATCTCTTGCTTTTTCGAAAACTTTCGAGATTGAGAACTTGATGCGCAGGAGCCACGGCTAGATACCTCTTGGGAGCCTGGACTCGACATGCTTTAATGTGCTTTTCAAAACAAATCCTAAGTATGAAAATGCAAACAAGCAAAGTTTAAAACATTTTAGAAAAAAAAATTCATGAGGTTTCTCTACATGAACTGACTCTGCACAAGGCCCAAGTCCCACCGGGCGTGCCAAACTTGTAGACACGGAAAATCCTCACTTCTGGTTCTTAGGCCTGAAGCGAATCCTTTCGTGTGTCTAAGTCGTATTTTAGCAAAAGGGCATGCCAGATAGCTTGCTTAAGCTAGCGAAGAAAAGTTTTGAAATCTGACTTGTATTGGGGCGACTGTGAGCAAGTGAGCTCTTTTCGTCGTAGACCTTCTTGCACCGATGCGCAAGGGTCAGTCTGTACGCTTGGCAAAGTCTTTTTAGAATGTAAACCTCTTTGAAAAATACCCTAAGTGTTTGGGGCTTTATATGTGCGATTTCAGATTTTATTACATGTGGGATTTGCACGTGCCTATGTCTTTCTTTTTATCTCCTTTTTGGGCCAACTAGGTGTGTGCGCAAGTGACCTAAGTTGGGTGATTTTTGAGCGGGAGTGTGGGGCTTGCTTTGATGCAATATGTGTCCTAACTCGTGGTATGGCGTATATGCAATGCAAACTCACGCAACTCCAAAGGGAAAACCCGAATTGAAAGACAATGTGGAAGGGAAATGACTTAATGTAAATTGCAAAAGGGAAATATGACTATATCTTAAGAGCGGAAAGGCTCAATTGTGCAAGTGTGTGTCATGTATATATGAAAAGACTATGCACACTGCTGAACCTTTAAAACCCAAATCTTAAAGACATAGCCGAAGGGAAATACTTATAATATATATGGGCCCGAAGGTCGCCAACGTGTGCGTGGGTTTTGTGTGTATATTGAAAGACAACTCACACGACTTGTAATGAAACCCAAATATAATTGCAATAGGCCTTGACTAAGGTCTTGGGAGTAAGAGCGAAAGCTCAATGTGTGTGAGTGTAGAATTGAAATACTACGCACACGACATGAATTTAAACAGCCCAAAACGAAATTGCAATAGGCCTTTACTATGGTCTTGGGAGTATGAGCGAAAGCTCAATGTGTGTGAGTGTGGAAGTAGAAAGATCACGCACACAACTTGAATTAAAACTCCCAAGGAAAATTGCAATACGGCCCTTACTAGGGTCTTGGGAATAAGAGCGAAAGCTCAATGTGTGTGAGTGTGAAAATTGAAAGACAACACACACAACTTAATGAAAACCCACGCAACTTAAATCATATAGGTATAACTATATTTTAAGGGCTGATTAGGCCCATGTGTGTGCTATAATCATGTGCAGCTAAGAGCGGAATAGGCTCAAGTGCACGTGTATGTGGGTGTGCCAAACCACATTATTACAAGCGGGGGGAGACAACGCTCCATTATTACAACCCCGTATCAAATTTAATTAAGCATAAGCAAGTTTATAACAAGGACCGAGTTAGGCACTTATGTATAGCTGGTCTGGGTGTGACTTACTTGGCTTTGGCCTAGTGAGTCGCCTTGGACAGCAGAAGGGGAGCTCCTTTGGTGCGTATGGGTGCCAAGTAAGGTGAGAGCCGGATGATGGAAGTTTGGTGCTGGCCGAATGGGAGAAGTTGCAGGTATTGGCCGAGTGGAAGGGCTGGTGTTTTGGTTGAGGTTGAAGTGTTTAGGGGAGGTAAGGGTGAGGTGTCTAGGGAAGATGGTGTTGAGCTAAGGGACGGCACTAAAGATTGGGATGGGTCTTAGGGAAAGGTAAGGCTACTAGCTAAGGGAAGAGGGGCAGGTGGTGCAAGTGCTGGTCCTGGCCGAATGGTGGAAGGTGGCAGGTGCTGGCTGGGTGGATGGGATGTTAGCTAGGCTAAGGGAAAGTGGCGGGTGTAACATAGTGCATGGCTAGGAATGGAGGGGAGGGGAGAAGAGATGATGTTGAGGTAGGGTACTAACTGGGAAGGAGGTCCTGGCCGAATGGTGGAAGGTGGCGGATGTAGATCCTAGCCGAAGGGAAGAAGGTGGCAGCTGAAGTGGAGTGGATTGGTGATGGTCGGATTCCAAGGATGAAGTGGCTGAAGTGGAGTGGAGTGGTGCTGCTGGCTGGGTTCCGAGAGGGGAGAAGGTAGGACCAAGGGGGCCCAGATTTTTGAGAGCCAAGAGAGGGAACCCGCATGAATGGGAGGGGTTTTTATAGGCTAGATGGGGTCGGTGGCTGGGATAGGGGAGGTCGGGTCGTGGGCTAGTTTGGTGGTGGTGGTTTGGGGGTATGGTGTGCTAGATATTTAGGTGGGGCAGATATTTGTTTTGGGTGGTTTGGGGATATGGTGTGCTAGGTATTTAGGTGGGTTGGTTTAGTGGTTTAGGGCTTAGTTAGGTGGATTAGGTTTAGGGTGAGGTTTAATGAGGTGGGTTAGGTGTTTAGGCTAGGATTAGGGTGAGGTTAGGGGGATTAGGCTAGGATTAGGGACGGATTAAGGAAGTGGGTTAGGTGATTAGGCTAGGATTAAGTGAGGATTAGAGGAGGATTAAGGAAGTGGGTTAGGTGTTTAGGCTAGGATTAGGGAAGGATTAAGGAAGTGGGTTAGGTGATTAGGCTAGGATTAGGGTGAGGGTTAGGTTCTAGGGAAAATGGCTAGGTGGGGTGAGCTAACTTAGGGCTAGGTTTAGGAACCATCCCTTTGCGCCGGTCCATTGCTTTTTGCAGCCATGTCTAAGTTGGTGTAGCCCTAGGTTAGGTGTAGGCGCATACAAGCTTAATCCCACACTCTTAGGCTAAACCCACATGATTAACCCATTTTTGGCCAAAGGCCAAGCCTATCAACTCATGCTTTCTGGTCCCCTTTCTCTCTCATACCCAAGCTTTTCACGTGAATTTCTTGTGGGCCCCACCTTCATTTATGAGAAGGTGATGTGGGCCATGGATGTGGGTATTGGATTGGATCTTTGGATCCAAATCCAAATCCAGATCCATATGCATGTTTGGATTTGGATCTGGATATATATGGTCCAGATCCGATCCAAATATGATTTTCTGACTCCTTCATGGTATTTTCAAAACGATCGGTTTGTGAGGGGCCTGACAACATCAGTACTCAATCTTGCGTTGGGTCTTCGCCAACATTGTCGTCCGCTCCTCTTCTCACCTTCTAGAGATCATTTCAAACAATTTGTTGATAATAGGGGCTTGGATGTCCAAGATTTCGGGGATGATTCTGATACGAGAGTTGATATGCCGGGCTCTCTTTCGCTTCTCTGGTCCTGCTTTCATCAGACCAAGTTGCTTTGCGGGCTTTCGAAATACCTTTTTAAAGGTTTAAAAACTGTATAACACATATTTTAAAACATATATAGTTTTAACATATGTACAGGGTTGCTTGGAAGGCTCCTGGGTTTCTAGACTCAAAATAGCCCTTTGAGGCTGCTTTTGCAAAACCAGGTGTTTTGGGAAAATCGTGGGATTTTGGGGTGTTTACAATTAATACAACCCCTTTTGAATTGAATGATAAGAAGAGAATAGAGAGGAATAAGGGATGAGAAACACTTACTTGATGGCCTCCAAGAAGCGGCTTACAAAAGAATCACTCGATCCTCACCTTCCCCTCTCTTCTCTCTTTCTTTTCTCACTTTCGCTCTCATTTTGCAGCACTTTCCTACTTTTCCTACATTCCCTCTCTCTCTCTCTCTTCACTCTTCCCTAGATGAAACTTACAAAATGCTCCAGCGAAGGATGCTCTCCCAATGCTCACCAATGCTGGAAATCATTCCCCTTGGCCTCTATTTATAGGCCAAGGGAGGCCTTCTCTAGATGGTTCTTTGGGGTGGGTGCTCCATGGCCCAAAGTCCAGCCCATAACTTGGTCTTCACGTAGCCTTGTGGTCCCATTTGGTCAAGGTTGGACCAGCCAATGCAGCCCGAAGTGGGCTGGTTAGGTCTTGGCTTGAGCCACCTTGGAGCTTGATCACATCGCCTAGGCTTGGATGGGTGTACTCAATGAAAAAGATGGGCTAACTGAGATGGGTTCGGTCAAGGGTAGGTAAAGGGAATTTCAATTATGGTTTAGCTAAACAATGTAGGGTGGATATGGCTAAGGTGAGTCCAATTTGGTCTAGTTAAGGTCACTTGGTTAGAGCTAGAGCACGAGTCATGGTTAGCCTAGGTGAATCAAGTCTAGGCTTTGATCAAATTCAACTAGGTTAGGTTGGTGAGGCTACCCACTTGGCTTGGTCTTTTGATGGAGCTGTGCCTTGACTCGATTTGATCCACTTCCTTGATCCATGGCATGATTTATACGAACTTGATCTTGGCTTGATGTGGGTTTTGCTCAACCGTCACCTTGATGAATTTTGGAAAACAGGCTCACTCCCAATTTCAAAAAATTCAGCTTGTTTTAAAATCTTTGTTTTAAATTGGGAATTTTAAAATCTTCCAAAGTTAAAGATGTTCAAATTAAAGCTGTAAGGATGAAGCTTAGAAGAGAGAAACAAATCAAGCGAAGATCAAGGCGACGGTTGAGCAAAGCCCGCATCAGGCCAGGATCAAGTTCGTGAAAATCAAGCCATGGATCAAGGAAGTGGATCAAACCAAGTTAAGGCACGTCTTCATCAAATATCAAGTCAAGTGGATAGCCTCACCAACCTAACCTAGTTGAACTTGACCAAAGCTTAGACTCGATTCACCTAGGCTAACCATGACTCATGGCCTAGCTTTAACTAAGTGACCTTAACTAAGACCAGATTGGACTCACCTTAGCCATATCCACCCTACGTTCTTTGGTTAAACCATAATGGAAAACCCCTTTACCTTGCCTTGATTGAACCCATCTCAGTTGGCTCGTCTTTCCCATGGGGCACACCCGAATGGTTTCATACTATTCCAAAATTTGGTCGTTAAATATATTCAATTTTAAATTAAAAGTTTCACATTAAAATATCTTTTCTAATAAAAAAACTCAATGGCAAATACATGATTACATCTATCAGAAATGAAAAGAAAATTGGTTTCAAAAGAGTTTTCTGTATGAGCCTGAACTTAAGGAGACGAAGACTGCTTGTTTCTGGTTTTCTTTTTCTTTTTTCGTTATAATGAGAAGACGAAGCCAAGTGTGCATGCCCCAGGTTTCGAACTTAGGTTCTTCATCTAGTGAGCCAAGCCCTCTCACGCTCTGAATGCACCAGCCTTCGTTGTCTTCTAATGTTGTAACCTAAAGTTTGTCGTCTAGAGCCACAAGGCAGGTTTGAATTAAGCCAAAAGAGTTGTATTTTCAAATTTACCTTAGAAAAATCACAAAAATGGGACACCCTAAGATCCAATTGATGGGGGGAGAGAGAGACTCACTGATTACTTCTCATGAACAACAAAGTGGTCTTCATTGCTTGCTAATCAAAACTCGAATTATGCACTCCATGCCATTTTAACTCCTCAATATCATTGTTGTGGAGTAACCTAGATAGACATGTTCAATGTATATTGAGGCCCATGTCATAAGGCATGTGGTGAGGGCCATGGTAGACTGTGGAGCCACCCATTCCATTCTTATATACATAACTGCCCAAGTCATGAACCTAATGTTAGCACCTTCAGATAAGATACTAAAAACTATAAATGCGGTTTTATGAGTCATTCAACACCTAGCACCGATCATATAGATTATGCTCGAAAGTTGGATGAGAATGATGGACTTGTTGGTCACGGGCCTAGACAATTGTTCATTGATACTTGGCATGGATTTCCTACACTTTAAGAAGATCATGGTTGCCCCTCATCTTTGAGGATTAGTAGTGGCAAATAAAATATAACTAGAATTCACTATCCAATGCAACCCCGACAAGGTATTAGCAAAACTATCAGCCCTATTGTCAGGTATCCTTATACAACAACCCTTTGCACCAATGTGAAGCACCTATAGAGTTGAAGTTGAGTGGGTTGGAACCCTATTACACTGGATATACATGTTACCATAGTCTCCCTACTAGCAACAACAACCAATATCGGGACCCTAAACCTAGCGCCCAACGCCTTGCCATAGCGCCATTGTAAGGTGACCCCACTACTAGGGCTTAGGGCCCTATCTCTTTAAGTCTTGTGACTATGTTGTCATGGTTACAGTCCCTGCAACCTCTGATGACTCTTGGATGGCAGAAACCCCAACCACTACCAACCAATTTGCAGATACTGCAATCCCCTACACACAACACTAGTGGTTGGCACCCCACCTCAATCCCCTACATCCATGCCACAGTGACTTGCTTCCTGCACAACCAACACCAACAAAGTTTAGTAGTCTTTTGTTATTTTGTCTACTTTACAAGTCTAGTTGGGCATGACATGAGAAAGAAGCAGCCCACGCTGCTAGCAATTCACTTGGAGGAGGAGCCAATGATGGGCACTAGCACCATCCCAATGGAGATAGCCCACATTTTGGAAGAATTTGATGTCATGATACCGAAGAAACTTCCAAAACAACTACCCCACGTCTAAGGACTTATCATAACATCATCCTCACCCCTAGAAGTAAGCCACCTTACAAGACAACATATAGGATGGGACCAGCAAAACTAGTAGAGTTGCTTGATGCATGGATGATACAACCATCAAAGAGCCCATCTAGTTCTCTCCCTTTTCAAAGAAAGCATTATGGTTAAATGAGAATGTATGTAGATTATCATGTGTTCAACAAGTTAACTGTGAGTGGTAGATATCTCTTACCTTTGTTTCCATATTTGTTTGATAAGTTAACCGAGGCTAGATGGTTAATGAAGCTAGATTTATGTTTTGGGTATTGGCAAGTGCTATTACACCCAAAGATAAAGAAAAGACAATGATGGTAACCCATTATGAATCATTTGAGTTCTTGATTATGTCGTTTAGCCTCACAAACGCTCTAGCTGCATTCAGCCGACTTATGAATGAAGATCTATATGGTCTCTTGGATGAATTTACAATTGTGTATTTAGATGATATTGTTATTTACAATAAGAGTCCGGAGAAATATGTAGAACATCTCAAAAAGGTGTCAATAGGCTACGTGTATGAATTGTATATAAAGAGAGAGAAGTGTGAGTTCGATAGGAAAGATATTTTTTTCAAAGGCATGTAGTAAGACATGATCTTATAAAGATGAACCTAAATAAAGTTAAGGTCATCTTAGAGTGGAAATTCCAAAGGGAATCATGGAACTGAGAAGTTTTCTAAGACCGACAAACTATTATCATTGGTTTAACAAGGGATTTTTCAAGATAGGTGCACCACTTATGGAGATGTTGAAGAAGGAAGTACCTTGAGGTTGCGATGCTTCACACATCCAAGCTTTTGACGAGTTGAAGAAGACCATCTCTAGCAAACCTGTGCTACACCTACCAAACTTCTCACTTCCCTTTGAGCTGCACACTGTTGCCAACAACATTGTCGTGGTCGACATCATCGTCCAAAGAGACACCTTATTGCATTTGATAGCTTGAAACTCAAAGGAGGTGAAACATACTGTAAACACCCCGAAATCCCATGAATTTCTCAAATAACCTGGTTTTGTAAAAGCAGCCCCAAAGGGCTATTTTGAGTCTGGAAACCCAGGAGCCTTCCAAACAAACCTTGTACATATGTTTAAAATGTATATGTTTTAAAATATGTATAATATAGTTTTAAAACCTTTGAAAATACATTTTGAAACCCCATAAAGCGGCTTGGCCTGATGAAAGCAGGACCAGAAGAGCAAAAGAGAGCCCGAAACCGGAGCACATGTCGAGCCCGGCACAGCAACTCTCATGTTAGATTCATCCCTAGGATCTCGAACGTCCAAGCCCCTGTTATCAACAAATCATTTGAAATCATCTCCGAAAGGTGAAAACAGAAGCAAACGACCATGTTGGCGAAGACCCAACGCAAGACGGAGTATTGATGCTGTCAGACCCCGCACAAACCGTTCGTTTCGAACATACCCTAAAGGAGTCAGAATTCAATTTTGGATTGGATCTGGACCATATATATCCAGATCCCAATCCAAACGTATATGTGGATTTAGATTTGGATCCAAAGATCCAATCCAATATCCACATCCATGGCCCACATCACCTTCTCATAAATGGAGGTGGGGCCCACTTGAAATTCACGTGGGATCTTGGGCATGAGAGAGAATGGGGAGGATTACATGTGAGGGAAATGTATTAAGCTTGACTTGTGTATCAAGTTTCGGGTTAATCATGTGGGTTAGCCTAATTAGTGTGGGTTTAAGCTTGTATGAACCTACACCTAACCTAGAGCTGCACCAACATGATACAATGAAGTCCATGGGCTATGCAAAGGGATGCTCCTAACCCAATCCCAAGCTAAACCCCCTAATCCTAGCCATTTACCCTAATCTCGGCCTAATCCTAACCTAATCACCTAACCTACTTCCCTAATCCTTCCCTAATCCCAACCTAATCACCTAACCCACCTCCCTAATCCTTCCCTAAACCCAGCCTAATTCCCCTAATCCCGACCTAATTCTAGCCTAAACACCTAACCCACCTCACTAAACCTCACCTTAAACCCAACCCACCTAGCTAAGCCCTAAACCACTAAACCACCCCACCTAATCCCTAGCACACCATATCCCTAAAACCACCTAACCTAAAATATCTAGCCCACCTGTAGACACCCAAAATTTTCTTTTAATTCTTACCTTTTTAGGAAAGTATCCATTTTTGGTAATTTTGGGTTTTCGAAGGAAAAAGGCACTAAACGAGTTTGTTTTGGTACCAAAATTTTATGAAAGCTTTAAAATGATGAAATAATACTTTCCTTTCTGAAAAATTCGAATTTTGACAAAATTGGAAAAAATAACGATTTTGCCCCTGGCATGGAAAAGCTGGATTTCGTTTTCTTAAAAGATTTATGATAAAAAAAAAATATGTTGAAAGCTTGCCTTTTGAAAAGATACAGGCATGTATAAGACAATTTGACACCTGAAAAGGCAGGTGGGTGCCCAAAAAGGAGAGCGGGCATCAAAAAGGGAAAGTGAGCTTCCCAAAAAGAAAAGTTCATATTCATAAAGAAATCAGTTGCTCGAGGGAAAAGTTGATGTTATCAAAGGAAAGAAAAGACGGAAGCAAGAACGATAGCTTCCGAAAAGCAAGGTTTGGTATCGAACACCTTTCATAACATGTCCATGTTATGCTTGGGTGTCAAGGTAATTAGTGTATTGATATGCATCAGTTTTGCATTGTCATATGTTACTGTTATGTTACTTTTATGTTAAGAACAAAGTTAATGTTTTTAACACTCATGAGGGAAATCTAGCGAGCATGATGGTTGGTTTTCAAAAACGTAACATGGGTTACTTAACACTTTTATAATAGGTAGGCACGTAACATGTAACATAACCACTTTCACTGCAAAGGTGCAAATAACAGTGGACTGTTTGAATACTCTTATACGTTTGGTATTAGGAGATTCAGTTGGGATCATCATGTGGAACCATCAGTTCCTTAGAAGTGGTTATTTATAGCATTTTGTTTATGTTATGTGTTCAGTTCCCTCAAGTTAAACTCCTGAGTTAGTTTTGACATAACGAAATTGTTCTCATCAGAATGAATTGTGAAGTTCTGCTGTGCTGCAGATGAATCAAATTTTTGTTGTTTAAAATGCTAAGCTGCCATCAGGTATGCTTAACAGACCATATGCGAGTGCTAATTTCTTACTGTGGTATAAAAGTGTGTTCTCCTTCTGCTCTTCTTCCACATCATGGAGAACCAAATTTGTATCCAGCACATAACCAACTGCATTTAGAAAAGCATGCACCTTATCCTTGATCTGCATCCAGCTGTACCCTGGTTCTTTTGTTACTCCTCTGACTTTCATCAACTTTCTTATTTCTCGTACCTCATCCTATATGCCTAAGGAGGCATAAATGTTGGATAACAAGATACAGTTCCCGGAATCATGTGGTTCATAGAGAATCCGACTATCATCGAGTTCCAGGATACCGTGTCTCTCACAGCCATCTCGTTGAATAGCCGAGAGACATCTTCAATGTTCCTACACTTTGCATACATTGTGATCAGATCATTTCCAACAAAGGAATTAGAGTGGCACCCAATCTTGATTGTGAGTGAATGTATCTGTTTACCAATTCCAAGAGCCACCAGTGTTGCCAGACGCCATTGACATTGAAGACTATACCAACCCACAAATAGAGAAGAGCTAAAGGCGGAGTTGGATATGACTGAATCGCAGTACCAACAGTGGTTTCAAGAACTCACAAGGCAGCTTTGGAGGCGGCTGTGGATGGCCGGGAGAAATACTTGAGCTGTTTGATTCGAATTTGCTCAGAACAAGCTCTTCTTAGTTTGTATGATTTGAATTCCGCAAGGCAAGCGTCCTGTGACTCCATGGCAGCACAATCCTTTGAGTCCTGGCCTAATTCAGCAACGAAGGGAACCAAGTGCAGCCGATTTCAGTCGCATTTGGCATCTTACCATACCAAGGCTTGCTGCATTCAGCAAGATTAAGTAAGAAGACTTGCCTTTCACATTCTGGCCTAATTCAACAACAAGAAAGAGGAGGAAAATGTAAGGCAGCATATCTCACAGCTAATGAGCAGCTCCTTTCCAAATTCAACATGAACTGCAGAGTTTAGCAGTTCCTTAACTTTCCAAATCAACATGGTCCTCATGGCAGCCCCAGCAAAACTTTCCAAGTTCTGATTTTTTACAGCAATAACATGCCTTTTTCGTTAAATTCAGCAAGGAAACTTGCCTTGACCAATGTTACACCTAAGAGGCATCTTTTGGCCTATAAAAGGAGCCTCAAGGATGCTGCAAAGGGATCCTCCAGGGACCACAAAGTATCAATCCGGGAAAACCAAGAAAACAGGAACATTCAGTCCGAAAATTCAGAGAAATAGAGAGAGAGAGAGAGAGAAAGAAAGAGAAGAAGGAGAAGAAGGAAGTCCGGCCTGGTTCCGACGTCCGACGATCATCCGGCAAAGTGCTCCTACCTCCCCTCTCACTGACACAGGTTGAAATTCTTGCACAAATTGGTTTCAATTCATGGGAATCTGAAAAAGTACAGATTCTGAAAATTTGTACATGAATCAAGGCCTTGAGCCTATGTTCTTCATTTATATCGATACAAACATGCATGATTCCTTCATGAACGACATTAAAATCCATGTTTAAATGATTTTCATGATTTATTAGGACTGATACAGGTTGAACTTTGTTCTAGAATCACGTTAGGAACCTTCTGAAATTTTCTATAAAACTGGTTCCTAAAACTGTCTGTGCACACGTGTCTGATCACAGAATTTTTATAGACAAACGGATAAGCCAATTGCTTCGAAATTTTGCATGAATAATCTAGACATATCGGACATTCTTATATAAAATTTTGAGGAATTTTTATGAATGGTTTCCTAGCCAATTAGATCCGTGAAGTTTATACAAAATCCAGATTGCGTTTTACAGAAACAGAACGTTCAGTAACAGACCTCTGTTCTTTTGCCCATATCTCTGCAACCACTGAATGAAATTGGATGAAATTTGATTCTTTGAAAACCTAACATCCATATATTTCTAACACAACAAATTTCATCGAAATTGGATGACGGAGCACTGAGATATTGCTATTTTTCTGAGCTTCTGATCCACAGAAACAGGGTTGTTCTGAATTTTATAACAGTTTGTGATTCTGTATTTAATTCTCAGAAAATAAAGAACTAAATTATAAAATAAAAATATATTCTGATTCTACACATACGTGTATCTATTCTGCAAAAGTTTTAGAATTTTTGGAGAATTAGAAATATTTTTAAAAATTCAGAGAACAGGCCTCTAAAACTGAACAGGTTCTGCAAATCTAAGAATCTGATTTCAGAAATCAAGAACTTAAACACAAATCTGAAACTTTGGAAAATCTGGTTTTTCCTTTCTCGAATTAACGGATTCAAACAAGTTTCAAGCGTCTAGGCTGACCCTTGAGCGCCGGTTCAAGAAGGCCTAAGTCGAAAAGATCTCACTTATCCACAATCGTTCTAAGAAGTCAGAAAAACATAATTTGTTAGTTTTGGTAAACTAACTGGCATGCTCGCGCAACCCGACGTAGTTCGAGGGTTTGATTTCGAATCCCAAACGATTTGAAATAAAATCACGTCTACACCACCTTATCCCCAAACCCTAACCACCTAACCCCTAAACCAGCCCCCCCAATACCAGCCCAAACCGACCCCAAAAAGGTTATAAACCCCCCCCCCCTAGTGGGCGGGTTTTTCATGCCTTTTGGGCCAGCCGAGCCCCCTCTTCTCTCTCGTCCCTTGTTCTCTTCTCACCTGCACCCTCTTGGAGCCTGCCACCTCCAACCTCCAGCCAGCTCCGCTCCACGCCACCGTCACCTCCCAGCCAGCTCCACTCCACGCCACCCGACTGCCGCCTCTTCCCTCATCCGGCTGCCTCCCTTGGACACCCGCCACCTTCACCTTTCTCTCCGGTTAGTACCCCATCCTAACACTACCCTTTCTTCACTCCCCCTCCACTCTCAGCCACTCCATGCCACACCCGCAGCCTTACATCCTCTCCCTTAGACAACCCCTAGTCACGACCCTTAGCTCTACCTTTCCTAGGACTTGCCCTATACCTTAGTGACACCCCCTAACTACCCCAGCCAAGGCGTCGTAGCAGCACCCCCTCCTATCACCCGGCTAGCACCAAGGTGCCACACCCGCAGCACCTTGCTTCCCAACCTACCAGCACCCCTTTGTCGCGCCCTTCCGAGGAGCTCCCTCTTGCAGCCCAAGGCGACGCTCAAGCCCAAGCTCAAGCAAGTCACATCCGGACCAGCTATACGTAAGTGCCTAACTCGATCCTTGTTTATAGACTTGCTTAAGCTCAATTAAATTTGATACGGGGTTGTAATAACGGAGCATTATCTCCCCCCGCTTGTAATAACGTGGCTTGGCACACCCACACACACGTGCACTTGAGCCTATCTCGCTCTTAGCTGCACACGATTTTGACACACACTCGGGCCTAATCAACCCTTAAGATATAGACTTATTTATATAAGTTAAGTTGCGTGGGGTTTTGCTTAAGTTGTGTGCGTTGTCTTTCAATTCTCACACTCACACACATTGAGCTTTCGCTCTTATTTTCAAGACCCAAGTAAGGGCCGTGTTATATTTTCCCTTAGGTTTAATTTCATGTCGTGTGCGTAGTACTTCAATTCTACACTCACACACATTGAGCTTTCGCTCTTATCCCTGTAAACACCCCGAAATCCCACGAACTTCTCAAATAAAACCTGGTTTTACAAAAGTAGCCCCACAGGGCTATTTTGAGTTTGGAAACCCAGGAGCCTTCCAGACAAACCCTGTACATATGTTTTAAACTTTATATGTTTTAAATATGTATAATATGTTTTAAAAACTTTTAAAATATGTTTTGAAACCCCACGAAACGGCTTGGCCTGATCAATGCAGGACCAGAAGAGCTAAAGAGAGCCCAGAACCGGAGCACGTGTCGAGCCTGGCATAGCAACTCTCGTATTGAATTCACCCCCAGGATCTCGAATGTCCAAGACCCTGTTATCATCAGAAATCCTTTGAAATCATCTCCGGAAGGCAAAAAAAGAAGCGGACGACCATGTTGGCGAAGACCCAACGCAGACGGAGTACTGATGCTGTCAAACCCCGCACAAATCGTTCATTTCGAACACAGCCTGAAGGACTCAGAATTCAGTTTGGATTGGATCTGGACCATATATATCTAGATCCCAATCCAAACCTATGTGTGGATTTGGATTTGGATTTGGATTTGGATCCAGAGATCCAATCCAATATCCACATCCATGGCTCACATCACCTTCTCATAAATGGAGGTGGGGCCCACTTGAAATTCACGTGAGATTATGAGCATGAGAGAGAATGGGGAGGATAAGATTTGAGGGGAATTGTAATTAAGCTTGACTTGTATGTCATGTTTGGGGTTAATCATGTAGGTTAGCCTAATTAGTATGGGTTTAAGCTTGTATTAGCCAAAACCTAACCTAGGGCTGCACCAACATGATGCAATAAGGTCTATGGGTTATGCAAAGGGAGCTCCCTAACCCAATCCTAAGCCAAAACCCCTAATCCTAGCCTTTTACCCTAATCTCGGCCTAATCCTAGCCTAATCACCTAACCCACTTCCCTAATCCCAACCTAATCACCTAACCCACCTCCCTAATCCTTCCCTAAACCTAGCCTAATTCTCTTAATCCTAACCTAATCTTAGCCTAATCACCTAACCCACCTCACTAAACCTCACCCCAAAACCAACCCACCTAGCTAAGCCCTAAACCCCTAAACCACCCCACCTAAACCTAGCACACCATATCCCTAAAACCCCTTAAAGCAAAATATCTGGCCCCTCCTCAAAACCAGCCCACCTTATCACCACACCACCACCACCTAAACCACCTTACCACCCTCTAAAAACCAGCCCCAACCGCCGTTTGAAAAGCTATAAACCCCCCCCCCCCCCCCCCTAATGGGCGGGTTTTTCGTGAATCTTCTTCCAGCCCACCCTTGTGCCAGCCGAGCCCTTCCACCTTGCTCCCTTCTTCCACCTACACCACCACTACCCCCGGCTAGCTCCACCTCGTGCCACCACTTCCATCCGGCCTGCTCCACTCCACACTGCCATCTTCATCACCTAGCTACCCTTCTTCCACACACTGACCTCCTTCACCATCCTGTTAGTATCTCAACCCAAGCTCCACCTCCTCTTTACTCCCCCTCCACTCTCAACCACCCATACCACCACAACACCTCATCCATCACAGCCTCCCGCCACCCTTCTCTATTCGGCCAGACATAACCCCTTTACCACCCGATTCCCTATCTTTGCCTAGTGACACCCGGCCACCCTATCTTGCTTCCTAAGACCTGCCCCCTCCACTCTTAGTCACCCATTAACCCCACCTTCCATAGCACCCTAGCTAGTTCCCTCGCCATTCCCCACACACCCCCTAGCTACCCCAACCGGCCACCACTAAACCACCCCTAGTCGGCCACCCCCAACCGACTGCCCCCAACCCATTCGGCCAGCCACACCCTTTCTCCTTAGACATTCCCTTTAGGCTCCCCTTAGCGCTACCTTCCCTAGCACCAGCCTATCCCTTAGTGACCCTCCTAAATCACTTTAGCCCAAAGCATCACGGCAGCACCCCCCTAGCAGCTGGCAAGCTCCAAGGCGCCACACCCGCGCACCCAAGTCACCCGACCAGCACACCCCTTTGTCGTTCCATTTTGAGGAGCTCCCTCTTGCAGCCCAAGGCGAAGCCCAAGCTCACGCTCAAGCAAGTCACCTCCAGACCAGCTATAAGTAAGTGCCTAACTCGATCCTTAGTTGTAGACTTGCTTAAGTTAAATTAAATTTGATACGGGGTTGTGATAACGAAGCATTGTCTCCCCCCGCTTGTAATAACGTGGCTTGGCACACCCACACACACGTGCACTTGAGCCTACCTCGCTCTTAGTTGTGCATGATTTTGAACACACACGGGCCTAATCAGCCCTTAAAATATAAGTTTATTTATATACTTTAAGTAGCGTAGGGTTTTGCTTGAGTTGTGTGTGTTGTCTTTCAATTCTCGCACTATTGAGCTTCCTCTCTTATTTGCAAGACCCAAGTAAGGGCCGTGTTATACTATCCTTGGGTTTAATTTCATGTCGTGTGTGTAGTATTTCAATTATACACTCACACACATTGAGCTTTCACTCTTACTCCCAAGACCTTAGTCAAGGCCATATTGCAATTTATATTTGGGTTTAATTTCATGTTGTGTGCGTAGTACTTCAATTCTAGCACTCACACACATTGAGCTTCCGCTCTTATTCCCAAGACCTTAGTTAAGGCCATATTGCAATTTATACTTGGGTTTCATTTGAAGTTGTGTGTGTTGTCTTTACATTTTCACACGCACCCACATTGAGCCTTTGCTCTTATTTGCAAGACCCAAGTAAGGGCCCATATATAGTATATACGTATTTCCCTTTTGGCTATGTCTTTTCAATTTGGGTTTTAAGGTTCAGTTGTGTGCGTAGTCTTTCCATATATACACGGCACACACTTGCATAATTGAGCCTTTCTGCTCTTAAGATATAGCCATATTTCCCTTTTGCAATTTCCCTTCGGCATTTTACATTACAAGTCATTTCTCTTCGGCATTGTCTTTTAAATTCGGGTTCCCCTTTGGAGTTGCGTGAGTTTGCATTGCATATACGCCATACCACGAGTTAGGATGCATATTGCATCAAAGCAATCCCTATACTCCCGCTCAAAGTCACCACATTTTAGTGAGTGTTCACAACACACACCTAGGTGGCCCGAAAAGGGATAAAAAGAAAGACTTATGCACGTGCAAATCCATGTGAAATAAAATCTGAAAGTCATACAAAAACAAACCCGAATCAAACACCTCAAACCGCTTTCGTAGGTTCTTACACTCAAAAACTCGATTTTTAAAGCATACAGACTGACCCTTGTGCATCGGTGCAAGAAGATCTACGACGACAAGAGCTTGCTTGCTCACAATCGCCACGTTGGGAGTCAGGTTTAAAATATATCTTCGCTAGCTTAAGTAAGCTAGCTGGCACGTCCTGTTTGTTTAATAGGACTTAGGCACACAAAAAGGCTCGCTTCAAGCCTAAGAACCAGGAGCGGAAATTTTCTGCATCTACAATCCCCAAGACCTTAGTCAAGGCCTATTGCAATTTATATTTGGGTTTAATTTCATGTCGTGTGCATAGTACTTCAATTCTACACTCACACACATTGAGCTTTCGCTCTTAATCCCAAGACCTTAGTTAAGGCCATATTGCAATTTATATTTGGGTTTTATTTAAAGTCGTGTGAGTTGTCTTTCAATATACACACAACACCCACGCAACACGTTGGCGACCTTCGGGCCCATATATATTATAAGTATTTCTCTTTCGGCTATGTCTTTAAGATTTGGGTTTTAAGGTTCAGTAGTGTGCGTAGTCTTTACATATATACATGGCACACACTTGCACTATTGAGCCTTTCCGCTCTTAAGATATATCCATATTTCCCTTTCGCATTTTCCTTTTTGCAATTTCCCTTTTGCAACTTACATTTCAAGTCATTTCCCTTCCGCATTGTCTTTCAATTTCAGGTTTTCCCTTTGGAGTTGTGTGAGTTTGCATTGCATATACATCATACCACGAGTTAGGATGCATATTGCATCAAAGCAAACCCCATACTAACGCTCAAAGTTGCCCCACTTAGGTCACGTGTTCATAACACACACATAGTTGGCCCGAAAAGGGATAAAAAGAAAGATATAGGCACGTGTAAATCCACGTGAAATAAAACTTGAAAATCATACAAAAACAACCCTAATCGAACACCTCAAACATTTTTTTGTAGGTTCTCATATTCAAAACTCGATTTTCTAAGCGTACAAACTGACCCTCGCGCATCGGTGCAAGAAGGTCTGCGACGAAAAGAGCTTGCTTGCTCACAGTCGCCATGTTAGGAGTCAGATTTCAAAGTATTTCTTCGCTAGCTTAAGTAAGCTAGCTGGCGTGCCCTTTTGCTTAAATAGGACTTAGACACATGAAAAGATTCGCTTCAGGCCTAAGAACCAGAAGCGAAAACTTTCTGCGTCTACAAGATTTGGCACGACCAGTGGGACGTGAGTCTTTTTAAAATCGAGTTATCTTAGGAACCTTGCGAAAATATTTTCCAAAAGGTGTTATTTTTAACTCTTTCTTTATTGTACTTCATACGTAGGAATTTTGAAAAGCTTGAAAGCATGTCAAAATCCAACCCAAGTGAAGTGTCGAGCCAAGGCTCATGCGCATCAAGTTCTCACTCTAGAAGGGTTTTGAAAAATAAAATCAAGCTAGAAGAGATAGAAGATTTGAGGAGGGAATTCGAGGGCAAAATTGATGCTCTCAGCCAAGAGGCTGAGGCAGGCAATTCATGTTCATCGAATGGTGAACAAAGGGCCAAGAAAAAAACTGAAAAACCTCGCAGACATAAAGAGGCCTCCGTAATGGAAGGCAACCAATACCACGAGTCCTTCACACAAAAGGACCGTAAAGCCTTACAGCAGCTGTTGAAAGGGCAAAATAAAGAGAAAAGGAGTTACGCCCTGTCTGATTTCCTACCCATGAATTATGAAACAAATAGTGACGATGAAATACCGAACTTTCACCGGTATGATGGCATGGGAGATCCTAGGTCTCACTTGCAATTTTTCTCGCGTCGAGCCCATAAGAAGAAAAAGGACTCGATGAAATGGGTGTATTGGTTCCCTCTATCCCTTAAAGGCACAGCTTCCAAATGGCTGGCTTCCTACGATCTAAGCCAGTTTGCTACTTTTGAAGAGTTAGTGAACTGCTTTATGCAAAGATTTACACATAACGTAGAAGTCACGCCGACTTTGAATACTTTAAGGGATACAAAGCAAGGCATGAACGAAGACGTGCATGCCTTCATTATTCGATCAAGGTCTCTTTTAGGGCAAGTGCGAGAGCCAATATCCGAAGGATGTGCAGTCATGCTCATCCTGGATAATTTTAAAAGTGAGCTAAAGACCCTTCTCTCGCTTCATGAAATCTCAACTTTCCATAAGTTGATCAAAAAAGCATTCCTTTTCGAAACCAATTTGAAAAAAGGGATATACGATCACCTATGGAAAGGAAGTGCCATTTCCAAAACCCGCTTGGAGAAGCCCATCACTTATGGGCTACCCACGATGGACAAAGGGGCAAAGCCCCATAAAATCGCCAATGTCCGGGTGGATCCAGGTCCGGCGAGCACTTCAAAAAATTTTGAAAAATCAGAAAACAAAAGAGAGAGAAACTTCCAAAAACCTATTGAGAAACGGGAGTACACACCGCTAGGGCAACTTGTGTCGGAGGTCCTATACCTCCTACTTGCCCAGGGCATGATTGAACTTCCCGAAATCCCCGAGGGAGTCACTTCCAAAGGGGGATATTTAAACCGCTTTTGCAAGTATTATCGGCTCAAAGGCCATGATACAAAGCGTTGTTTCTCTCTTTTAAACAAAATCGAGAACTTGATAGCGGAGGGCTAACTCCAGGTCACTGCGGAACCTGAGCCAATTGAAGCTATCTTTAAAGAACCCTTTCCCAAGCACGCCAATAGCAATGGGAAAGGAAAGGAGGTATGTACCCTCACCTTTTCGAAAGATCTAGCGCATTCATCTGAGTCTGGTCGATCCACTTGTGCGTCCACCCTTGTACTTTACAAGAAGCCCGCCCAAGTGATCATTCGGGGACCACCAAGAGATGAATCCCCGGCTAAACCAGTTTTAAAAATCCAAGGTGCTCCAAAACTCACAATTAGAGCCAGTTTAAGTGCGAACCCTAGGTTGGTCGTGGGGGAAGTAACAAGATCCGGGAGGATCTATCAACCCCTGCACCTATAAAGTGCTAAAAAGGTGGCCAGTGTGCCTGGCCCCTCAAAAGCATGTATTCCTAGAGTTCTGCTAAAAGCAGACAATGGGAAAATCGTTTTAAACCCTTATGATTTCGAAAACCATCTTTCAAAGATTCCTCTCCACATGTCCATCCTAGAGCTTATACAAACTTCGCCTAGGCATAGACTCATGCTAGAGAAAATTCTAGAAAGAGCTAAGGTTAGTTCGAACATAAGTCTTGAATCCCTGTCTGACCAAGTGGCGTCAATAGGAGCGAAATCGCCCATCACTTTCTCGGATGATGATGTAGATAGACCCTACGAGTCCCATAACCAGGCCCTGCATATCGAGGTGGTTCTGAATAACCACTCTCTGGACAGGTGCCTAGTCAATGGGGAGGAGGGCTCAACATCCTTCCACTTCATGTGGCGTATCAAATCGGAGTCGCCTTGACTTCTATGAACCCAAGTCCCATCGTTATCACTAGATACGATGGGAATGCATCTAGACCTTTAGGATCAATCGAACTCCCTATGGAAACGGGAGGGATCACACACACGGGGGTGTTCCATGTCTTGGACATCCACCCCCATTATAACCTGTTGTTGGGAAGGCCTTGGATACACAGCTTGTGTGCTGTGCCATCCACCTTTCACAGGTGTGTCAAGATCCCTTTCAGGGACCAAGTCGTGGTGATCCTAGGTGAGAGTCACTCTCAGCTTCAAGGGATCATAAACTCCCCTTGTTTGACAAGTTCCTAGGCCCATGAGGCTAACCTGGGGCAGACCATGGTTGAGCCGCCAAGGCTCGTATTAGAAAGTCCTAGGAAGGTCGTATACGTTAGGGGACCACCCAAGGCTAGCCCCCTCCCAATCCTGACCCTTCTAGGAGGACCCAAACATCCCTTATTTCCAAAACCCCTGGACAAAAAGCCATACGAGCATGATATGGACGACAGCTTGTTCCAGGACCACGATTTATATTCTAATTTTTCAAAAAACAAAAAATCATGGAACATGCTGTTGAACATGGGCTATACGCCCTATAAAAGTCTAGGGGCACAAAACCCGGGTCTCCTAGAACCAATACTTTCTAGGGCCAACCCAAGTGCCAGAGCCACCCCTTGTGACCACTTGGGTCAAGGGTGCCCTAAAACCTAACCCAGAAGAAACCTACGATTTAGACCTCTTATTCCGAGTCTAACCCGTAGTGTTTTCTCTTTGTAGGTATGATCGAAAATCTACAAAATACCAAAAAGATTTTGTACATAGCTGCTCCTGGTAAAGCTTTGGAAAAGGAAAAGGATTTCGAAAGGAACATCGTTTGCATAGCCAGACCAAAAATTTCGAAATCAATTGAAAATCCAAGTATAAAACCAAGTCTTTTGAAAACTCACGCATCAAATTCCCTTGGGTCTATAACCCACGAGAATGATCGAAGCCCAGAAGTGGATCCCCTTGAGGAAGATCCCACTTCTAAGCTCCCAGAATTTCATAAAATTCTCGATTTTGAAAGACCTTCCAATTCAGTAGGAGGAGATTTCATAGAGGTGAACCTAGGGAGTGATTCCAATCCCAAACTTATCAAGATAGGCGCATGTTTGCATGAGCATGAAAGATCAGCATTCATTGCATTTCTACGAACCTACCTAGATGTGTTTGCATAGACATATGAAGACATGCCGGGCATAGATCCCAGCATTCTCGAACATCGTCTTCCCTTAGATGCGGATGTAAAACCCATAAAGCAGAAGCTTAGGAAAATACACCCGAATGTACACACACAAGTCAAAGAGGGTTTAGAAGATCTGCTAAAAGCCGAATTTATAAAACCCATTGCATATTCAGATTGGTTATCAAACATCATTGTGGTTCGAAAAACCAATGGGAAAATTCGAATATGCATCGATTTCAGAAACCTGAATAAAGACACTCCAAAGGATAATTATCCTTTACCAAACATAGATTTGATAGTCGATAGTACTGCAAATCATGAAATGTTTTCGTTTATGGATGGCTATTCAAGGTATAACCAAATTAAATTAAGTCCATGAGATCAGGGTAAGACCACATTCACAACCCCATGGGGCACGTACTGCTATACAGTCATGCCCTTTGGTTTAAAAAATGCCGGCACAACATACCAGAGAGCCATGACCACGATCTTCCATGATCAGATTCATGAGCTCGTAGAAGTGTATGTAGATGATCTCTTGGCAAAATCCAAAACCCGATGCACTCATATCGAATGTTTGCAAAAGATTTTCGAAAGGCTTAGGCTTTACAAAGTAAAGTTAAACCCTCAAAAATGTGTATTCGGAGTAGAGTTTGGAAAGCTTATAGGCTTTATTGTGAGCCAAAAGGGGTATAGAAGTTGACCCCTCTAAGTATCGAGCCATCATAGACATGGCTCCACCCTCCAATCTTACACAAATTCGTAGCCTCTAGGGTCGATTACAGTCTGTTCGCTGATTTATATCAAATCTGGCGACTAGATGCGAACCCTTCAACAAACTGTTGAGGAAGGGCACGAAATTTTCATGGGATGACGATTGCCAAAAGTCCTTCGAGAGACTAAAGGCATACCTGGTTAATCCCCCTGTTTTGAATCCTTCGAAACAAGGAAAACCTCTTTTACTTTACATTTTTGTGCATGCGAACGCTTTGCGAGCTCTATTAGCTCAATACGAGGATGACACCCATAAGGACTATGCCATCTACTATATTTCGAAAACTCTCTTGGCTTACGAAAGGAATTATCAAGCCATGGAGAAGACGTGCTTGGCCCTAGTCTGGGCCTGCCAGAAATTTCGACACTATTTCCTAGATCATGAGATCTGGATAGTGTCCAAGCTTGATCCAATCAAGCACTTGTTCGAAAAACCCATTCTCACGGGTAGATTGGGCAAATGGCAACTCCTAATGGAGTATGACCTGAAATACCATCACCAGATCTCCATTAAGGGGCAAGCCCTAGCTGACTACGAGGCTGAGTTCCCCCTGGAGGACGCATATCCCACATTTGATGAAATGCCTGACGAAGGCATATTGCAAAACCACTTTCAAAACAACATTTTGGCAAACTCTTTCGAAAACCAAGTGTGGAAGATGCACTTCGATGGGGCACGAAACCAATGAGGGGCAGGTGCTGGGGTCATCCTCATATCCCCTGAAAAGGGCGAGATTCCCATAGCAATTCGCCTAGATTTCGAATGTTCCAACAACATAGCTAAGTATGAAGCACTCATACAAGGCTTAAGAATTTCGAAAACTCTAGGGGCATCATACATCGAGGTCTTTGGAGATTCGCTCCTTGTTATAAACCAAGTTTTGAAAATTTGGCAAGTATGTAACGAAAAACTACTTCCATATCACGAGTTGGCCACCTGATTGGTTGAGTCATTCCAATCGTGTAAACTCACACACGTAGGAAGAGAGGATAATGGCATTGCCGATGCCCTCTCCTCCTTGGGTTCAGCCCTAAAGGTCGATCCCATCTCAGGGATCCGATCTTTAGAAATATGGCATGCGCCCAACCCATCCACACACGATTTGGATATTTGCCAAAATAACCCAGATTCTGTTGAAAAACCTTGGCTTTATGATGTCAAACATTTTCTAGAAAATGGGGGATTCGCCGAGGATGCCACATCCAAAGATAAGGCATTCATCCGTAAAATTTTGACCCGATACACCATTCTGGGTGGGGTTCTATATAAGAAAAGCTTTACCGGCATCCTACTTAGATGTATCGATCTAGAAGAGGCTAGGATAGTGATGCCTGAGTTCCACGATGGAGAATGTGGAGGTCATGTTAATGCCAATATGATGGCAATGAAAATACTTAGAGCGGGCTATTTTTCGTCCACCCTGAAAAAGGATTGTCACGATCATGTTAGGAAGTGTCATCCATGTCAAGTGCATGGGCATGCCATTCATATCCCCTCATCTGCATTACATTCCGTCGTCAGCCCCTGGCCATTCACCATGTGGGCATTTGACATCATAGGCCCAATATTTCCAAAAGCCTCGAATGGGCATCGATTCATTTTAGCAGCCACTGAATATTTCTCCAAGTGGGTGGAAGCCATTTCCCTGACCAACGTACAAGGGCAACATGTGGTGGCTTTCATTAGGAGGAATATCTTGGCTCG
This sequence comes from Brasenia schreberi, assembly GCA_036023115.1. Classification (NCBI taxonomy): domain Eukaryota; kingdom Viridiplantae; phylum Streptophyta; class Magnoliopsida; order Nymphaeales; family Cabombaceae; genus Brasenia; species Brasenia schreberi. Next base: position 16,631,505 of record JAYKKT010000088.1, read on the forward strand.
ATTTGGGGTTCCACGAGACCTCGTGTCCGATAATGGCACCCCATTCAAGAACGAGCGGATGGTTAAGTTGTACAACACGTATGGCATAACTCACCACTTCTCTTCGCCCTACTACCCTCAAGGCAATGGCCAAGCCGAAGCCACAAATAAGACTCTCATTAGTATAATTGAGAAGAAAAGGGTAGGACGTGGCACGAGAAGCTGGATGAAGCCTTATGGGCCTATAGGACTTCCATCCGGACTCCCACGAACGCCACACTATTCGAATTGGTCTATGGCACAAACGCCATTCTTCCCATTCGTACTCAATTGCATTCATTCCATACATCCATAGCACTCGACCTCCCCCTAGAGATGCTTCAGCATGCTAGGATGGCCGAACTAGATTTGCCAGATGAGAGGCGACTCCTTGCTATGGATCATGCTCGTGCATACCGGCAAAGGATAGCCCGACATTATGGCAAACACATGAGACCCGCCACTTTGAAGTGGGAGATCTGGTTTTGAAAATTGTCCACTATCGTGGTCCACATCCCCTTGGAAAGTGGCGCCCTAAGTGGGATGGACCCTATGTTGTACGTGCAACCACCACGAACAACTCGTATTGGTTGATCGATGTAGAAGGTAGGAATTTAGCAGATCCTATCAATATTCAATACTTAAAGAAGTATTATGTGTAGGATTTGGATTAAATTCCAATTTTCGAAAACCCTAAGGGATAACTGCTTTGAGACTTGAAAGTAAGGTTCAAAGGCAAAAATTGTGTGATCCTGAGTGAGAGAATTCTCACTTGTGAAAGAGTGGAGTCTTCCAAATCATGGTTACATTTCAAAATCCTTCTTCTTACAAAGAAAGGCCTAGTTCAATATAGCAAGATACTTGCAAGTAGTACGTGCTATTTCTAAATAGGCTGATCTGGAATGGATCGAGTGTGACCTTGGGATAAGCCCTCCCCTCTTCTCTTCTCCTTCCAAAAGGAAAACATGGCCCAAATAAAGGGAATTTTCCCATCCAAAGTCTCTTTCCAAAAGAAAGAAACCAGAATCCAAAAGAAAAAATCGATTCTCTTGTAAAAAAAAAAGAGGGATTAAAGAAAAAATACTCCCAAAGGGAGACCCTCTATGAAAAAAAGGAAAAAAAAACCAAAAAGCTCAAAAAGAGCAGTTTTCCGCCTTCTATGCCTTAAACCACGGGATGCTTCAGAAGGGACCGTGGTATCTCTTTCCCATCCCTGGCTTATCCCAAGCTAAAACATGGTTCATTTCGAGGAATCCTAAAGTAAAAATAGGATTTACTTACTTGAATTTCATTTTGTTTGAGAATTTGACGTTTTGAGTAAGACGTAGGAATTTGAAATATAACTTGTTTTCTTATAAAACCTCCACTAGATAAGCGAGTGTCAAGACTCAAGCAAAGGCAAATACGAAGGGCTCGAGATCCTTAGGATTGAGACTCAAGACAGTTGTTCCTTTTCTAAATAAATTTTGTAAATAGATTTTAAAAAATCAAACATCGAACAGCATAGGATCTGCTCACTTGGAGCAGCAGGCCTTGTAAGTCTCAAGAGTTCGACCATACCTGGTCTCTGGAAGATCGCCACTCTCGGCACCCCACCCATGTCATGCATCTACATTTCTACTCATGAACATTTGCATAACATGATCCCATTTTAGGACCAGAAACCGTTTTTTTAGATCCCTTTAGCGTGATATCTCCTCCTACCAGGGTTTTAAAAGTGAGATTTCGCTAAAAATTGGGACGATCCCATATTTTCGTGGATAGATCTAGGGAGACATTGAAAGGGGTGTTTGTCGTCTTTGCCATTATCCAAATCAATTTGGATAATGACAAAGAGGGGCATCTGTAAATATCCCGAAATCCCACGAACTTCTCAAATAACCTAGTTTTGTAAAAGTAGCCCCAAAGGGCTATTTTGAGTCTGGAAACCCAAGAGCCTTCCAGACAAACCCTGTACATATGTTTAAACTGTATATGTTTTAAAATATGTATAATATAGTTTTAAAACCTTTGAAAATACATTTTGAAACCCCACAAAGTGGCTTGGCCTAATGAAAGTAGGACCAAAAGAGCAAAAGAGAGCCCGAAACTGGAGCACATGTCGAGCCCGGTACAACAACTCTCGTGTTAGATTCATCCCCAGGATCTCGAACGTCCAAACCTCTGTTATCAACAAATCATTTGAAATCATCTCCAGAAGGTGAAAACAGAAGCAGACGACCATGTTGGCGAAGACCCAATGCAAGACGGAGTACTGATGCTGTCAGACCCCGCACAAACCGTTCATTTCGAACATACCCTAAAGGAGTCAGAATTCAATTTTGGATTGGATCTGGACCATATATATCCAGATCCCAATCCAAACGTATATGTGGATTTAGATTTGGATCCAAAGATCCAATCCAATATCCACATTCATGGCCCACATCACCTTCTCATAAATGGAGGTGGGGCCCACTTGAAATTCACGTGGGATCTTGGGCATGAGAGAGAATGGGGAGGATTACATGTGAGGGAAATGTATTAAGCTTGACTTGTGTGTCAAGTTTCGGGTTAATCATGTGGGTTAGCCTAATTAGTGTGGGTTTAAGCTTGTATGAACCTACACCTAACCTAGGGCTGCACCAACATGATGCAATGAAGTCCATGGGCTATGCAAAGGGATGCTCCTAACCCAATCCCAAGCTAAACCCCCTAATCCTAGCCATTTACCCTAATCTCGGCCTAATCCTAACCTAATCACCTAACCTACTTCCCTAATCCTTCCCTAATCCCAACCTAATCACCTAACCCACCTCCCTAATCCTTCCCTAAACCTAGCCTAATTCCCCTAATCCCGACCTAATCCTAGCCTAAATACCTAACCCACCTCACTAAACCTCACCCTAAACCCAACCCACCTAGCTAAGCCCTAAACTACTAAACCACCCCACCTAATCCGTAGCACACTATATCCCTAAAACCACCTAACCTAAAATATCTGGCCCACCTTATCCCCAAACCCTAACCAACTAACCCCTAAACCAGCCCCCCAATACCAGCCCAAACCGACCCCAAAAAGGCTATAAACCCCCCCCCTAGTGGACGGGTTTTTCAAGCCTTTTGGGCCAGTCGAGCCCCCTCTTCTCTCTCGTCCCTTGTTCTCTTCTCACCTGCACCCTCTTGGAGCCTGCCACCTCCAACCTCCAGCCAGCTCTGCTCCATGCCACCCGACTGTCGCCTCTTCCCTCATCCGGTTGCCTCCCTTGGACACCCGCCACCTTCACCTTTCTCTCCGGTTAGTACCCCATCCTAACACTACCCTTTCTTCACTCCCCCTCTACTCTCAGCCACTCCACGCCACACCCGCAGCCTTACATCCTCTCCCTTAGACAGTCCCAAGTCAAGACCCTTAGCTCTACCTTCCCTAGGACCTGCCCTACACCTTAGTGACACCCCCTAACTACCCCAGCCAAGGCGCCGCAGCAGCACCCCCTCCCATCACCCGGCTAGCGCCAAGGCGCCACACCCGCAGCACCTTGCTTCCCAACCGGCCAGCACCCCTTTGCTGCGCCCTTCCGAGGAGCTCCCTCTTGCAGCCCAAGGCGACGCTCAAGCCCAAGCTCAAGCAAGTCACATCCGGACCAGCTATACGTAAGTGCCTAACTCGATCCTTGTTTATAGACTTGCTTAAGCTCAATTAAATTTGATACGGGGTTGTAATAACAGAGCATTGTCTCCCCCGCTTGTAATAACGTGGCTTGGCACACCCACACACACATGCACTTGAGCCTATCTCGCTCTTAGCTACACACGATTTTGACACACACTCGGGCCTAATCAGCCCTTAAGATATAGACTTATTTATATAAGTTAAGTTGCATGGGGTTTTGCTTAAGTTGTGTGCGTTGTCTTTCAATTCTCACACTCACACACATTGAGCTTTCGCTCTTATTTTCAAGACCCAAGTAAGGGCCGTGTTATATTTTCCCTTGGGTTTAATTTCATGTCGTGTGTGTAGTACTTCAATTCTACACTCACACACATTGAGCTTTCTCTCTTATCCCCAAGACCTTAGTCAAGGCCTATTGCAATTTATATTTGGGTTTAATTTCATGTCGTGTGCGTAGTACTTCAATTCTACACTCACACACATTGAGCTTTCGCTCTTAATCCCAAGACCTTAGTTAAGGCCATATTGTAATTTATATTTGGGTTTTATTTAAAGTTGTGTGAGTTGTCTTTCAATATACACACAACACCCACGCAACACGTTGGCGACCTTCGGGCCCATATATATTATAAGTATTTCCCTTTCGGCTATGTCTTTAAGATTTGGGTTTTAAAGTTCAGCAGTGTGCGTAGTCTTTACATATATACACGGCACACACTTGCACTATTGAGCCTTTCCGCTCTTAAGATATAGCCATATTTCCCTTTCGCATTTTCCTTTTTGCAATTTCCCTTTTGCAACTTACATTTCAAGTCATTTTCCTTCCGCATTGTCTTTCAATTTAGGGTTTTCCCTTTGGAGTTGCGTGAGTTTGCATTGCATATACGCCATACCACGAGTTAGGACGTATATTGCATCAAAGCAAACCCCATACTCCCACTCAAAGTCGTCCCACTTAGGTCACGTGTTCATAACACACACATAGTTGGCCCGAAAAGGGATAAAAAGAAAGACATAGGCACATGTAAATCCACGTGAAATAAAACTTGAAAATCATACAAAAACAACCCGAATCGAACACCTCAAACATTTTTTTGTAGGTTCTCATATTCAAAACTCGATTTTCTAAGCGTACAGACTGACTCTCGCGCATCGATGCAAGAAGGTCTGCAATGAAAAGAGCTTGCTTGCTCACAGTCGCCACGTTAGGAGTCAGATTTCAAAGTATTTCTTCGCTAGCTTAAGTAAGCTAGCTAGCATGCCCTTTTGCTTAAATAGGACTTAGACACGAAAAGATTTGCTTCAGGCCTAAGAACCAGAAGTGGGAACTTTCTGCGTCTACACATACTACTAGCTCACGATGAAGAACTTTTAGTTGTTTACATTATTTGGAGGTATGAAGAATTTATCTCTTGAGAGCATCCCTCATTGTCATGAATAATGTGACCACATGTTCCTCAAGACATAGAAAAGGTTGTCAGTTAGGCAAGCTCGTTGGTTAGAATTTATGGAGGAATATAAGTTCGAGTGGCAATATCGACCAGGAAGATCCAACACGGTGGTAGATGCCCTATGTTGGAAGAAAGTGGTTGAGATGATAGCCACAATAATGTATCTAAAAGGGATCTACAATAAGTGAGGTTGCTTGCTCTAGCTAATCTTGCATATGAATAGTTGATAAGGCAAGTGCATGAGTACATTGTCAAAAATGTCATGGGAGAAGACAAAATCTTATGGACATTAGAACACTAGTTAGTAGTGCCTAACACATGTGAACTTAGGTCGCTTGATCATGGGAGAGTTACATGATATTTCCTATATAGGTCATCAAAGAAAGGAAAGGATACTAGCACTACAACCTCGCATGGCTTGGGACATTGAGAGCTACATTCAAGCATGCCCAATATATGAACAAGACAAGATGAAAAGAAACCACCCTACAAGACTTTTGTAACCCCTACTAACAATAAATAGACCTTGGTCTTCGGTGACTATGGACTTCATTGGTGATTTCAAACATTGATGGATTTAAATCCACTTTTGTTGTAGTTGATAGGTTTTTCAAATATGCCATCTTCATGGCAGCTTCGTGGGAAATACACAACAAAAGAAGCAACCAAGCTCTTCATGAAGAATGTGGCAAAACACTTTGGAATGTTGGAGGAGATAATTTCAAAGCGAGATGCCCAATTCACAAGCAACTTTTGAAAGAAATTCCTTCAACAAGCTGGCATGAAACTACATTTTCCTACTGCCAACCGTCTCTAAACAAATAGGCAAACTGAACGATTTATGTTTATTGCTCTACTAGAGGAGTACCTAAGACACTATATAACTACTAGTCTGCAAAATTGGATTGGGTTACTTAAAACCACACAATTTGCACATAATGCACATAAGAATTCTTCAATGAGGAAGATCTTATTTGAGTTGACAATGGGTTGACAACCATTGTTGCTTCTCAATTTAGACTAAGGTGGGTCTCATCACAGTTATCTAGCTACACTTAGAGAGATTCAAGAGAGGCACATCATGTTAGAGGAAGCATGCACATCACTAGAGTGTGCGTAAGCAAAAATGTCTACATTCGCCAATAGAAAGACAAAATATAGGTAATATGACATTGGCGATAAAGTTTGACTGAGGATCCCCAATTATATATGGAAACAACTATAAAAGGAAATTCTACTCAATCGCAAACCCATATATGACAATCTGTTTTAATATTGTAGAGAAGATTGGAATGATAGCTTACAAGCTAAGCCTATCAAAAAGATTGAAGAGTCATCTAGTCTTCTATACTAGTCACGTCTTACTATGAAGACTCATCCTAAAAGGAGAGACAACCTCCACCCATCATTGGACAAGACATAAATCAAATTTTGTAGATATTCCAACATAAAGTACGTAGGAAAGGTCTCACAAAACTCACCTGGTACTTGATGAGATGGGAAGAATGAGGAACAGATGAAGATACATTACTTCTAGTGACCAAGATTTGGTGTCAACAATATACCACATGACTTTGAAGATGAGTCCAAAAACCAATGGAAGAGAATTATCACATCACTAGCATACCCCCTCCCGCAACATACACTATTGTGCTCCAATGCCTTATGCTATAGCCCTCCACGCTCTACCAAGTTGTGATAACACCTTGAGAATCCCACACGCCTGCCTTAGCATGACGATACCCCCTATAATGCATATGCCAGTGCGCTGTCTCGCTATGCCATGACAGATATTCTGCGTGTCTCGTGCTCGTGTCATGCCATGATAGGTACACACATCTTCAGTGTATCATATCCTAGCTAACAATCTACCACAAATCATGCTATACCCATTATCACTAGGAAGGTTTTCTCCCTCACATCTAGGGTCAAGAGTAGATTATGTAGATCCACTTAAGGTGTTCGACCCCTTATACATAAAAGAGAGACAACTAGGAGAGATAAGGGAGTTCATCATTTTGAAAGCATCTAGAGAGGAGAGAAAGTTGAGCATTGGTAGTGTCTTGAACATCACAAGCTAACCAATCACCATCGACACTTTCCTTGGTAGACCTGGACCGATTCAAGGGATTCAACCGTTTAGTGGTGCCTTCGTTGATTTTCCATGCCAACACATGTTATTGCTAGCGGTGCAGTAATACCTCCACCCTCTCTTTCTCTAGGTAGCCGGGCACGTAGCTGGCGCAAAGAGAAGACGCGGTAGCGCAATCGACGCCTTTCCGCCCTTTCGGTTCACCACCAACAAAATTCCCGAATTCTTGAAAGAGGAGAAAAACCCAAACGAAGTAACGAGAAAAAGCAGCAGCACCAGTTGGCACGACACCAAAACCAAGACCTTCCCTTGAATGACGCATTTATGAAACTCCCCTTCCTTGCTTTGTGGACTTCCTTTCTTGCTCTTGCTCTTGCTCTTGCTCTCGCTCTCACGCACGCGCGCGCGCACACACAGCGATAGGAGAAAAGAGCGAAAGAGCGTGAATCTCTGAACATATCATAGACCAATACTATTACACCACCCTGAATCTCCGTTCAGAACGTTGTTGGTGTTCTTGGACTTCCTCTGTTTCTGGATTTTGATTGAATTGGTGTTCTTGATATCGAAGTTGGGGTTGGTGTCTCCATGCATGTAGATATGATTCATGTTTACTCCAATTACCATGTTTCCCAACAACGCAAGAAAGGGAAGGGTACAATGCTCTATGAATGAGAAGACGGCTGGTGTGCCAGGCGCAGTCGGTGCAGGCGCATCTCTGATCGCTGCTGCATACGCTGCCACCATGTCAAGGCCCGCACTGGCCCTTGTGGATGAGAGGATGAGCATAGAGGGGACAGGACTGAGCCTAGGCTTGAGCAATAAGCTCCTGGGCTGGATCCTGCTGGGCGTGTTTGGTCTCATTTGGGCTCTCTACTTTACCTACACATCCACTCTTGAAGAGGATGAGGAATCTGGCCTATCACTTTGAATGCATCTCTTAAAGTAAATATTGTGACCCCTCAACAGAGGATGTGAAGTTATGCTTAGAATGGGTGTATGGCGCATGAGAAATTTATCGTTCCTGTAATGGTTAATTATGTAAATCCCATCCATTAGAAGTATTCACCAACTAATTTCTTACAGTCTTTATGGACTCAATGTAACTTCCTTTTCTAGTGAATTATGACCTATACCTAGATATGGCCTGTTCAAAACGGGCCCCGCAGTTAAAACCAGAACCAAAGTACAGGCTGAACCGGAACCGGAACCATAACAGGAGACCCCTCCAGTTTGATTATGGTTCATGATATCTGGAAACCAGTTTGGAATTGGTGGTTTCAAACCGACACCAAACTAACCGATAACCATTGAGGTTGGTGGGGAGTAGGGGTGAGCATAGTTCGATTTTAACCAAAGATCTGAACTGACCTGAACCGTAATTTCTGGTTCGGTTTAGGTTTGTATAATATGGGTTTGGGTTCAATTTAGTTTTTAAAAATACAAGAGAGCACTAAATCGATGGATTCCGGCTGAATTTAGAAAGGGAGCTTGAATCATTTGGGGTTCCTTGGGTTTTTAGGGTTAGGGTTTTAGGGGACGATGCCTAGGACGAAGATGAGAGTGGCATCACTGATTGGCAAGAGGATGGCCACGACAGCGTGCTCGATGTGGCCGACCTACTGCGACCGCATATTGAGGGCCTTGATGGTGTTGGTTGCGAAGGGATTGGTGAGCTTGGAGAGATAACCCTTCTCTTGCTTTTTCTTGTATGTATGCATGCATAATATTTACAACAAGTTCTGTTGGAGGAGGTTTTATGGGGTGTTTTTCTTTAAACGTTTCTATGGAGGGTAAATGGAAAACTAATGTGTGGTTCTCACCCATTTGACCGATGCATAAGGTGGAGCAATTTGAAGAAACGCCTCCTCTCTATATGCCCCTCGTGTTCCTCGGCGGCCAGAAAAACATCTCCTTTGATCCAAGGAATACAGTTTTAACATGTAAACTTCCTTGACTTTCTTTTAGCTTTTAGTTGATGTTTAGCTGTGTTGGAGAGTAATATGTGACTGAAGTTGTGTGTGAACCCGAATAATCTAACCGAAAGGTTAGTTGTAGAGTTGGGTTCCGATTCGGTTTACTAAAATGTGTAGAATTTGCTTTTCGAGTAATTCGGATCGATTCGATTGACTGATGCACATTTCTAGTGGAGAGTTTGACTCCCAGAGGGTGCATTTGCCATCTTTATAAAAAAATTAAATGGTTTCGGAATAGTTTTAAATCAGAACGAAAATCATCCTGAAACCAAAATCAGAATCAGTTCTACAGTGGTTCAGTTCCGATTGGAGGCAACCTAAAACCATACATGTCTACTTATATCCCCTCTCCGTCCATACCCGCTCAATTTTTTGTTCTCGGTTAGGCGTGAGGGAAGGACTCCCACCCATCCCTGGGGTGGGTACCCGGGACCTTGTAACCCAATTTGAAGCGAGGTAACATTTTTACAATTAAAGCACATTAAATTAAAATTCAATCATTTCCATCAATCGAAATCATGCAACACTTTTCAAGTTTGAAAATTTCAAAAGATAGAAATTTTAAAAACCTTAAAAGATAGTTGAGTTCAAAAGTAAAAAATACACAAAAAAATTTACCTGTAGAAAAAGTTTTTTTTTTTTTATTTTGAGCTCAACAGATGAATAGTTGAGATTTTCAAGATATAACAAGCATCTCGGTTTAAGTAAAAGTGTAAAACTGAAAAGGACACAGCAGCCTTTAATTTGTTCACATATTTACATCACATTCAGTAATTTAAGGGTTCCATTTTTCTTTAACAAAATATGACTGATATTTTTCATGATATTTGCAACTTTAGAAAATACATTATATCATATATGTTTTCCGTTCATTTCAATTGTGATTCCTACTCATCTCATGATCTTGGTCTATGAAATTGTAGGACTATGCGATTTGTGTTTTGGTGCTTATCTCGGTACATGTCCCGTAACCCTTTAAAGTTCTTCTCTGAATTCAAACCCAATTAAACCAAATAATGCCAGCGCTAGTTGAGATATGTTGGCCAAGGTCCCCAACATTGGGCCGATATTGCCATCCCTGGTCCAAACCACATCAACCATTTTCTACCAACAAATAACCTTGTTAAGGATCTGGAATTTCCATATGTGCAAAGCTAACAATCCAATTTCCTTTTAAATCAAGGTTTCCGACAATCATCTTGCTTTTGCACTTCTTAGTATCCAAAGTACAAGCTGGAATGCTGCTTCCAACACCCTCAAGCTTCACACATCATTTATCAGAAGAAATCCAGTGAAGCAGGTTCTCTACCACTACAGCCACCCACCATCCTCCTTCAAAATTTAAGCCTATATGAGGTTCAATCTAGCTTCCTTCCTATAAACTATAACCAACGATTAAGCCTCGAACATAACAGTCACCCTAAAATGAAGGGCATGCTGCAGCAAAATTTGCGGAGTTTTCCTGAATATTCAAAGGTTAACCAACCATTCTTACTGTAAGAAAAGGCTTGGCTTTGGTTCCAACAATAATGCGTTAACATCCACAGCAACCTCGGAAACTCATGGTTGAAGCGATCGAACCCTCACCCCGAAGACCAAGGAAACTCATGGGGAAAGCAATACTTCATTTCTGCAACTTATAACTACTAATGAAGGAGACGTCTGTCATCCTCTTTATAGTCCTAGAAACAATAGAATTTCGTTAGTTAACAGAGATCATTTTCCTTAATTATTCCCATTGTTTAACTCACAAATGTTCATGCTCAAACCATGCATACTGAAGAGAAAAAAGTGATCATCATACCAGACCGCCAAATAACTCCAAGGACAAACGGATGGATGATACATTGACACACATCAAGCTCATTTCATTTTGTAATAAAACAAAGCACAAAAGCCGCCAAGAAAAGGAAAACCCAAACAAGTAACTCCCACACGCTTAGGGGCAGCTTAAAGGGAGAAAGAGAAGGCATCACTCTTCTTGATCAAGCTAAAGAGACCTATCCTCCAGTTATATTTGGAATCTTGGCCTGATTTTGGATTGAAAAAACTACCAGCGATCCAAATGAAGGGCAGTCTATTATGAAACCAATAAGTCCATTCCAGCAAAACACGTTAAGTGAGCGATGACACTGGCAACATTTTATGTAAGTTACCCAACATCATGCCTGCTTCTTCTTCTTCCTGTGTCGGCGTTTTCTTTTAGGCTTATGGGCATCGGAATTTGAGCTGAGGGTGCTGCCATTGCCTGTTGTGGATTTCCAGGACGCCCCAGTACTGGCAAAATATGTGTTCCTGCTTTGTGAAGTTTTGCTGGATGAAGGTAACTCAACTTTTCGGGTCAATGCAACATTATTTGCTGAAGAAGGCCCAGGAGGAGGCATCAAAGCCCGTGCAGAGATCTCTTTCTGTAAAATTGCACGCAGAAGTAAGACCAGTGGCAGAGCTAGAAATTCAATTAGGGTAGGGCAGACAGCCCAAGGAACTGTTTATGTTAGAGTAAAGTATGTATATTAGCCCACTGATTCAACAGTGATATGGTTTTTTGTGTTGGTTTTATAAACTTCAGGTGGGGCAGACTCCCCAGCATGGCTCAATGTAGATCTAAGACTGTTCTATCTATCACATATAGATCTGCAGAAGAACCTGATTCTTTTCATCACTTGACATTCCAGAAGTTGCTTTGCCGGAGGTACTTGAAGTTTGCCCCCTGCACATACCACGGAAAATACGCCCAACCATGTTGTCAAGCAAAAACTTTGACAGCCAGGAAATGGGGAACAAACTCTAACATAGAAACCAACTAGTCTCATTTACATGAACCATATATCATGACAAATAAGATTGTCACTGCAATATCTGTTATTCAACTTCATTTTCAAAGTTTAAAAAAAAAAAGAAACACTAACGATCCAGTGACTTGGATCATCACAACTAAAATGGTGAGATTTGCATTTACAACCAATAATAAGTTTTCCAAGACGACAGCCAGTAAAATGCCACAAGGAGTGGAGCTCAGTGGCAAAAAGGTGAGGGAATATTAACAAAGGTTAAGAAATTCAATATCTCAAAGCAAAACCATCAAAAGCTGAATGAAACTTGCCGAATAAAAATTTATGTCTAGGCACCTAAGAATGGTGAGATTGTCGACTACGCTTTGCCATGACAAGTTCCAAGCATTTAAGATACAAACCTAACCTTTCAGGAAATTGCTGAACTGATAATTCACTGTGTTGCTTCTCCATTCACCAACTATAGCAAATCACAACTCGAGTTTTTCTTTATTCAAATGATCAAGTATCGCTTTTACAATTATCTAAATTTGTTTACCTGCATAGGATGGTTGAGTATCTTTTGAGACAAGTATCCAGATGGTTTCTCGAGCAACTTCTTGAAAGCCTAAAACATAAAAACTCCTGTGCACGATTCATCTGCCTACCATTAATCACCTGGCAGATTCCTGTTTCTACAAATTGTGCATCAGAATGCCTCCACATTTTAACCTAAATATTTTCGCACACTAACATTAATTACAATCTCTTTCAATTATACTACCATGCAATTGCGACACAGAACACAACAGTGAATCCAACGTTTATTTAATAATCTTAGCAACTGCAATTTGTCAGACAGTTCAGTAGAAACTTTAACAAGGGAAAAGCAACCAAAGAGAACTGCTGCAGAGAAAATATTGAACCCACACAACTGCCTAATTTAAATAGATGGGGAGAAGTTGAGAAGTACACCGTACTTTGTGCTTTTGTCTGTCCATTCATCATCAGCATCTGCTTCATCGCTGGAACTGCCGCTCAAGAAAAAGTCATCTTCACTGACATCTAAGGGGCCATCATCATCACTTCCTGTTTCTGCACATGAAAGCATCAACTTGGAACGTGCATTACAGTAACAAAGTTGGAAACCTGCCCAACAAGGATCCCATTTATCAAAACCTTTGAAATGTGATGTTGGTACAAGACAATGATCACCAAGCAATTACTAAACAATTAAGGGTGGTTATCGTCAGCTATTCACATTTCAGCAAGAGACAAGCGAACATTCTCCTTGAAAAAGTAAAAGGTAAACCTTCTACATCTTTTCCACTAGCTGCAGCTGCTAAGAGGTTGGCTTTTATCAGCTTCCGGATATTGTTCCTCTTATCAACTATTTCCGCATCTTCACCTCCCATAAATAAAGAGACGTACTTCTCTGTCTTCGGAAAGAACTGCAGGTAAAAGGAATCTCACAATGAAATTGGTGATAGAACTGTCATCTTTATTATTTTTGAGAGATGATATGGTTCAGCGATTAAAAGGAAATTAGAAAGCAGTTACATTTGGCTATGAGAAGAGTAGGGGATTGCACATTTGCAATAACATTTCAGACAATGACCCAGTAACACAACTGAGTGTATGATTTGATCTGCATGATTACAATCCATTTCACAACACTCGAAGATATCAACCACATAATCAGCTAGGTTGGGTGTTAATCAAAGTGGAAAGTGGATCCAAGTGGTAGTCCACCCATCCATACACATCTCCACTCGCAGAACATACACGTGCATGCATACATTCATACCTACGCCCTCACACAGGAAAATATACACTCTTGGGCACAGTGTTGACTAGTATAGTATATTTACAGGTGTAAGCTTTGCTTGACTAATGTCACCTCATGATGTGTTCAGAATCGTCAAATTATTAGGAAATAAGCTTCTGACTGAATGATTTGGGTGTGAAATGAAGATTTTATCAATTGTGAAATGTTTTAGGTAATGACAACCATTGAATTTTGAAAGATTCTTAGACTTCCCTTATATCTTGAATTTGCTCAAGTCAAGACATGCTTGTGACTTACCAAACTACGCAGAGCGTACCCTTATGGCTTGATTCACAAATAAACTGATAAACAAGAAAGGAAACCTTTTAGTAGACAGTATCAGTGGTGGCACCCCATGTGACTGCAAGATGATGATTCTAGTCAATGAAATAATAATCACAAGATAAAACATTTGATCAGGCAAAACCACAGCCAGATTCGAAAAAGAACTAGTAATATAATTAGTATAAGGCTCAACAGTTTTGCAATCTAAAAACTGCACAAATGTACTCACTCTAACATATTCAAGGTCTTCCCTTAGCTGGGAAAGCTGTTCAGAGATTTGGTCTTGTGCAACACGATCAGCTGTCTTTTGCAATTTCTCCAAACGCCTTATTCTTCTCTCGATCTTCCTTCTCTCTGTTCAGACAAAAACAAAGGACCCAAACACAGGACATCAACACAAACAAAAATTGAGACAAGAAAATCTGGGGAATCATAACCAATCCAACCCACGCTACGTTTACATCCAAAGAGAATGCAAAACATACCGAAAAATTTTACTCGACGATACTGCAATGACAGTTTCCGCTCTATTGCTGAACGGTTTAGAATCTCAATTCGCTGTTTTAGCTCTTCCAATCTCTTTTCCTGAGCATTCCTCACTTCAGCTGGAAGATTCTATTACAACCATTGGAGTAAAAGAGAGTCTAACTCAATAATTTGAAAAGCAAAGAGATTCAAGTCCAAAAGCAGCAAACTGTTGCATAAAAAAGCACATAGCTGTCTAAACATTCAAACATAAGCAACTACCAAAGAATACATCCACAAAGACCAGAGATCCATATTTGGCAATGTCGAGAATTGCCAAGCCCATAAAACAGGCAAGATACCTGCGCATATGCATGTGCGAATGCACTTTCCCATCTAGAATACGGGCAACTTCAGAAAATTGATAGAGCAAAACTCAGTTCCTAGCTCACTGGTTTTTTAATAAAACATCTGAGCCATCCAATCCAAAACACTTCCATTGTCAAACTACAAAAGTTAGGATGCTAGCACCATGCCTTTCCTGGAACATCGTACCTTAAACATAATTGAATCTAGGGAAATTAGATTCTGCTCCCCAAGTACCTTCTGTAAACGTGTGCCTCCATGTAATACACCTTTTCTCATTCAATTTAAACCAACTTAGGCATGTTAGGCACAGACTGTTTAGCATGACTAACGCCTTGAGTTTGTTCCTTTGATATAAGCGTATGGTTTTCGTGTCATCGAATTCTCATACATCGAAAGCCATCGTATTTTTACGCACTTAAAAACCCTTATTACACAACATAATACTTTGTTGTATTAACTAAACCATGCAAATCACATCTCTGACAAATATTTCATCCGTCCGACCAACGAATCGACGGGAATAAGTGGGACTGACCCCCTACACAAGGACTTGGGGGGATTTTTAAAGACGAACTCGTCCATAGTTGCAATACAAGTGTAAGATCTCCAACCCCTAAAACCTGACCTCGAAAGGTATGAGAAAACAACAGCAATTCAAATACGTAAACAAATCCTACTTTAAACATAAACAGTTGAATTTCAAACACTAAGAAATCAATCATAATTGCAATACAAGTGAAATATCTAAACCCACAAAACCCTAACCCCAAAAAGTTCGCAGAACACCAACCACCCAATTGAAATTGGCCCAAAAGTTCCACCACTAAATCCCGAACTCCAACAAGAAACCATCGACTAAAGTCATTACACAAGACCCAGAAGACCCCAATAAAGAAATCATGAACGAACCCATCTCATCGACGTTCAGAGAGAAATGAACGATGAGGTGGGGCAAACTCAGGACGGGTTGAAGAAGGGTTTAACCTTGCGAAGGAGGATTCGCTCGACCGATCGTATTTGGTTTTTGAGAGAAACGGGCTTGGGCTTCTTCTTCTTGTCAGGGCCGAGACCTCTGGACGACGACGGCCTTCGACTGATAGGTCCCCGTTGTTGGGTATGGCCGGCCCCCCGTCGTCCGTACCCGCCGTGAGCCATCACCAACACTCCTCCCTCATTCCGCCATTCCCAACCGCACCAAAAGGTTCTCTCACCAGGTTCGGGTCAGCTTACCCGGCTTCCCCCACCCCCTCCCTCTCTCCCTCTCTATTGTATGACTGCCAATTCAACACATTATATCAAAATCTGACACGAAATCTTTCTCTCAAGTGGCCCGAAACAAGTAGAGCTTCTCATGATTCGTATTCGCGTCTAGCTGCTTGCCAAGATAACACGACTTGAGACCCACACGAACATGACTTTAAAATCCGTGTCTGCGGTAAGAGATACATGATTTAGGTTGGCTCGTGTCTACTCAAACTAATGCAAAAAAGAAAAGGTATTATTATATTCAAGTCAATCCAAATACAACACAAAAACAACCCGAATGTGTTCTGCCTTTTCACGTCAAATGAACGCATACACACGGCCTCACATCCGTCTTTTTTTTATCGTATACATCATAACCCTAGGTAACAAATGTAACAACTTTCGACTTTCTCTTATACTCGCGATGATACGAAATAGTCCAGGTCATGGATTGGACTGATGGTGGGTTGTCACAATTTCTGCTCCCTTACTGACACGGGCATACCATCTTGTGTTCGTGCCTTCCGTCCGAAAGTCATCCTACAACGGAGCCACAAGGCCCTTGTGAGGCTTGACCTTCCTTCAGGACCAACCGCCGTAAGAGCCATGGCAAAGTCACAATTTGTTTTGTGCTCGGTTTGACTTGTTCATGACACGACCATAATGCAATGCGACACGGAGATGATCTGGAGCTTGCACTTGCCAACCTTTTTTATGAAAATCTTGAGTTATTTTGGTTTTTGATCGGAATATGAATGTATCAAACGGATGGAAAGAACCCTTAACTATTTCAGTTGGTAATAGAACGAATCACACTTTTACCACTAAACTATACCCGTAATTAAAGGTGAACTTTTTACCCCCTAAACAACTTCTTAATATGATATTTGCTTTGCCAATTCTGGTGTAACAAAAACACATAATTCAATTGGTCGTTTCATTTGAGCTTGAACTCAATACATGGATCGAATGATTTAGAAGTTCAAGCTAAGTTTTTGATCAATGCATCTGCCACTACCAATATCAGTGGTTTGTCTGAAAACGATTAAAACCATGATTTAAGGAACTTGTATCATAAACTTTCAACTCAAAGTATTCATACTCATGTCGACACCTGAGTTAGCATCAGTGCCTAAACTATGGTATTTTATCCAAAACCTAAGCCTAAACAAATCCTTCTCCTAAACTAGTATGGTCAATTACATGCCCTAAACTAGTATAGTCACAAGGGATATTATGCCACATTAGGTGTTGATTGAAAAATGTTTTTATCGTTTCCTTCTAACACAGTACGGGCCTTTCTCAACAAGTTATTGTAATCCAGTTCTTTTGTGGTGTTTATTTGGCGTCACCACATGTTTAAATCATGAATGTGTTTATCAGTCGCATCATTCATCAATGCTTTATAAATTACTTTTGATGGGCTAACATTTAAGTCATCACCAAATGTGGTAGCATATATTTTGGCCTGCAATAACTTTTCCTCAATGTCTTTTGTCAAGTTTAACTTAGTATCTATCAAGCCTGACGTATATACACATGTATGTCTTCTACATCTAATATAAGATGATAATTATAGATCCATCAATTACAGTCGATGATTCATTGACTTCACAAACTCTTTGAAGCGAAAACAATCATCTTTTTTCTTCTTTATATTGATCTAAACTTTATTTTCAATATCAACTATTTTTTATTTATGTATTTATCACTTCTGCTTGGGTGATAATTTGTATCAAAACCGGCCAAGAGATAGTTGATGGCAACAAACAATACCCATTTGTTCAGCCTTCTTTGCACAACAACAACAATTTGGCTTCAAAATTGGTTGTTGCACATCTCTCGAGATTTTCTTCCTGGAAAAACAAAAGGAGAAATCAAAAGGGGAGAGAGAAAATGGGATCATACTTTTGAAGTTAAAGGTGTTTAGGGTATATGAATAGCAATTTGAGGTTATAGATCAAAGGGGTTGCTATTCGAAAACCCCTTTTACTAAACACATACTCTTAAACGCTCCCTACCCTCCTTGTACACACTCCCTCTTCTCTATCTCCTATTATTCCTTCTACCATCACCACCATTTTTCACTATAATCATCATTTGTTCTGGTGATTAACATAGATAAAACTCTCCCTTTCCTCTCTTGTTTCTCTCACTTTTCTCTTCCTTTCCCTCTTCTATGCTCCTCTATAGGCATGAAGGGCACAACAAGGGTCTCTTCCTTTTTTCCTCTCCCCTTTCCCTTTTTTCCTCTCTCTCCCTCTTATCTTCTCCACTCTTCCCCTCCAACAAATATCATTTTGCATACGCCCATGTTTGTAAGGTAAATATATCCTAACATTTGTTTTATGTTACATATCCTTCTCACTTATTCTCTATCTTCCATAAACAAACATGTATGACTAGACGCAGAAGATTAAAGTGTTGTGCAATTATAATTTCATAAAGATCGAAACATGTCATGAGAATTGTATGTCGAGGATATATTTGTGTTTCCAAGTGAACAAAAAGGGCAATCAAATAACTTCAATACGATGATGTTAAACATGAGATTGACTCTTGCATTGCAATATTTATTGATACGGCTATGTTAGTACATGAGGATGAAGTCTGTCATTCAAATCATTCTTTAGAATAGCACGATGAGGTTGACCCTTCTTCTGATAGAGATTTTAATGTAGTAGAGGGTGAAAATAATGGTGTTGAGGTTGATATTCCTCTAGTTCCATATTTACTTCTAAGTCTTGGAGATCACATCACGTAGTATGACATGGTTAGGTAACTTCTAAATATGAGTGTTTTCTAATTGAATATTTTTCCATCTTGAATATGATTAGAGACATATATTGAATAAAACTTGCAAAGCATGTTAGAGGTGATCATTGCTCTTTCATGATATAAAATGGTCTTAAAATAGAATATGACAGATAATTTGATATAGCCGACCTATTGGAATGAGAATATCTATCGGTCTGACTACATATTTAGAGAGAGCCACTATATGAAGTATTGGACCATGTTGTGCTCTGTGCTTTATCGAACTATGGTAGCAAAAAACTAACAATTTCATATGTTGTGGATGAGATAACTATCACCCTTTATGATATCCATAAGAATGTTGGCTTTAATACGGGATGGAGAAACAAAAAAAATTATGCTATTTTACTGGTTTCTTTAAGAGATGTAAGGGATCACCCTTGCATCCCTTAAAAAAATGATATAAGGGATCACCCTTGCATGGCATGTCCCAAGCCCGGATAAAGAAGGAGGGTTGTGTTAGGCTTCCAACAGCTAGCGTAAAACTTTGTCGGATTTTTATACCATGGATTACACAAATTATGAGCATTGCTTTGGGGTGTTCCCGCTTAGCGATGCGCTGCAGAGCCCAAATGCAGTGAAAAGTGAGCAAGAGTCACTACATTTTCGATCGGATGTAGTGAATCAATTGAAGAGAGGGTTCCCACATTATGGACGGGTGTGGGTAAAGAAGTTAGTCCCGCTACATTGTTGCCCTAATGTAGTGAATAAATTACAAAGAGGGTTCCCACATTATGGACGGGTGTGGGTAAAGAAGTTAGTCCCGCTATATTGTTGCCCTAATATAGTGAATAAATTACAGAGAGGGTCCCCACATTTTTAATATGGATAGATGCGGGGGGTAAGGAAGTTTATCCTAGATAATAAGATTTGTATTGGTTTTTGGAATATCAAAATATTATTCAGTAAGCTAATGGAGGTGGTAGATACTATGATCGGAGAAATATTCATATTCTATGTTTACAAGAGACAAAATGGGTTGAAGAAAAAGTAAAGGAGATTGAGGATACATGTTTTAAATTATGCTACTCAGGTAAGGAAAAGACTCGAAATGGAGTTGGTATTATCATAAATAAAGATTTAAAGGATAGTGTAGTAGACATATAACGATATGGTGACTGAATCATGATATTGAAATTAGTGTTAGGAGCAGAAGTTTTGAATATAGTTTGTACTTATTGTAGACGTGAATTTATTTCAAATCGTTTGGGATTCGAAATCAAACCTCGAACTACGTCAGGTTGAGCGCGCGTGCCAATTAGTTTACCAAAACTAACAAATTCTGATTTCCTGACTTCTTAGAACGATTGTGGACAAGTGAGATCTTTTCGACTTAGGCCTTCTTGAACCGGCGCTCAAGGGTCAGCCTAGACGCTTGAAATTCGTTTGAATCCATTAAATCGAAAAAGGAAAAACCAGATTTTCCAAAGTTTCAGATTTGTGCCTAAGTTCTTGATTTCTGAAAAATTTCAGATTCTGAAATTTGCAGAACCTGTTCAGTTTCAGAGGCCTATTCTCTGAATTTTTTAAAAATACTTATGATTCTCTAAAGATTCCAAAATTTTTTTAGAATATAGACACACGTTTTTAGAATAAGAATATATTTTTATTTCATGATTTTGTTATGTATTTTCTGAGAATTAAATCCAGAACCAGAAATTATTATAAAACTCAGAACAGTTCTATTTCTGTAAATCAAAGGCTCAAAAAAATAGCAATATCTCAGCACTCGGACATCCAATTTTGATAAAATTTATTGTTTTAGAAAGCTACGGATGTTATATTTCCAGAGAATCAAATTTCATCAAATTCTACTAAGTGGTTGCAGAGATATGATCAAAAGAACAGAAGTCTGTTTCTGAACATTCTGTTTTTGTAAAACACAATCTTAAATTTCACGGATTTAATTAACTAAGTAAATAATTATAAAAATTCCTCAAACATTTACCTAATCAGGTCTGATATGTCTATATTATGCATGCAAAATTTTGGATCAATTGCATTAGCCGTTTGTCCATAATAATTCCATGATCAGATGTGTGTGCACAGACAGTTTCAGAAACCAAGTTTGCAGAAAATTTCAAAAGGTTCCTAACGTGATTCTAGAACGAAGTTCAACTTGTATCAGTCCTAATAAATCATGGAAATCATCTAAACATGGATTTTACTTTTGTTCATGAAGGAATCATGCATGTTTTGTATCGATATAAATGAAGAACATGGGCTCAAGCCCTTGATTCATGTACAAATTTCCAGAATCTGTGCTTTTTCAGATTCTCATGAATTAAAACCAATTTGTGCAAGAATTCCAACCTGTGTGAGTGAGAGGAGATGTAGGAGCACTTCGCCAGATGATCGTCGGACGTCGGAACTAGGCCGGACTTCCTTCTTCTCCTTCTTCTCTTCCTTTCTCTCTCTCTCTCTCTCTCTATTTCTCTTAATTTTCAGACTGAATGTTCCTGTGTGCTGGTTCCCTCCTTACAGCCTCATTAAGGCTCCTTTTATAGGCCAAAGGGTGCCCCTTTGGTGTAGCATTGGGCAAGGTAAGTTGCCTTGCTGATCAAATTCGTTTTTGGCATGTAATTGCTGTAAAAACAGGTTTTGGAAAGTGTTGTTCTGTGAATTGACGTTGAATGGCAAGCTGCTATTTTTGGTAGTTGATCCTCACTCCAAAAGGTAAGTGTGTGTTGCTTGATTGGACTGGAATTGACCTTTCTTTTCATCATAGTCTAGGTCGAATCCGATCCTGAACCCACCTTTTTCAATGATGCCATTTCCAACATTTAACAGCGTGTTCTTGAAGCCCACTGTTCTTTACTTACTGCTTGTTAATAGGTCGCCTTCCAATTCATGAAGCATCACGTTAAGGAAATCAGGATGAACCTTTTCGATTTCATCAAAGAGGCAATCAGATAAGGATCCCTGCACATTGCCTTTGTAAGCTGTCCACTCACTGAATTTAGTCGTTATATTCGTCTAGCACATAATATAGTAGGTCGCCAAGTTGGTGTTGCTGTGGAATACGACCGATATGGTAAGTGATTATTGCATTGATGGCTGGTGGAATCTAATTTGTCTTTCTTTGCTTGAAGCCCTGTAGCCTTCAACCGCCTTTTTGCTTCCTCTTCCAAATGGGCTTGGTTGAACTTCACCAGGTGCTGCTGTAGATGCAGCCAGTCTCTGTGCAGACGTTAGTTGCAATTGGCCTTCAGCAGGAGCATCTCCATTCATCTCAGTTGAACCAGTCTCTACTTCAGTGGTTTCTTCCGGTGCAGGAATGGACATAAGAAATACATATCTGTAACAGCAAATGTGTTGTGCTGCACGTTTGCTGTGAAAGTGTTTAAGCAAATCCATGTTCCATGCCTCGACACCCAAGCATAACATGGACATGTTACGAAAGGCGTTCGATACCAAACCTTTGTTCTCGGAAGCTATCGTTCTTGCCTCCGTCTTTCCTTTCCTTTGGTGAGACCAACTTTTCCCTCTAGAAGTGATTTCTTTCCAAATATGAGCTTTTCTTTGTAGGAAGCTCACTTTCCCTTTTTAACATCAGCTTTCCTTTTTCGAGTGTCGGCTTTCCTTTCTGGGTGCCGACCTTTCTTTTTAAGAACCTGAGACTAAAAATGATAGGTTGACTTGCCAAACAACGCCGAAATTGGTAGGTTTCAAACATTTTATAAAAAAACATTTATATTTGAAAACATCAAATTTAATGAAATTCTTAAATATTGCTTTGGAAAAACATTGGGTTTCATTCTCAGTTTTTGTTTGCAAAGGTGACCTACTTTTGCTCTGTGAGTCAGTCTATAACCACCTTGACCATTTAATCCTTCTTATGGGTGTGGGGTATCGAATCACTTTAACCACTTCAACAGGTGTAAGGTGTCGTACCACTTTAACGCTGGGTATCAGGTCTTGGAATGAGATCATTCTCAACCGGGCGAATTTTTGAGGTCTGGTTTAAATTTAACTTGTTTTTGAATATCAAGGGTTTTGAAATTTCATAAATTTGTAATTTGCAAACATTTTTGGGTTTGATTCTCAATGTTACATTTTTCATTTGTTTATAAAAGGAATTGTTTGAAATCATGCTTTCTTTGAAAGCAATTGCTTAAAAAGGCAAAATCCTGCCAATTTGGTCCTGACGACAAAATCGTCATTTTCATAAAATTTTGTCCAAATTCGAAATTCTCAGAAAGGAAAGCATTCCTTCATCATTTTAAAGCTTCCATAAAATTTAGGTACCGAAACAAGCTCGTTTAGTGCCTTTTTCATTCGAAAACCCAAAATTACCAAAAATAACTACTTTCCTAAAAAAGGTAAAAATTTTAAAAGAAAATTTTGGGTGTTTACCCAAGTAGGACTAGAAGATAGTATAAAGACGGCTTTTGGGAAAGAGTTAGATAAAGTGATTCAAAGAATTCCACAAAGGGAGATGATTTGTTTAGGAGGTGACTTAAATGGACATGTTGATAAAGAGGCATTAAGATATCAAGGTATTCATGGAAACTTTGGTTTTGGGGATATAAATGAGGAAGGTAGAGATATTTTAAATTTTGTTATGGCATTTTATCTCTTTATAGTTAATACAATCTTCAAAAAATGAGATGAACATTTAATTATTTATAAGAATGGCTTATCACAAACACAAATTGATTACTTTATTTGTAGAAAAAAAGATAGAGCGTGTTGTAAAGATTGCAAAGTAATTTCAGGAGAAAGTTTAACCACCCAATATCAACTTTTAGTTATAGATTTACAAATAAAAAAATGGACAAAGAAGAAAAGAGTGTATCAAGCTATTTGGACTAATTGGTGGAACCTTAAAAGCGAGAAAGAACATATATTTAAACAGAAAGTCCTTCAAGGAGATGCTTGGAATTATGTTAGTACACCTTGTGATATATGGCTATACATATTAGGAAAGTGGTGAAAGATGTGTTAGGTGAATCTAAGGGAGGTGTACCGACATAAAAAGATGTTTGGTAGTGGAGTGAAGTAGTGCAAAATAAAATCAAGGCAAAGAGGGCATGTTACAAATTTAATTATGCTAAGAAAACTAGTGAAACTTTAGAGACTTATAAGAAAGCAAAGAAGGAAGCAAAAAAGGCCATCAGTGAAGTAAAAGCTAAAATTTAGGAGGATTTACATAAAAAAAACTCAACTCAAAAGAGGGTGAAAGAGATATTTTTAGGATAGCTAGGGCCAGAGATAAGAAAACTAAATATCTTAATTCTATTAGATGCATCAAAGACGAGGATGAAAAAATTCTAGTGGCAAATGATGATATAAGAAATAGATGGAAAAACTATTTTTATAATCTTTTTAATAAAAATAAAGATGTTAGTATTAGCTTAGGAGAGTTAGCCAAATCAGAAAAGTATATGAACCACAATTTCTACCAACGTATTCAAAAGAATGAAGTCAAAGAGGCTTTTAAACATATGAAGGGCAGTAAATCAGTAGGTTCAGACAATATTCCTAAAAAGACAAAATATATGAAATGTAAGTTTGATTATTTTGTTA
Source organism: Brasenia schreberi (assembly GCA_036023115.1). Lineage (NCBI taxonomy): Eukaryota > Viridiplantae > Streptophyta > Magnoliopsida > Nymphaeales > Cabombaceae > Brasenia > Brasenia schreberi. Next base: position 16,656,003 of record JAYKKT010000088.1, read on the forward strand.
CTTCAGAGGACATAGAAATTAAAATTGACACACATTGCATCCCTCAAAAGGGAAGTTTTAAATACCTAGGGTCAATTTTTCAAAGTGATGGAAGAATTGATGGAGATGTTATGCATGTAATTAATGCTAGTTGGTTAAAATGGAGAGGAGCACCAAGTATTCTTTGTGATAAGAAGATACTATTAAAGTTAAAAGATAAATATTATAGCGCAACAATTAGACCTACCATGTTTTATGATTTTGAGTGTTGGGCAGTTAATCATCAACATGTACAAAAGATGTGTGTGAAAGAAATGAAGATGTTGAGATGGATGAGTGGTTACACAAGAAAAAACCATTATAAATAATGAGGTTATTAGAAATAAATTATGTGTGGCACCAATAGAGGATAAAATGAGAGAATATCCTTTAAGGTGGTTTGGACATATAGAAAGAATATCAAAAGAAAAACGTGCAAGAAGGTATGAAAAACTAGTTTTAGAAAGTATTAAAAGAGGTGGAGGATGACCACAAAAGTGTTGGAAATAAACAATAAAGAATGATCTAGCTTATTGTGAGTTAACTGCTAACATGGCACATGATAGGGCTATGTGGAAACAAAGAATCCATGTAGTCGACCTTGTCTAGTATGGGAAAAGCCTAGGTTGTTGTTGTTGTAGTTAGGTTTGCTAAAAATAAATTTGAAACCAACCAAGTCTCGTCGGGATCCGCTCAACCATTCATCCAACTTCCCCTTCACCTTTGCCGGAACTAGCTCGCCATCCATGCTTACCACGACCTGCCAACACTCCGCCCAGCAACTGCCACCATGTTAGCCGTCCTCCACTACTCCCATTTGCTGGCATTCTTCGTCCTCAACTCCATCCTCGAAGGGACCATCACCGCCTCCCATCGTTGCATTGCTGGCCTCCCCTCCTATCATCCCCATCCCTCGTCATTTCCCCCTTTTTGTTGAAATTTCAATTGGGTCCGATGAAACACAAATTTCAATCAATTTTTAGGCCCATAATCCAACACCCTTCTAATTGGATCCCATTTGATTCCATTATACAAAACTCGTTTTGAATTGGATTTAGTTGAATCCAACCAAAACCTCAAACTTCACCTATCTAATTAACTATAACCCAATAAGCAATTCAAAATCATTTCACATCATATCCAAAAGACCCAGGGGGTCGTTTTGTGGTAAGTTGCATATCTTAAAGCTCATCTAAATACCCAACTCAAGAAATTCTGATTCATCAAAGAGAAAATAACTTGGTAGTGTTGGAGATAGACCCTTATTTGGTGGAAAAAGAACTTTGATGAAAAGAACTGTACGACCACACATCGTACATCAGGAAGAGAGTGTTAGGAGGTATTCCACTTTTCAAGTTTACTTCCTAATCATGTCTCCTTTCCTTTCTCATATTAGGGAAATCACATCACGGATCTAGGTCTTACTGGATTGAAAATTTATATATAATTCTCTTTTGGCATGCCTGATGAAACCTGTGATCTTCCAAGATTTGTTTGTTTAAATTGGGATGTGCTTTCATTTGATGGATATCATAATTAACACTTCCGCACATCATTCACATAGTGTAAAGCATCGTTAATTGCTTCATACACTCACAAAAACACACACTTGTGCATGCACATACTTTCCTCTTGTTTGTTTGTTTGTGTATTGGGTTGTTTACAACACACACATTCACTCAATTTAAATTTTGCTTTAATCCAAAATGTCTTTTAATCATCATTACAACACTCAATTTAAGGATAAAGCAAAGTCCTTGTCTCATAGTTCCTTGGAGTCTAGAAAGCTGAAGGATTAGATCCTAAGCTATGCTACATCATCAAGCAAGAAACTTGTTAGACCTAAGCATAGCTCTTTTAAGATCCCATTATCTAAAACTTCTCCTAAAAACTGTGAGGATGAATTGAAGGTTTTGAAGAATTAATTGAGAGTATTGCAACTTGTCAACAAGATTATGCTACTAGAAAAAGAGATGAAAGGCCAAAAGAATAGCAAAGTTGGGGAAGAAGATAACGATCATATCTCTCTTGAACAAAGCATCTCTGAGTATGAACTAGAGCTAGAGATCGAATCTAGTTAAAGGAGAACGGTAAAACCCAAGTAGAGAACCTATTACAAGAAATAAGCAAAGCAAATTAAAGAAGACTTAGAGAAAAAGTAAAGAGGATGTACCAAGAGCATTAAAGAAAAAAACATGGATAAACGAATGTACTATGTGCATGATTTTCTATCATCGGACTATGAGACCAAGAGTGACAATGAGATTCTAGAGTTTTACCAATTTGATAGTCAAGGAAATCCTAATTCATACTTGTAAATACCCTAAAAAAAATTCAAATAAACCATTGCACGTTCGAAAATCCATTATTTAAAAATTTTCTCAGAATTTTGATAATCTTCAAGCATCACTCTATAAAAGAAAATGTTTTGGGTAAATTTTAAAACCCCAAATTTGCAAACCAATTTGGATACTTAAATTAAAAAAAAGAAGTTCACATATCTATCCAAAACTGTAGCAAAGCCCGAGTCAGAAGGAGGCATATTTCCCAAAAGAGGATAAGGCAAACATAAAAAAGGCAAGCAGACCCAGATCGAGCAAGGAATCAATTCGGAGCAGGTCAAACCCAATCAAGCAGGACTCAACCCAATCTCAAGCCAAACCAAGAGCTCAACCCAATTGGAGGCAAAGATTGATCCAAAGCAAGATTTAATTCAAAGTAGGATTCAATCCAAGATGAGTCGGATCTCAATCCAATTCCAAGCAGGGACTCGTCAAAGACAACACTCCACTTAAGCCGAGTCAAGTGAAATGGGTCGGCTCGGTTTCACTACCACATGGGTTGTACCTAGGGTTGCACCAAGCCCACATGGGCTCAAGGGGGACCACTCTATAGCCCCACATGCCCCATGTGCAGCCACAAATCCAGAAATTTCATTTGGATCAAACCCGAATTAGGTCATGTATCAAAGCATAAAGTTGACTCCAATTCTAAGGTTGATTCTCTCCTTTCCCTTTTTTTCTCATCTTGAGCCTTTCAATTTCATTTAAAAGGTTTGTAATTAAGTAGCATTTGACTCCAATTTGATGTAATATTTGAGAAAAGATAGTGCAAAATTTCATCTATGCTCATGAGTAAGATCGTCTTATATGTGTTTGGTTTATGGTTTATTCTACCGTAATATATATATTGTAACTCTTATATCCTCTAATTCCCTCTATGCTTAAGCTATATTAATATTTTTTTTATTATTGTATCTCCTTATGATTAAAATTGTTGTGGATGATGATTTAATTTGGTTTTATGCATCCATTAATTTCTTAAAACTGAAAATTCTGTTTTTTGTATTACGTATCCGTCTGATTTCTAATTTTTCTAGACCTACTCTGTGATCGAAACATTCTAAAATTTGACACATCCATTTTATACACACAAGCCCACTCTCCATAAAATTTTCAAGAATTTTAGAAATGTTTAAGTTTGTAAATAAAATTGGGTAAAACCGAACAAAATCATAATAGAGCCTTAAGCATAACATCCAGATCTATTTCAAATAACATTTTGAGGATTTTTAGAGATTACAAAAAAAAGTGGAAATTTGATCCCTGAAAACAGAATCGGTTTATTTTTTTTAGGATTGAGGTTGATTTTAGGCCAAGGAATAAACTCATGATTTTTTAAAATTTATTTGAACTGGAATTTGGTTTTCAAAAGTATATTGGATCTTAAAATGATTTTCAAATGCCTAAATTGACCCTTAAGCATCGATTCAAGAAGGTCTATTGCGAAAAAAATTCACTTGTCCACATTCACTAAGAAGTTTGAAATCAAATTTTGCAAGTTTTAGAAAACTTGATGGCATGTTCATGCACTCGTATTTGTGAATTGAGTTTTGAGTCTCTTCATGGGCTTTGTAATAAAATTCTCATCTACAATACCTCCAACTATTCACTAGGATTTCTTCCTTTGAGAAATTAACCTTAGAAAGGGTGTCTATGACGATTTTGTCAATCTCAAATCTACCAGAGGTTGACCTAGGATCCATATTACCAATTAAGATAAAGCTAGATACCAAGCCCTTAGGTTATGTTACAAACCAAAGGATCACTCCATTTCAAACTCCCAACCTTCAATATTTGAATCCAAATTTCCTCCTAAGTTTGAGCCAAAGCCTTATGTAAACGCGAAAAATTTTCACTCCGGGTTCTTAGGCCTGAGGTGAACCTTTTCGCATGTCTAAGTCTCTAAAAAGGGCATGCCAGCTAGCTTACTCAAGCTAGCGAAGTAAGTTTTGAAAATATTTGACTTAGGGGGCGACTGTGGACAAGTGGGATCTTTTCGTCGCAGACCTTCTTAAACCGATGCTCAAGGGTCAGTCTGTACGCTTATAAAACTCGATTTTTGAACAAACATGACCTTTTTGAAAATATGCAAAGCGTTTGATTTGGTTTAGTTTGTCTTGTTGCAGATTTTATCAACGTGGGATTTGCACGTTTCCTATGTCTTGGGTTTTAGCCAATTTAGGCGTGTAGTTGTGTGCATCCAATGCTTGATTTGGCGAGTTTTGCACGGGTAGTTCGAGGTTACTTTGATGCAATATGCACCCTATCTCGTGGTATGATGAATATACAATACAAACTCACACAACTGAATGGGAAAACTCGGAATTGAAAGACATAGCCGAAGGGAAATTGCAAAAGGAAAATATAGCTATATCTTAAGAGCGGAAAGGCTCAATTGTGTAAGTGTATGCCGTGTATAAATTGAAATGCAACTCACACAACTGAACCTTAAAACCTAAAATTTAAAGACATAGCGGAAGGGAAATATAACTATATATATATATATGGGCCCGAAGGTCGCCAACGTGCACGTGTTGTGTTGGTGTGTAAATGGAAAGACAAACACACACAGCTGAACCGGGAAAACGTAGCAGAAAGTATAGAAATATGACTATATCTTAGTGGCTGCCAAGGCCAAAATGGTGCGTGAGGTGCGTGAGCAAGCGCTCAGGTGTTCTTTGTGTGCGAGTGTGTAAATGAAAGACAAACTCACACGACTTAATGTAACAACCCAGCTGAATTGAAATACTTATATAGAATAAGAGCGAAAGCTCAATGCACGAGTGTGTGAGTGTATAAATTTAAAGACAACTCACGCAGCTCTTACTAGAGTCTTAGGAGTAAGAGCGAAGGCTCAATGGTGCTCGTGGGTGTTTGTGTATGAGTAATAGCTAAAGCTCAAGTACTCGTGTGTGCTTCGTGTAGCAAACCAAGTTATTACAATCGGGGGGAGACAATGCTCCGTTAATACAACTCCGTATCCAAATTGAATCAAAGCGTAGAAAGGAGATATGAAATACCGAATTAAAGCACTTACGTGATTCAGACGTTTGTCCACTCCAATCTACACGGATGTGCTTGGCTTCGCACCCACGGATGAGTCTACCTTGAAGCTTGAAGCGAAAGATGGCTGAACGGAGCCTTTGAGCTTGATGGTTTATGGGGTTCACGGCACTAAGGGGGTGCGGGTTTGGTGTGGTTATGGGATAGGAAGGTATGGGAGTTGGGGGTTCTAGGCAAGGTGGTCACGGGACTAAGTAGGTGGGGTAGTGTGAGATGTAAGGTCACGGGGGTGGTAAGGATGTGAGGCGGTGGTATGGGAGCTACAGGAGTTAGGCTTAGGTGGGGTGATGGTATGGTGTGGGATGAGGAATGGGAGCTAAGGGTCACGGCGCTAGGTAGGTGGGGTGATGGTATGGTGGCTGCGGGTAAGGGAGTGTCTAGCTAGGATGGGTTCGGTTGGGACAGGGGGTAGGTCGGTTAAGACAGGTAGTGGTGGTGGTATGTGCGGGTATGGCGGTGATAGGTGGCGGTTTAGGCTAGGATGAAGTTGGTTGGGGTCGGCTGAGAAGGTCGGCGTCAGGCGCTATGCGCCAGGCGGGTCGGCGGAAGGTGAGGGCGACGAGCGCTAGGCGCTTGTCGCAGGCGCTAAGGCAGAGAGGGAGCGGGGTGACAAGGCACGTGTAGGGTGCGCGGGAGTGGCAGGCTACGCAGGGCGCGTGCAGGACGTGTATGGCACTTGCGGGGTGTGCAGCGTGGGAGCGGGTAGGTTTAGAGTGGTCGGGGGGTCTTGATGTGGAGTCGGTTGAGGGTGTAGGTGGGTTCAAGTAGGATTAGGGGTGCTGTGGGGTTTAGGTTTTGATTGGATTAGGGTTAGGTGAGGTCGGTTGAGGTGGGTTTAGAGGGGTTAAGAAGAAGGATTTAGGGTGCTTAGTAAGGCTTACCTCTTAATGGTGGTTTAGGGTGTGCTTGAGCTCCGATCAGCAACATTAAGCCTCCTTGTTCAAGCCACTTCAACCCTTCAATTAGGGTGGGGCAGCCCTTCACTAACCCTACACTAACCCATAATTAAAAACCCTAAAACAAAAGAAAGCACTAAGTACTCACCTAAGCACCTCCTCTCTCCTCCAAGTCCTCCCTTCAAATTCACGTGAACCTCTTGTTTGGGACCCCCTCACCTCTATTTATAGGCATTTGAGGTGGTCTTGGATTTGGGTTTGAGTTTGAGATCTGGATCCAAATCCAAATCCAAACACTATTTGGATATGGATCTTGGATCTCAAATATTTTGAGATTTGTATTCAATCCAAATCCAACATTTTTATGGATATGGATCTGGATATTTTGATCCAGATCTTATCCAATCCAAATACTATTTGGATCCAATCCAAATCCAAACACTATTTGGATCGACCCAAACACTATTTGGATTGGCCCAAATCCAAACACTATTCACTATTTGGATTTGGATCTGGATATTTATGGTCCAGATCCAATCCAAATTTTCTTTGGATGGTCCTTGGCTTCTTGAGGCGGATGATCTGTGCGGGCCCTGACTTCATCAACTCTCCGTCTGGTGTTGGGTTTTCCCAATCTTTGTTGTCTGGACTCCCTTTTGCCTTTTGGACTCCGTTTCTGCTCCTTTCTGGTTTTTCTGGTTCATAATCTTGAGGCTTGGATGAGAATGGTTGATCTGGCTTTCTGGTGCTCCCGGCTTGCAAACTGCTTCGTGCTTGGGCCTTCCATTCGCCTTTCGAACCTAGCTTTTATCAGGCCAAGGTGCTCTTTTGGGCTTCAAAATACACTTCTGAAGCTGCTTCTGGAATTGGCCTTCACGAGCGGCCTTTTGGGCTGCTTCTGGATCAGGTGTTGTCTTCGCATGATCCACCTGTTCGTCTTTGGCTTTTGGGAAAATGCGCTTAGCCAAGGTTTAAAAACTCGTATTTGGATACGGGGCTTTCAAAACACTATTTAAAGGCTTAAAGCAATATTTATAGGGTTTTAAAACAATAAGTACAGGGTTCTGAAGGCTCCTGGGTTTTCAGAACTCAAAATGGCCCTTTTGGGCTGATTTGCAAACCAGGCATTGGTTTTAAAAAGTCATGGGATTTTGGGGTGTTTATAGATGCCCCTCTTTGGCATTATCCAAATTGATTTGGATAATGGCAAAGACGACAACACCCCTATTTACTATTTCCCTGGATCTATTCTTGAAAATATGAGATCGTCCCAATTTTAATAAAATATTTTCTTTTCAAACTTGGTAGGAGGAGAGTTTTGCCAAAGGGGACTTTCCTATGGGTTCTAGTCCTAACTGGGATCATGTATGAAGTGTTCAAGCATGAGTATGCAGAATGCATGACATGGATGAGACTCAAAGAAGGATGACCTCCTAGAGACCAAGTGACATGGTCGAACTTTTGAGTCTTATGAAGACCTGCTGCTTTAAGTGAGCGGGCCTTATGTTGCTCGGTGTTCAAGTTTTGGAAAACCTGATTTCAAAAGGGAAACTCCTTGTTAGCCTCGATCCTAAGGACCTCTAGCTCCTCGTGTTTGCCTTTACTTGAGTCTTAACACTCGCTAATCTAGCGGAGGTTTTATAAGAAAACAAGCTAAGTTTCAAAATTCCTATGCCTTACTCAAAACGTCGAATTCTCAAACAAAATGAAATTCAAGTAAGTAAATCCTATTTTTACTTTAGGATTATTTGAAATTAATCTTGTTTACTTGGGATAAGTCGCAGGGATGGGAAAGAGATACCACGGTCCCTTCTGAAGCGTCCCGTGGTTTGAGACAGAGAGGAGGAAAACTGTTCTTTTTTTAGCTTTTTGAGCTTTTCTTTCTTTTTTCATAGAGGGTCTCCCTTCGGGAGTATTTTTTCTTTATTCCCTCTTTTCTATAGAAGAATCGATTTTCTATTTTTGGGATTCAACTTTCCTTCTTTGGGAAAGAGATTTTGGTAGGGATTTCCCTTTGTTTTCGCCAAATTTTCCTTTTGGAAAGAGAAGAGAAGGGGGGGAGGACTTATCCCAAGGTTATACTCAATCCATTCCAGATAAGCCTATTTAGAAATAGCACGCACTACTTGCAAGTATCTTGCTATATTGAACTAGGCCTTTCTTTGTAAGAAGAAGAATTTTGAAAATGTAACCACATATTTTGAAAAGCTCCACTTTTTCGCAAGTGTTGATTCTCTCATTCAGGGTCACACAATTCGCCTTTAATCCTTTCTTTCGAAGCTCCACTTTGAAATATGACTCTTTCGGGGCGACTGTGAGCAAGTGAGCTCTTTTCGTCGCAAACCTTCTTGCACCTATGCGCAAGGGTCAGTCTATACGCTTGGCAAAGTCGTTTTGAATCAACTAACCTCTTTGAAAATACCCGAAGTGTTTGGGCTTTGTTTGTATGATTGCAAGTTTTATTTCACATGGGATTTGCACGTGCCTATGTCTTTTACTTTTATGCTTTTTAGGGCCAACTAGGTGTGTGCGCAAGTGACCTAAGTTGGGCGATTTTTTGCACAGGAGTGTGGGGTTTGCTTTGATGCAATATGCATCCTAACTCGTGGTATGGCGAATATGCAATGCAAACTCACATAACTCCAAGGGAAAACCCGAATTGAAAGACAATGCTTAAGGAAAATGACATAATGTAAATTGCAAAAAGGAAATATGGCTATATCTTAAGAGCGGAAAGGCTCAATTGTGTAAGTGTGTGTCGTGTATATATGGAAAGACTACTCACACAGCTGAACCTTAAAACCCAAATCTTAAAGACATAGCGGAAGGGAAATACTTATAATATATATGGGCCCAAAGGTTGCCAACATGTGCGTGGGTGTTGTGTATATATGTAAAGACAACTCACACGACTTGTAATGTAAAACCCAAATGAAATTGCAATATGGCCCTTACTAGGGTCTTGGGAGTAAGAGCGAAAGCTCAATGTGTGTGAGTGTAGAATTGAAAGACCATGCACACGACTTGAATGAAACACCCAAATAAAATTGCAATATGGCCCTTACTAGGGTCTTGGGAGTAAGAGTGAAAGCTCAATGTGTGTGAGTGTAGAATTGAAAGATCACGCACACGACTTGAATGAAACACCCAAATAAAATTGCAATATGGCCCTTACTAGGGTCTTGGGAGTAAGAGCGAAAGATCAATGTGTGTGAGTGTGGAATTGAAAGACAACACCCACGACTTAATGAAAAACCCACGCAACCGAATATATATAAATATAACTATATCTTATGGGGCTGTCAAGGCCCGTGTGTGTGCCAAAAGGGTGTGCAGCTAAGAGCGGAAAGGCTCAAGTGCACGTGTGTGTTGGTGTGTCAAAACACATTATTACAATCGAGGGGAGATAACACTCCATTATTACAACCCCGTATCAAATTTAATTAAATGTAAGCAAGTTCATATAATGGGCTGAGTTAGGCACTTACGTGTAGCTGGTCCGTGTTCAACTTGCTTGGCTTTGGCCTCGTGAGTCGCCTTGGGCAGCCGAAGGGGAGCTCCTTGGGTGTATGTTGACGTCTTGATGCTGGCCGAGTGGAAGGATCGGCAGGTATGGGTGCTGGCCGAATGGAAGGTGTTGGCTGAATGGATGGAAGATGGTGTTGGGGAGTGGTGAAGGCGGGCTGGGAAGTGGGTGACTAAGGGAGGTGTTCATCTAGGAGCTAAGGTGGGTGATGTTGAGGGAAGGTAGTGGGGTATGGTGCAGGTCGGTCGGGTGTAAGGGAGAGGAGATGGATGAGCTAGGTGGCGGATGGATGGGAGTGTGCGGCTGGGAAAGGAGGAGGTGAAGGGTTAGATGGGGTTGAGGTGGGGTACTAACCATGAATGGAGGTGGTGTTGGTGGATGGAAGTGGTGGCCGGATAGTAGTGGAAGAAGAGTGGCAGCCGAAGGGTGGAACTCCTCGCCGAAGATGGAAGATGGTGGAGTCGGTTGAAGCGGAGAGGTGATTGCCGGGTGGAAGGAGTGACGGTGGAATGGCAGATCCTTAGAGCTTGGAGGGAGTGGGGGTGAGAGTGGAGGAGAGAGAGTGGAACCCTCAAGGAAGGGGGGTCTTTAAAGGCTGGAAATGGGATGGGTCGGTTAGGGGGGTATGGGCCAGATATTTGTAATAAGGTGGGCATGGGACATGGTTTGGGGTAGGTCGGTTAGGGGGGGGCGGCTGGTTAGTGGTTTAGGGTAGGTCGGTTAGGTGGGCTGGGACTTAGTGGTTAGGGGTTTAATTAGGTGCACTAAGGTGGGTTTAGGCTTAGTTGGTTAGGGTCTAGGTGGTCTAGCTAGGTGAGGTCGGCTAGGTGAGGTTGGGGCGGTTTTGGGTGAGAAGGGCTAGGTTTGGGTTAGGTTTAGGGGAAATGGCTAGGTGAGGTGGGCTAGCTTAGGGCTAGGTTTAGGAACTTCCCCTTGGCACCAGTCCATTGATCCAGTTGCAGCCATGTCCAAGTTGGTACAACCCCATGTCAGGTGTAGGTGCATACAAGCTTAAACCCACACTCTAGGCTAAACCCACAAGGTTAACCCACCCTTGACCAAAAGTCAAGCCTACCAACTTTCTCACTCATACTTTATCACCCCTTTTTCTCTCTCTACCCAAGCTTTTCATGTGAAATGTTGTGGGGCCCTCACCTCCATTTATGAGAAGGTGATGTGGGCCATGGATGTAAGATCCAAATCCAAATACATGTTGGGTTTGGATCTGGATATATATGGTCCAGATTCTGCCCAAATCTGATTTTTTGATTCCTTTATGGCATTTCAAAATGGACGGTTTGTGCGGGGCTTGACTTCATCAGTACTCCGTCTTGTGTTGGGTCTTCGCCAACATTGTCGTCCGCTCTTCTTCTCACCTTCCGGAGTTCATTTTGAGCAAATTTCTGATATCTGGGGCATGGATGTCCGAGAATCTGGGGATGCTTTAGACATGAGAGTTGATGTGCCGGGCTTGAAGTATGCTTCGGGTCCGGGCTCTCCTTTGTCTTTTCGGTCTGCTTTTGTCAGGCCAAGCTGCTTTCGGTGTTTTAAAACACCTTTTTAAGGTTTAAAACTATGTGTATACAGTTTTAAAATGTATATATGGTTTCAACATATGTATAGGGTTATCTGGAAGGCTCCTGGGTTTCCAAACTCAAAATAGCCCTTTAGGGCTGCTTTTGCAAAACCAGGCATATTTGAGAAAATCGTGGGATTTTGGGGTGTTTACAGATGCCCCTCTTTGGCATTATCCAAATTTATTTGGGTAATGGCAAAGACGACAACACCCCTTTCAATGTCACCCTAGATCTATCAACGAAAATATGGGATCGTCCCAATTTTTGAGCAAAATCTCTCTTTTAAACCTGGTAGGAGGAGATATCACGCTAAAGGGACATTTCTATGGTTTCTGGTCCTAAACGGGATCATGTTATACAAGTGTTCATGCATGGAGACATGCTTGACATGGATGAGACACCAAGTAGGGCAACCTCCCAGAGACCAGATGGCATGGTCGAACTCTTGAGACTTACGAGAATCTGCTGCTCTAAGTGAGTGGGCCCTATGTTGCTCGATGTTCAATTTTTCAAAATCTATTTACAAAAAGGAAAACTGCTTTTAGCCTCAATCCTAAGGATTTCAAGCTCTTCGCGTTTGCCTTTGCTTGAGTCTTGACACTCGCTAATCTAGCGGAGGTTTTATAAGAAAACAAGCTATATTTCAAAATTCCTACGCCTTACTCGAAACGTCGAATTCTCAAACAAAATGAAATTCAAGTAAGTAAATCCTATTTTTACTTTAGGATTCCTTGAAATGAATCATGTTTTACTTGGGATAAGCCATAGGGATGGGAAAAGAGATACCACGGTCCCTTCTGAAGCGTCCTATGGTTTTAGGCATAGAAGGCGGAAAACTGCTCTTTTTTGAGCTTTTTGGCCTTTTCTTCCTTTTTTTCATAGAGGGTCTCCCTTTGGGAGTATTTTTTCTTTAATCCCTCTTTTCCATAAAATAATCGAATTTTCTTTTTGATTCATGTTTCTTTCTTTGGGAAAGAGATCTTTGGCCGGGATTTCCCTTTGTTTTGGCCACATTTTCCTTTTGGAAAAAGAAGAGAAGAGGGGAGGACTTATCTCAAGGTCATACTAGATCCATTCTAGATCAACCTATTTAGAAATAGCACGTACTACTTGCAAGTATCTTGCTATATTGAACTAGGCCTTTCTTTGTAAGAAGAAGGAGTTTGAGATGTAACCATGTATTTGGAAGACTCCACTCTTTCACAAGTGCGAATTCTCTCACTCAGGGTCACACAATTTGCCTTTGAACCCTACTTTCGAGGTTTCAAAGCAGCTATCCCTAAGAATTTTCAAAAAGGGAATTTAACCCAAACCCTACACATAATACTTCTTTAAGTATTCAATATTGATAGGATCTGCTAAATTCCCACCCTCGACATCGATCAACCAATATGAGTTGTTCGTGGTGGTTGCACGCACAACATAGGGTCCATCCCATTTGGGGCGCCACTTTCCAAGTGGATGTGGGCCACGATAGTGGATGATTTTCAAAACCAGATCTCCCACTTCAAAGTGGTGAGGTCTCATATGTTTGTCATAGTGTCAGGCTATTCTTTGCCGGTATGCATGGGTATGATCCATAGCAAGGAGTCGCCTCTCATCTAACAAATCTAGTTCGGCCATCCTAGCATGCTGAAGCGTCTCTAGGGGGAGGTCGAGTGCAATGGATGTATGGAATGAATGCAATTGTGTATGAATGGGGAGAATGACATTTGTGCCATAGACCAACTCAAAGTCTTCTCATGCCACGTCCTACCCTTCTCTAAAGTCTTCTCAATTATGCTAATGAGAGTCTTATTCGTGGCTTCGGCTTGGCCGTTGCCTTGAGGGTAGTAGGGCGAGGAGAAGTGGTGAGTTGTGCCATAGGTGGTGCACAACTTAACCATCCGCTCATTTTTGAATGGGGTGCCATTATGAGACACAAGGTCTCTTGGAACTCCAAATCGAGCCAAGATATTCCTCCTAATGAAAGCCACCACATGTTGCCCCTGTACGTTGGTCAGGGAGATGGCTTCGACCCACTTGGAGAAGTACTCAATGGCTGCTAAAATGAACCTATGCCCATTCAATGCCTTTGGAAATATTGGGCCTACAATATCAAACGCCCACATGGTGAATGGCCAGGGGTAACCACGGAATGCAATGAAGATGATGGGATATGAATGGCGTGCCCATGCACTTGACATGGAAGACACTTCCTAACATGATCGTGGCAATCCTTTTTCAGGGTGGACCAAAAATAATCCGCTCTAAGTATTTTCATTGCCATTATGTTGGCATTGACATGACCTCCACATTCTCCATCGTGGAATTCATGTATAACAGTCCTAGCCTCCTCTAAGTCGACACATCTTAGCAAGATGCCAGTAAAACTCTTTTTATACAAAACCCTACCCAAAATCGTGTATCGGGTAGAAATTTTTCGGATGAATGCCTTATCTTTGGGTGTGGCATCCTCAGCGAATCCCCCATTTTCTAGAAAACATTTGATGTCATAGAACCAAGGTTTTTTAACAGAATCTGGATTATTTTGGCAAATTTCCAAATCGTGTGTGGATGGATTGGGTGCATGCCATATCTCTAAGGATCGGGTTCCCAAAGTGGGATCGACCCTTAGGGCTGAACCCAAAGAGTAGAGGGCATTGACAATGCCATTATCCTCTCTTCCTACATGTATGAGTGTACACGATTGGAAGGACTCAACCAATCGAGTGGCCAACTCGTGATATAGAAGAAGTTTTTCATTTCGCACTTGCCAAATTTTTAAAACTTGGTTTATAACGAAGAATAAATCTCTAAAGACCTTAATGCATGATGCCCCTAGAGTTTTTGAAATCCTTAAGCCTTGTATGAGTGCTTCATACTCAGCTATGTTGTTGGAATATTCGAAATCTAGGCGAATTGCTATGGGTATCTCGCCCTTTTCAGGGGATATGAGGATGACCTCGGCACCAACCCCTCGTTGGTTTCGTGCCCCATCGAAGTGCATCTTCCACACTTGGTTTTCGAAAGAGTTTGCCAAAATGTGGTTTTGAAATTGGTTTTGCAATATGCCTTCATCAGGCATTTCATCAAGTGAGGGATATGCGTCCTCTAGGGAGAACTCAGCCACGTAGTCAACTAGGGCTTGCCCCTTAACGGAGATCTGATGATGATATTTCAGGTCATACTCCATTAGGAGTTGCCATTTGCCCAATCTATCAATGAGAATGGGTTTTTCGAACAAATGCTTGATTGGATCAAGCTTGGACACTATCCAGATCTCATGATCTAGAAAATAGTGTCGAAATTTCTGGCAGGCCCAAACTAGGGCCAAGCATGTCTTCTCCATGGCTTGATAATTTCTTTCATAAGCCAAGAGAATTTTCGAAATATAGTAGATGGCATACTCCTTGTGGGTGTCATCCTCGTATTGAGCTAACAAAGCTCCCAAGGCATTCACGTGCATGGAAATGTAAAGTAGAAGAGGTTTTCCTTGCTTTGGAGGATTTAAAACAGGGGGATTAACTAAGTATGCCTTTAGTCTTTCAAATGACTTTTGGCAGTCGTCATCCCATGAACATTTCGTGCCCTTTCTCAACAATTTGTTGAAGGGTTCGCATCTAGTCGCCATATTTGATATAAATCGGTGAACGGACTGTAATCGACCCTGGAGGCTACGAATCTGTGTGAGATTGGAGGGTGGAGCCATGTCTACGATGGCTCGACACTTAGAGGGGTCGACTTCTATACCCCTTTGGCTCACCGTAAAGCCTAGAAGCTTTCTAGACTCTACTCCGAATACACATTTTTGAGGGTTTAGCTTTACTTTATAAAGTCTAAGCCTTTCGAAAATTTTTTGCAAACATTTGATATAAGTGCATCAGGTTTTGGATTTTGCCAAGAGATCATCTACATACACTTCTACGAGCTCATGAATCTGATCATGGAAGATCGTGGTCATGGCTCTCTGGTATGTCGCGCCGGCATTTTTCAATCCAAAGGGCATGACTGTATAGCAATACGTGCCCCATGGGGTGGTGAAAGCGGTCTTACCCTAATCTCGTGGGCTTAGTTTGATTTGATTATACCCTGAATAACCATCCATAAACGAAAACATTTCGTGATTTGCAGTACTATCGACTATCAAATCTATGTTTGGTAAAGGATAATTATCCTTTGGAGTATCTTTATTCAGGTTTCTAAAATCGATGCATATTCGAATCTTCCCATTGGTTTTTCGAACAACAACGATATTGGATAACCAATCAGAATACGCAATGGGTTTTATAAATCCGGCTTTTAACAGATCTTCTAAACCCTCTTTGACTTGTGCGTGTATGTTCGGATGTATTTTCCTAAGCTTTTGCTTTATGGGTTTCACATCCGCATCTAAGGGAAGACGATGTTCGACAATACTGGGGTCTATGCCCGGCATGTCTTCATACGTCCATGCAAACACATCTAAGTAGGTTTTTAGAAATGCAATGAATGATGATCTTTCATGCTCATGCAAACATGCGCCTACCTTAATGAGTTTGGGCTTTGAATCACTCCCTAGGTTTATCTCTATGAAATCTCCTCCTACTGAATTTGAAGGCTTTTCAAAATCGAGAATTTTATGAAATTCTGGGAGCTCAGAAGTGGGATCTTCCTCAAGGGGATCCACTTCTGGGTTTCGATCATTCTCGTGGCTTATAGATCCTAGGGAACTTGATGCATGAATTTTTAAAAGACCTGGTTTCACATTTGGCATTTCTATCGACTTCGAAATTTTTGGTCTGGTTATGCAGATAACATTTCTTTCGAAATCTTTTTCCTTTTCCAAATCCTTACCAGGAGAAGCTATGTACAAAATCTTTTTGGAATTTTGTAAATTTTCAAATTTTTTGTTCTTTTGTAAAACGAGTACTTTGGGAACTATACAAACTACTATTTTTTCAAGTTTTTCATTTTCCAATGTTTTTGGCTTTTGTAATTTTTCCATTTTTTGGGTTTTGAATTTTTCAAATGTTTTTGTATTTTTGATAAAGGGATCTTCCATCATACCTACAAAGGGGAAACACTACAGGTTAGACTCTGAATAAGAGGTCTAAATCGTAGGTCTCTTCTAGGGTAGGCTCCAGGGCACCCTTGACCCAGGTGGTCACAGGGGGTGGTTCTGGTGGTATTCTGGGAGTATAGCAGATCCCATATCAGCTTGGATTGGCCCTAGGCAGTATGGGTTCTAGGAAACCCTGATTTTGTACCCCTAGACTCTTGTATGGCAAATAGCTCATGTTTAACAGCATGTTTCACGACTTTTTGTTTTTAGAGAATGTTTGATATAAATCGTAGTCCTAGAACTTGCTGTCGTCTATGTTGTGTACATAGGGTTTTTTGTCAAGGGGTTTTGGAAATAAGGGGTTCTTGGGTTTTCCTAGAATGGTCAGAACTTTGAGGGTGCGAGCCTTGGGTGGCCCCTTCACATATACGACCTTCCTAGGGTTATACAATGTGAGCCTTGGTGGCTCGAGTATGGTGTGCCCTAGTTTTATCTCGTGGGTTTGGAAACTTGACAAGCAAGGGGAATTTATGACCCCTTGAAGTTGAGGATGACTCTCACCTAGGATCACTATGACTTTGTCCCTGAAAGGGATTTTGACACACCTGTGGAAGGTGGATAGCAAAGCGCACAAGCTGTGTATCCAGGGCCTTCCCAACAACAGGTTATAATGGGGGTGGATGTCCAAGACATGGAACACCTCCGTGTATGCTATCCCTCCCGTTTCCATGGGGAGTTCGATAGATCCTAGTGGTCTAGATGCATTCCCATCGTATCCAGTGATGACGATGGGACTTGGATTCATGGATGTTAAGGTGACTCCGATTTGGTTTGCCACATGAAGTGGAAGGATGTTGAGCCCTCCTTCGCCATCGACTAGGCACCTATCCAGAGAGTGGTTATTCATAACCACCTCGATATATAGGGCTTGGTTATGGGACTTGTAGGGTCTTTCTACATCGTCTTTTGAGAATACGATGGGCGTTTTTGCTCCTATGGAGGCCACTTGTTTGGACAAAGATTCTGGGGTAATGTTCGAACTAACCTTTGCTCTTTCTAGAATTTTCTCTAACACTAGTCTATGCCTAGGCAAAATTTGTATTATCTCTAGGATGGACATGTTGATAAGAATCTTTGAAAGATGGTTTTCGAAATCATATACCTTTAAAATGACATTTCCTTTGTCCGTTTTCGACGAAACCCTAGGAATACATGCTTTTGAGGGGCCAGGCACACTGACCACCGTTTTAGCACTTTGTAAATGTGGGGGTTGGTATATCCTCTCGGATCTTGTCACCTCCCCCATGATCAACCTGGGTTTCGCACTTAACATGGCTCTAATCGAGAGATTTGGAGCACCTTGAATTGTCAAAACTGGTTTAACCGAGGACGAAACTCTTGGTGGTCCCCGGAAGACTAATTGGGGTTTTTTTTTGTAAAGTATGAGAGTAGATGCACAAGTAGACAAACCAGACTCACATGTATGCGCTAGACTCTTCGAAATCGTGAGAGCACATACCTCTTTTCCCTTCCCACTGGTACTTGCGTGCTTGGGGAAGGGTTCTTTGAAGATAGCTTGGGAAGGCTCAGGTTCCTCAGTGACCTGGAGCCGGCCTTCTGCTATCAAGTTCTCAATTTTATTCAGGAGGGAGAAACACCACTTTGTATCATGGCCTTTGAGCCGATGATACTTGCAGAATTTGTTTAAAAATCCCCCCTTTAAAGTGACTCACTCGAGAATCTCGAGAAGTTCGATCATGCCTTGGGCAAGTAGAGGTCTAGGACCTCCGATACAGGTTGCCCCAGCAGAGTGTACCCCCATCTTTCAAAGGGTTTTTGAAAACTTTTCTCCCTTTTATTTTTTATTCTTTCAAAATTTCTTGAAGCACTTGCCGGGCTTGGATCCACCCGGACATTGGCGATTTTGTGGGGTTTTGCCCCTTTGTCCGCGGTGGGTAGCCCATAAGTGTTGGGCTTCTCCAAGCGAGTTTTCAAATTTGTTTCGAAAAGGGATGCTTTCTTTATCAACTTATGGAAAGTTGAGATTTCATGAAGCGAGAGAAGGGTTTTCAACTCGTTTTTGAAATTATCTAGGATGAGCATGACTGCGCATCCTTCAAATATTGGCTCTCGCACTTGACCTAGGAGAGACCTCCAACGAACGATAAACGTATGCATGTCCTCGTTCACACCTTGTTTTGTATCCCTCAATGTGTTTAAAGTTGGCGTGACTTCTATGTTATGCGAGAATCTCTGCATAAAGTAGTTCGCTAGCTCTTCAAAAGTTGCGAACTGGCTAGGGTCATAGGAAGCCAGCCATTTGGCAGCTGTACCTTTGAGGGACAAAGGGAACCAATACACCCATTTCATTGAGTCCTTCTTTTTATTATGGGCTCGACGAGAGAAAAGTTGCAAGTGAGACCTAGGGTCTCCCATGCTATCATACCGATGGAAGTTCGGTATTTCATCGTCACTGTCTGTTTCGTAGTCCATAGGCAAGAAATCAGACAGGGCGCAACTCCTTTTCTCTTTATTTTGCCTCTCAACAGCTGCTGTAGGGCTTTACGGTCCTTGTGCGTGAATGACTTGTGGTATTGGTTACCTTCTATTACGGAAGTCTCTTTATGTTTGCGAGGTTTTTCAAATTTTTTCTTAGCCTTTGGTTCGCCGTTTGACGAACATGAGTCGCCTGCTTCAGCCTCTTGGCTAAGAGCAGCGATCTTGGCCTCGAAATCCCTTCTCAAATCCTCAATCTCTTCTAGTTTGTTTTGCTTTTTCGAAAACCTCCTAGAGTGAGAACTTGATGCGTATGAGCCGTGGCTAGATACCTCTTGGGAGCCTAGATTCGACATGCTTCAATGTTTTTCAAAATCCTAGATATGAAATGCAACAAACAAAGTTAAAAACACTTTCTTTGAAATTTTTTTCATGAGGTTTATCTACATGAACTGACTCTGCACAAGGCCAGATCCCACCGGGCGTGCCAAACCTGCAGACACGAAAAATTCTCACTTCTAGTTCTTAGGCCCGAAGTGAACCTTTTCGTGTGTCTAAGTTGTTTTTATAACAAGGGCGTGCCAGCTAGCTTACTCAAGCTAGCAAAGTAAGTTTTTGAAATATGACTCTTTCGGGGCGACTATGAGCAAGTGAGCTCTTTTCGTCGCAGACCTTCTTGCACCGATGCGCAAGGGTCAGTCTGTACGCTTGGCAAAGTCGTTTTGAATCAACTAACCTCTTTGAAAATACCCGAAGTGTTTGGGCTTTGTTTGTATGATTGCAAGTTTTATTTCACATGGGATTTGCACGTGCCTATGTCTTTCACTTTTATGCTTTTTAGGGCCAACTAGGTGTGTGCGCAAGTGACCTAAGTTGGGCGATTTTTTGCACGGGAGTGTGGGGTTTGCTTTGATGCAATATGCATCCTAACTCATGGTATGGCGAATATGCAATGCAAACTCACATAACTCCAAGGGAAAACCCGAATTGAAAGACAATGCTTAAGGGAAATGACGTAATGTAAATTGCAAAAGGGAAATATGGCTATATCTTAAGAGCGGAAAGGCTCAATTGTGTAAGTGTGTGTCGTGTATATATGGAAAGACTACTCACACAGCTGAACCTTAAAACCCAAATCTTAAAGACATAGCGGAAGGGAAATACGTATAATATATATGGGCCCGAAGGTCGCCAACGTGTGCGTGGGTGTTGTGTATATATGTAAAGAAAACTCACACGACTTGTAATGTAAAACCCAAAGGAAATTGCAATATGGCCCTTACTAGGGTCCTAGGAGTAAGAGCGAAAGCTCAATGTGTGTGAGTGTAGAATTGAAAGACCACGCATACGACTTGAATGAAACACCCAAATAAAATTGTAATATGGCCCTTACTAGGGTCTTGGGAGTAAGAGCGAAAGATCAATGTGTGTGAGTGTAGAATTGAAAGACCACGCACACGACTTGAATGAAACACCCAAATAAAATTGCAATATGGCCCTTACTAGGGTCTTGGGAGTAAAAGCGAAAGCTCAATGTGTGTGAGTGTGGAATTAAAAGACAACACCCACGACTTAATGAAAAATCCATGCAACCGAATATATATAAATATAACTATATCTTATAGGGTTGTCAAGGCCCGTGTGTATGCCAAAAGGGTGTGCAGCTAAGAGCGGAAAGGCTCAAGTGCACGTGTGTGTTGTTGTGTCAAAACACATTATTACAATCGGGGGGAGACAACGCTCCATTATTACAACCCCGTATCAAATTTAATTAAAATGTAAGCAAGTTCATATAATGGACTGAGTTAGGCACTTACGTGTAGCTGGTCCGTGTTCAACTTGCTTGGCTTTGGCCTCGTGAGTTGCCTTGGGCAGCCGAAGGGGAGCTCCTTGGGTGTATGTTGGCGGCAGGTAGGGGTGCTGGCCGAGTGGCGTCTTGATGTTGGCCGAGTGGAAGGATCGACAGGTAGGGGTGCTGGCCGAATGGAAGGTGTTGGCTGAATGGATGGAAGATGGTGTTGGGGAGTGGTGAAGGTGGGCTTGGAAGTGGGTGACTAAGGGAGGTGTTCAGCTAGGAGCTAAGGTGGGTGGTGTTGAGGGAAGGTAGTGGGGTATGGTGGAGGTCGGTCGGGTGTAAGGGAGTGGGGATGGATGAGCTAGGTGGCGGATAGATGGGAGTGTGTGACTTGGAAAGGAGGAGGTGAAGGGTTAGATGGGGTTGAGGTGGGGTACTAATCGTGAATGGAGGTGGTGCTGGTGGATGGAAGTGGTGGTCGAATGGTAGTGGAAGAAGAGTGGCAGCTGAAGGGCTCCTCGCCGAAGATGGAAGATGGTGGAGTCGGTTGAAGCAGAGAGGTGGTGGCCGGGTGGAAGGAGTGGCAGTGGAATGGCAGATCCTTGGAGCCTGGAGGGAGTGGGGGTGAGAGTGTGTAAACACCCCAAATCTTCTATTTTTCAAAAACTCTCAAAACACCAAAAAGCTCGTTTGAGCCAAAACGACGACTTGTTTTGAAATGTGAAAACAGGTACAGAAGGCAAAAGAAGACCCTAGGCCCAAAGAGGATTCAAGCCCAGAGCTTCAGAAGCCACTCCCTGATAAAAAAACAAAAGAAAGCAGAGCCCATTTGATGAAAAGCTCAACGGAGTCCAGGACGGCGAGACGGAGTCCGGACGACAAAGTTGGGGAAAACCCAGCACCAGACGGAGCGCTGATGAAGCCAGTGCCCGCACAGATCGTTCGCCTCGAGAAGCCAAGAAGGACTGTCCGAAGAAATTTTGATTTGGATCTGGACCATATATATCCAGATCCAAATCCATGTAATGAATAGTGTTTGGATTTGGGCCAATCCAAATAGTGTTTGGGTCGATCCAAATAGTGTTTGGATTTGGATTGGATCCAAATAGTGTTTGGATTGGATCGGATCTGGATCAAAATATCCAGATCCGTATCCATAAAAATATTGGGTTTGGATCAGATACAGATCTCAAAATATCCGAGATCCAATATCCAGATCCAAATAGTGTTTGGATTTGGGTATGGATCCAAACCCCAAACCCAAACCCAAATCCAAGACCCACCTCAAATCTCTATAAATAGAGGTGAGGGGGTCCATGTAAAGGGTTCATGCAAATATTTGGGAGGAGAGAGAGGGAGTGATAGACCTAGCCATGTGGGCTCATTGGGTGAGGTGGGTTCAAGCCATGTGGGCTAAGTGGGTCTAGACCAAGTGGCTGCAACCAAGGTGGGCTGGACCAAGTGGCTGCAACCGTGGAGACGTGGGCTCAAGCCAAGAAGGACCGGCTCCAAGAGGTAAACCTAACCCCAACCTAGCCTAGGTTCGAACCTACCTAACCCTAACTGAACCAACCTAACCCTAACTGAACCCTAACTAGACCTAACCTAACCCCAACCGCCTCAAACCATCCCTAACAAACCCCAACAACTTCACCCCGGCCGGCCGTGAACAACCAGCGCCTGCCGCGCGCCCTGAGTCCTGCCGCGCGCCCCTGTTGCCTGCCGCGCCACGCGCCACAGCGCTCCACGCGCCACAGCGCTCCCTGCTGCCTGCCGCGCGCCCCCTCGCCTGCCTGCACGCCCCGCGCCGCAGCGCGTCCTGCGCCACAGCGCGCCAGGCGCCACTGCAGCCGCGTCGCGCGCCCTTCTGCTGCGCCAGGCGCCGAACGGCCGCGCCAGCCACCCGACCACCTCCCTACTGATTTGACCACCCCCCTGCCGACCTAACCTGCACCCTGGCCGTGACCTGCACCCTAGGACAGACCCTACACAGCCCCCGTCTTGGCCGAACCTTAGTTCCCCTAAGACCCTAATCGTGCCCCATAGAACCTCCCTCAAAGCCACCTAGGATAACCCCCTCTTGGCTGCCCAAGGTGAACCGTGAGCCCACGTGCAAGCAAGTTGAACATGGACCAGCTATTTGTAAGTGTCTAAACTTGGTCTATTACATTAACTTGCTTTATATTCAATTAAATTTTGATACGGGGTTGTAGTAAAGGAGCTTCGTCTCCCCCCGATTGTAATAACGTGGTTTGACACACCCACACACATGTGCACTTGAGCCTTTCCGCTCTTAGTCGTACACTTTTGCACACACACGGGCCTAACCAGCCCTTAATATATAGTTATATTTATATATTTTAAGTCAAGGGGTTTTTAATTAAGTCGTGTGTGTTGTCTTTCCATTTTCCACACGCACACACATTGAGCCTTCGCTCTTACTCCCAAGACCTTAGTAAAGGCCTTATTGCAGTTATATTTGGGTTTCATTTATGTCGTGTGCGTAGTACTTCAATTCCACACGCACACACATTGAGCCTTCGCTCTTACTCCCAAGACCTTAGTCAAGGCATACTGCAATTTATATTTGGGTTTCATTTCATGTCGTGTGTGTAAGTCTTTCAATTCAAGCACGCACACACATTGAGCCTTCGCTCTTATTTACAAGACCCAAGTAAGGGCCCCTACATATACTCTATATAAAGTATTTCTTTCGGCTACGTCTTTAAGATTCGGGTTTTAAGGTTCAAGTCGTGTGCGTTGTCTTTCAATATATACACGACACACACTTACACAATTGAGCCTTTCCGCTCTTAAGATATAGCCATATTTCCCCTTCCGCTATTTACTTTACAAGTCATTTCCCTTCGGCTATTTACTTTACAAGTCATTTCCCTTCGGCAATTTACCTTCGGCATTGTCTTTTAATTTCGGGTTTTCCCTTTGGAGTAGCGTGAGTTTGCATTGCATCTACGCCATACCACGAGGTAGGACGCATATTGCATCGAAGCAAGCCCCGTACTCCCGCTCAAATTCGCCCCATGTAGTGGAGTGTTCATAACACACACCTAGGTGGCCCATAAAGGGATAAAAAGAAAGACTTAGGCACGTGCAAATCCACGTGATCTAAAATCTGAGAATCGTACAAACCCGAATCAAATCGTGCAAGACTTAGGGTCGTCCAACCCTTACAAAGTCAAAATCGCCCAAATGCATGGTTTTCAAAAGGTTTTAAAACACTTCTTCATTCAAAATATATTTTGAGTTAAACTTGTTTCAAAACGAAGTCTCTAAGCGTACAGACTGACCCTTGCGCATCGGTGCAAGAAGGTCTGCGACGTAAAAATCCCGCTTGCCTACAATCGCCTTTCAAAAGTCAGATTGTTTTCAAAACATACTTTGCTAGTTAAAGTAAACTAGCTGGCACGCCCATAAAGCGAAGTAGATTGCGAAAAGGTTCACTTCAGGCCTAAGAACCCGTAAGTGAAAATTTTCGGTGTCTACAATTTGGCACGCCCGGTGGGACCCGGGACTTAAGCAGACTTCAAACAAACGAGTTATACTCAAATTTTCGAAAAAAAAAGTGTTTTTTTCAAAAATCGTGCATACTTAGTAAAATTGCATGAAAATGGATAGAAAGCTACAAAAATCTTCGTTGAGTAAACTAAAAGAGGTTTTCAAATCAGATAAAGCCCAAAGAGAGCTCGATGAGATTGAAAAAATATTTCAAAAGATGGATGCTTTAAGCAAGGAGCTTAAAGCCCATCGAACACATAGCAGCTCTTCTAGGGCACATATAGATCGTGAATTGAAAACCGATCTCAAACTCAATGAAGGATTGGAGATTAGAGACAAATCCCGGCAAAGGGATAAGTCGTCCACTCCTACAACTTCAAGCTTTTCAAAATCCATAGAAAAACCAAAAAAAGATTTTTCTATTTCAAAAAACCAAAAAAATCTTGAAAATTTGGAAAAAGACCAAAAAATTGAAAAACAAAATTTTGGAATTTCGAAAACTTCAAGTAAAAGTCCTAATTCTAGGCACACACATACAGTGGGACATGGAGTCCACACCCTACAAAGGAACGAGAGTGAAAAACAGGAAGGTTTCGAAAGGAAACGCCTCGTTAAACCCCGGGGGCTCAAAACAGAGTTACCCGGGAAATCGGCTTGCTCTCACCCTGAAAGGGTAGACAAGCCACAAAGAGGTATGCCTGAAACCCATCCTTCTCAAGACTCTCTTCTTCATGTAGGGTCATCAGATGCATTGGATAACCCCTTTGCACACACAAACCCACAAACTGTGCCAAAACTTGAGGATTTTCAAGGTGCGCCAACTATCGCGCACCATTCAAAGGAATTTCAAAAACAAAAAGAAGTTTCAAAAATGGTAGACATGGAGACCCCTAATGCATGCATCGACATCTTAGGAGCTCATAACCCTACCATAGAAAAACCCACTTCTTCGAGCCTAGTCTTGTGCCCTGGAGCCAAGGCTATGGCTTTAAAACAAAAAAATCAATCCCTAGGGGCACCACGAGTTGAACCTAGGGACCAAGTCAAAGACTTCAAGGGACCTTGCATGGCTCCCCTTGAAGTAAATCTTTCCCAAAATAGGGTATGGAACCATAAGTTTTCCATAACCCTGCTATGTCCAAAACTCCTCAAGGAACCAAGTTTGGCTTTCCTTGAGGGCAAAGTCTCCCAAACCAGGTTTGTATGGAAGCCCAAGTCTTCCATCACCCCGGAATCCAAACTCCCGATATCCAAAAGGGTATATATCCCCAACATGGACGATTCCATGTTCCAAGACCATGATTTATACCAAAACTTTTCGAAAAGCAAAAAGTCTTGGAACATGATTCTGAATATGGGATATAAACCCTACGCGGGCCTGGGAACCCGAAACCAAGGTAGGCTTGAGCCTGTCCTACCTAAAACCAATAGGGAACGATATGGACTGGGCTACAGCCCACCCATACCACCAGAGCCGCCACCTAAGACCATCTGGGTCAAGGGTGCCTTGTAGAACCTCTAAAACCGAAACCCATGTCTTAGACCTATCTGATTAGAGTCTGGTTCATGAATGTTTTCTTTGAAGGTTCAATGGAAGATCCCTACTTTTGAAAAAGACAAAAAAAGTTGAAAACTCTCAAAATCTCAAAAACATTTGGAAAAACGAAAATTACAAAAAGAAATTTATTTCCAAAAGCCTTTGGCCATGTACAAAGCCCATTTTCGAAAAATTGTAAAAATGCTTTCGAAAATTGTATATACTCCCTGAAACCAAGTGTGCAAAAAGCTGGTCCTATCTACCCTTTTGCCTAGAGCTTTTTCAAAAATGAAAAGCTCGAGAATCACCAAAGCAAGGAGGAATAAACACCTCCAAGCTTCCTGAACTTCGCAAAAATCCTTAACTTATGGAAAATTGGGGATTTTTAGAAATAAGTTAACCCATAGTGTGTGCATAAGCATCATGCATTACACTTTGAAATCATTCATATGCATCGAGTCTAGACATCATTCTAGAAATCGAATTCAGGGTTTTGCAAAACCAAAGGGGCAATAAGAGTCGACCCCCTAAGTATCGAGCCTTCATAGGCATGTCTCCATACAAATCAAAAACAACACCTTCGAGGCAAATTTTAAAAAGGAAATGAGAATCTCGAAAAAGGGTTAGCATTTCACAAAAACCTTTCATGGCTTTGAAAAGAAAGATTTTCTTCAACTTCTGGTTTATATGAAAACCTTGATTGTGTTAGGATAAAGAACATGAATCTCACGATGAAATATGGAGACCATGTCAAAACTAAAACCTGATGGCCATGACGATCACTTAGGGCTGGTTATGTTTCCCATCCTTGAGCAAAAAGTATCATGATCATGTTAGAAAAACCATGGAAGTGCATGGACATGAACATACCATTGTCCATCCAAAACCCCTTTGAAAAACCATGGCCCTTCACCATATGGCCATGCGAAATTCCCATCAAGCTAGGGGCATTTTTAAACACAGCCCCTAGACACTTTCCATGGATAAGCGAATGCATCTCCTTCGTGATTTGTGAGATACATTTCATGTGTTCATGGTTGCATAAAAACATGTATTTCCATTTTAAAATCACATGGAGTGCATAGCATGCATCATATCACCCCAAAGAAAGCCCAAAATTATGGCAAACTCGAGTAGGAATGTCCCCATGTCTTCGAAAGGGCAACAAAAATTAGAAATTTGTTGATATTGTGGGTAGAAATTAGCAAAACCCCGAAAATGCCTGAATATTCAAAAGGGTTTATGCTGAATTCTTTTTCAAAAAGATTTTGAAAAATCGAACTCCTTTGAAACTTCTTGAAAGAAGGATCGAAGTAGATTGTATAACCCCGAATGGAGGAATCTATACTTTTCGAAAAGTAGAGTCTTCCAAAAATGAATTGGCTATATTTCAAAGAACCCTGGCTTACAAGATTAAGCCTTGTTCAAAATATCAAAATATTTTCGAATAGCAGATGCTATTAAGAAATAGGACGATCTCGTTTGAAT
Organism: Brasenia schreberi; assembly: GCA_036023115.1. Taxonomy (NCBI): domain Eukaryota; kingdom Viridiplantae; phylum Streptophyta; class Magnoliopsida; order Nymphaeales; family Cabombaceae; genus Brasenia; species Brasenia schreberi. The sequence goes on from JAYKKT010000088.1 coordinate 16,683,280, forward strand.
CGAGTAACCAAAGGGATAAGCCCTCCCCCATCCTACTTTCTCTCCAAAAAGGAAAATTGGCTATTTTCAAAAGAAAAAAAAAATAAAAAAATCGAGAATACAAAAACTCCTCCGAAAGTGGTCTTCCCTTCATAAACAGGGAATACAAAAACTCCTCCGAAAGAGGTCTTCTCGTTTCAAAAGAAAAAGGAGATATAAAAACACTCCTCCCAAAGAGGTCTTCCCTTCATAAACAGGGAATACAAAAACTCCTCCAAAGAGCTGCTCTCCTTTAAAGAAAAGAGGGATTAATGAAAAAATACTCCCAAAGGGAGACCCTCTATGAAAAAGAAACAAAAAGCCAAAGCTCCAAAGAGCGATTTTCCGATTCTTTGCCTAAAACCACGGGACGCTTCAGAAGGGACCGTGGTATCTCTTTCCCATATCCCTACGGCTTATCCCCAAGGAAAAAGATGCAAATTTGCGAAAATCCTAAAGTACGAATAAAATCGGCTTATTTGGATTTCATTTTGTTTGAGAACTCGACTCTGTTTTGTAGAAAATAGAACTTTGAAATGTTTTCCAAGTTTTCCTACCCAAAAACCTCTACTGAGTAGCAGGTATTGAAACCCGAATGAAGGGAAGTATGAAAAATGGAAGTCCTTTTCGATACAAGTTAAAAGGAGTTCCTTTTCAAAAAGAAATTTTCGAAAAACCCACGAATGTCAAAAAGACATGGGTAAAAACCTGCTCGGAGCAACCAGCCTCAAAAGGCTCTCTTCGGGCTCAAAAACCAAAAATAAAATTTTTCTCATGCATGCATTCAAAGAGTCGTTCGTGTATGATCATACATATAGGGAAATAGCTAGGAAAAGCCCCCTTTTGCTAAAAATCCCCACCTGTGTAAAAAGAAAACAGGGTTTTTGTGAAACAAATGGTGTATTCTCGAGAAAATTTGAGAGAAAAACCAAAATGGGGTGTTTCTTCTTTGCCATTATCCAAATACATTTGGATAATGCCAAAGAGGGGCATCTGTAAACACCCCAAATCTTCTATTTTTCAAAAACTCTCAAAACACCAAAAAGCTCGTTTGAGCCAAAACGACGACCTGTTTTGAAATGTGAAAACAGGTACAGAAGGCAAAAGAAGACCCTAGGCCCAAAGAGGATTCAAGCCCAGAGCTTCAGAAGCCACTCCCTGATAAAAAAACAAAAGAAAGCAGAGCCCATTTGATGAAAAGCTCAACGGAGTCCAGGACGGCGAGACGGAGTCCGGACGACAAAGTTGGGGAAAACCCAGCACCAGACGGAGCGCTGATGAAGCCAGTGCCCGCACAGATCGTTCGCCTCGAGAAGCCAAGAAGGACTGTCCGAAGAAATTTTGATTTGGATCTGGACCATATATATCCAGATCCAAATCCATGTAATGAATAGTGTTTGGATTTGGGCCAATCCAAATAGTGTTTGGGTCGATCCAAATAGTGTTTGGATTTGGATTGGATCCAAATAGTGTTTGGATTGGATCGGATCTGGATCAAAATATCCAGATCCGTATCCATAAAAATATTGGGTTTGGATCAGATACAGATCTCAAAATATCCGAGATCCAATATCCAGATCCAAATAGTGTTTGGATTTGGGTATGGATCCAAACCCCAAACCCAAACCCAAATCCAAGACCCACCTCAAATCTCTATAAATAGAGGTGAGGGGGTCCATGTAAAGGGTTCATGCAAATATTTGGGAGGAGAGAGAGGGAGTGATAGACCTAGCCATGTGGGCTCATTGGGTGAGGTGGGTTCAAGCCATGTGGGCTAAGTGGGTCTAGACCAAGTGGCTGCAACCAAGGTGGGCTGGACCAAGTGGCTGCAACCGTGGAGACGTGGGCTCAAGCCAAGAAGGACCGGCTCCAAGAGGTAAACCTAACCCCAACCTAGCCTAGGTTCGAACCTACCTAACCCTAACTGAACCAACCTAACCCTAACTGAACCCTAACTAGACCTAACCTAACCCCAACCGCCTCAAACCATCCCTAACAAACCCCAACAACTTCACCCCGGCCGGCCGTGAACAACCAGCGCCTGCCGCGCGCCCTGAGTCCTGCCGCGCGCCCCTGTTGCCTGCCGCGCCACGCGCCACAGCGCTCCACGTGCCACAGCGCTCCCTGCTGCCTGCCGCGCGCCCCCTCGCCTGCCTGCACGCCCCGCGCCGCAGCGCGTCCTGCGCCACAGCGCGCCAGGCGCCACTGCAGCCGCGTCGCGCGCCCTTCTGCTGCGCCAGGCGCCGAACGGCCGCGCCAGCCACCCGACCACCTCCCTACTGATTTGACCACCCCCCTGCCGACCTAACCTGCACCCTGGCCGTGACCTGCACCCTAGGACAGACCCTACACAGCCCCCGTCTTGGCCGAACCTTAGTTCCCCTAAGACCCTAATCGTGCCCCATAGAACCTCCCTCAAAGCCACCTAGGATAACCCCCTCTTGGCTGCCCAAGGTGAACCGTGAGCCCACGTGCAAGCAAGTTGAACATGGACCAGCTATTTGTAAGTGTCTAAACTTGGTCTATTACATTAACTTGCTTTATATTCAATTAAATTTTGATACGGGGTTGTAGTAAAGGAGCTTCGTCTCCCCCCGATTGTAATAACGTGGTTTGACACACCCACACACATGTGCACTTGAGCCTTTCCGCTCTTAGTCGTACACTTTTTGCACACACACGGGCCTAACCAGCCCTTAATATATAGTTATATTTATATATTTTAAGTCAAGGGGGTTTTTAATTAAGTCGTGTGTGTTGTCTTTCCATTTTCCACACGCACACACATTGAGCCTTCGCTCTTACTCCCAAGACCTTAGTAAAGGCCTTATTGCAGTTATATTTGGGTTTCATTTATGTCGTGTGCGTAGTACTTCAATTCCACACGCACACACATTGAGCCTTCGCTCTTACTCCCAAGACCTTAGTCAAGGCATACTGCAATTTATATTTGGGTTTCATTTCATGTCGTGTGTGTAAGTCTTTCAATTCAAGCACGCACACACATTGAGCCTTCGCTCTTATTTACAAGACCCAAGTAAGGGCCCCTACATATACTCTATATAAAGTATTTCTTTCGGCTACGTCTTTAAGATTCGGGTTTTAAGGTTCAAGTCGTGTGCGTTGTCTTTCAATATATACACGACACACACTTACACAATTGAGCCTTTCCGCTCTTAAGATATAGCCATATTTCCCCTTCCGCTATTTACTTTACAAGTCATTTCCCTTCGGCTATTTACTTTACAAGTCATTTCCCTTCGGCAATTTACCTTCGGCATTGTCTTTTAATTTCGGGTTTTCCCTTTGGAGTAGCGTGAGTTTGCATTGCATCTACGCCATACCACGAGGTAGGACGCATATTGCATCGAAGCAAGCCCCGTACTCCCGCTCAAATTCGCCCCATGTAGTGGAGTGTTCATAACACACACCTAGGTGGCCCATAAAGGGATAAAAAGAAAGACTTAGGCACGTGCAAATCCACGTGATCTAAAATCTGAGAATCGTACAAACCCGAATCAAATCGTGCAAGACTTAGGGTCGTCCAACCCTTACAAAGTCAAAATCGCCCAAATGCATGGTTTTCAAAAGGTTTTAAAACACTTCTTCATTCAAAATATATTTTGAGTTAAACTTGTTTCAAAACGAAGTCTCTAAGCGTACAGACTGACCCTTGCGCATCGGTGCAAGAAGGTCTGCGACGTAAAAATCCCGCTTGCCTACAATCGCCTTTCAAAAGTCAGATTGTTTTCAAAACATACTTTGCTAGTTAAAGTAAACTAGCTGGCACGCCCATAAAGCGAAGTAGATTGCGAAAAGGTTCACTTCAGGCCTAAGAACCCGTAAGTGAAAATTTTCGGTGTCTACAGAGTGGAGGAGAGAGAGTAGAACCCGCAAGGAAGGGGGGTCTTTATAGGCTGGAAATGGGATGGGTCGGTTAGGGGGGTATGGGCCAGATATTTGTAATAAGGTGGGCATGGGACATGGTTTGGGGTAGGTCGGTTAGGGGGGGGGGGGGCAGGTTAGTGGTTTAGGGTAGGTCGGTTAGGTGGGCTAGGACTTAGTGGTTAGGGGTTTAATTAGGTGCACTAAGGTGGGTTTAGGCTTAGTTGGTTAGGGTCTAGGTGGTCTAGCTAGGTGAGGTCAGCTAGGTGAGGTCGGCTAGGTGAGGTTGGGGCGGTTTTGGGTGAGAAGGGCTAGGTTTGGGTTAGGTTTAGGGGAAATAGCTAGGTGTGGTGGGCTAGCTTAGGGCTAGGTTTAGGAACTTCCCCTTGGTGCCGGTCCGTTGATCCAGTTGCAGCCATGTCCAAGTTGGTGCAGCCCCAGGTCAGGTGTAGGTGCATACAAGCTTAAACCCACACTCTACGCTAAATCCACAAGGATAACTCACCCTTGACCAAAAGTCAAGCCTACCAACTTTCTCACTCATACTTTATCACCCCTTTTTCTCTCTCTACTCAAGCTTTTCACGTGAAATGTTGTGGGGCCCTCACCTCTATTTATGAGAAGGTGATGTGGGCCATGGATGTAGATATTGGATTTGGATCTTTGGATCCAAATCCAAATCCAAATACATGTTGGGTTTGGATCTGGATATATATGGTCCAGATCCGACCCGAATATGGTTTTTTGATTCCTTCATGGCGTTTTGAAATGGTCGGTTTGTGCGGGGCCTGACTTCATCAGTACTCCGTCTTGCGTTGGGTCTTCACCAACATTGTCGTCCGCTCTTCTTCTCACCTTTCAGAGTTCATTTTGAGCAAATATCTGATATTTGGGGCTTGGATGTCTGAGAATCTGGGGATGCTTTAGACATGAGAGTTGATGTGCCGGGCTTGAAGTATGCTTCGGGTCCGGACTCTCCTTTGCCTTTTCGGTCTGCTTTTGTGAGGCCAAGCTGCTTTCGGGGTTTCAAAACACCTTTTTAAGGTTTAAAACTATGTGTATAAAGTTTTAAAACGTATATATGGTTTCAACATATGTACAGGGTTATCTGGAAGGCTCATGGGTTTTCAGACACAAAATAGCCCTTTGGGGCTACTTTTGCAAAACCAGGCATATTTGAGAAAATCGTGGGATTTTGGGGTGTTTACAAGGGCGTCGGCAATGCCATTATCCTCTCTTCCTACATGTATGAGTGTGCACGATTGGAAGGATTCGACCAATCGAGTGGCCAACTTGTGAAATGGAAGAAGCTTTTCGTTTCTGACTTGCCAAATCTTTAAAACTTGGTTTATAATGAGTAATGAATCTCCAAAGACTTCAATGCATGCTGCCCCTAGAGTTTTCGAAACTTTTAAACCTTGTATGAGTGCTTCATACTCAGCTATGTTGTTGGAACACTTGAAATCTAGGCGAATTGCTATGGGTATTTCACCCTTTTCAGGGGATACGAGGATGACCCCTGCGCCAACCCCTCTTTGGTTTCGTGCCCCATCAAAGTGCATCTTCCACACTTGGTTTTCAAAAGAGTTTGCCAAAATGTGGTTTTGAAATTGGTTTAACAATATGCCTTCATCAGGCATTTCATCAAGTGTGGGATATGCATCCTCTAAGGGGAAGTCGGCCACATAGTCTGCTAGGGCTTGCCCCTTAACAGAGATCTGGTGATGGTATTTGAAGTCATACTCCATTAGGAGGAGTTGCCATTTGCCCAACCTACCCGTGAGGATGGGTTTTTCGAACAAGTGCTTGATTGGGTCAAGCTTGGACACTATCCAGATCTCATGATCTTGGAAGTAGTGTCGGAATTTTTGGCAGGCCCATACCAAGGCCAAGCACGTCTTCTCCATGGCTTGATAATTCCTTTCATAAGCCAAGAGAGTTTTCGAAATGTAATAGATGGCATACTCCTTGTGGGTATCATCCTCGTATTGAGCTAACAAGGCACCCAAAGCATTCGCATCCACAAAAATGTAAAGCAGAAGAGGTTTTCCTTGCTTTGGAGGGTTTAAAATAGGGGGATTAACTAAGTATGCTTTTAATCTTTCAAAAGATTTTTGGCAATCGTTATCCCATAAAAATTTTGTCCCTTTTCTCAAAAGCTTGTTGAAGGGTTCGCATCTAGTCGCAAGGTTTGAGATAAACCTGCGAATGGATTGTAGATGACCTTGGAGGCTACGAATTTGCGTGAGATTGGAGGGTGGAGTCATGTCGATGATGGCTCTACACTTAGAGGGGTCGACTTCAATGCCCCTTTGGCTCACCATAAATACTAAAAGCTTCCCGGATTCTACTCCGAATACGCACTTTTGAGGGTTTAGCTTTACTTTGTAAAGCCTAAGCCTTTCGAAAATCTTTTGCAAACATTCGAGATGAGTGCATCGAGTTTTTTATTTAGCCAAGAGATCATCCACATATACCTCTACGAGCTCATGAATCTGATCGTGAAAGATCGTAGTCATAGCTCTTTGGTAGGTGGCGCCGGCATTTTTCAAACCAAAGAGCATGACTGTATAGCAGTATGTGCCCCATGGGGTTGTGAAAGCAATTTTAGCCTGATCTCGTGGGGTTAATTTGATTTGGTTATACCTTGAATAGCCATCCATGAATGAAAACATTTCATGATTTGCAGTACTATCGACTATCATATCAATGTTGGGCAAAGGAAAGTTATCCTTTGGAGTGGCTTTGTTCAGGTTTCTGAAATCGATGCATATTCAAATTTTCCCATTAGCTTTTTGAACAACAACGATATTTGACAACCAATCAGAGTATGCAATGGGTTTTATAAATCCGGTTTTTAACAGATCTTCTAAACCCTCCTTGACTTGTGAGTGTACGTTCGGATGTATTTTCCTAAGTTTTTGCTTTATGGGTTTTGCGTCCGAATCTAAGGGAAGAATTTGCTCTACAACTCTTGGGTCTATACCCGGCATGTCTTCATATGTCCATGCAAACACATCGATGTAGGTTTTCAAAAATGCAATGAATAATGATGCTTCATGCTCATGCAAACATGTGCCTATCTTAATGTGTTTGGGCTTTGAATCACTCCCTAGGTTTATCTCTATGAAATCTCCTCCTACTGAATTCGAAGGTTTTTCAAAATCGAGAATTTTATGAAATTCTGGGAGCTCAGAAGTGGGATCCTCCTCAAGGGGATCCACCTCCGGGCTTTGATCATTCTCGAGAATATTGAGTCCAAGGGAATTTGAGCTTAATGCATGGGTTTTGAAAATACCTGGTTTTTGACTTGGGATTTCTATGGGTTTCGAAATTTTTGGTCTTGTTATTAAGACAACTTTTCTTTCGAAATCCTTGGCTTTTCCCAAGTTTTTACCAGGAGTAGTTATATATAAGGTTTTGTTTTTGATATTTTCTAAATTTTTTATTTTTTTAGGTTTTTGTAAAACCAGAACTTTAGGAACTATACAAACAACTCTTTTTTCGAGTTTTTTATCTTTTTCCAATGTTTTTGGTTTTTGGGATTTTTCAATTTTTTAAATTTCGAGTTTTTCCATTTTTTTTGTGTTTTTGGTTGAGGGATCTTCCATCACACCTACAAAGGAAAATGCAATGGGTTAGACTCTAAACAAGAGGTCTAAATCATAGGTTTCTACTTGGGTAGGCTCCAGGGCACCCTTGACCCAGGTGGTCACAGGGGGTGGCTCTGGTGGTATTTTAGGAATATAGCCAATCCCATATCGGCTTGGATTGGCCCTAGGCACTATGGGCTCTACGAGACCCTGGTTTTGTGCCCCCAGACTCTTGTATGGCATATAGCCCATATTCAACAGCATGTTTCATGATTTTTTGTTTTTGGAAAAATTTTCATACAAGTCGTGGTCCTAGAACTTGTTGTCGTCTATGTTATGCACATAAGGCTTTTTGTCCAGGGGTTTTTGAAATAGGCGACTCTTGGCCTTTCCTGGGATGGTTAGTGTTTTGAGTGGGCTAGCCTTAGGCTGCCCCTTGATGTACACGACCTTCCTAGGTATTTGGAGTGTGAGCTTTGGTAGCTCGACCAAGGTCTGCCCCAGATTGGCCTCTTGGGCCTGGGAACTCGACAAGCAAGGGAAATTCTGGATTCCCAGAAGTTGTGGGTGATTCTCTTCTAGAATTACCACAACTTGATCCTTAAAAGGGATTTTAACACACCTATGGAAGGTAGATGGTATAGCACGCAGGCTGTGTATCCAAGGCCTTCCCAACAATAGGTTATAGTGGGGGTGGATGTCCAAGACATGGAACACCCCTATGTGAGCTATCCCTCCGATCTCCATGGGTAATTCTATGGATCCTAAAGGTCTTGACGCATTCCCATCGTATCCAGTGATTACGATGGGGCTTGGGTTCACGGATGTCAAGGTGACTCCGATTTGGTATGCTACATGAAGTGGAAGGATGTTGAGCCCTCCTCCCCCATCGACTAGGCACCTATCCAGAGAGTGGTGATTCAAAACCACCTCGATATGTAGGGCCTGGTTGTGGGACTCGTATTTTCTAGATCCTCTTCCGAGAACACGATAGGCGTTTTCGCTCCTATAGACGCCACTTGGCTCGATAGGGACTCCGGGGTTATGTTTAAGCTAACCTTGGCTCTTTTTAGAATTTTCTCTAAAACCAGTCTATGCCTAGGTGAGGTTTGTATCAACTCTAGGATGGACATGTTAATAGGAATCTTTGAAAGATGATTTTCAAAATCATACAAGGTTAAAACTACTTTGCCTTTGTTCGCTTTTGGCGAGACTCTAGGAATACATGCTTTGGAGGGGCCAGGTATACTAACCACGTTTTTAGCATTTTGTAGATGTGGGGGTTGATAGATCCTTCCAGACCTAGTCACCTCCCCCATGATCAACCTAGGGCTCGCACCTATCGTGACTCTATTTGTGTGCTTTGGAGCACCTTGAATTTTTAAAACTGGTTTAACCGGGGATGGAACTCTAGGTGGTCCCCGGATCACTACTTCGGCGGGTTTCCTATGAAGGATAAGAGTAGATGCACAAGTAGCAAAACCAGAATAACATGCATGTGCCGGACTCTTTGAAATTGTGAGAGCACATACCTCTTTGCCCTTCCCACTGGTACTTGCATATTTGGGGAAGGGTTCTTTAAAGATAGCTTGGGCAGGCTTTGGTTTCTCAGTGACCTGGAGCCAGTCTTCTGCTATCAAGTTCTCAATTTTATTAAGTAGGGAGAAACACCGCTTTGTATCATGGCCTTTGAGCCGATGATACTTGTAGAATCAGTGTAAAAGTCCCCCTTTGGAAGTGATTCCCTCAGGAATCTCAAGGAGTTCGATCATTCCTTGGGCAAGTAGGAGGCCTAGGACCTCCGACACAGGTTGTCCCAGTGGAGTATACTCCCGTTTTTCAAAGGGTTTTTGCAAATTTTTCTCCCTTTTATTTTCAAATTTTTCAAAGTTTTTAGAAGTGCTTGTCGGTCTTGGATCCACCCGGACATTGGCGATTTTGAGGGGTTTTGCCCCTTTGTCCATGGTGGGTAACCCATAATTGCCAGGCTTCTCCAAACGAGTTTTCGAAACCACATTCTCTTTCCACAAGTGGTTGTAAATCCCTTTTTTCAAATTCGTTTCAAAAAGATATATTTTTTTTATCAACTTTCGGAAGGTTGAGATTTCGTGAAGGGAGAGAAGGGTTTTCAACTCATTTTTAAAGTTATCCAAGATGAGCATGACTGTGCATCCTTCGGATATTGGTTCTCGGACTTGCCCAAGGAGGGATCTCCATCGAACAATAAAGGTATGAACATCTTCGTTCATACCTTGCTTCGTATCCCTCAATGTGTTTAAAGTGGGCGTGACCTCTACGTTATGCGAGAATCTCTGCATAAAGCAGTTCGCTAACTCTTCAAAAGTAGCGAACTAGCTAAGATCGTAGGAAGCCAGCCATTTGGAAGCTGTGCCTTTGAGGGATAAGGGGAACCAATACACCTATTTCGTTGAGTCCTTCTTTTTCTTATGGGCTCGATGAGAGAAAAGTTGCAAGTGAGACCTAGGGTCTCCCGTGCTATCATACCGATGAAAATTTGGTATTTCATCATCGCTGTCTGTTTCATAGTGTAAACACCCCAAAATCCCATGATTTTCTCAAATTACCTGGTTTTGCAAAAGCAGCCCCAAAGGGCTATTTTGAGTGTGGAAACCCAAGAGCCTTCTAAACAACCCTGTACATATGTTTAAACCATATATGTTTAAAAAAATATATATACATACAGTTTTGAAACCTCGAAAAAGCAGCTTGGCCTGATGAAAGCAGGACCGAAGAAGCGAAAGAGAGCCCAGACCCGGGGCATATTTCAAGCCCGGCACATCAACTCTCATATCAGAATCATCCCCAAAATCTCGGACATCTAAGCCCTTGATATCAACAAAATTATTCAAAATGATCTCCGGAAGGTGAGAAGAAGAGCGGACGACAATGTTGGCGAAGACCCAACACAAGACGGAGTACTGATGCAGTCAGGTCCCGCACAAACCGTCCATTTCAAAACGCCATGAAGGAGTCAGAAAATTAGATTTGGGCTGGATCTGGACCATATATATCCAGATCCAGACCCAAACATGCATGTGGATTTGGATCCAAAGATCCAATCCAATATCCACATCCATGGCCCACATCACCTTCTCATAAATGGAGGTGGGGCTCACAGAGAATTCATGTGAAAAGCTTGGGTATAGAGAGAGAATGGGATGATAAAGTATGAGTGAGAAAGTTGGTGGGCTTGACTTTAGTCAAGGTTGGGTTAACCATGTGGGTTTAGCCTAAGAGTGTGGGTTTAAGCTTGTATGCACCTACACCTAACCTGGGGCTACACCAACATGAACATGGTTGCAACTAGGTCCATGGATCAAGGCCAAGGGGATGCTTCTAAAACCTAGCCCTAAACTAACCCACCTCACATAGCCACTCACCCCTAAACCTGAACCAATCCTAGCCACCCTCACCCAAAACCACCCTAACCATACCTAGCCGACTTCACCTAGCTCACCCCACCTAACTAGACCACCTAGACCCTAGCTAGACTAAACCTAATCCCACCTTAACCCACCTAATTAGACCCTAACCCTTAAATCCCAGCCACCCTAACCAACCTACCCTAAACCACCATACCACTCCCCCCTAGCCGACCTACCCAAACCACCCCACCACAACCCACCTTATCCTAAATATCTTCCACCCCATACCACTCCCAACCGACCCAGCCCTTGCCTATAAAACTCCTTCCTTTTTGCGTGAAATGATCTCTCTCTCTCCTCTCTCACCTGCCCTCTCTTCCACCCCATCTCACTCAATCACCCACCAGTTGCGCCACCTCCACCACCACTTCCACCCGACTGCACTTCCACCCAGCTGCCACCTGCGTGCTCCACCCGACTGCCACCTTTCCACCCCCTCACTCGGCTGCACTTCCACCCGATTGCCACCTCCTTCCACCACCTCCGGCCACCACCAACCTCCACCACACCTGTTTAGTACCCCCATCTCAGCCCCATCTAACCTGTCTTCCTCTCCCCTTCTTACCCAGCCACGCACTCCATCACCCGCCACCACAACCTTCTCCCTTACACCTGGCCACTTCACACCTGTAAACACCCCAAATCTTCTATATTTCAAAAAACTCTCGAAAAAGCTCGTTTGAGCCAAAACGACAACTTGTTTTGAAATGTGAAAACAGGTACAGAAGGCAAAAGAAGACCCTAGGCCCGAAAAGGATTCAAGCCCAGAGCTTCAGAAGCCACTCCTTGATAAAAAACAAAAGAAAGCAGAGCCCGTTTGAAGAAAAAGCCAAAAACGGTGAAAACCAAGAAAAACGAAGTCTAGAACGGCGAGACGGAGTCCGAACGACAAAGTTGGGGAAAACCCAACACCAGACGGAGCGTTGATGAAGCCAGTGCCCACACAGATCGTTCGCCTCAAGAAGCCAAGAAGGACTTCCGAAGAAATTTTGATTTGGATCTGGACCATATATATCCAGATCCAAATCCATGTAATGAATAGTGTTTGGATTTGGGCCAATCCAAATAGTGTTTGGGTCGATCCAAATAGTGTTTGGATTTGGATTGGATCCAAATAGTGTTTGGATTGGATCGGATCTAGATCAAAATATCCAGATCCATATCCATAAAAATGTTGGGTTTGGATCGGATACGGATCTCAAAATATCTGAGATCCAATATCCAGATCCAAATAGTGTTTGGATTTGGGTCTGGATCCAAACCCCAAACCCAAACCCAAATCCAAGACCCACCTCAAATCTCTATAAATAGAGGTGAGGGGGTCCATGTAAAGGGTTGATGCAAATATTTGGGAGGAGAGAGAGGGAGTGATAGACCTAGCCATGTGGGCTCATTGGGTGAAGTGAGTTCAAGCCATGTGGGCTAAGTGGGTCTAGACCAAGGGGCTGCAACCAAGGTGGGCTGGACCAAGTGGCTGCAAGCGTGGAGACGTGGGCTCAAGCCATGAAGGACCGGCTCCAAGAGGTAAGCCTAACCTAACCTAGCCATTCTCTCTACACCCCTCTAAACCTAACCCCAACCTAGCCTAGGTTGGAACCTACCTAACCCCAACTGAATCTAACCCTAACTAAACCTAGCCTTAACCCAGCCTAGGTTCGACCAAACCTAACCCTAGACTCGAACCGACCTAAATCTAACCGGACCGCGCCCTGCGCATCACCCGAACCCCCTACCGCGCCTGCCGCGCACCCCGCGCCCAGTCCGCGCTCCCTGACGCCATCCCGCGCCACTGCGGCGCCCCTCAGCGCCTTGCCGCCCCTTTAGTGCCAGAACGCCCCTCAGCGCCCTGCCGCCCCTTTAGCGCCAGCACCCCACCCCAGCGAGCCCCGAGCCACTACAGTCGCGCCAGGCGCCAGACGCCTCCCTACCGACCCGACTGCCTCCCTGCCGACTTGACCACCCCCCTGCCGACCTGACCTACACCCTGGCCGTGACCTGCACTCTAGGACAGACCCTACACAACCCCCATCTTGGCTGAACCTTAGCTTCCCTAAGACCCTAACCGTGCCTCATAGAACCTCCCTCAAAGCCACCTAGGATAACCCCCTCTTGGCTGCCCAAGGTGAACCGTGAGCCCACGTGCAAGCAAGTTGAACATGGACCAGCTATTTGTAAGTGTCTAAACTTGGTCTATTACATTAACTTGCTTTATATTCAATTAAATTTTGATACGGGGTTGTAGTAAAGGAGCTTCGTCTCCCCCCGATTGTAATAACGTGGTTTGACACACCCACACACACACGCACTTGAGCCTTTCCGCTCTTAGTCATACACTTCTTGCACACACATGGGCCTAACAAGCCCTTAATATATAGTTATATTTATATATTTTAAGTCAAGGGGGTTTTTAATTAAGTCGTGTGTGTTGTCTTTCCATTTTCCACACGCACACACATTGAGCCTTCGCTCTTACTCCCAAGACCTTAGTAAAGGCCTTATTGCAGTTATATTTGGGTTTCATTTATGTCGTGTGAGTTGTCTTTACATTCCTACACGCACACACATTGAGCCTTCGCTCTTACTCCCAAGACCTTAGTCAAGGCATACTGCAATTTATATTTGGGTTTCATTTCATGTCGTGTGTGTAAGTCTTTTAATTTAAGCACGCACACACATTGAGCCTTCGCTCTTATTTGCAAGACCCAAGTAAGGGCCCCTACATATACTCTATATAAAGTATTTCTTTCGGCTATGTCTTTAAGATTCGGGTTTTAAGGTTCAAGTCGTGTGCGTTGTCTTTAAATATATACATGACACACACTTACACAATTGAGCCTTTCCGCTCTTAAGATATAGCCATATTTCCCCTTCCGCTATTTACTTTACAAGTCATTTCCCTTCGGCTATTTACTTTACAAGTCATTTCCCTTCGGCATTGTCTTTACATTTCAGGTTTTCCCTTTGGAGTAGCGTGAGTTTGCATTGCATCTACGCCATACCACGAGGTAGGACGCATATTGCATCAAAGCAAGCCCCGTACTCCCTCTCAAATTCGCCCCATGTAGTGGAGTGTTCATAACACACACCTAGGTGGCCCATAAAGGGATAAAAAGGAAGACTTAGGCACGTGCAAATCCACGTGATCTAAAATCTGAAAATCATACAAAAACAACCCGAATCAATCATGCAAACACGCCAAGACTTAGGCTATTTCGATGCATGCACATCGTGCCTAAGTAGATTAAAATTTGAAAGACTTAGGGTCGTCCAACCCTTACAAAATCAAAATCGCCCAAAATGCATGGTTTTCCAAAGGTTTTAAAACACTTCTTCATTCAAAATATATTTTGAGTTAAACTTGTTTCAAAATGAAGTCTCTAAGCGTACAGACTGACCCTTGCGCATCGGTGTAAGAAGGTCTGCGACGTAAAAATCCCGCTTGCCTACAATCGCCTTTCAAAAGTCAGATTATTTTCAAAACATACTTTGCTAGTTAAAGTAAACTAGCTGGCACGCCCATAAAGTGAAGTAGATTGCGAAAAGGTTCACTTCAGGCCTAAGAACCCGTAAGTGAAAATTTTCGGTGTCTACAGAATTGGCACACTCGGTGGGACCCCAGACTTAAGCAGACTTCAAACAAACAAGTTATACTGAAATTTTCAAAAAAAAAAAAAAAAGAGTGTTTTTTTCAAAAATCGTGCATACTTAGGAAAATTGCATGAAAATGGATAGAAATCTACAAAAATCTTCGTTGAGTAAACTAAAAGAGGTCTTGAAAACAGATAAAGCCCAAAAAGAGCTCGATGAGATTGAAAAGATATTCAAAAGATGGATGCTTGAAGCAAGGAGCTTAAAGCCCATCGATCACATAGCAGCTCTTCGGGGGCACATAAGGATCGTGAATTGAAAACCGATCTCAAACTCAACGAAGGATTTGAGATTAAAGACAAATCCCGGCAAAGGGATAAGTCATCCACTCCTACAGCTTCAAGCTTTTCAAAATCCATAGAAAAACCAAAAAAAGATTTTTCTATTTCAAAAAACCAAAAAAATCTTGAAAATTTGGAAAAAGACCAAAAAATTGAAGAACAAAATTTTGGAATTTCGAAAAATTCAAGTGAAAGTCCTAAATCTAGGCACACACACACAGTGGGACATGAAACCCACACCCTACAAAGGAACGAGAGTAAAAAACAGGAAGGTTTCGAAAAGAAACGCCTCGTTACAACCCGGGGGCTCAAAACAGAGTTACCCGGGAAATCGGCTTGCTCTCACCCTGAAAAGGTAGACAAGCCACAAAGAGGTATGCCTGGAACCCATCCTTCTCAAGACTCTCTTCTTCATATAGGGTCATCAGATGCATTGGATAACCCCTATGCACACACAAACCCACAAACTGTGCCAAAACTTGAGGATTTTCAAGGTGCGCCAACTGTCGCGCACCATTCAAAGGAATTTCAAAAACAAAAAGAAGTTCCGAAAATGGTAGACATGGAGACCCCTAATGCATGCATCGACATCTTAGGAGCTCATAACCCTACCATAGAAAAACCCACTTCTTCGAGCCTAGTCTTGTGCCCTGGAACCAAGGCTATGGCTTTGAAACAAAAAAATCAATCCCTAGGGGCACCACGAGTTGAACCTAGGGACCAAGTTAAAAACTTCAAGGGACCTTGCATGGCTCCCCTTGAAGTAAATTTTTCCCAAAATGGGGTATGGAACCATAAGTTTTCCATAACCCTGCTATGTCCAAAACTCCTCAAGGAACCAAGCTTGGCTTTCCTTGAGGGCAAAGTCTCCCAAACCAGGTTTGTATGGAAGCCTAAGTCTTCCATCACCCCGGAATCCAAACTCCCGATATCCAAAAGGGTATATATCCCCAACATGGACGATTCCATGTTCCAAGATCATGATTTATACCAAAATTTTTTGAAAAGCAAAAAGTCTTGGAACATGATTCTGAATATGGGATATAAACCCTACGCGGGCCTGGGAACCCGAAACCAAGGTAGGCTTGAGCCTGTCCTACCTAGAACCAATAGGGAACGATATGGACTGGGCTACAGCCCACCAATACCACCAGAGCCGCCACCTAAGACCATCTGGGTCAAGGGTGCCCTATAGAACCTCTAAAACTGAAACCCATGTCTTAGACCTATCTGATTAGAGTCTGATTCATGAATGTTTTCTTTGAAGGTTCAATGGAAGATCCCTACTTTTGAAAAAGACAAAAAAATTTTTGAAAACTCTCAAAATCTCAAAAACATTTGGAAAAACGAAAATTCCAAAAAGAAATTTTGTTTCAAAAGCCTTTGGCCATGTACAAAGCCCATTTTCGAAAAATTGTAAAAATGCTTTCGAAAAAATGTATATACTCCCTGAAACCAAGTATCCAAAAAGCTGGTCCTATCCACCCTTTTGCCTAGAGCTTTTTCAAAAATGAAAAGCTCGAGAATCACCAAAGCAAGGAGGAATAAACACCTCCAAGCTTCCTGAACTTCGCAAAATCCTTAACTTATGGAAAATTAGGGATTTTTAGAAATAAGTTAACCCATAGTGTGTGCATAAGCATCATGCATTACACTTTGAAATCATTCATATGCATCGAGTCTAGACATCATTCTAGAAATCGAATTCAGGGTTTTGCAAAATCAAAGGGGCAATAAGAGTCGACCCCCTAAGTATCAAGCCTTCATAGGCATGTCTCCATACAAATCAAAACCAACACCTTCGAGGCAAATTTTAAAAGGAAATGAGAATCTCGAAAAAGGGTTAGCATTTCACAAAAACCTTTCATGGCTTTGAAAAGAAAGATTTTCTTCAACTTTTGGTTTATATGAAAACCTTGATTGTGTTAGGATAAAGAACATGAATCTCACGATGAAATATGGAGACCATGTCAAAACTAAAACCTGATGGCCATGACGATCACTTAGGGCTGGTTATGTTTCCCATCCTTGAGCAAAAAGTATCATGATCATGTTAGAAAAACCATGGAAGTGCATGGACATGAACATACCATTGTCCATCCAAAATCCCTTTGAAAAGCCATGGCCCTTCACCATATGGCCATGCGAAATTCCCATCAAGCTAGGGGCATTTTTAAATACAGCCCCTAGACACTTTCCATGGATAAGCGAATGCATCTCCTTCATGATTTGTGAGATACATTTCATGTGTTCATCGTTGCATAAAAACATGTATTTCCATTTTAAATCACATGGAGTGCATAGCATGCATCATATCACCCCGAAGAAAGCCCAAAAGGGTGGCAAACTCGAGTAGGAATGTCCTCATGTCTTCAAAAGGGCAACAAAAATTAGAAATTTGTTGATATTGTGGGTAGAAATTAGCAAAACCTCGAAAATGCCCGAATATTCAAAAGGGTTTATGTTGAATTCTTTTTCAAAAAGATTTTGAAAAAATCGAACTCCTTTGAAACTTCTTGAAAGAAGGATCGAAGTAGATTGTATAACCCCGAATGGAGGAATCTATACTTTTCGAAAAGTAGAGTCTTCCAAAAATGAATTGGCGATATTTCAAAGAACCCCGGCTTACAAGATTAAGCCTTGTTCAAAATATCAAAATATTTTCGAATAGCAGATGCTATTAAGAAATAGGACGATCTTGTTTGAATTGAGTAACTAAAGGGATAAGCCTTCCCCCATCCTACTTTCTCTCCGAAAAGGAAAATTGGCTGTGTTCAAAAGAAAAACAAAAAAAACGAGAATGCAAAAACTCCTCCGAAAGAGGTCTTCTCGTTTCAAAAGAAAAAGGAGATATAAAAACACTCCTCCCAAAGAGGTCTTCCCTTCATAAACAGGGAATACAAAAACTCCTCCAAAGAGCTGCTCTCCTTTAAAGAAAAGAGGGATTAATGAAAAAAATACTCCCAAAGGGAGACCCTCTATGAAAAAAAGAAATAAAAAGCCAAAGCTCCAAAGAGCGATTTTCCGATTCTTTGCCTAAAACCACGGGACGCTTCAGAAGGGACCGTGGTATCTCTTTCCCATATCCCTACGGCTTATCCCTGAGGAAAAAGATTCAAAGTTACGAAAATCCTAAAGTATGAATAAAATCGGCTTATTTGGATTTCATTTTGTTTGAGAACTCGACTCTGTTTTGTAGGAAATGGAACTTTGAAATGTTTTCCAAGTTTTCCTACCCAAAAACCTCTACTGAGTAGCAGGTATTGAAACCCGAATGAAGGGAAATATGAAAAATGGAAGTCCTTTTCGATACAAGTTAAAAGGAGTTCCTTTTGTAAAAGAAATTTTCGAAAAACCCACGAATGTCAAAAAGACAAGGGTACAACTTGCTTAGAGCAGACAGCCTCAAAAGGCTCTCTCTAAAGCTCGAAAACCCAAAAAATGTCGAGAAGACATGTGTAAAAACCTGCTCGGAGCAACCAGCCTCAAAAGGCTCTCTTCGGGCTCAAAAAAACCAAAAATAAAATTTTTTCTCATGCATGCATTGAAAGAGTCGTTCGTGCATGATCATACATATAGGGAAATAGCTAGGAAAAGCCCCCTTTTGCTAAAAATCCCCACTTATGGAAAAAGAAAACAGGGTTTTTGCGAAATAAATGGTGTATTCTCGAGAAAATTTGAGAGAAAAACCAAAACGGGTGTTTCTTCATCTATAAACATCTCAAATCTTCTATATTTCAAAAAACTCTCGAAAAAGCTCATTTGAGCCAAAACGACAACTTGTTTTGAAATGTGAAAACAGGTACAGAAGGCAAAAGAAGACCCTAGGCCCGAAAAGGATTCAAGCCCAGAGCTTCAGAAGTCACTCCTTGATAAAAAACAAAAGAAAGCAGAGCCCGTTTGAAGAAAAAGCCAAAAACGGTGAAAACCAAGAAAAACGGAGTCTAGAACGGCGAGACGGAGTCCGAACGACAAAGTTGGGGAAAACCCAGCACTAGACGGAGCGCTGATGAAGCCAGTGCCTGCATAGATCGTTTGCCTCGAGAAGCCAAGAAGGACTGTCCAAAGAAATTTTGATTTGGATCTAGACCATATATATCCAGATCCAAATCCATGTAATGAATAGTGTTTGGATTTGGGCCAATCCAAATAGTGTTTGGGTCGATCCAAATAGTGCTTGGATTTGGATTGGATCCAAATAGTGTTTGGATTGGATTGGATCTGGATCAAAATATCCAGATCCATATCCATAAAAATGTTGGGTTTAGATCGAATACGGATCTCAAAATATCCGAGATCCAATATCCAAATCCAAATAGTGTTTGGATTTGGGTCTGGATCCAAACCCCAAACCCAAACCCAAATCCAAGACCCACCTCAAATCTCTATAAATAGAGGTGAGGGGGTCCATGTAAAGGGTTGATGCAAATATTTGGGAGGAGAGAGAGGGAGTGATAGACCTAGCCATGTGGGCTCATTGGGTGAAGTGGGTTCAAGCCATGTGGGTAAGTGGGTCTAGACCAAGGGGCTGCAACCAAGGTGGGCTGGACCAAGTGGCTGCAAGCGTGGAGACGTGGGCTCAAGCCATGAAGGACCGGCTCCAAGAGGTAAGCCTAACCTAACCTAGCCATTCTCTCTACACCCCTCTAAACCTAACCCCAACCTAGCCTAGGTTGGAACCTACCTAACCCCAACTGAACCTAACCCTAACTAAACCTAGCCCTAACCCAGCCTAGGTTCGACCAAACCTAACCCTAGACTCGAACCGACCTAAATCTAACTGGACCGTGCCCTGCGCGTCACCCGAACCCCCTACCGCGCCTGCCGCGCACCCCGCGCCCAGTCCGCGCTCCCTGACGCCATCCCGTGCCACTGTGGCGCCCCTCAGCGCCTTGCCGCCCCTTTAGTGCCAAAACGCCCCTCAGCGCCCTGCCGCCCCTTTAGCGCCAGCACCCCACCCCAACGAGTCCCGCGCCACTACAGCCGCGCCAGGCACTCGTCTGCTGCGCCAAGCGCCAGACGCCTCCTTACCGACCCGACTGCCTCCCTGCCGACTTGACCACCCCCCTGCCGACCTGACCTACACCCTGGCCGTGACCTGCACCCTAGGCCAGACCCTAGGACAGACCCTACACAACCCCCATCTTGGCTGAACCTTAGCTTCCCTATGACCCTAACCGTGCCTCATAGAACCTCCCTCAAAGCCACCTAGGATAACCCCCTCTTGGCTGCCCAAGGTGAACCGTGAGCCCACGTGCAAGCAAGTTGAACATGGACCAGCTATTTGTAAGTGTCTAAACTTGGTCTATTACATTAACTTGCTTTATATTCAATTAAATTTTGATATGGGGTTGTAGTAAAGGAGCTTCGTCTCCCCCCGATTGTAATAACGTGGTTTGACACACCCACACACACATGCACTTGAGCCTTTCCGCTCTTAGTCATACACTTCTTGCACACACACGGGCCTAACAAGCCCTTAATATATAGTTATATTTATATATTTTAAGTCAAGGGGTTTTTTAATTAAGTCGTGTGTGTTGTCTTTCTATTTTCCACACGCACACACATTGAGCCTTCGCTCTTACTCCCAAGACCTTAGTAAAGGCCTTATTGCTGTTATATTTGGGTTTCATTTATGTCGTGTGAGTTGTCTTTACATTCCCACACGCACACACATTGAGCCTTCGCTCTTACTCCCAAGACCTTAGTCAAGGCATACTGCAATTTATATTTGGGTTTCATTTCATGTCGTGTGTGTAAGTCTTTCAATTCAAGCACGCACACACATTGAGCCTTCGCTCTTATTTGCAAGACCCAAGTAAGGGCCCCTACATATACTCTATATAAAGTATTTCTTTCGGCTATGTCTTTAAGATTCAGGTTTTAAGGTTCAAGTCGTGTGCGTTGTCTTTCAATATATACACGACACACACTTACACAATTGAGCCTTTCCGCTCTTAAGATATAGCCATATTTCCCCTTCCGCTATTTACTTTACAAGTCATTTCCCTTCGGCTATTTACTTTACAAGTCATTTCCCTTCGGTTATTTCCCTTCGGCATTGTCTTTACATTTCGGGTTTTCCCTTTGGAGTAGCGTGAGTTTGCATTGCATCTACGCCATACCACGAGGTAGGATGCATATTGCATCAAAGCAAGCCCCGTACTCCCGCTCAAATTCGCCCCATGTAGTGGAGTGTTCATAACACACACCTAGGTGGCCCATAAAGGGATAAAAAGGAAGACTTAGGCACGTGCAAATCCACGTGATCTAAAATCTGAAAATCATACAAAAACAACCCGAATCAATCGTGCAAACACGCCAAGACTTAGGCTATTTCGATGCATGCACATCGTGCCTAAGTAGATTAAAATTTGAAAGACTTAGGGTCGTCCAACCCTTACAAAATCAAAATCGCCCAAAATGCATGGTTTTCCAAAGGTTTTAAAACACTTCTTCATTCAAAATATATTTTGAGTTAAACTTGTTTCAAAATGAAGTCTCTAAGCATACAGACTGACCCTTGCGCATCGGTGTAAGAAGGTCTGTGACGTAAAAATCCC
Organism: Brasenia schreberi; assembly: GCA_036023115.1. Classification (NCBI taxonomy): domain Eukaryota; kingdom Viridiplantae; phylum Streptophyta; class Magnoliopsida; order Nymphaeales; family Cabombaceae; genus Brasenia; species Brasenia schreberi. Next base: position 16,704,717 of record JAYKKT010000088.1, read on the forward strand.
GCTTGCCTACAATCGCCTTTCAAAAGTCAGATTATTTTCAAAACATACTTTGCTAGTTAAAGTAAACTAGCTGGCACGCCCATAAAGTGAAGTAGATTGCGAAAAGGTTCACTTCAGGCCTAAGAACCCATAAGTGAAAATTTTCGGTGTCTACAACACCCCACCTCACCACCTTCCCTTAGTCACCCATTTCTCAGCCCCTAGCTAAACCTTCACCCTTCAACTTGCAACCACCTAGTTAGCACCCGAACCTACCCCAACTCACTCAACAACCCTACTTGCCACGCCCATTACCCGGCCATCCTCAAGTCTTCATCCAGCTCTCACCCAACTTGCCGCCCACGCGCATCCAAGGAGCTCCCCTTCGGCTGTCCAAGGCGACTCACTAGGCCAAAGCCAAGCAAGTTACACCCGGACCAGCTATACGTAAGTGCCTAACTCGGTCCTTGTTATGAACTTGCTTACATTTAATTAAATTTGATACGGGGTTGTAATAATGGAGCGTTGTCTCCCCCCCGCTTGTAATAACGTGGTTTGACACACCCACACAAACGTGCACTTGAGCCATTTCGCTCTTAGCTGTACACGATTTTAGCACACACACGGGCCTAATCAACCCTTAAGATATAGTTATACTTATATGTTTTAAGTTGCATGGGTTTTAATTTAAGTTGTGTGCGTAGTCTTTCAATTTCCACACTCACACACATTGAGCTTTCGCTCTTATTCCCAAGACCCTAGTAAGGGCCGTATTGTAATTTCATTTTGGGTGTTTAAATTCAAGTTGTGTGAGTAGCATTTCAATTCTACCCTCACACACATTGAGCTTTCGCTCTTACTCCCAAGACCTTAGTAAAGGCCATATTGCAATTTCGTTTTGGGTGTTTAAATTCAAGTTGTGTGCGTAGCATTTCAATTCTACACTCACACACATTGAGCTTTCGCTCTTACTCCCAAGACCTTAGTCAAGGCCATATTGCAATTATATTTGGGTTTACATTACAAGTTATGTGAGTTGTCTTTCCATATACACACAACACCCACGCACACGTTGGCGACCTTCGGGCCCATATATATTATAAGTATTTCCCTTCGGTTATGTCTTTTAGATTTGGGTTTTAAGGTTCAGCTACGTGCGTAGTCTTTCCATATATACACTGCACACACTTGCACAATTGAGCCTTTCCGCTCTTAAGATATAGCCATATTTCCCTTTTGCAATTTACATCAAGTCATTTCCCTTCCACATTGTCTTTCAATTCGGGTTTTCCCTTTGGAGTTGTGTGAGTTTGCATTGCATATACGCCATACCACGACTTAGGACGCATATTGCATTAAAGCAAACCCCACACTCCCATGCAAAAATCGCCCAACTTAGGTCACATGTGCACACACCTAGTTGGCCCTAAAAAGCATAAAAAGAAAGACATAGGCACGTGCAAATCCCACGTGTAATAAAACTTGCAATCGTACACACAAAGCCCAAACACTTCGAGTATTTTTCAAAGAGGTTTACATTTTAAAGACTTTGCCAAGCGTACAGACTGACCCTTGCACATTGGTATAAGAAGGTCTGCAACGAAAAGAGCTCACTTGCTCACAGTCGCCCCGATAAAGTCAAATTTTAAAAACTTTCTTCGCTAGCTTAAGCAAGCTAGCTAGCACGCCCTTTTGCTAAATACGACTTAGACACACGAAAAGGTTCGCTTCAGGCCTAAGAACCAGAAGTGAAAATTTTTCGTGTCTACAGGTTTGGCATGCCCGGTGGGAGCTAGGCCTTGTGTAGAGTCATCTCATGTAGAAAAACCTCATGAAATTTTTTTTCTAAAGTGTTTTAACTTTGTTTATTGCATTTTCATACTTAGGATTTGTTTTGAAAAGCATATTGAAGCATGTCGAGTCCAGGCTCCCAAGAGGTATCTAGCCATGGCTCATGCGCATCAAGTTCTCAATCTAGAAAGTTTTTAAAAAAGCAAGAGATTGAAGACTTGAGAAGGGACTTCGAGGCCAAAATCGCCGCTCTTAGCCAAGAGGCTGAAGCGGGCGATTCATGTTAGTGAAATGGCGAACCAAAGGCCAAGAAGAAATTTGAAAAACCTCTCAAACACAAAGAGACTTCCGCAATGAAAGGTAACCAATACCACGAGTCCATAGTGTAAACACCCCAAATCTTCTATTTTTCAAAAACTCTCGAAACACCAAAAAGCTCATTTGAGCCAAAACGACGACCTGTTTTGAAATGTGAAAACAGGTACAGAAGGCAAAAGAAGACCCTAGGCCCGAAGAGGATTCAAGCCCAGAGCTTCAGAAGCCACTCCCTGATAAAAAAACAAAAGAAAGCAGAGCCCATTTGATGAAAAGCTCAACGGAGTCCAGAACGGCGAGACGGAGTCCGGACGACAAAGTTGGGGAAAACCCAGCACCAGACGGAGCACTGATGAAGCCAGTGCCCGCACAGATCGTTCGCCTCGAGAAGCCAAGAAGGACTGTCCGAAGAAATTTTGATTTGGATCTGGACCATATATATCCAGATCCAAATCCATGTAATGAATAGTGTTTGGATTTGGGCCAATCCAAATAGTGTTTGGGTCGATCCAAATAGTGTTTAGATTTGGATTGGATCCAAATAGTGTTTGGATTGGATCGGATTTGGATCAAAATATCCAGATCCGTATCCATAAAAATATTGGGTTTGAATCGGATACAGATCTCAAAATATCCGAGATCCAATATCCAGATCCAAATAGTGTTTGGATTTGGGTATGGATCCAAACCCCAAACCCAAACCCAAATCCAAGACCCACCTCAAATCTCTATAAATAGAGGTGAGGGGGTCCATGTAAAGGGTTCATGCAAATATTTGGGAGGAGAGAGAGGGAGTGATAGACCTAGCCATGTGGGCTCATTGGGTGAGGTGGGTTCAAGCCATGTGGGCTAAGTGGGTCTAGACCAAGTGGCTGCAACCAAGGTGGGCTGGACCAAGTGGCTGCAACCGTGGAGACGTGGGCTCAAGCCAAGAAGGACCGGCTCCAAGAGGTAAACCTAACCCCAACCTAGCCTAGGTTCGAACCTACCTAACCCTAACTGAACCTAACCCTAACTGAACCAACCTAACCCTAACTGAACCCTAACTAGACCTAACCTAACCCCAACTGCCTCAAACCATCCCTAACAAACCCCAACAACTTCAACCCGGCCGGCCGTGAGCAACCAGCGCCTGCCGCGCGCCCTGAGTCCTGCCGCGCGCCCCTTCTGCTGCCGCGCGCCCTGCTTCCTGCCGCGCGCCCCTCTGTCGCCTGCACGCCCCGTGCCGCAGCCGTCCCGCGCGCCAGACGCCTCCCTGCGCCCCAGCGCGCCTAGCGCCAGGCGCCCGTCTGCTGCGCCAGGCGCCAGACGCCTCCCTGCCGCCCTGTCCACCTTCCTGCCGCCCTGTCCACCTTCCTGCCGACCCAACCTGCACCCTGGCCGTGACCTGCACCCTAGCACAGACCCTAGGACAGACCCTACACAGCCCCATCTTGGCCGAACCTTAGTTCCCCTAAGACCCTAAGCGTGCCCCATAGAACCTCTCTCAAAGCCCCCTAGGATAACCTCCTCTTGGCTGCCCAAGGTGAACCGTGAGCCCACGTTCAAGCAAGTTGAACATGGACCAGCTATTTGTAAGTGTCTAAACTTGGTCTATTACATTAACTTGCTTTATATTCAATTAAATTTTGATACGGGGTTGTAGTAAAGGAGCTTCGTCTCCCCCCGATTGTAATAACGTGGTTTGACACACCCACACACATGTGCACTTGAGCCTTTCCGCTCTTAGTCGTACACTTTTTGCACACACACGGGCCTAACCAGCCCTTAATATATAGTTATATTTATATATTTTAAGTCAAGGGGGTTTTTAATTAAGTCGTGTGTGTTGTCTTTCCATTTTCCACATGCACACACATTGAGCCTTCGCTCTTACTCCCAAGACCTTAGTAAAGGCCTTATTGCAGTTATATTTGGGTTTCATTTATGTCGTGTGCGTAGTACTTCAATTCTACACTCACACACATTGAGCTTTCGCTCTTACTCCCAAGACCTTAGTCAAGGCATACTGCAATTTATATTTGGGTTTCATTTCATGTCGTGTGTGTAAGTCTTTCAATTCAAGCACGCACACACATTGAGCCTTCGCTCTTATTTACAAGACCCAAGTAAGGGCCCCTACATATACTCTATATAAAGTATTTCTTTCGGCTACGTCTTTAAGATTCGGGTTTTAAGGTTCAAGTTGTGTGCGTTGTCTTTCAATATATACACGACACACACTTACACAATTGAGCCTTTCCGCTCTTAAGATATAGCCATATTTCCCCTTCCGCTATTTACTTTACAAGTCATTTCCCTTCGGCTATTTACTTTACAAGTCATTTCCCTTCGGCAATTTCCCTTCGGCATTGTCTTTTAATTTCGGGTTTTCCCTTTGGAGTAGCGTGAGTTTGCATTGCATCTACGCCATACCACGAGGTAGGACGCATATTGCATCGAAGCAAGCCCCGTACTCCCGCTCAAATTCGCCCCATGTAGTGGAGTGTTCATAACACACACCTAGGTGGCCCATAAAGGGATAAAAAGAAAGACTTAGGCACGTGCAAATCCACGTGATCTAAAATCTGAGAATCGTACAAACCCGAATCAAATCGTGCAAGACTTAGGGTCGTCCAACCCTTACAAAGTCAAAATCGCCCAAATGCATGGTTTTCAAAAGGTTTTAAAACACTTCTTCATTCAAAATATATTTTGAGTTAAACTTGTTTCAAAACGAAGTCTCTAAGCGTACAGACTGACCCTTGCGCATCGGTGCAAGAAGGTCTGCGACGTAAAAATCCCGCTTGCCTACAATCGCCTTTCAAAAGTCAGATTGTTTTCAAAACATACTTTGCTAGTTAAAGTAAACTAGCTGGCACGCCCATAAAGCGAAGTAGATTGCGAAAAGGTTCACTTCAGGCCTAAGAACCCATAAGTGAAAATTTTCGGTATCTACAATTTGGCACGCCCGGTGGGACCCGGGACTTAAGCAGACTTCAAACAAACGAGTTATACTCAAATTTTCGAAAAAAAGAGTGTTTTTCAAAAATCGTGCATACTTAGGAAAATTGCATGAAAATGGATAGAAAGCTACAAAAATCTTCGTTGAGTAAACTAAAAGAGGTTTTCAAATCAGATAAAGCCCAAAGAGAGCTCGATGAGATTGAAAAAATATTTCAAAAGATGGATGCTTTAAGCAAGGAGCTTAAAGCCCATCGAACACATAGCAGCTCTTCGAGGGCACATACAGATCGTGAATTGAAAACCGATCTCAAACTCAACGAAGGATTGGAGATTAGAGACAAATCCCGGCAAAGGGATAAGTCGTCCACTCCTACAACTTCAAGCTTTTCAAAATCCATAGAAAAACCAAAAAAAGATTTTTCTATTTCAAAAAACCAAAAAAATCTTGAAAATTTGGAAAAAGACCAAAAAATTGAAAAACAAAATTTTGGAATTTCGAAAACTTCAAGTCCTAAGTCTAGACACACACATACAGTGGGACATGAAGTCCACACCCTACAAAGGAACGAGAGTGAAAAACAGGAAGGTTTCGAAAGGAAACGCCTCGTTAAACCCCGGGGGCTCAAAACAGAGTTACCCGGGAAATCGGCTTGCTCTCACCCTGAAAAGGTAGACAAGCCACAAAGAGGTATGCCTGAAACCCATCCTTCTCAAGACTCTCTTCCTCATGTAGGGACATCAGATGCATTGGATAACCCCTTTGCACACACAAACCCACAAACTGTGCCAAAACTTGAGGATTTTCAAGGTGCGCCAACTATCGCGCACCATTCAAAGGAATTTCAAAAACAAAAAGAAGTTTCGAAAATGGTAGACATGGAGACCCCTAATGCATGCATCGACATCTTAGGAGCTCATAACCCTACCATAGAAAAACCCACTTCTTCGAGCCTAGTCCTGTGCCCTGGAGCCAAGGCTATGGCTTTGAAACAAAAAAATCAATCCCTAGGGGCACCACGAGTTGAACCTAGGGACCAAGTCAAAAACTTCAAGGGACCTTGCATGGCTCCCCTTGAAGTAAATCTTTCCCAAAATAGGGTATGGAACCATAAGTTTTCCATAACCCTGCTATGTCCAAAACTCCTCAAGGAACCAAGCTTGGCTTTCCTTGAGGGCAAAGTCTCCCAAACCAGGTTTGTATGGAAGCCCAAGTCTTCCATCACCCCGGAATCCAAACTCCCGATATCCAAAAGGGTATATGTCCCCAACATGGACGATTCCATGTTCCAAGACCATGATTTATACCAAAACTTTTCGAAAAACAAAAAGTCTTGGAACATGATTCTGAATATGGGATATAAACCCTACGCGGGCCTGGGAACCCAAAACCAAGGTAGGCTTGAGCCTGTCCTACCTAAAACCAATAGGGAACGATATGGACTGGGCTACAGCCCACCCATACCACCAGAGCCGCCACCTAAGACCATCTGGGTCAAGGGTGCCTTGTAGAACCTCTAAAAACCGAAACCCATGTCTTAGACCTATCTGATTAGAGTCTGATTCATGAATGTTTTCTTTGAAGGTTCAATGGAAGATCCCTACTTTTGAAAAAGACAAAAAAAGTTGAAAACTCTCAAAATCTCAAAAACATTTGGAAAAAAACGAAAATTACAAAAAGAAATTTATTTCCAAAAGCCTTTGGCCATGTACAAAGCCCATTTTCGAAAAATTGTAAAAATGCTTTCGAAAATTGTATATACTCCCTGAAACCAAGTGTGCAAAAAGCTGGTCCTATCTACCCTTTTGCCTAGAGCTTTTTCAAAAATGAAAAGCTCGAGAATCACCAAAGCAAGGAGGAATAAACACCTCCAAGCTTCCTGAACTTCGCAAAAATCCTTAACTTATGGAAAATTGGGGATTTTTAGAAATAAGTTAACCCATAGTGTGTGCATAAGCATCATGCATTACACTTTGAAATCATTCATATGCATCGAGTCTAGACATCATTCTAGAAATCGAATTCAGGGTTTTGCAAAACCAAAGGGGCAATAAGAGTCGACCCCCTAAGTATCGAGCCTTCATAGGCATGTCTCCATACAAATCAAAACCAACACCTTCGAGGCAAATTTTAAAAGGAAATGAAAATCTTGAAAAAGGGTTACCCATTTCACAAAAACCTTTCATGGCTTTGAAAAGAAATATTTTCTTCAAACTTCTGGTTTATATGAAAACCTTGGTTGTGTTAGAACATGAATCTCACGATGAAATATGGAGACCATGTCAAAACTAACACCTGATGGCCATGACGATCACTTAGGGCTGGTTATGTTTCCCATCCTTGAGCAAAAAGTATCATGATCATGTTAGAAAAACCATGGAAGTGCATGGACATGAACATACCATTGTCCATCCAAAATCCCTTTGAAAAACCATGGCCCTTCACCATATGGCCATGCGAAATTCCCATCAAGCTAGGGGCATTTTTAAACACAGCCCCTAGACACTTTCCATGGATAAGCGAATGCATCTCCTTCATGATTTGTGAGATACATTTCATGTGTTCATCATTGCATAAAAACCTGTATTTCCATTTTAAATCACATGGAGTGCATAGCATGCATCATATCACCCCGAAGAAAGCCCAAAATTATGGCAAACTCGAGTAGGAATGTCCCCATGTCTTCAAAAGGGCAACAAAAGTTAGCAATTTGTTGATATTGTGGGTAGAAATTAGCAAAACCCCGAAAATGCCCGAATATTCAAAAGGGTTTATGCTGAATTCTTTTTCAAAAAGATTTTGAAAAATCGAACTCCTTTGAAACTTCTTGAAAGAAGGATCGAAGTAGATTGTATAACCCCGAATGGAGGAATCTATACTTTTCGAAAAGTAGAGTCTTCCAAAAATAAATTGGCTATATTTCAAAGAACCCTGGCTTACAAGATTAAGCCTTGTTCAAAATATCAAAATATTTTCGAATAGCAGATGCTATTAAGAAATAGGACGATCTCGTTTGAATCGAGTAACCAAAGGGATAAGCCCTCCCCCATCCTACTTTCTCTCCGAAAAGGAAAATTGGCTGTTTTCAAAAGAAAAACAAAAAAACGAGAATGCAAAAACTCCTCCGAAAGTGGTCTTCCCTTCATAAACAGGGAATACAAAAACTCCTCCGAAAGAGGTCTTCTCGTTTCAAAAGAAAAAGGAGATATAAAAACACTCCTCCCAAAGAGGTCTTCCCTTCATAAACAGGGAATACAAAAACTCCTCCAAAGAGCTGCTCTCCTTTAAAGAAAAGAGGGATTAATGAAAAAATACTCCCAAAGGGAGACCCTCTATGAAAAAGAAACAAAAAGCCAAAGCTCCAAAGAGCGATTTTCCGATTCTTTGCCTAAAACCACGGGACGCTTCAGAAGGGACCGTGGTATCTCTTTCCCATATCCCTACGGCTTATCCCCGAGGAAAAAGATTCAAATTTGCGAAAATCCTAAAGTACGAATAAAATCGGCTTATTTGGATTTCATTTTGTTTGAGAACTCGACTCTGTTTTGTAGGAAATGGAACTTTGAAATGTTTTCCAAGTTTTCCTACCCAAAAACCTCTACTGAGTAGCAGGTATTGAAACCCGAATGAAGGGAAGTATGAAAAATGGAAGTCCTTTTCGATACAAGTTAAAAGGAGTTCCTTTTCAAAAAGAAATTTTCGAAAAACCCACGAATGTCAAAAAGACATGGGTAAAAACCTGCTCGGAGCAACCAGCCTCAAAAGGCTCTCTTCGGGCTCAAAAACCAAAAAAATAAAATTTTTCTCATGCATGCATTCAAAGAGTCATTCGTGCATGATCATACATATAGGGAAATAGCTAAGAAAAGCCCCCTTTTGCTAAAAATCCCCACCTGTGGAAAAAGAAAACAGGGTTTTTGCGAAATAAATGGTGTATTCTCGAGAAAATTTGAGGGAAAAACCAAAATGGGGTGTTTCTTCTTTGCCATTATCCAAATACATTTGGATAATGCCAAAGAGGGGCATCTGTAAACACCCCAAATCTTCTATTTTTCAAAAACTCTCGAAACACCAAAAAGCTCATTTGAGCCAAAACGACGACCTGTTTTGAAATGTGAAAACAGGTACAGAAGGCAAAAGAAGACCCTAGGCCCGAAGAGGATTCAAGCCCAGAGCTTCAGAAGCCACTCCCTGATAAAAAAACAAAAGAAAGCAGAGCCCATTTGATGAAAAGCTCAACGGAGTCCAGAACGGCGAGACGGAGTCCGGACGACAAAGTTGGGGAAAACCCAGCACCAGACGGAGCACTGATGAAGCCAGTGCCCGCACAGATCGTTCGCCTCGAGAAGCCAAGAAGGACTGTCCGAAGAAATTTTGATTTGGATCTGGACCATATATATCCAGATCCAAATCCATGTAATGAATAGTGTTTGGATTTGGGCCAATCCAAATAGTGTTTGGGTCGATCCAAATAGTGTTTAGATTTGGATTGGATCCAAATAGTGTTTGGATTGGATCGGATTTGGATCAAAATATCCAGATCCGTATCCATAAAAATATTGGGTTTGAATCGGATACAGATCTCAAAATATCCGAGATCCAATATCCAGATCCAAATAGTGTTTGGATTTGGGTATGGATCCAAACCCCAAACCCAAACCCAAATCCAAGACCCACCTCAAATCTCTATAAATAGAGGTGAGGGGGTCCATGTAAAGGGTTCATGCAAATATTTGGGAGGAGAGAGAGGGAGTGATAGACCTAGCCATGTGGGCTCATTGGGTGAGGTGGGTTCAAGCCATGTGGGCTAAGTGGGTCTAGACCAAGTGGCTGCAACCAAGGTGGGCTGGACCAAGTGGCTGCAACCGTGGAGACGTGGGCTCAAGCCAAGAAGGACCGGCTCCAAGAGGTAAACCTAACCCCAACCTAGCCTAGGTTCGAACCTACCTAACCCTAACTGAACCTAACCCTAACTGAACCAACCTAACCCTAACTGAACCCTAACTAGACCTAACCTAACCCCAACTGCCTCAAACCATCCCTAACAAACCCCAACAACTTCAACCCGGCCGGTCGTGAGCAACCAGCGCCTGCCGCGCGCCCTGAGTCCTGCCGCGCGCCCCTTCTGCTGCCGCGCGCCCTGCTTCCTGCCGCGCGCCCCTCTGTCGCCTGCACGCCCCGTGCCGCAGCCGTCCCGCGCGCCAGACGCCTCCCTGCGCCCCAGCGCGCCTAGCGCCAGGCGCCCGTCTGCTGCGCCAGGCGCCAGACGCCTCCCTGCCGCCCTGTCCACCTTCCTGCCGCCCTGTCCACCTTCCTGCCGACCCAACCTGCACCCTGGCCGTGACCTGCACCCTAGCACAGACCCTAGGACAGACCCTACACAGCCCCATCTTGGCCGAACCTTAGTTCCCCTAAGACCCTAAGCGTGCCCCATAGAACCTCTCTCAAAGCCCCCTAGGATAACCTCCTCTTGGCTGCCCAAGGTGAACCGTGAGCCCACGTTCAAGCAAGTTGAACATGGACCAGCTATTTGTAAGTGTCTAAACTTGGTCTATTACATTAACTTGCTTTATATTCAATTAAATTTTGATACGGGGTTGTAGTAAAGGAGCTTCGTCTCCCCCCGATTGTAATAACGTGGTTTGACACACCCACACACATGTGCACTTGAGCCTTTCCGCTCTTAGTCGTACACTTTTTGCACACACACGGGCCTAACCAGCCCTTAATATATAGTTATATTTATATATTTTAAGTCAAGGGGGTTTTTAATTAAGTCGTGTGTGTTGTCTTTCCATTTTCCACATGCACACACATTGAGCCTTCGCTCTTACTCCCAAGACCTTAGTAAAGGCCTTATTGCAGTTATATTTGGGTTTCATTTATGTCGTGTGCGTAGTACTTCAATTCTACACTCACACACATTGAGCTTTCGCTCTTACTCCCAAGACCTTAGTCAAGGCATACTGCAATTTATATTTGGGTTTCATTTCATGTCGTGTGTGTAAGTCTTTCAATTCAAGCACGCACACACATTGAGCCTTCGCTCTTATTTACAAGACCCAAGTAAGGGCCCCTACATATACTCTATATAAAGTATTTCTTTCGGCTACGTCTTTAAGATTCGGGTTTTAAGGTTCAAGTTGTGTGCGTTGTCTTTCAATATATACACGACACACACTTACACAATTGAGCCTTTCCGCTCTTAAGATATAGCCATATTTCCCCTTCCGCTATTTACTTTACAAGTCATTTCCCTTCGGCTATTTACTTTACAAGTCATTTCCCTTCGGCAATTTCCCTTCGGCATTGTCTTTTAATTTCGGGTTTTCCCTTTGGAGTAGCGTGAGTTTGCATTGCATCTACGCCATACCACGAGGTAGGACGCATATTGCATCGAAGCAAGCCCCGTACTCCCGCTCAAATTCGCCCCATGTAGTGGAGTGTTCATAACACACACCTAGGTGGCCCATAAAGGGATAAAAAGAAAGACTTAGGCACGTGCAAATCCACGTGATCTAAAATCTGAGAATCGTACAAACCCGAATCAAATCGTGCAAGACTTAGGGTCGTCCAACCCTTACAAAGTCAAAATCGCCCAAATGCATGGTTTTCAAAAGGTTTTAAAACACTTCTTCATTCAAAATATATTTTGAGTTAAACTTGTTTCAAAACGAAGTCTCTAAGCGTACAGACTGACCCTTGCGCATCGGTGCAAGAAGGTCTGCGACGTAAAAATCCCGCTTGCCTACAATCGCCTTTCAAAAGTCAGATTGTTTTCAAAACATACTTTGCTAGTTAAAGTAAACTAGCTGGCACGCCCATAAAGCGAAGTAGATTGCGAAAAGGTTCACTTCAGGCCTAAGAACCCATAAGTGAAAATTTTCGGTATCTACACATAGCCAAGCAAGTTGAACACGGACCAGCTATACGTAAGTGCCTAACTCGGTCCATTATATGAACTTACTTACATTTAATTAAATTTGATACGGGGTTGTAATAATGGAGCGTTGTCTCCCCCCCGCTTGTAATAAAGTGGTTTTGGCACACCCACACACACGTACACTTGAGCCATTTCGCTCTTAGCTGCACACTATTTTAGCACACACACGGGCCTAATCAACCCTTAAGATATAGTTATACTTATATGTTTTAAGTTGCGTGGGTTTTAATTTAAGTTGTGTGCGTGGTCTTTCAATTTCCACACTCACACACATTGAGCTTTCGCTCTTATTTCCATGTCCCTAGTAAGGGCCGTATTGCAATTTCATTTTGGGTATTTAAATTCAAGTTGTGTGCGTAGCATTTCAATTCTACCCTCACACACATTGAGCTTTCACTCTTACTCCGAAGAACTTAGTAAAGACCATATTGCAATTTTGTTTTGGGTGTTTAAATTCAAGTTGTGTGCATAGCATTTCAATTCTACACTCACACAAATTGAGCTTTCGCTCTTACTCCCAAGACCTTAGTCAAGGCCATATTGCAATTATATTTGGGTTTACATTACAAGTCGTGTGAGTTGTCTTTCCATATACACACAACACCCACGCACACGTTGGCGACCTTTGAGCCCAAATATATTATAAGTATTTCCCTTCGGCTATGTCTTTTAGATTTGGGTTTTAAGGTTCAGCTACGTGCGTAGTCTTTTCATATATACACTATACACACTTGCACAATTGAGCCTTTCCGCTCTTAAGATATAGCCATATTTCCCTTTTTCAATTTCCCTTTTGCAATTTACATTAAGTCATTTCCCTTCTGCATTGTCTTTCAATTCGGGTTTTCCCTTTGGAGTTGTGTGAGTTTGCATTGCATATACGCCATACCACGAGTTAGGATGCATATTGCATCAAAGCAAACCCCACACTTCCATGCAAAAATCGCCCAACTTAGGTCATTTGTGCACACACCTAGTTGGCCCTAAAAAGCATAAAAAGAAAGACATAGGCACGTGCAAATCCCACGTGTAATAAAACTTGCAATCGTACACACAAAGCCCAAACACTTTGGGTATTTTTCAAAGAGGTTTGGATTTTAAAGACTTTGCCAAGCGTACAAACTGACCCTTGCGCATCGGTGCAAGAAGTTCTACGACGAAAAGAGCTCACTTGCTCACAGTCGGGGGAAGTGAATGAAAGAGGGAGCTGGAGAGAGAGAGAGAGTTTCACACAAGAAAATGGGTTTTTATAGGCAAAAGGGCTGGGGTCGATTGGGAGTGGTATGGGGTAGATATTTAGAATAAGGTGGGCTTGTGGGGTGGTTTGGGGTAGGTCGGTTAGGGTGGGTTGTATGGTGGTTTAGGGTAGGTCGGTTAGGGTGGTTAGGGGATTAATTAGGTGTGTTAAGGTGGGATTAGGTTTAGTCTAGTTAGGGTCTAGGTGGTCTAGTTAGGTGAGGTCGGCTAGGTGAGGTTGGGGTGGTTTTGGGTGAGGACGGCTAGGATTGGGTCAGGTTTAGGGGGGAGTGGCTAGGTGAGGTGGGTTAGTGTAAACACCCCAAAATCCCACGAATTTCTCAAATAACCTGGTTTTACAAAAGCAACCCCAAAGGGCTATTTTGAGTCTGGAAACCCAGGAGCCTTCTAGGCAAATCCTGTACATATGTTTAAAATATATATGTTTTAAAATGTGTATAATATAGTTTTAAAACCTTTTAAAAGATGTTTTGAAACCCCACAAAGCGAATTGGCCTGATGAAAGCAGGACCAAAAGAGCAAAAGAGAGCCCAGAACCGGAGCACATGTCGAGCCCAACACATCAACTCTTATATTAGATTCATCCCCAGAATCTCGAACATCCAAGCCCCTATTATCAACAAAACTGTTTGAAATGATCTCCAGAAGGTGAAAACAGAAGCGGACGACCATGTTGGCGAAGACCCAACGCAAGACGGAGTACTGATGCTGTCAGGCCCTGCACAAACCGTTCGTTTCGAACATACCCTGAAGGAGTTAGAATTCAGATTTGGATCAGATCTGGACCATATATATCCAAATCCCAATCCCAACATATATGTGGATTTGGATTTGGATCCAAAGATCCAATCCAATATCCACATCCATGGCCCACATCACCTTCTCAAAAATGGGGGTGGAGCCCACAAGAGATTCACGTGGAATCTTGGGTATGAGAGAGAATGGGGAGGGTAAAATATGAGTAAAATGTGTTAAGCTTGACTTGTGTGTCAAGTTTTGGGTTAATCATGTGGGTTAGCCTAATGAGTGTGGGTTTAAGCTTGTATGCGCCTACACCTAACCTAGGGCTGCACCAACTTGATGCAACTAGGTTCATGGGCCATGCAAAGGGATGCTCCTAACCCTAATCATAAGCCTAATCCCCTTTACCTAGCCATTTCCCCCTAATCTCGACCTAATCCTAGCCTAATCACCTAACCCACTTCCCTAATCCTTCTCTAATCACCTAACTCACTTCCCTAATCCTTCCCTAAACCTAGCCTAATCCCCTAACCTCACCCTAATCCTAACCTAAACACCTAACCCACTCCACTAAACCTCACCCTAAGCCCAACCCACCTAGCTAATCCCTAAACCACTAAATCAGCCCACCTAAATCCCTAGCACACCATATCCCTAAACCACCTAAGACAAATATCTGGCCCACCTAAATACCCAGCCCACCATATCCCCTAACCACCACCACCATACCCCCAAACCACCATCCCCAATACCAGCCCAACCGACCCCACTAAAAACCTATAAACCCCCCCTAGTGGGCGGGTTTTTCATGTTTTTCTTGGGCAGCCGAGCCCTTGCTCTACCTCTCTCTCTTCTCTCACCTGCTCCACCTTGGAACCCGGCCAGCTCCACTCCATGCCATCGGCTGCACCTGCCATCTTCCCTCAACCGGCTGCACCTTAACACCTGCCACCTTCACCCTTCGGCCAACCTTCCACTCCGGTTAGTACCCCAACTCAACACCACCCTTTCTTCACTCCCCCTTCACTCTTAGCCACCACCATGCCACCCTTCCTCAGCCTTGCCAACCCCTTATACAACCGACCACCATCTGCCACCCTCCATCCATTCGGCCATCATCACCCGGCTCTACCACCCGCCACCTTACCTCTCCCTTAGACAACCCCTAGCTAATCACCCTCAGCCTTACCTCTCCCTAAGACTTCCCCCACACCTTAGTGACACACCTTAGCTCCCATTTCCTTCCCTAAGCACCCCTAACTACCCCAGCCAAGGCAGCCACCCCCGCTGCACCTTTGCCATCCGGCCAGCACCTTCCCTTGCCGCGCCCTTCCAAGGAGCTCCCTCTTGCAACCCAAGGTGACTCACCAGCCCAAGCACAAGCAAGTCACGCCCAGACCAGCTATACGTAAGTGCCTAACTCGGTCCTTGTTATAGATTTCTTAAGCTTAATTAAATTTGATAGGGGTTGTAATAATGGAGCGTTGTCTCCCCCCGCTTGTAATAACGTGGTTTGGCACACCCGCACACACGTGCACTTGAGCCTATTCCGCTCTTAGCTGCACACGATTTTGACACACACATGGGCCTAATCAGCCCTTAAGATATAGCTATACATATATAATTTAAGTTGCGTGGGGTTTTGCTTAAGTTGTGTGTGTTGTCTTTCAATATACACACAACACCCACGCACACGTTGGCAACCTTCGGCCCATATATATTATAAGTATTTCCCTTTCGGCTATGTCTTTAAGATTTGGGTTTTAAGGTTTAGCAATGTGCGTAGTCTTTACATATATACACGGCACACACTTGCACAATTGAGCCTTTCCACTCTTAAGATATAGCCATATTTCCCTTTTGCAATTTACATTAAGTCATTTCCCTTCCGCATTGTCTTTCAATTCGGGTTTTCCCTTTGAACTTGCATGAGTTTTGCATTGCATATACGCCATACCCCGAGTTAGGACGCATATTGCATCAAAGCAAACCCCACACTCCCGCTCAAACTCGCCCCACTTAGGTCACGTGTACATACACATGACTAGTTGGCCCGAAAAGGGATAAAAAGAAAGACATAGGCACGTGCAAATTCACGTGAAATAAAACTTGAAAACCATACAAAAACAGTCTGAATCGAACACCTCAAACATTTTCCTAGGTTATAATGTTAAAAACTCGATTTTTCTAAGCGTACAGACTGACCCTTGCGCATCGGTGCAAGAAGGTCTGCGACGAAAAGAGCTTGCTTGCTCACAGTCGCCACGATAGGAGTCAGATTTCAAAATATTTCTTCGCTAGCTTAAGCAAGCTAGCTGGCATGCCCTTTTGCTTAAATAGGACTTAGACACACGAAAAGATTCGCTTCAGGCCTAAGAACTAGAAGCGGGGATTTTCTACCGTTTATAGTTAGCTCAGGGCTAGGTTTTAGGAACATCCCCTTGGCATCGATCCATGGACCTAGTTGCAGCCATGTTCATGTTGGTGCAGCCCCAGGTTAGGTGTAGGTGCATACTAGCTCAAACCCACACTCTAGGCTAAAACCACATGGTTAACCCACCCTTGACTAAAAGTCAAGCCCACCAACTTTTTCACTCATACTTTATCACCCCATTTCTCTCTCTACCCAAGCTTTTCACGTGAAATATCTGTGGGCCCCACCTCCATTTATGAGAAGGTGATGTGGGCCATGGATGTGGATATCAGATTTGGATCTTTAGATCCAAATCCAAATGCATGTTTGGGTCTGGATCTGGATATATATGGTCCAGATCTGGCCCAAATCTGATTTTCTGATTCCTTCATGGCGTTTCAAAACGGACGGTTTGTGCGGGGCTTGACTGCATTAGTACTCCGTCTTGCATTGGGTCTTCTCCAACATTGTCGTCCGCTCTTCTTCCCACCTTCCGGAGATCATTTTGAACATATTGTTGATATCAGGGGCTTGGATGTTCGAGAATCTGAGGATGATTCTGATATGAGAGTTGATGTGTTGGGCTTGAAATATGCTCCGAGTCTGGGCTCTCTTTCGCTTCTTCAGTTCTGCTTTCATCAGGCCAAGCTGCTTTTTGGGGTTTCAAAATACCTTTTTAAGGTTTTAAAACTGTATGTATATATTTTAAAACATATATGGTTTCAATATATGTACAGGGTTGTCTGGAAGGCTCCTAGGTTTCCAGACTCAAAATAGCCCTTTGGGTTTGCTTTTGCAAAACTAGGTAATTTGAGAAAATCGTGAGATTATGGGGTGTTTACAGATGCCCCTCTTTGGCATTATCTAAATTTATTTGGATAATGGCAAAGACGACAACACCCCTTTCGATGTCTCCCTAGATCTATCCACGAAAATATGGGATCGTCCCAATTTTTTAGCAAAATCTCTCTTTTAAACCTGGTAGGAGGAGATATCATGCCAAATGGATTTTCTATGGTTTCTGGTCCTAAACGGGATCATGTTATGCAAGTGTTTATGTGTGGATATGTACATGCATGTCATGGATGAGACGCCAAGAATGGCGACCTCCCAGAGACCAGATGGCATGGTCGAACTCTTGAGACTTACGAAGACCTGCTGCTCCAAGTGAGCAGACCCTATGTTGCTCGATGTTCAATTTTTCAAAATCTATTTACAAAAGGGAAAACCACTTTTAGCCTCAATCCTAAGGATCTCGAGCTCTTCGAGTTTGCCTTTGCTTGAGTCTTGACACTCGCTAATCTAGCGGAGGTTTTATAAGAAAACAAGCTATATTTCAAAATTCCTATGTCTTACTCGAAACGTCGAATTCTCAAACAAAATAAAATTCAAGTAAGTAAATCCTATTTTTACTTTAGGATTCCTCAAAATGAACCATGTTTTACGTTGGTCAGGGAGATGGCTTCAACCCACTTGGAGAAGTACTCAGTGGTTGCTAAAATGAACCTATGCCCATTTGATGCCTTTGGAAATATCGGTTCTTCAATATCAAATGCCCACATGGTAAATGGCTAGGGGCTGACCACGGAATGCAATTAAGATGATGGGATATGAATGGTGTGCCCATGTACTTGACATGGATGATACTTTCTAACATGATTGTGGCAATCCTTTTTCAGGGTGGACCAAAAATAGCCCACTCTAAGTATTTTCATCGCCATCATATTGGCATTAACATGACCTCTACATTCTCCATCGTGGAATTCATGCATAACAGTCCTAGCCTCCTCTAGGTTGACACATCTTAGTAGGATGCTGGTAAAACTCTTTTTATACAAAACCCCACCCAAAATCGTGTATCGGGTAGAAATTTTTCGGATGAATGCCTTATCTTTGGATGTGGCATTCTCAGTGAATCCCTCATTTTCTAGAAAACATTTGATGTCATAGAACCAAGGTTTTTCAACAGAATCTGGATTATTTTGGTAAATATCCAAATCATGTGTAGAGGGAGTGGGTGCATGCCATATCTCTAAGGAAGGGGTTCCCGAAGATCGACCTTTAGGGCTAAACCCAAGGAGGAGAGGGCGTCGGCAATGCCATTATCCTCTCTTCCTACGTGTGTGAGTCTACACGATTGGAATGACTCAACCAATCGAGTGGCCAACTCGTGATACGGAAGAAGTTTTTCATTTCGCACTTGCCAAATTTTCAAAACTTGGTTTATAACAAGGAGTGAATCTCCAAAGACCTCGATGCATGATGCCTTAGAGTTTTCGAAATCCTTAAGCCTTGTATGAGTGCTTCATACTCAGCTATGTTGTTGAAACATTCAAAATCTAGGCGAATTGCTATGGGGATCTCACACTTTTTAGGGGATATGAGGATGACCCCAGCCCCAGCCCCTCATTGGTTTCGTGCCCCATCGAAGTGCATCTTCCACACTTGGTTTTCGAAAGAGTTTGCCAAAATGAGGTTTTGAAATTGATTTTGCAATATGCCTTCATCAGGCATTTCACTAAATGTGGGATATGCGTCCTCCAGGGGGAACTCAGCCATGTAGTCAGCTAGGGCTTGCCCCTTAATGGAGATCTGATGATGGTATTTCAGGTCATACTCCATTAGAAGGAGTTGCCATTTGCCCAATCTACCATTGAGAATGGGTTTTTCGAACAAATGCTTGATTGGATCAAGCTTGGACACTATCCAGATCTCATGATCTAGGAAATAGTATCGAAATTTCTGGCAGGCCCAAACTAGGGCCAAGCACGTCTTCTCCGTGGCTTAGTAATTCCTTTCGTAAGCCAAGAGAGTTTTCGAAATATAATAGATGGCATACTCCTTATGGGTGTCATCCTCGTATTAAGCTAACAACGCTCCCAAGGCATTCGCATGCACGGAATTGTAAAGTAAAAGAGGTTTTCCTTGCTTTGGAGGATTTAAAACAGTAGGATTAACTAGGTATGCCTTTAGTCTTTCAAATGACTTTTGGCAGTCGTCATCCCATGAAAATTTCATGCCCTTTCTCAATAATTTGTTGAAGGGTTCTCATCTAGTCGCCAGGTTTGATATAAACCTGTGAATGGATTGTAATCGACCTTGGAGGCTACGAATCTGTGTGAGATTGGAGGGTAGAGCCATGTCTATGATGGCT
Organism: Brasenia schreberi; assembly: GCA_036023115.1. Classification (NCBI taxonomy): domain Eukaryota; kingdom Viridiplantae; phylum Streptophyta; class Magnoliopsida; order Nymphaeales; family Cabombaceae; genus Brasenia; species Brasenia schreberi. Next base: position 16,724,254 of record JAYKKT010000088.1, read on the forward strand.
CTACACTTAGATGGGTCGACTTCTATACCCCTTTGGCTCACCATAAAGCCTAAGAGCTTTCCGTACTCTACTCCGAACACACATTTCTGAGGGTTTAGCTTTACTTTGTAAAGTCTAAGCCTTTCGAAAATCTTTTGTAAGCATTCGATATGAGTGCATCGAGTTTTGGATTTTGCCAAGAGATCATCCACATATACCTCTACAAGCTCATGAATCTGATCATGGAAGATCGTGGTCATGGCTCTCTGGTATGTTGCGCCGATATTTTTCAAACCAAAGGGCATGACTGTATAGCAGTACGTGCCCCTTGGGGTTGTGAACGCGGTCTTATCCTGATCTCGTGGACTTAATTTGATTTGATTATACCCTGAATAGCCATCCATAAATGAAAACATTTCGTGATTTGTAGTGCTATCGACTATCAAATCTATGTTTGGTAAAGGATAATTATCCTTTGGAGTGGCTTTATTCAGGTTTCTGAAATCGATGCATATTCGAATCTTCCCATTGGTTTTTCGAACAACAATGATATTGGATAACCAATCGGAATACGCAATGGGTTTTATAAATCCAGCTTTTAACAGATCTTCTAAACCCTCTTTGACTTGTGCGTGTACATTCAGATGTATTTTCCTAAGCTTTTGCTTTATGGGTTTCACATCCGCATCTAAGGGAAGATGATGTTCGACAATACTGGGGTCTATGCCCGGCATGTCTTCATACGTCCATGCAAACACATCTAGGTAGGTTTGTAGAAATGCAATGAATGTTGATCTTTCATGCTCATGCAAACATGCTCCTACTTTAATGAGTTTGGGCTTGGAATCACTCCCTAGGTTTACCTCTACGAAATCTCCTCCTACTGAATTGGAAGGTCTTTCAAAATCGAGAATTTTATGAAATTCTGGTAGTTTAGAAGTGGGATCTTCCTCAAGGGGATCCACTTCTGGGCTTCGATCATTCTCGTGGTTTATAGATCCTAGGGAATTTGATGCATGGATTTTCAAAAGACCTAGTTTTACACTTGGAGTTTCTATTGATTTCAAAACTTTTGGTCTGGTTATACAGACAATGTTTCTTTCGAAATCCTTTCCTTTTTCCAAATCCTTACCAGGAGCAGCTATGTACAAAATCCTTTTGGAATTTTGTAAATTTTCGATTTTTTTGTGCTTTTGCAAAACGAGTACTTTGGGAACTATACAAACTACTCTTTTTTCGATTTTTTGATTTTCCAATGTTTTTGGCTTTTGTAAATTTTCTATTTTTTGAATTTTGAGTTTTTCAAATGTTTTTGTATTTTTGATAAAGGGATCTTCCATCATACCTACAAAGGGGAAACACTACAGGTTAGACTCTGAATAAGAGGTCTAAATTGTAGGTTTCTTCTAGGGTAGGCTCCAGGGCACCCTTGACCCAGGTGGTCACAAAGGGTGGCTCTGGTAGTATTTTGGGAGTATAGCTGATCCCATATCGACTTGGATTGGCCCTAGGAAGTATGGGTTATAGGAGACCTTGATTTTGTGCCCCTAGACTCTTATAAGGCAAATAGCCCATGTTTAACAGCATGTTCCACGATTTTTTGTTTTTGGAGAAATTTTGATACAAATCGTGGTCCTGGAACTTGTTGTCGTCTATGTTGTGCACGTAGGGCTTTTTGTCCAGGGGTTTTGGAAATAAGGGATTCTTGGGCCTTCCTAGAATGGTCAAAACCTTGAGGGGGCTAGCCTTGGGTGGCCCCTTCACATACACAACCTTCCTAGGGTTGTACAAAGTGAGCCTTGGTGGCTCAAGCATGGTTTGCCCCAATTTTACCTCGTGGGTCTGGGAGCTTGACAAGCAAGAGGAATTTATGACCCCTTGAAGTTGAGGATGACTCTCTCCTAGGATCACTACGACTTTGTTCTTGAAAGGGATCTTAACACACCTGTGGAAGGTAGATGGCACAGCGCACAAGTTGTGTATCTAGGGCCTTCCCAACAACAGGTTATAATGGGGGTGGATGTCCAAGACATGGAACACCCCCGTGTGTGCTATCCCTCTCGTTTCCATAGGGAGTTCGATAGATCCTAGCAGTCAAGACGCATTCCCTTCGTATCCAGTGATGATGATGGGACTTGGATGAACGGATGTCAAGGTGACTCCGATTTGATTCTCCACATGAAGTGGAAGGATGTTGAGCCCTCCTCCCCCATCGACAAGGCACCTATCCAGAGAGTGGTTATTCAGAACCATCTCGATATGTAGGGCCTGGTTATGGGACTCGTAGGGTCTTTCTACATCGTCTTTCGAGAATACGATGGGCGTTTTTGCTCCTATGGAGGCCACTTGTTTGGACAAGGATTGTAGGGTAATGTTAGAACTAACCCTTGCTCTTTCTAGAATTTTCTCTAACACTAATCTATGCCTAGGCGAAGTTTGTATTAGCTCTAGGATGGACATATTGATAGGAATCTTTGAAAGATGGTTTTCGAAATCATATACCTTCAAAACGACATTTCCTTTGTCCGTTTTCAACGGAACTCTAAAAATACATGCTTTTGAGGGGCCAGGCACACTGACCACCTTTTTAGCACTTTGCAGATGTGGGGGTTGGTAGATCCTCCCAGATCTTGTTACCTCCCCCATGATCAACCTAGGTTTCGCACTAATCATGGCTCTAATCGAGAGATTTGGAACACCTTGAATGGTTAAAACTGGTTTAACGAGGGACGAAACTCTTAGTGGTCCCCGGATGACTACTTGGGCGGGTTTCTTGTAAAGTATGAGAGTAGATGCACAAGTAGATGAACTAGACTCACATGCATGCTTTAGATTCTTTGAAATTGTAAGAGCACATACCTCTTTTCCCTTCCCACTGGTACTTGCATGTTTGGGGAAGGGTTCTTTGAAGATAGCTTGGGCAGGCTTAGGTTCTTCAGTGACCTGGAGTCGGCCTTCTGCTATCAAGTTCTCAATTTTATTAAGGAGGGAGAAACACCGCCTTGTGTCATGGCCTTTGAGCCGATGATACTTGCAGAACTTGTTTAAAAACCCTCCCTTCGAAGTGACTCCCTCGGGAATCTCCTGGAGTTCGATCATGCCTTGGGCAAGTAGGAGGTCTAGGACCTCCGACACAGGTTGCCCCAGCGGAGTGTACTCCCGTCTTTCGAAGGGTTTTTGAAAACTCTTCTTCTTTATATTTTCTAACTTTTCAAAGCTTTTTGAAGCACTTATCGGGCTTGGATCCACCCAGACATTGGCGATTTTGTGGGGTTTTGCCCCTTTATCCATGGTGGGTTGCCCATAAGTGATGGGCTTTTCCAAGCGAGTTTTCGAAATTGGATTTCCTTTCCATAAGTGATCATACACCCCCTTTTTCAAATTTGTTTCAAAAAGGGATGCTTTCTTTATTAACTTATGGAAAGTTGAGATTTCGTTAAGCGAGAGAAGGGTTTTCAACTCGTTTCTAAAATTATCTAGGATGAGCATGACTGCACATCCTTCAGATATGGGCTCTCGCACTTGACCTAGGAGAGACCTCCAACGAACGATGAACATGTCCTCGTTCACACCTTGTTTTGTATCCTTCAAGGTGTTTAAAGTCGGCGTGACTTCTACGTTATGCGAGAATCTCTGCATAAAGCAGTTCGCTAACTGTTCAAAAGTTGCGAACTAGCTAAGGTCATAGGAAGCCAACTATTTGGCAACTGTGCCCTTGAGGGACAAAGGGAACCAATACACCCACTTCATCGAGTCCTTTTTCTTATGGGCTCAACGAGAGAAAAGCTGCAAGTGAGACCTAGGGTCTCCCATACCATCATACCAATGAAAGTTTAGTATTTCATCGTCACTGTCTGTTTCATAGTCCACAAGCAAGAAATCAGACAGGGCGTAACTTCTTTTCTCTTTATTTTGCCCTCTCAGCAGCTGCTGTAGGGCTTTACGGTCCTTGTGTGTGAAGGACTCGTGGTATTGGTTACCTTCCATTGCGGAAGTCTCTTTGTGTTTGCGAGGTTTTTCAAATTTTTTCTTGGCCTTTGGTTTGCCGTTTGACGAACATGAGTCGCCTGCTTCAGCCTCTTGGCTAAGAGCGGCGATCTTGGCCTCGAAATCCCTTCTCAAGTCTTCAATCTCTTGTTTTTTCGAAAACTTTCTAGATTGAGAACTTGATGCGCAAGCGCCATGGCTAGATACCTCTTGGGAGCCTGGACTCGACATGCTTCAATATGCTTTTCAAAACAAATCCTAGATATGAAATGAAACAAACAAGGTTTAAAACACTTTCTTTGAAAAACATTTCATAAGGTTTTCTACATAAACTGATTCTGCACAAGGCCCAGGTCCCACCGGGCGTGCCAATATCTGTAGACATGAAAAATTCCCACTTCTGTTTCTTAGGCCTGAAGTGAACCTTTTCGTGTGTCTAAGTCATTTTTAACAAAAGGGCGCGCCAGCTAGCTTGCTTAAGCTAGCGAAGAAAGTTTTGAAATCTGACTCTATCGGAGCGACTGTGAGCAAGTAAGCTCTTTTCGTCACAGACCTTCTTGCACTGATGCACAAGGGTCAGTCTGTACGCTTGGCAAAGTCTTTTAAATCAAACCTCTTTGAAAAATACCCGAAGTGTTTGGGCTTTGTTTGTACGATTGCAAGTTTTATTACACGTGAGATTTGCACGTGCCTATGTCTTTCCTTTTTAAGCTTTTTAGGGCCAACTAGGTATGTGCACAAGTGACCTAAGTTGGGCGATTTTTGCACGGGAGTGTGAGGCTTGCTTTGATGCAATATGCGTCCTAACTAGTGGTATGGCGAATATGCAATGCAAACTCACACAACTCCAAAGGGAAAACCCGAATTGAAAGACAATGTGGAAGGGAAATGACTTAATGTAAATTGCAAAAGGGAAATATGTCTATATCTTAAGAGCGGAAAGGCTCAATTGTGCAAGTGTGTGTCGTGTATATATGGAAAGACCACGCACACATCTGAACTTTAAAACCCAAATCTTAAAGACATAGCTGAAGGGACTTATAATATATATGGGCCCGAAGGTCGCCAACATGTGCGTGGGTGTTGTGTTTATATGTAAAGACAACTCACACGACTTGTAATGTAAAACCCAAATATAATTGCAATATGGCCTTTACTAAGGTCTTGGGAGTAAGAGCGAAAGCTCAATGTGTGTGAGTGTGGAAATTGAAAGACCACGCACACAACTTGAATTAAAACACCCCAAATGAAATTGCAATACGGCCCTTACTAGGGTCTTGGGAATAAGAGCGAAAGCTCAATGTGTGTGAGTGTGGAAATTGAAAGACCACGCACACAACTTGAATTAAAACACCCCAAATGAAATTACAATACGGCCCTTGCTAGGGTCTTGGGAGTAAGAGCGAAAGCTCAATGTGTGTGAGTGTGGAAAATTGAAAGACAACACCCACGTCTTAAACTAAAACCCACGCAGCTTAATATATATAAGTATAACTATATCTTAAGGGCTGATTAGGCCCATGTGTGTGCCAAAATTGTGTGTAGCTAAGAGCGGAATGGCTCAAGTGCATGTGTGTGTTGGTGTGCCAAACCACATTATTACAATCGGGGGGAGACAATGCTCCATTATTACAACCCCGTATCAAAGTTAATTAAATGTAAGCAAGTTCATAATAAGGATCGAGTTAGGCACTTACGTGTAGCTGGTCTGGGTTCAACTTGCTTGGCTTTGGCCTAGTGAGTTGCCTTGGACAACCGAAGGGGAGCTCCTTGGATGTGTGTGGGCGGCAAGTAGGGTGCTAGCCGGATGGATGTCTTGGTGCTGGCCGGGTGATGGGCACGGCAAGGAGGGATGTTAGTTGGGTTGTGGCAGGTTAGGATGTTGACTAGGTGGTGGCAGGTTAAGGGAGAAGGTCTAGCTAGGAGCTGGGGTGGTTGGTGCTAAGGGAAAGTGGTGAGGTAGGGTGTGAGGTGGCCGGGTGTAAGGGACAAGGCTAGGCGGTTGTGGCAGGTGGTGGAGTGTGCAGCCGGGCAAGAAAGGGGTGGAAGAGAGGCTAGATGGGGTTGAGATGGGGTACTAATCATGGTGTTGGGGGATGAGGTGGTGGCCGGAGGTGGTGGAAGGAGGTGGCAGCCGAATGGAGTGTGCAGTCGGGTGATGGAGTGGGAAGGTGGCAGCCGGGTGGAGTGTGCAGCCGGGTGATGGAGTGGGAAGGTGGCAGCCGAGTGGAGTGGCGATGGATGTTGGTGCAGCATGGGGAGTGAGAGGGGATGTGAATGGAAGAGGGAGTTGGAGAGAGAGAGAGAGTTTCACGCAAGAAAATGGGCTTTTATAGGCAAAAGGGCTGGGGTCGGTTGGGAGTGGCATGAGGTAGATATTTAGAATAAGGTGGGCTTGTGGGGTGGTTTGGGATAGGTCGGTTAGGGTGGGTTGTATGGTGGTTTAGGGTAGGTCGGTTAGGGTGGTTAGGGGATTAATTAGGTGTATTAAGGTGGGATTAGGTTTAGTCTAGTTAGGGTCTAGGTGGTCTAGTTAGGTGAGGTGAGCTAGGTGAGGTTGGGGTGGTTTTGGGTGAGGACGGCTAGGATTGGGTTAGGTTTAGGGGGGAGTGGCTAGGTGAGGTGGGTTAGCTAAGGGCTAGGTTTTAGGAACATCCCCTTAGCATCGATCCATGGACCTAGTTGCAGCCATGTTCATGTTGGTGCAGCCCCAGGTTAGGTGTAGGTGCATACAAGCTCCAACCCACACTCTAGGCTAAACCCACATGGTTAACTCACCCTTGACTAAAAGTCAAGCCCACCAACTTTCTCACTCATACTTTATCACCCCATTTCTCTCTCTACCCAAGCTTTTCACGTGAAATATTTGTGGGCCCCACCTCCATTTATGAGAAGGTGATGTGGACCATGGATGTGGATATTAGATTTGGATCTTTGGATCCAAATCCAAATCCAAATGCATGTTTGGGTCTGGATCTAGACCTATATGGTCTAGATCCGGCCCAAATCTGATTTTCTGATTCCTTCATGGCATTTCGAAACGGACGGTTTGTGTGGGGCCTGACTGCATCAGTACTCCGTCTTGCGTTGGGTCTTCGCCAACATTATCGTCTGCTCTTCTTCTCACCTTTCGGAGATCATTTTGAACATATTGTTGATATCAGGGGCTTGGATGTCCAAGAATCTGGGGATGATTCTAATACGAGAGATGATGTGTCGGGCTTGAAATATGCTCCGGGTCTGGGCTCTCTTTCGCTTCTTCGGTCCTGCTTTCATCAGGCCAAGCTGCTTTATGGGGTTTCAAAACACCTTTTTAAGGTTTTAAAATTGTATGTATATATTTTAAAACATATATGGTTTCAACATATGCACAGGGTTGCTGGAAGGCTCCTAGGTTTCTAGACTCAAAATAGTCCTTTGGGGCTGCTTTTGCAAAACCAGGTAATTTGAGAAAATTATGGGATTTTGGGGTGTTTACAGGCCCTAGTTTGGGCCTGCCATAAATTTCGACACTACTTCCTAGATCATGAGATCTGGATATTGTCCAAGCTTGATCAAATCAAGCATTTGTTCGAAAAACCCATTCTCACTGGTAGATTGGGCAAATGGCAACTCCTTCTAATGGAGTATGACCTGAAATACCATCATCAGATCTCCATTAAAGGGCAAGCCCTAGCTGACTACATAATTGAGTTCCCCCTAGAGGATGCATATCCCACACTTAATGAAATGCCAGATGAAGGCATATTTCAAAACCAATTTCAAAACCACATTTTGGCAAATTCATTCAAAAACCAAGTGTGGAAAATGCACTTCGTTGGGGCATGAAACCAACGAGGGGCTGGTGCCGGGGTCATCCTCATATCCCCTGAAAAGGGTGCGATCCCCATAGCGATTCGCCTAGAATTCGAATGTTCTAACAACATAGCTGAGTATGAAGCACTCATACAAGGCTTAAGGATTTTGAAAACTCTAGGGGCATCATGCATCGAGGTCTTTGGAGATTCACTCCTTGTTATAAACCAAGTTTTGAAATTTTGGTAAGTGCGAAATGAAAAACTTCTTCCATATCACGAGCTGGCCACCCGATTGGTTGAGTCATTCCAATCGTGTAGACTCACACACGTAGGAAGAGAGGATAATGGCATTGCCAACGCCCTCTCCTCCTTGGGTTAAGCCCTAAAGGTCGATCCCACTTTGGGAACCCGATCTTTAGAGATATGGCATGCGCCCACTCCATCCACACACGATTTGGATATTTGCCAAAATAATCCAGATTCTGTTGAAAAACCTTGGTTCTATGACATTAAATATTTTTTAGAAAATGGGGGATTCACTGAGGATGCCACATCCAAAGATAAGGTATTCATTCGGAAAATTTCTACCCGATACACGATTTTGGGTCGGGTTTTGTATAAAAAGAGTTTTACCGGCATCTTACTAAGATGTGTCGACCTAGAGGAGGCTAGGACTGTTATGCATGAATTCCACAATGGAGAGTGTGGAGGTCATGTTAATGCCAATATGATGGCGATGAAAATACTTAGAGCGGGTTATTTCTGGTCCACCCTGAAAAAGGATTGCCACGATCATGTTAGGAAGTGTCATCCATGTCAAGTGCATGGACACGCCATTCATATCCCCTCATCATCATTGCATTCCGTGGTCAGCCCCTGGCCATTTACCATGTGAGCATTTGACATAGTAGGGCCAATATTTCCAAAGGCATCAAATGGGCATAGGTTCATTTTAACAGCCACTGAGTACTTCTCCAAGTGGGTCGAAGCCATCTCCCTAACCAACGTACAGGGGCAACATGTCTATGGCACAAATGCCATTCTCCCCATTCATACACGATTGCATTCATTCCATACATCCATTGCACTCGACCTCCCCCTAGAGACGCTTCAGCATGCTAGGATGGTTGAGCTAGATTTGTTAGATGAGAGGCAACTCCTTGCTATGGATCATGCTCATGCATACCGGCAAAGGATAGCCCGATATTATGACAAACATATGAGACCTCGCCACTTTGAAGTGGGAGATCTGGTTTTGAAAATCATCCACTATCGTGGCCCACATCCACTTGGAAAGTGGCACCCCAAGTGGGATGGACCCTATGTTATGCGTGCAACCACCATGAACAATTCATATTGGTTGATCGATGTAGAAGGTAGGAATTTAGCAGATCCTATCAATATTCAATACTTAAAGAAGTATTATGTGTAGGGTTTGGGTTAAATTCCCATTTTCGAAAATCCTTAGGGATAGCTGCTTTGAAACTTCGAAAGTAAGGTTCAAAGGCGAATTGTGTGACCCTGAGCGAGAGGATTCGTACTTGTGAAAGAGTGGAGTTTTCCAAATACGAGGTTACATTTCAAAATCTTTCTTCTTGCAAAGAAATGCCTAGTTCAACATAGCAAGATGCTTGCAAGTAGTACGTGCTATTTCCAAATAGGCTGATCTGTAATGGATCGAGTATGACCTTGGGATAAGTCCTCCCCTCTTCTCTTCTCCTTCCAAAAGGAAAATGTGGCCAAAACAAAGGGAAATCCCCGCCAAAGATCTCTTTCCCGAAGAAAGAAACATGAATCAAAAAAGAAAATTTGATTCTTTTATGAAAAAGAGGGATTAAAGAAAAAATACTCCCAAAGGGAGACCCTCTATGAAAAAAAAAGGAAGAAAAGTCCAAAAAGCTCAAAAAGAGCAGTTTTCCACCTTCTATGCCTCAAACCACGGGACACTTCAGAAGGGACCGTGGTATCTCTTTCCCATCCTCCTGGCTTATCCCAAGTAAAACATGGTTCATTTCGAGGAATCCTAAAGTAAAAATAGGATTTACTTACTTGAATTTCATTTTGTTTGAGAATTCGACGTTTCGAGTAAGACGTAGGAATTTTGAAATATAGCTTGTTTTCTTATAAAACCTCCGCTAGATTAGCGAGTGTCAAGACTCAAGCAAAGGCAAACACGAAGAGCTCGAGATCCTTAGGATTGAGGCTAAAAGTGGTTTTCCCTTTTGTAAATAGATTTTGAAAAATTGAACATCGAGCATCATAGGGTCTGCTCACTTGGAGCAGCAGGTCTTCGTAAGTCTCAAGAGTTCGACCATGCCATCTGGTCTCTGGGAGGTTGCCATTCTTGGCGTCTCATCCATGACATGCATGTACATATCCACACATAAACACTTGCATAACATGATCCCGTTTAGGACCAGAAACCATAGAAAATCCCTTTGGCGTGATATCTCCTCCTACCAGGTTTAAAAGAGAGATTTTGCTCAAAAATCGGGATGATCCCATATTTTCGTGGATAGATCTAGGGAGACATCGAAAGGGGTATTATCGTCTTTGCCATTATCCAAATAAATTTGGATAATGCTAAAGAGGGGCATCTGTAAACACCCCGAAAATCTCACAATTTTCTCAAATATGCCTAGTTTTGCAAAAGCAGCCCCAAAGGGCTATTTTGAGTCTGGAAACCCAGGAGCCTTCCAAACAACCCTGTACATATGTTGAAACCATATATGTTTTAAAAATATATACATACAGTTTTAAAACCTTAAAAAGGTGTTTTGAAACCCCAAAAAGCAGCTTGACTTGATGAAAGTAGGACCGAAGAGGCAAAAGAGATCCCGGACCTGGAGCATATTTCAAGCCCGGTACATCAACTCTCGTATCAGAATCATCCCCAGATTCTCGGACATCCAAGCCCCTAATATCAACAATTTACTCAAAATGATCTCTGGAAGGTGAGAAGAAGAGCGGACGACAATGTTGGCGAAGACCCAATGCAAGACGGAGTATTGATGCGACAAACCGTCCATTTCGAAATGCCATGAAGGAATCAGAAAATCATATTTGGGTCAGATCTGGACCATATATATCCAGATCCAAACCCAACATGCATTTGGATCTGGATTTGGATTTGGATCCAAAGATCCAAATCCAATATCCACATCCATGGCCCACATCACCTTCTCATAAATGGAGGTGGGGCCCACAGATATTTCACATGAAAAGCTTGGGTAGAGAGAGAAAAGGGGTGATAAAGTATGAGTGAGAAAGTTGGTAGGCTTGACTTTTGGTCAAGAGTGGGTTTAGCCTAGAGTGTGGGTTTTGAGCTTGTATGCACCTACACCTAACCTGGGGCTGCACCAACTTCGACATGGCTGCAACTAGGTCCATGGACCGGCACCAAGGGGAGGTTCCTAAAACCTAGAGCTAAGCTAGCCCACCTCACCTAGCCACTCCCCCCTAAACCTGACCCAATCCTAGCCGTCCTCACCCAAAACCACCCCAACCTCACCTAGCTCACCTCACCTAACTAGACCACCTAGACCCTAAGTAACTAAACCTAAACCCACCTTAATATACCTAATTAAACCCCTAACCACTAAGTCCCAGCCCCCTAACCGACCTACCCTAAACCACCAAACAACCACCCTAACCGACCTGCCCCAAACCACCCCACAAGCCCACCTTATTACAAATATCTAGCCTAAACCACCCCAACCGACCCAGCCCTCTTGGGCCTATAAAAACCCCTATCTTGCAGGTTTTTCACTCTCTCTCTTCCACTCACATCCCCTCTCACTCCCCCCCAACTGCACCACTTCCACCCGGCCGCCATCTTCCCCACTTCCACCGCCACTTCCACCCGGCTGCCACCTCTTCGCCTTCAACCAACTTCCAACACCTTCCACCTTCGGCTGCCACCTCCTTCCACCACCTTCATCCACCAGCACCCCTGCCACCCACGGTTAGTACCCCACCTCAACTCCATCTAGCCTTCCACCCCTTTCTTACCCGGCTGCACACTCCACCCTTCTCCCTTACACCCGACCCAAATTGCACCCTACCTCACTACCTTCCCTTAGCACCACACAGCTTAGCTCCTAGCTGGACCTCCTCCCTTAGTCACCCACTTTCCAGCCCAACATCACCCTAACCAGCACCCCTAACCTGCCGCCCCTAACCACTTCATCAACCGGCCAACATCAAGACTCCACCCAACTTGCGCCCAACCTGCCGCCAACCTACATCCAAGGAGCTCCCCTTCGGTTGTCCAAGGCGACTCACTAGGCCAAAGCCAAGCAAGTTGAGCACGGACCAGGTACACATAAGTGCCTAACTCGGTCCTTTATATAAACTTGCTTACATTTAATTAAATTTGATACGGGGTTGTAATAATGGAGCGTTGTCTCCCCCCGGTTGTAATAATGTGGTTTGACACACCAATACACATGTGCACTTGAGCCATTCCGCTCTTAGTTGCACACCATTTTGGCACACACACGGGCCTAACCAACCCTTAAGATATAGTTATACATATCTATATTCAGATGCGTGGGTTTTAACTTAAGTCGTGGGTGTTGTCTTTCAATTCCACACTCACACACATTGAGCTTTCGCTCTAACTCCCAAGACCCTAATAAGGGCCATATTGCAATTTCATTTGGGTATTTTAATTCAAGTTGCGTGTGTGGTCTTTCAATTCCACACTCACACACATCGAGCTTTCGCTCTTACTCTCAAGACCCTAGTAAGGGCCATATTGCAATTATATTTGGGTTTTACATTACAGGTCATGTGAGTTGTCTTTTACATATACACACAACACCCACGCACATGTTGGTGACCTTCGGGCCCATATATATTATAAGTATTTCCCTTCGGCTATGTCTTTAAGATTTGGGTTTTAAGGTTCAACTGTGTGAGTAGTCTTTCCATATATACACGACACACACTTGCACAATTGAGCCTTTCCGCTCTTAAGATATAGCCATATTTCCCTTTTGCAATTTCCCTTTTGCAATTTACATTAAGTCATTTCCCTTCCGCATTGTCTTTCAAATTCGGGTTTTCCCTTTGGAGTTGTGTGAGTTTGCATTGCATATTCGCCATACCACGAGTTAGGACGCATATTGCATCAAAGCAAACCCCACACTCCCGTGTAAAAATCGCCCAACTTAGGTCACTTGCGCACACACCTAGTTGGCCTTAAAAAAGCATAAAAAGAAAGACATAGGCACGTGCAAATCCCACGTGAAATAAAACTTGCAATCGTACAAACAAAGCCCAAACACTTCGGGTATTTTTCAAAGAGGTTTGATTTAAAAGACTTTGCCAAGCATACAGACTGACCCTTGCGCATCGATGCAAGAAGGTCTGCGATGAAAAGAGCTCACTTGCTCACAGTCACCCCGATAGAGTCAGATTTCAAAACTTACTTCGCTAGCTTGAGTAATAGCTGGCATGCCCTTTTGTTATAAAAACGACTTAGACACACGAAAATGTTCACTTCTGGCCTAAGAACCAGAAGTGGGAATTTTTCGTGTCTACAGTTTGAAAAATGCCGGTGCCACATACCAAAGAGCTATGACTACTATCTTTCATTATCAAATTCATGAGCTCTTGGAAGTATATGTGGATGATCTTTTGGTGAAATAAAAAACCCGAGTTACTCACATTGAGTCTTTGCAAAAAGTTTTCGAAAGACTTAGGCTTTATAAAGTAAAACTAAACCCTCAAAAATATGTATTCGGGGAAGAATCCGGTAAGCTTTTGGGTTTTATGGTGAGCCAAAGGGGCATTGAAGTAGACCCCTCTAAGTGTCGAGCCATCATAGATATGCCTCCACCATCCAACTTGACCCAAATCCGAAGCCTCCAAGGTCACCTCCAAGCCATTAGGAGGTTCATTTCAAATTTAGCAACAAGATGTGAACCTTTCAACAAGCTTTTGTGAAAAGGGGTAAAATTTTTGTGGGATGATGAGTGTCAAAAAGCTTTTGAAAGATTAAAAACTTATTTGGTGAATCCTCCAATTTTGAAACCTCCAAAGCAAGGAAAACCTTTACTACTTTATATTTCTATACATACGAATGCATTGGGTGCTTTATTAGCTCAATATGAGGATGATAGCTACAAAGAGTATGCCATTTACTATATTTTGAAAACTCTCTTGGCATATGAAAGAAATTATCAAGTCATGGAGAAAATGTGCTTGGCATTAGTAAGGGCTTGCCAAAAGTTTAGACATTACTTCCTAGATCATGAGATATGGATAGTGTCTAAGCTTGATCCGATCAAGCACTTGCTTGAAAAACCTATCCTAACGGGTAGGCTTGGTAAATGGTAACTCCTCTTAATGGAGTATGACTTGAAATATCACCACCAAACCTCCATTAAGGGGCAAGCCCTAGCCGATCATGTGGCCGAGTTCCCCTTGGAAGAAACATATCCTATACTTGATGAAATGCCCGATGAAGGCATATTTGCAAACGATTTTCAAAATCATGTTTTAGCAAACTATTTTAATGAAAACCAAGTATGAAAAATGTACTTTGATGGGGCATGTAACCAACAAGGGGCAGGTGTTGGAGTCATTCTCATATCCCCCGAAAAGGGAGAGATCCCCATTGCAATTCGTCTAGATTTTGAATATGAGGCTCTCATACAAGGCCTAAAAGTCTTGAAAAATCTAGGGGCATCATGCATTGAAGTCTTTGGAGACTCTTTAGTGGTTGTGAACCAAGTTTTAAAAATTTGGCAAGTCAAACACAAAAAACTCATTCTATATCACGAGTTGGCCACCAAGTTGGTCGACTCTTTCAAGTCATGCACACTCACTCACATAGGGAGAGAGGACAACACCATAGCAGATGCCCTCTCCTCCTTAGGATCCACTCTAAGGGTCGATCCCACCTTGGGAACCCCATCCCTAGAGATATGGCACTCACCCACTCCATCCACACACGATTTAGAGATTTGCCAAAATGACCAAAATCCAAATGATAAGCCTTGGTTTTATGACATTAAAAACTTTTTAGAAAACGGAGGATTTCCCGAATATGCTTCTTCAAAAGATCAAGCTATTATTAGAAAAATTTCAACCCGGTATGTAATTTTGGGAGGGGTTCTTTACAAAAAAAGTTTTATGGGCATCTTGTTGCGATGCGTAAACCTTGAAGAGGCTAGGACCATAATGCAGGAGTTCCACGATGGAGAGTGTGGAGGCCATGTTAATGCAAATATGATGGCCATGAAGATACTTAGGGTCGGGTATTTTTGGTCCACCCTGAGACAAGTTTGCCATGATCATGTTAGGAAATGTCATCAATGTAAAATACATCAGCATATCATTCATACCCCCATTGTCCACTTTGCATTCCATCGTAAGCCCATGGCCTTTTGCCATGTGGGCGTTTGACATCATAGGACCCATATCCCCCAATGCATCCAATGGACATAGGTTCATCCTAGCAGCCACCGAATATTTCTCTAAATGGGTTGATGCTACATCCTTGGCTAATGTCCAAGGACAACATGTAGTGGCATTCATTAAGAGAAATATCTTGGCCCGATTTGGAGTTCCAAGAGACCTAGTGTCCGATAATGGTACCCAAAAGTTGTGTATTACATATGACATGACTCAACACTTCTCATCGCCCTACTACCCTCAAGGCAACGGCCAAGCCGAAGCTACAAACAAAACCCTCATAAGCATCATTGAGAAAACCATAGAAAAGGGTAGGGCATGGCATGAGAAGCTCAACGAAGCCTTGTGGGCTTATAGAACTTCCATCTGAACCCCAACAAATGCCACCCCATTCGAGTTGGTCTATAGCACAAATGCCATACTCCCCATTCACACCAAGATTCATTCATTCCATACATCACTTGCATTAGATATTCCATTAGAAACCCTACAACATACTAGAATGATCGAACTTGACTTGTTAGATAAAAAGAGACTCATTGCTATGGATCATGCACATGCATATAGGCAAAGGGTAGCCCGACACTATGAGAAGCACATGAAAGCTCGCCACTTCAAAGTGGGAGACCTAGTGCTAAAAACCATTCACCACCGAGGCCCACACCCCCTTGGAAAGTGGCGGCTCAAGTGGGATGGTCCTTATGTTGTGCGTGGAACCACCACTAACAATGCTTATTGGTTGATTGATGTTGAAGGTAGGAACTTAGTAGACCCTATATATGCTCAATACTTGAAAAAATATCATGTATAGGGTCTAATCTTTTCGAAAATGTTTTAAATGGGATCTCCTTTGAACTTCTTGAAGAAGGATCAAGGTGGATTGTGTGACCCTAAACAAGGGAATTAAGGCCTTGTGAAAGGTAGAGTTTTCAAAACCCACGGCTACATTTCAAAAATTTCCATCTTACAAAATCGAGCCTTGTTCAAAATAGCAAAATATTTTCAAGTGGTATATGCTATTTCGAAATAGGGTGATCTTAGATGAATCGAGTAAACCATTGGGATAAGTCTCTCCCCATTTCACTTCTCCTTCCCAAAAAGGAAAATTTGGCAAAATAGAAAAAGAGGATACCCTTCCAAAAATTCGTCTTCAAAAGAAAAGAAAAAGCAAAGCAAAAAAAAAAGTTCTTTGATTGAAAAAGAAAAGAGGGAAAGAAAAAGAAAAATCCTCCAAAAAGAAAAGGGAAGACCCTCTATGAAAGAAGAGAAAATTTGCCAAAAGCTCAAAAAGAGTAAATTTTCCACTTCTTGGTCTTAAACCACGGGACGCTTCAAAAGGGACCGTGATAATTTTTTCCCTATCCCTATGACTTATCCCAGTGGAAAAAGGTTTTATCTAGGAAAATCTTAAAGTAAGAATAGGATTTATTCATTTGAATCTTATTTTGTTTGAGAATTAGACTTTGTTGTGTAAGTAGGAAAGTTTTGCAATGTTTCCTAGTTTTCATATAAAACCTCTACCAAGTAGTAGGTATTATGACTCGAGTAAAGGGAAATACAAGAAGCTAGAAATCCTTGT
Source organism: Brasenia schreberi (assembly GCA_036023115.1). Taxonomy (NCBI): domain Eukaryota; kingdom Viridiplantae; phylum Streptophyta; class Magnoliopsida; order Nymphaeales; family Cabombaceae; genus Brasenia; species Brasenia schreberi. Next base: position 16,741,021 of record JAYKKT010000088.1, read on the forward strand.
GATTGAAGCTAAAAGGATTTCCCCTTTCTTTTGAAAGCTTTGAAAACCCTGGAACATCAAGCAGCATAAGGGTCATACTCACTTGGGGCAGCCGACCTTCACGAGCCTCCCAAGTTCGATCATTGTATGTTAGAGTCTCTAAAAGAATCATCATGTGCATATCACTCATGTCCTTCACACATGCCCATACATGCATGTCAAACCATTGAGTACATGATCGCCATTAGACCAAGGCCATAGCAGATTAAGTCCCCTTTGGCTCTAAATCCCCTCTTACTTATTCTTAAGGAGTTAGGAACTCGGATGATCCATGCTCTCAAGAAAGGTTCGGAAAGAAAAGTAAAAGGGTGTTTTTCTTCTTTGACATTATCCAAACACAGTTGGATTAATGCCAAAGAGGGGCATCTGTAAACATCTGAAAATAAAAATATTTTCGAAATATCTCAAAAGGGTTCATCAAGTTTTTTTGAAGATTGTTTCAAAGTTCAAAATGTGAAATACGAACTTGTTTGAAGTTTCAAAATTTATAAGTTTTAATCAAACCTATGTTTTGAACTAAAACCCATTTGCAAAAAAAAGACAAACCCAACCCAAATGCCATCATATGAAGGAAGGCAAATGCAGCAAGCATCTCTCGACATGGAACAAGGGCAAGTCCTATGCATAGCCCAGATGAAGCACATGCTACAAAGGACGCCATGTTGAGATCTTCAAGTTCAAGCCAAGAACCGAAGATGGAATCGATTCGGCCAAGTGCACCAAATGGAAAAGGTCTACTTCACCAAAACCACCCACACGGGATGGAAATGGTTCAAGGACCAGCCATACATGGGAAGTAATTTATCTACTCAAGACAAGCCAAACTCACATGGGCCAGCCAAGCCAAGAAGGCTCACCCGATTGGACCAAGTTCATGGCTGATCCAAGCCTAGGAACTGTAGACGCAGAAAATTTCCGCTTCCTGGTTCTTAGGCCTGAAGCGAACCTTTTCGTGTGCCTAAGTCCTATTTAAACAAACAGGGCATGCCAGCTAGCTTACTTAAGCTAGCGAAGATATATTTTAAAACCTGACTTCTAACGTGGCAACTGTGAGCAAGCAAGCTCTTATCGTCGCAGACATTCTTACACCGATGCGCAAGGGTCGGTCTGTACGCTTTTAAAAATCGAGTTTTTGGAGTGTAAGAACCTACGAAAGTGGTTTGAGGTGTTTGATTCAGGTTTTGTTTGTATGATTTTCAGATTTTAGATCATGTGGATTTGCACGTGCCTAAGTATTTCTTTTTATCCCTTTTCGGGCCACCTAGGTGTGTGTTATGAACACTCCACTAAGATGTGGCGACTTTGAGCAGGAGTGTGGGGTTTGCTTTGATGCAATATGCATCCTAACTCGTGGTATGGCATATATGCAATGCAAACTCACACTACTCCAAAGGGAAAACCTGAATTTAAAAGACAATGCCGAAGGGAAATGACTTGTAATGGAAATTGCCGAAGGGAAATGACTTGTAATGTAAAATGCCGAAGGGAAATTGCAAAAGGGAAATATAGCTATATCTTAAGAGCAGAAAGGCTCAATAGTGCAAGTGTGTGCCATGTATATATTGAAAGACTACGCACACTGCTGAACCTTAAAACCCAAATTGAAAAGACATAGCCAAAAGGGAAATACGTATATAGTATATATGAGCCCTTACTTGGGTCTTGCAAATAAGAGCGAAGGCTCAATGTGGGTGCATGTGAAAATGTAAAGACAACACACACGACTTCAAATGAAACCCAAATATAAATTGCAATATGGCCTTAACTAAGGTCTTGGGAATAAGAGCGAAAGCTCAATGTGTGAATTGAAGTACTACGCACACAACATGAAATTAAACCCAAATAGAAACTGCAATATGGCCTTAACTAAGGTCTTGGGAGTAAGAGCGGAAGCTCAATGTGTGTGAGTGTATAATTGAAATACTACACACACAACATGAAATTAAACCCAAGGATAGTATAACACGGACCTTACTTGGGTCTTGCAAATAAGAGCGAAGGCTCAATGTGTGTGAGTGCGAGAATTTAAAGACAACACACCCAACTCAAGCAACACCCTACGCAACTTAAAGTATATACATAAACTTATATATAAAGGGCTGATTAGGCCCGTGTGTGTTCAAAATCGTGCACAACTAAGAGCGAGGTAGGCTCAAGTGCACGTGTGTGTGGGTGTGCCAAGCCACGTTATTACAAGCGGGGGGAGACTATGCTCCGTTATTACAACCCCGTATCAAATTTAATTTAATTTAAGCAAGTTTACAACTAAGGACCGAGTTAGGCACTTACTTATAGCTGGTCCGGAGGTGACTTGCTTGAGCGTAGGCTTGGCTTCGCCTTGGGCTGCAAGAGGGAGCTCCTCGGAGTGGAACGGCAAGGATGTGTGGCTGGGTGACAAGAGAGCACGGATGAGGCGCCTTGGAGCTTGCCGGCTGCTAGGAGGGGGCTGCCGTGACTTCAAGGGCTGAGTTGTCTAAGGAGGGTCACTAAGGGATAAGTTGGCACTATGGAAGGTGGCGCTAAAGGGGAGCCTAAAGGAAATACCTAAGGAAGAGGGTGTGGCTAGCCGAATAGGTTGGGTGCAGTTGGCTATGATTGGCCGACTAAGGGGAGTTTTTGTGGTGGCCGACTGGGGTAGTGGGGATGTTATGGATGGGAAGGGAGCTAGCTAGGATGCTGTGGAATGTGGGATTAATGGGTGACTAAGAGTGTAGGAGGCAGGTCCTAGGGGATAAGGTAGGGTGGCCGGGTATCACTAGGGGAAGAGATAAAGGATCGGGTGGTGGAAGGGGTTAGGTCTGGCCGAATCGGTAAGGGTGGCGAGTGGCTATGATGGAGAGGTGGAGTGGTGGTATGGGCGGTGGAGAGTGGAGGGGGAGTGAAGAGGAGGTGAAGTTGGGTTGAGATACTAACCGGATGGTAAGGAGTTGGTGTCCAAGGAAGAAGAGCAGCCGGGTGATTTGAGTGGATGGAGTCCGGCCGGATGGAAGTGCTGGCAGCGTGGAATGGAGCAGGCCAGATGGAAGTGGTGGCACGAGGTTGAACTGGCCGGGGGTAGTGGTGGTGCAGGTGGAGCAAGGTGGAAGGTTCGGTTGGGAGGTGGTTGGCCAAGGTGGAAGGTTCGGCTGGGAGGTGGATTTGTGTGTCAAAGTTAGGGAGCTCCCTTTGCATAACCCATAGAACTTGTTGCATCATGTTGGTGTAGCCCTAGGTTAGGTTTTGGCTAATATAAGCTTAAACCCATACTAATTAGGCTAACCCACATGATTAACCCCAAACTTGACACACAAGTCAAGCTTAATTACAATTACCCTCAAATCTTATCCTCCCCCACTCTCTCTCATGCCCATAATCCCACGTGAATTTCAAGTGGGCCCCACCTTCATTTATGAGAAGGTGATGTGGGCCATGGATGTGGATATTGGATTGGATCTCTAGATCCAAATCCAAATCCAAATTCACACATAGGTTTGGATTGGGATCTGGATATATATGGTCCAGATCCAATCCAAACTGAATTCTGACTCCTTCAGGCTGTGTTCGAAATGAACGGTTTGTGCGGGGTCTGACAGCATCAGTACTCCATCTGCGTTGGGTCTTCGCCAACATGGTCGTTCGCTTCTGTTTTCACCTTTCGGAGATGATTTCAAGTGATGTTTGCTGATAACAAGGTCTTGGACGTTCGAGATCCTGGGGGTGGATTCAATACGAGAGTTGCTGTTCTGGGCTCTCTTTAGCTCTTCTGGTCCTGCTTTGATCAGGCCAAGCTGCTTCGGGGGTTTCAAAACATATTTTAAAAGGTTTTTAAAAGTGTATTATACATATTTAAAACATATAAAGTTTAAAACATATGTACAGGGTTGTCTGGAAGGCTCCTAGGTTTCCAGACTCAAAATAGCCCTTTGGGGCTGCTTTTATAAAACCAGGTTGATTTGAGAAATTTGTGGGATTTCGGGGTGTTTACAAATGCCCCTCTTTGGCATTGTCAAAATTGATTTGGATAATGGCAAAGATGACAAACACCCCTTTTAATGTCTCCCTAGATCTAACCACGAAAATATGGGATCGTCCCAATCTTTAGCAAAATCTCACCTTTTAAAACCCTGTAGGCGGAGATATCAAGCCAAAGGGATATACAAAAGGTTTCTGGTCCTAAAATGGGATCAGGTTTATGCAAGTGCCATGCGTGGAATGCAGATGCATGACATGGGTGTGGTGCCAAAAGTGGCGACCTCCCAGAGACCAGATGTGGTCGAACTCTAGAGACTTACAAGGCCTGCTACTCCAAGTGAGCAAATCCTATGCTGTTCGATGTTTGATTTTTCAAAATTTATTTACAAAACTATTTACAAAAGGGACAACTGTCTTGAGTCTCAATCTTAAGGATCTCGAGCTCTTCGTGTATGCCCTTGTTTGAGTCTTGACACTCACTTATCTAGCGGATGTTTTATAAGAAAACAAGCTATATTTCAAATTCCTATGCCTTACTCGAAACATCGAATTCTCAAACAAGATGAAATTCAAGTAAGTAAATCCTATTTTTACTTTAGGATTCCTCAAAATGAACCATGTTTTAGCTTGGGATAAGCCAGGGGTGGGAAAGAGATACCACGGTCCCTTCTGAAGCGTCCCGTGGTTTAAGACATAAAAGGCAGAAAACTGCTCTTTTTGAGCTTTTTGGCCTCTTTTTCCTTTTTTTCGTAGAGGGTCTCCCTTTGGGAGTATTTTTTCTTTAATCCCTCTTTTTTTACAAGAGAATCGATTTTTCTTTTGAATTCTGGTTTTTTTCTTTTGGAAAGATACTTTGGATGGGAAATTCCCTTCATTTGGGCCTTTGTTTTCCTTTTGGAAGGAGAAGAGAAGAGGGGAGGACTTATCCCGAGCTTACACTCGATCCATTCCAGATCAGCCTATTTAGAAATAGCACGTACTACTTGCAGGTATCTTGCTATGTTGACTAGGCCTTTCTTTGTAAGAAGAAGGATTTTGAAATGTAACCATGATTTTGAAGACTCCACTCTTTCGCAAGTGAGAATTCTCTCACTCAGGGTCACACGATTTTGCCTTTGCACCTTATTTTCAGGTCTCAGGGCAGCTGCTATCCCTAAAATTTTCGAAAATGGGGAATTTCATCCAAATCCTACACATAATACTTCTTTAAGTATTGAATATTGATAGGATTTGCTAAATATCTACCTTCTATATCGATCAACCAATATGAGTTGTTCGTGGCGGTTGCACGTACAACATAGGGTCCATCCCACTTGGGGCGCCATTTTCCAAGGGGATGTGGGCCACGATAGTGGATGATTTTCAAGACCAAATCTCCCACTTCAAAGTGGCGAGGTCTAATGTGTTTGCCATAGTGTCGGGCTATCCTTTGCCGGTATGCACGAGTATGATCCATGGCAAGGAGTCGCCTCTCATCTAGCAAATCTAGTTCGGCCATCCTAGCATGCTGAAGCGTCTCTAGGGGGAGGTCGAGTGCTATGGATGTATGGAATGAATGCAGTTGAGTATGGATGGGAAGAATGGCGTTTGTGCCATAGACCAATTCGAATGGTGTGGCATTCGTGGGAGTCCGGATGGAAGTCCTATAAGCCCATAAGGCTTTGTAGACACGGAATACCTCCGCCTCCCTGGTTTCTTAGGCCTGGGGCGAACCTTTTCGTGTGTCTAAGTCCTATTTGTATAAACAGGGCGTGCCAGCTAGTTTACCTAAGCTAGCGAAGATATATTTTAACCTGACTTCTAATCGTGGCGACTGTGAGCAAGCAAGCTCTTGTCGTCGCAGACCTTCTTGCACCGATGCGCAAGGGTCAGTCTGTACGCTTTAAAAATTGAGTTTTTGGAGTGGAAAAAGCCTACGAAAGCGGTTCGAGGTGTTTGATTCGGGTCTTTAATACGATTTCCAGATTTTAGATCACGTGGATTTGCACGTGCCTAAGTCTTTCTTTTTATCCCTTTATGGGCCACCTAGATGTGTGTTATGAACACTCCACTACATGGGGTGAATTTTGAAAGGGAGTATGGGGTTAGCTTTCATGCAAGATGCGCCCTAACTCGTGGTATGGCGTAGATGCAATGCAAACTCACGCTACTCCAAAGGGGAAAACCCGAATGTAAAGACAATGCCGAAGGGAAATAACCGAAGGGAAATGACTTGAAATGTAAATGCCGAAGGGAAATAACCGAAGGGAAATTGCCGAAGGGAGATACGTATATAAGGTATATATGGGCCCTTACTCGGGTCTTGCCAATAAGAGCGAAGGCTCAATGTGGGTGCGTGCTTGAATTGAAAGACTACACACACGACATGAAATGAAACCCAAATATAACTTGCAATATGGCCTTAACTAAGGTCTTGGGAATAAGAGCGAAAGCTCAATGTGTGTGAGTGCTTGAATTGAAGTACTACGCACACAACATGAAATTAAACCCAAATATAAATTGCAGTATGGCCTTAACTAAGGTCTTGGGAATAAGAGCGAAAGCTCAATGTGTGTGAGTGCTTGAATTGAAGTACTATGCACACAACATGAAATTAAACCCAAATAGTATAACACGGCCCTTACTTGGGTCTTACAAATAAGAGCGAAGGCTCAATGTGTGTGAGTGCTTGAATTGAAAGACAACACACACAACATTAAATTAAACCCAAATAGTATAACACGGCCCTTACTTGGGTCTTACAAATAAGAGCGAAGGCTCAATGTGTGTGAGTGCTTGAATTGAATGACAACACACACAACATGAAATTAAACCCAAATAGTATAACACGGCCCTTACTTGGGTCTTACAAATAAGAGCGAAGGCTCAATGTGTGTGTGTGCTTGAATTGAAAGACAACACACTCAACTCAAGCAAAACCCTACGTAAGTTAAAGTATATATATATATATATATATATATTTATATCTTAGGGGCTGATTAGGCCCGTGTGTGTTCAAAATCGTGCATGACTAAGAGGGTGCACGTGTGTGTGGGTGTGCCAAGCCATGTTATTACAAGCGGGGGGAGACTATGCTCCATTATTACAACCCCGTATCAAATTGAATTTAAGCAAGTCTACAACTAAGGACCTAGTTAGGCACTTACTTATAGCTGGTCCGAAGGTGACTTGCTCGAGCATAGGCTTGGCTTCGCCTTGGGCTGCAAGAGGGAGCTCCTCGGAATTGAACGGCAAGGGGGGCTACTGGCCAGAGGCCTTAGGTGCGCGGGAGGGGCGCCTTGAAGATGGCCAATTGCTAGCAAGGGGCTGTCTTGGTGTGTTGGGCTAAAGTGACTAAATAGGGTCACTAAGGGAGGGTGTAGTGTTAGGAAATATGTCACTAAGTGGGAGCCTAAGGGAGTTTCTAAGGGAGTGCCTAAGGGAGATATATGGCTGGCGGGTGGCTGGCCGAATGGTTTAGGTACAGTCGGTTGGAGTGGCCGACTAAGGGAGGCTTGGTGGTGCCCGGTTGCTAGGGTGGCTAAGGATGTGGTGGATGGGAAGGGAGCTAGCTAGGGTATGGAGTAAGGTGGAGTTAGGGGCTAGTAGGAAGTGTAAGGGACAGGTCCTAGGGAGCTAAGTGGAGTGGCCGGGTGTTGCTAGGGGAAGTAGTTCTAGGTGAGTGATTGAAGTGGCTAAGGCCTGGCCGAATGGGTAGGATGGCGGGTGGCTGATGTTGGCAGGGTGTGGTGGTGGCGTAGGTGGTTAAGAGTGGAGGGGGAGTGAAGAAGAGGGAGAGTGAAGCTGAGGTACTAATCGGATGAAGAGGCAGTGGATGGAAGAGGGGGAGTTGGGCTGTTGGAGTGGATGGGGTTCGGCCGGGCTTGGATGCGTAGGATGTAGCAGGGAGGTGGTGGCGACGGGGAGCTTGGCTGGAGCGGTGGTGGTGGTGGTGGTGCTTGACTGGGAGGCAGTGGCGTAGGTGGAGTAAGGCTGGAGGTTCGGTTGGAAATGGTGGCTGGAGTCGGCTGGGCTGGAAGAAGATGGAAAACCCGCCCCTTGGGGGGGGGGTTTATATAGGGCTGAAGAGGGCGGTTGGGGCTGGTATTAGGAGGGTGGTAAGGTGGTCTAGGGGTGGTGGTGTGGTGATAAGGTGGGCTGGTTTTGGGGAGGGGCTAGATATTTTAATACAAGAGGTTTTGGGTAGATGGTGTGCTAGGTTTAGGTGGGGTGGTTTAGGGGTTTAGGGTTTAGCTAGGTGGGTTGGTTTTGGGGTGAGGTTTAGTGAGGTGGGTTAGGTGATTAGGCTAGGATTAGGTTAGGTTTAGGGAAATTAATCTAGGTTTAGGGAAGGATTAGGGAAGTGGGTTAGGTGATTAGGTTGGGATTAGGCCGGGATTAGGGAAGTGGGTTAGGTGATTAGGCTAGGTTTAGGACAAGATTAGGGTAAAAGGCTAGGATTAGGGCTTTTTGATTTGGGTTGGTTTAAGGAGCTCCCTTTGCATGACCCATAGACCTTGTTGCATCATGTTGGTGCAGCCCTAGGTTAGGTTTTGGCTAATTACAAGCTTAAACCCACTTTAATTAGGCTAACCCACATGATTCACCCCAAACTTGACACACAAGTCAAGCTTAATTACAACCATACTCTAATCTTATCCTCCCCCACTCTCTCTCATGCCCATAATCCCACGTGAAATTCAAGTGGGCCCCACCTCCATTTATGAGAAGGTGATGTGGGCGATCGATGTGGATATTGGATTGGATCTCTGGATCCAAATCCAAATCCAAATCCACACATGGGTTTGGATTGGGATTTGGATATATATGGTCTAGATCCAATCCAAACTAAATTCTGACTCCTTCGGGCTGTGTTCGAAATGAACGGTTTGTGCGGGGTCTGACAGCATCAGTACTCCATCTGCGTTGGGTCTTCGCCAACATGATCGTCCGCTTCTGTTTTCGCCTTCCGAAGCTGTTTTTGCCTTCCGAAGGCTCTTGGGTTTCCAAACTCAAAATAGCCCTTTGGGGCTGCTTTTATAAAACCAGGTTTGTTTGAGGAATTCGTGGGATTTCGGGGTGTTTACAGGCTTCATCCAGCTTCTCGTGCCATGTCCTACCCTTCTCTAAAGTTTTCTCAATTATACTAATGAGAGTCTTGTTTGTGGCTTCGGCTTGGCCGTTGCCTTGAGGGTAGTAGGGCGAAGAGAAGTGGTGAGTTATGCCATACGTGTTGCACAACTTAACCATCCGCTCGTTCTTGAATGGGGTGCCATTATCAGACACAAGGTCTCATGGAACCCCAAATCGAGCCAAGATATTCCTCCTAATGAAAGCCACCACATGTTGCCCCAGCACGTTGGTTAGGGAAATGGCTTCCACCCACTTGGAGAAATACTCTGTGGCTGCTAAAATGAATCGATGCCTATTCGAGGCTTTTGGAAATATGGGCCTACGATGTCAAACGCCCAAATGGTGAATGGCCAGGGCATGACCACGGAATGCAATGCAGATGAGGGGATGTGAATGGCGTGCCCATGCACTTGACATGGATGACACTTCCTAACATGATCATGGCAATCCTTTTTCAGGGTAGACCAAAAATAACCCCCTCTAAGTATTTTCATTGCCATCATATTGGCATTAACATGACCTCCACATTATCCATCGTAGAATTCATGCATCACTATCCTGGCCTCCTCTAGATCGATATACCTAAGTAGGATGCCGGTAAAGCTTTTCTTGTATAGAACCCCACCCAGAATGGTGTATCGGGTCGAAATCTTACGGATGAATACCTTATCTTTAGACGTGGCATCCTCGGCGAATCCCCCATTTTCTAAAAATTGCTTGATGTCGTAAAACCAGGGTTTTTCAATAGACTCTGGGTTATTTTGGCAAATATCCAGATCGTGTGTGGATGGGTTGGGCGCATGCCATACTGCTAAAGATCGGGTCCCTGAAATGGGATCGACCTTTAGGGCTGAACCCAATGAGGAGAGGGCATCGGCGATGCCATTGTCCTCTCTTCCCACGTGTGTGAGTTTGCATGATTGGAACGACTTAACCAATCGAGTGGCCAACTCGTGATATGTAAGTTGTTTTTCATTACGTTCTTGCCAAATTTTCAAAACCTGGTTTATAACAAGGTGCGAATCTCCAAAGACCTCGATGCATGATGCCCCTAGAGTTTTCGAAATCCTTAAGCCTTGTATGAGTGCTTCATACTCAGCTACGTTGTTGGAACATTCGAAATCTAGGCGGACTGCTATGGGAATCTTGCCCTTTTCAGGAGAGATGAGGATGACCCCAGCACCAGCCCCTCGTTGGTTTCGTGCCCCATTGAAGTGCATCTTCCACACTTGGTTTTCGAAAGAGTTTGCCAAAATGTGGTTTTGGAAATGGTTTTGTAATATGCCTTCATCAGGCATTTCATCAAGTGTGGGATATGCGTCCTCTAAGGGGAACTCAGTCACGTAATCTGCTAGGGCTTGCCCCTTAATGGAGATCTGGTGATGATATTTCAGGTCATACTCCATTAGAAGGTGTTGCCATTTGCCCAATCTACCCGTGAGAATGGGTTTTTCGAACAAGTGCTTGATTGGATCAAGCTTGGACACTATCCAGATTTCGTGATCTAGGAAATAGTGTCTGAATTTCTGGTAGGCCCAAACTAGGGCCAAGCACGTCTTCTCCATGGCTTGATAATTTCGTTCATAAGCCAAGAGAGTTTTCGAAATATAGTAGATGGCATACTCCTTGTGGGTGTCATCCTCGTATTGAGCCAATAGGGCTCCTAAAGCATTCGCATGCACAGAAATGTAAAGTAAAAGCAGTTTTCCTTGCTTTGGAGGATTCAAAATGGGGGGATTAATCAAGTATGCCTTTAGTCTCTCGAAGGGCTTCTGGCATTCGTCACCCCAAAAGAATTTCGTGCCCTTCCTCAACAGCTTGTTGAAGGGATCGCATCTAGTTGCCAGATTTGATATGAATCGGCGAACGGACTGTAATCGACCCTGGAGGACACGAATTTGAGTGAGATTGGAGGGTGGAGCCATGTCTATGATGGCTCGACTCTTAGAGGGGTCGACTTCTATACCCCTTTGGCTTACCATAAAGCCTAGAAGCTTCCCAAACTCTACCCCGAATACACATTTTTGAGGGTTTAGCTTTACTTTGTAAAGCCTAAGCCTTTCGAAAATCTTTTGCAAACATTCGATATGAGTGCATCGGGTTTTGGATTTCGCCAAGAGATCATCTACATACACTTCTACGAGCTCATGAATTTGATCATGAAAGATCGTGGTCATGGCTCTCTAGTATGTTGCGCCGACATTTTTCAAACCAAAGGGCATGACTGTATAGCAGTACGTGCCCCATGGGGTTGTGAAGGTGGTCTTACCCTGATCTCGTGGACTTAATTTGATTTGATTATAGCTTGAATAACCATCCATAAACGAAAACATTTCATGATTTGCAGTACTATCGACTATCAAATCTATGTTTGGTAAAGGATAATTATCCTTTGGAGTGGCTTTATTCAGGTTTCTGAAATCGATGCATATTCGAATTTTCCCATTGGTTTTTCGAGCTACAACGATGTTTGACACCCAATCAGAATACGCAATGGGTTTTATAAATCCGGCTTTTAATAGATCTTCTAAACCCTCTTTGACTTGCGTGTGTACATTCAAGTGTATTTTCCTAAGCTTCTGCTTTATGGGTTTTACATCTGCATCTAAGGGAAGACGATGTTCGACAATGCTGGGGTCTATGCCCGCATGTCTTCATACGTCCATGCAAACACATCTAAATAGGTTCGTAAAAATGCAATGAATGTTGATCTTTCATGTTCATGCAAGGATGTGCCTATTTTGATGGTTTTGGGATTGGAATCACTCCCTAGGTTCACCTCTATGAAATCTCCTCCTACTGAATTTGGAAGGTCTTTCAAAATCGATAATTTTATGAAATTCTAGGAGCTCAGAAGTGGGATCTTCCTCAAGGGGATCCACTTCTGGGCTTCGATCATTCTCGTGGGTTATAGACCCGAGGGAATTTGATGCGTGGTTTTTCAAAAGACTTGGTTTTGTACTTGGATTTACAATTGGTTTCGAAATTTTTGCTCTGGCTATGCAAACGACGTTCCTTTCGAAATCTTTTTCCAAAGTCCTACCAGGAGCAGCTATATACAAAATCTTTTTGGTATTTTCTAGATTTTCGATTTTTTTGGGTTTTTGTAAAACAAGAACCTTAGGAACTATACAAAGCACTCTATTTTCGAGTTTTAGTTTTTCCATTGTTTTTGGTTTTTCCTCTTTTTCGATTTTTTTTATTTTAAGTTTTCCAAATGTTTTTGTATTTTTATGAAAGGGATCTTCCATCATACCTACAAAGGGAAAACACTACGGGTTAGACTTGGAATAGGAGGTCTAAATCGTAGGTCTCTTCTAGGACAGGTTTCAGGGCACCCTTGACCTAGGTGGTCACAGGGGGTGGCTCTGGTGGTATTTTGGGAGTATAGCCGATCCCGTATCGGCTTGGGTTGTCCCTAGGAAGGATGGGCTCTAGGAGACCCTAGTTTTGTGCCCCTAGACTTTTGTAGGGCGTGTAGCCCATATTCAACAACATGTTCCATGATTTTTTGTTTTTTGAAAATGCAGAGTATAAATCGTGGTCCTGGAACTTGCTGTCGTCCATATTGTGCTCGTATGGCTTCTTGTCCAAGGGTTTTGGAAATAGGGGATGCTTGGGTCTTCCTAGAAGGGTTAAGATCGGGAGGGGGCCTACTTTGGGCGGGCCCTTCACATACACAACCTTCCTAGGGTTGTTTAATACGAGCCTTGGCGGCTCAATCATGGTCTGCCCCAGGTTAGCCTCATGGGACTGGGAGCTCAACAAACAAGGGGAGTTTATGATCCCCTGAAGCTGTGGGTGACTCTCACCTAGGATCACCACGACTTGGTCCCTGAAAGAGATCTTGACACACCTGTGGAAGGTGGATGGCACAGCGCACAAGCTGTGTATCCAGAGCCTTCCCAGCAATAGGTTATAATGGGGGTGGATGTCCAAGACATGGAACACCCCCGTGTGCATGATCCCTCCCGTTTCCATCGAGAGTTCGATCGATCCTAATGGCCTAGATGCATTCTCATCGTATCCAGTGATAACGATGGGGCTTGGGTTTACTGAAGTGGAGGTGACTCCGATTCGGTATGCCACATGAAGTGGAAGGATGTTGAGCCCTCCTCCCCCATCGACTAGGCACCTGTCTAGAGAGTGGTTATTCAGAACCACCTCGATATGTAGGGCTTGGTTGTGGGACTCGTAGGGTCTATCTACATCATCTTCCGAGAAAGTGATGGGCGATTTGGCTCCTATTAATGCCACTTGGTCAGACAAGGATTCCGGACTTATGTTCGAATCAACCTTGGCTCTTTCTAGAATTTTCTCTAGCACGAGTCTATGCCTAGGCGAAGTTTGTATAAGCTCTAGGATAGACATGTGGATAGGAATCTTTGAAAGATGGTTTTCGAAATCATAAGGGTTTAGGATGACTTTCCCCTTGTCTGCTTTTGGCAGAACTCCAGGAATACATGCTTTTGAGGGGCCAGGCACACTAACCACCTTTTTAGCACTTTATAGGTGCGGGGGTTGATAGATCCTCCTGGATCTAGTCACTTCCCCCACGACCAGCCTAGGGTTCGCACTAAAATTGGCTCTAATTATGAGTTGAGGAGCACCTTGAAGTTTTAAAACTATTTTAACCGGGGATTCAGCTCTTGGTGGTCCCCGAATGACGACTTGGGTGGGCTTCTTGTTTAGTACAAGAGTGGGCACACAAGTGGGTCGACCAGACTCAGATTTTTGCGCTAGTTCCTTTGAAAAGGTGAGGGTACATACCTCCTTTCCTTTCCCACTGCTACTGACGTGCTTGGGAAAGGGTTCTTTGAAGATAGCTTGAGTTGGCTCAGGTTCTGCAGTGACCTGGAGTCGGTCCTCCGCTATCAAGTTCTCAATTTTGTTTAAAAGGTAGAAACAACGTTTGGTATCATGGCCTTTGAGCCGATGATACTTGCAAAAACGATTTAAATATCTCCCTTTGGAAGTGACTCCTTCGGGGATTTCGGGAAGTTCGATCAGGCCTTGGGCAAGTAGGAGGTCTAGGACCTCCGACATAGGTTGCCCCAACGATGTGTATTCCCATTTTTCAATCGGTTTTTGAAAATTTCGCTCCCTTTTGTTTTCTGGTTTTTCAAAATTTTTGGAAGTGCCTGCCACGCCTGGATCCACCGGACATTGGCGATTTTATGGGGCTTTGCCCCTTTGTCCATCGTGGGTAGCCCATAAGTGATGGGCTTTTCCAAGCGGGTTTTAGAAACGGCACTTCCTTTCCATAAGTGATCGTATATCCCCTTTTTCAAGTTTGTTTCGAAAAGGGATGCTTTCTGATCAACTTATGAAAAGTTGAGATCTCATGGAGCGAGAGAAGGGTCTTTAACTCGCTTTTAAAGTTATCCAGGATGAGCATGACTGCGCATCCTTCGGATATGGGCTCTCGCACTTGGCCCCAAAGTGACCTCCATCGAATAATGAAGGCATGTACGTCTTCGTTCATGCCTTGCTTCGTATCCCTTAAAGTGTTCAGAGTCGGCGTGACTTCTACGTTGTGTGCAAATCTTTGCATGAAGCAGTTCGCTAACTCTTCAAAAGTAGCGAACTGACTTAAATCGTAGGAAGCCAGCCATTTGGCAGCTGTGCCTTTAAGGGATAAAGGGAACCAATACACCCATTTCATCGAGTCCTTTTTCTTCTTATGGGCTCGACGCGAGAAAAGTTGCAAGTGAGACCTAGTGTCTCCCATGCCATCATACCGATGGAAGTTCGGTATTTCATCGTCACTGTCTGTTTCGTAATCCATAGGAAGGAAATTAGACAGGGCATAACTCCTTTTCTCTTTATTTTGCCCTTTCAGCAGCTGCTGTAGGGCTTTACGGTCCTTTTGTGTGAAGGACTCGTGGTATTGGTTGCCTTCCATTACGGAGGCCTCTTTGTGCTTGCGAGGTTTTTCAGATTTTCTTTTGGCCTTTTGTTCACCATTTAATGAACATGAATCGCCTACTTCATCCTCTTGGATGAGAGCATCGATTTTGGCCTCGAATTCCCTTCTCAAGTCCTCTATCTCGTCTAGTTTGATCTTATTTTTCAAAACCCTCCTAGAGTGAGAACTTGATGCGCATGAGCCTTGGCTCGACACTTCACTTGGGTTGGATTTTGACATGCTTTCAAGCCTTTTTCAAAATTCCTAAGTAAAGTAAAGAAAAAAGAGTTAAAACAACACCTCTTTGAAAAATCTTTTCGCAAGTTTCCTAGAGTGACTCGACTTTAAAAGACTCACGTCCCACCAGGCATGCCAAACTACTGTAGATGCAGAAAATTTCCGCTTCCTGGTTCTTAGGCCTGAAGTGAACCTTTTCGTGTGCCTAAGTCCTATTTAAACAAACAGGGCGTGCCAGCTAGCTTACTTAAGCTAGCGAAGATATATTTTAAAACCTGACTTCTAACGTGGCAATTGTGAGCAAGCAAGCTCTTGTCATCGCAGACCTTCTTGCACCGATGCGCAAGGGTCGGTCTGTACGCTTTTAGAAATCGAGTTTTTGGAGTGTAAGAACCTACGAAAGCGGTTTGAGGTGTTTGATTCGGGTTTTGTTTGTATGATTTTCAGATTTTAGATTACGTGGATTTGCACGTGCCTAAGTCTTTCTTTTTATCCCTTTTTGGGCCACCTAGGTGTGTGTTATGAACACTCCACTAAGATGTGGCGACTTCGAGCGGGAGTGTGGGGTTTGCTTTGATGCAATATGTGTCCTAACTCGTGGTATGGCGTATATGCAATGCAAACTCACGCTACTCCAAAGGGAAAACCCAAATTTAAAAGACAATGCCGAAGGGAAATGACTTGTAATGAAAATTGCTGAAGGGAAATGACTTGTAATGAAAATTGCTGAAGGGAAATGACTTGTAATGTAAAATGCCGAAGGGAAATTGCAAAAGGGAAATATGGCTATATCTTAAGAGCGGAAAGGCTCAATAGTGCAAGTGTGTGCCGTGTATATATTGAAAGACTATGCACACTGCTGAACCTTAAAACCCAAATTGAAAAGACATAGCCAAAAGGGAAATACGTATATAGTATATATGAGCCCTTACTTGGGTCTTGCAAATAAGAGTGAAGGCTCAATGTGGGTGCGTGCGAAAATGTAAAGACAACACACACGACTTCAAATGAAACCCAAATATAAATTGCAATATGGCCTTAACTAAGGTCTTGGGAATAAGAGCGAAAGCTCAATGTGTGAATTGAAGTACTACGCACACAACATGAAATTAAACCCAAATAAAAACTGCAATATGGCCTTAACTAAGGTCTTGGGAGTAAGAGAGAAAGCTCAATGTGTGTGAGTGTATAATTGAAATACTACACACACGACATGAAATTAAACCCAAGGATAGTATAACATGGCCCTTACTTGGGTCTTGAAAATAAGAGCGAAGGCTCAATGTGTGTGAGTGCGAGAATTTAAAGACAATACACCCAACTCAAGCAACACCCTACGCAACTTAAAGTATATACATAAACTTATATATAAAGGGCTGATTAGGCCCGTGTGTGTTCAAAATCGTGCACAACTAAGAGCGAGGTAGGCTCAAGTGCACGTGTGTGTGGGTGTGCCAAGCCACGTTATTACAAGCGGGGGGAGACTATGCTCCGTTATTATAACCCCGTATCAAATTTAATTTAATTTAAGCAAGTCTACAACTAAGGACCGAGTTAGGCACTTACTTATAGCTGGTCCGGAGGTGACTTGCTTGAGCGTAGGCTTGGCTTCGCCTTGGGCTGCAAGAGGGAGCTCCTCGGAGTGGAACGGCAAGGATGTGTGGCCGGGTGACAAGAGAGCACGAATGAGGCGCCTTGGCGCTTGCCGGCTGCTAGGAGGGGGCTGCCGTGACTTCAAGGGCTGAGTTGTCTAAGGAGGGTCACTAAGGGATAAGTTGGCACTATGGAAGGTGGCGCTAAAGGGGAGCCTAAAGGAAATACCTAAGGAAGAGGGTGTGGCTGGCCGAATAGGTTGGGTGCAGTCAGTTATGATTGGCCGACTAAGGGGAGTTTTTGTGGTGGCCGGCTGCAGTTAGCAAATCCTATCAATATTCAATACTTGAAGAAGTATCATGTGTAGGATTTGGATTAAATTCCATTTTTCGAAAATAAAGGGATAGCTGCCCTGAGACATGAGAATAAGGTGCAAAGGCAAAATCTTGGTTACATTTCAAAACCCTTCTTCTTACAAAGTGTAAACACCCCGAAATCCCACGAATTTCTCAATTTCATCTGGTTTTGCAAAAGCAGCCCCAAAGGGCTATTTTGAGTCTGGAAACCCAGGAGCCCTCCAGACAACCCTGTACATATGTTTTAAACTTTGTATTTCAAAAACATACAATATGGCTTTTAAAACCTTTTTAAAACATGTTTTGAAACCCCGAAGCGGCTTGGCCCGATCAAGACAGGACCAGGAGAGCTAAGAAGAGCTCAAAACCGGAGCACATGTCGAGCCCGGCACAGCAACTCTTGTATCAAATTCACACCCCCAGGATCTCGAACGTCCAAGACCCTGTTATCATCAAAACATCCTTTGAAGTCATCTCCGGAAGGCGAAAACAGAGGCGGACGATCATGTTGGCGAAGACCCAATGCAGACGGAGCACTGATGCTGTCAGGCCCCGCACAAACGTTCATTTTGAATACAGCTTGAAGGAGTCAGAGTTCAGTTTGGATTGGATCTGGACCATACATATCCAGATCCCAATCCAAACCCATGTATGGACTTGGATTTGGATTTGGATTCAAAAATCCAATCCAATATCCATATCCATGGCCCACATCACCTTCTCATAAATGGAGGTGGGGCCCACTTGAATTTCACGTGGTATTATGGGCATGAGAGAGAGTGGGGATGGATAAGATCAAATGTGTTGTAATTAAGCTTGACTTGTGTGTCAAGTTTGGGGTTAATCATGTGGGTTAGCCTAATTGAGTGGGTTTAAGCTTGTAATTAGCCAAAACCTAACCTAGGGCTGCACCAACATGATGTGGTTAAGGTTTATGGGCCATGCAAAGGGAGCTCCTTCACCTAAACCTAACCCAACATACCTAATCCTAGCCTTCCACCCTAATCCGCCCCTAATCTGAGCCTAATCACCTAACCTACTTCCCTAATCCCGGCCTAATCCTAACCTAATCACCTAACCCACTTCCCTAATCCTTCCCTAAACCTAGGTTAATTTCCCTAAACCAAGCCAAATCCTAGCCTAATCACCTAACCTAGCTCACTAAACCTCACCCTAGAACCAACCCACCTAACCAAACCCTAAACCCCTAAACCACCTACCCAAACCACTTGTATCTAAAATATCTGGCCCTACCCTTTCCAGCCCACCTTTTCATCATACCACCCTACCTAAACCACCTAACCACTACCCCAAACCCAGCCCTAACCGACCTACCCATCCCTATATAAACCCCCCCCCTTGGGGGCGGGTTTTCCTAGGAAGGAGCCCACCCATTTTCCAGCCTCTCTCATCCCCTTCCGTCCTCTCTCATCCACTCTCACCCCTTTCCAGCACTAGCTGGGCCTTCCACCTGCACCACCACCAGTCACCACCGTGCTCCAACTGCTCCACCACACCCCAGCCGGCCAACCACCTGTCGCCACCCCGGGCTTCGGCCGAACCAGCTGCTCCACCACACCCGGCTGCTCCTTAACCACCCGCCGCCTCCCATCATCCGGTTAGTACCCCATACTCCACTCTACTTCTTCTCCACTCCCTCTCCACTCTCAGCCACCTGCCCCCACAACCAGCCACTTGTTGCCACCCTTCCCCCTCAGCCGAACCCATAGCATCCTAACTACCCGCCACTACCTACCCAACCTAGCTACACCCGGCTACCCCATCCAACTCCCTAAGAGCTTCCCCTATCTAGTTCCCTTCCCTTAGTGCCATATTCCCCAACACTACACTCCCCCTAGTGACCCTCCTTAGGTCCTTTAACCCAACCCACCAAAGACAGCCCTTTGCTAGCCACCGGCCACCTTCGAGGCGCCTCTTCCACGCACCAAGGGCATTCGGCCAGCACCTCTTGCCGCTCAACCTCACGGAGCTCCCTTTTGCAGCACAAGGCGAAGGCCAAGCCCACGCTCAAGCAAGGCATCTACGAACCAGCTACTAGTAAGTGCCTAACTCAGTCTTTAGTTGTATACTTGCTTGAGATTCAATTCGATACGGGGTTGTAATAATGGAGCATAGTCTCCCCCCGCTTGTAATAACGTGGCTTGGCACACCCACACACGTGCACTCTCCTAGTTGTGCACGATTTTGAACACACACGGGCCTAATCAGCCCCTAATACATAAGTATATACATATACTTTCATTTTTGTAGGGTTTTGCTTAAGTTGGGTGTGTTGTCTTTTGTAGACACGAAAAATCCTCGTCTCCGGGTTCTTAGGCCTGAAGCGAATCTTTTCGTGCTTACGTCGCTTTAAAAAGGGCGTGCTAGCTAGCTTTCTCAAACTAGCGAAGTGATTTTTGAAAATATCTGACTTTTGGGGCGACTGTGGACAAGTGGGTTCTTTTCGTCGCAGACTTTCTTGCACCGGCGCACAAGGGTCGGTCTGTACGCTTTAGGAAAACTCGTTTTTACACAAACACGACTCTTTTTGAAAATTTGAAAGTGTTTTATCGATTGGTTTTGTCAAATTTGCAACTTTTATACATGGGATCTATGCGCTCCTATGTCTCTCGGGTTTTAGCCGATTTTGGCGTGTAGTCGTGTGCATCCAGTGCTCGATTTAAGGCAAGTACTACACGATTTGACCAATCTGGTTCGATGCAAGTATGCTCCCTATCTCGAGTGTGGCGGATATGCAATGCAAACTCACACAACTTGAAGGGAAAACCCGGAATTTAAAGACGTAACAGAAGGGAAATAGCAGAAAGGGAAATATGGCTATATCTTAGATGCGGAAGGGAAAATATATATAGCTATATCTTAAGAGCGAGAAGGCTCAATGTGAGTGAGTGCTTTAAGTGTATAAATTGAAAGGGCAACTCACACGACTTGAACCTTAAAAACCCAGCTGAAAGGGGAAATATGTATATATATGTTAAGAGCGGAAAGGCTCAATTGTGAGTGAGTGCTTTGAGTGTATAAAATGAAAGACAACTCACACGACTTGAACCTTAAAACCCAGCTGAATGTATATAAATAGAGCTATATCCTATGGGCTGTTGAGGCCCGTTTTGTGTGCAAAAGGTGTGCAGATAAGAGCGGAAAGGCTCGAGTGTACGTGTGTGATTCGTGTTTCAAACCATAATATTACATCTCGGGGGGAGACTACGCTCCATTATTACAACCCCGTATCAAATTTAATTGAAACTTGAATCAATGTAAAAGATCAGGTTCGAGCACTTACACGTCGTCTGCTTAGACTCCCTTTATCAGCGAAATCTGACCTTGGATATAGCCGTTGGATGGACCTTTCTCTGCGAAACGACCAGCTGCGTGGGAGGTTGATCCTAGATCGTGACCTGGGCTAGGTTGACACACTAAGTTGCTATGGTTTTTGGAGTTAGACACGACAGATCTAGGGTGAGAACTAATGGATCTGGGTCAGGTCTAGGCGGGTTGTTTTGGTTAAAAGCTAGACCAGGGTCCTAAGGGAAAAACCCGACCAACTAATGGTCGAGTTAGGTGGTGTCTACGGGATTATTTTAGGTGAGACACTATGGAATGCTCGGCCAACTAATGGTCGAGCTTGGGTGGGGATTAGTGAATGATCTTAGGGGAGATCCTAAGGTGAATTCTAGGGTAATGCTCGGCCAAAGGGTGGCCGAGCTGGGCAGGTTTTTTTTTTTTTGGAGAAGGATTAGGTAGGATCTAAGATGAGTCCTAAGGAAAGAGCTCGGCAAAATGGTGGCCGAGCTTTGGTTGATATTAGACGGTTGATCTCGGGTGAGATCCTAAGGGAATGGCTCGGCCAAAAGGGTGGCCGAGCTGGGTAGGTTTAGAGTGGTTTTTTTCTTTTTCTTTTAGTTAGGGTCTAACTTGGGTAATGGTTTAATGTTAGGGATAGACCTAAGATGAGCTCGGCCACTATGGACCAAGCTAAATGGGTGAGGATGGGTTCGACAAGAGGAGGGAACCGAGTGTTTTAGACACTCGGTTTTGCCAGGTTTTTGGGAGTGGTTTTTGGGTTAGGAAATGAGTTGGGTAGTGGTTTTTAGTTTAGGATCTTCTTTAGGACAGATCTAAGGTGAGCTCAGCCAGCCAATGGCCGAGCTGGGTATGGTCCTAGGTTAGGATGGTCTTAGGTAGAACTAGGTCAACCCTTTTAGTGAAGTTCGGCCAGCTCCTTGGCTGGACTTTGCTGTGGCTTGTCGTTAGTGGTCTAGGTGGTTTAGAGAGGTGAGAAAAGAGATGGTTTTGGGCAGGAACTAGGGGACTTACCTTGACAACATTTCAGCCGTTTGATCCTTGGTTCCCACGCAGCCAATCCTCACCAAGCAAGGGCCATCCAATGCCGCCAGATTTGATTTCCTTTCAGCCATGTACAAACCGTGCTCTACAAGACCCCAGCCCACCCACAACTTTCACCCACAATCTCACGAAACAAGAGGGGAAGGCCAGCCCCTTTTGTTGACCTTCCTCTCTCTCTCTCTCTCTCTCTCTCTCTCTCTCTCTCTTTTCCCCAAGTGGAGAGGCGTGAAAATGCTGGAAATTCGTCCCCTTCAAAGCCAGCCCACTCACGTCCTTTTATAGGCCCCTTGTGTGGATATGGATCCTTTGTTGGTTTCTAAAATCCGGATCCAATCCAATCCAAGTTTCGTTTGGATATGGATCTTGGATCTGGATCTGGATTTTTGGATCCAGATTTGATCCAAATTTTCCTCTTCTTCAGTCCTTTCTGGCGTTTCAAGCCGGATGCTTCGTGCGGGTCCTAAGTTCATCAAGATTCCGTCTTACGTTGGGTTTTTCCCATTTTCATCGTCTGAGCTTCTTTTCGTCTTTCTGGACTCTGTTTCGACTGTTTCTTCTTGCTTTTGACTTGGATTTTCCGTGATTTCAGAGGTGCTTTTGGCTTGGCCTTTGATGCTTCAAGCTTGAAATGCGTTTGTGGCCTGGGCTTCTTTTTCGTCCTCGAAATTCACTTTTCATCGGGCTGGGCTTGACCTTTGAACTTTTTGAATCTTTTGCGACTGTTTTGAGCCAGGCTTCATCTGTTCGTCTGGTCTCTTGTAAAAAATAGGACTTTCGTCCACTTTTGAGATTTTTTTATGTTTCGAACAGGGTTGGTGTAAACACCCGAAATTTTTTTCAAGTATTTTCAAAAACTCCTAAATTTTGAAGGCCAATTTAAAGCCTTTATGAACCTTTAAATTCAAAATCCCCAAATTTTAAAGTTTAGACCTTTTGGGAGAATATTTCAAAATAAAGGTTTTAAATCCAAATAGCCCATGAGTTTCGAAGCAGGTGGAGACCCAATCCAGGCCTCGATTCTCGGAAAGAAGATAAAGTGTATCAAGATACGGATCAAGTTAAATCAGATTGATTCCCAAAAGTGGAGAAGATTGAAGCATATCAAGTTCAAATTCAACAACTTATCCAAATGGAAGGTCAAGACCGATCAAATCCAAGTTTGTCCGATGGGGCCAACTTGGAACCAAGACTCGAGGCCATGGTCACAAGCTCATTCAATTCTAGAAGCTTTCAAGTGTAGCTCAAAAGCAAGAGGTGGGAGCCGAATCAAAGAAAGAAGCGAATTCAAGTGGGTCGAAGTTTAAAGAAATCAGCCCAAACAAAACATGTTGCACATTGTAAGGTTGTTTAAAACCAACCGCATGCTCTAGGGCTACACCAAGCCATGGCACCTATACCAGCCCATACGGGCTGGTCCGAATCGACTCAATGAAGAACTACAAGAAGCCGGTTTGGAGCGGATCAAATCCACCAAGCTAAAGCTCCAACCCGCCCCACAAGAAGCCACTAGAACCAGCCCCCCTTGGCCTATAAAAAGGCCCAAGAGGGGGGGCGGGTTCCATAACTTGCATAACTTGGAGAAGAGAGAGAAGAGAGAGAAGGGAGAGAACTTGGGTGGTGTGTGCTAGACTAGGTGCAGAAAATTTCAGCAAAGGAGGGACGTTTTCTAGTGAAGGGGAAGCTAGGTGAGAGCTTGTAGGAGTTAAGAAGGAAGGCCATCAAGAGGAAGACCGGCTTCATCATTGAAATCCGGTCCTTCGCATCCAAAACTCGTGTAAGACCTTTCTTACTTAATCTAAGTTTCATTCCCTTCCATTCAATTCATTAAATGGGGTTGTATTAATGGAGTTTCATCTCCCCCCGAGTTGTAATAATCTAGCTTTGCTGCCATTTCAATTTCGTGGATGAAACACTATACACCCACATGCACGCCAAGTGTTTGCTTTAATGCTTCTCCCTTCCTATATGCTATATACCCTCTATACTTCTAACCCCCTCTATGTCTAAGCTATAAAGTACTTCCCATTCATTTATATTCCAGCAAATTTGCTTTAAGGGTTGTTGCATTTTAATTTCGGGTGGGTTATGCATCATTACATTTATAAAACAGAAAACCGGATTTCAGCATCTCTGCATATGTCTGTTTCCGTAATTTTAATTTTGTGATGTTTACTCCGATTGTCTTGAAATTTGGCACACTGATTCCACACACATTGGGACACTCTGTATAAAATTGGCAAGATTTTAGGGCCGCTCAGCCACGTAATAAAAGCATATTAAGAACGACCAGATTTCTGCACCACTGTTTGCACAGTCGGATTTTCTGAAATAGAGGTTGGGTAAAAGTCCCATATCTCTGTCCACAGGAGTCCAAATTGGTTGATTTTTGATGCATTGGAAATCTAACATCCATAGCTTTCCAGCAATATCAAAATCATTAAAATCGGAGTTCTGAGCAGAGAGATACAGACTCATCTTTGAGTTTCTGTATTTCTGAAACAGAGCTGTTCCGAGTCAGTGAGGTGGTCTGAGTAGATTATTTGTTTCTGATTCAATACTGCTCCAAATGCAGATTTGAAAAAGGCTACAGTCTCTCCACACTACCAGCTTTGTCTGGTAAAATTTTGATAATTTTTGGAAGTCTGTAACACCTTGAAAACTCCCCTAGAAAATAGCTCTGAAAACAGAATTCTCTGTTTTCAGCAACTTGTGTTTTTCCAAGTATTGAATCCGAGTGCACAAGATTCAACAAATTTTTCAAAGACACTTGTTTATGTAAAAGGGAATCATGTTTGCTGTAAAATGAAATTCCTAAGCACTCAACACTGACCCTTGAGCATCGGCTCAAGAAGGTGTGAGTGAAAAGATCCCGCTTGCACACAATCGCTTAGAAGTCTTACAAACATTTGCTAGTTTTGAACTAGCTGGCATGCTCGCGCAAGCGTAGGGGTGGAAAGTTTCATTTCAAGTTTGTTTCATAAACTTTGAAATGAGAATTTTCATGTCTACAGAAATGGCACGCCCGGTGGGACTCGGGTCTTAAGGAATTTCTAAGCAAATAAGACTCCCAAAAATCTTTTCAAAGTGTTTTTAACATTGGTAAATTGTGCACGTGTAGGATTTTCAAGGGCCCATAAGATCATGTCAAGTTCGGATGGTTCTTACGAGGTGTCGAGCCGGGCTTCATGCTCGTCAAGTCAATTTTCGAAAAGATTTTCAAAAACAAATTTCAAAAACAAGAAAGAGTCATTAGAAGAATTGAGGAAAGAATTCGAAGCAAGAATCGCCGCTCTCAGCCAAGAGGCCGAAGCGGTTGAATCCTGCTCATCCCATGGAAGGCAAACTAGGG
Source organism: Brasenia schreberi (assembly GCA_036023115.1). Lineage (NCBI taxonomy): Eukaryota > Viridiplantae > Streptophyta > Magnoliopsida > Nymphaeales > Cabombaceae > Brasenia > Brasenia schreberi. The sequence goes on from JAYKKT010000088.1 coordinate 16,765,934, forward strand.
CTCGAAAGAAAACAAACAAACCCAGAAAACCCAAAGAGACCTCCACCATGGAGGGGGATAGAGAGCTCGAGTCGTTCACATTAAAAGATCGCAAGGCCCTTCAACAACTACTAAGGGGCCAGGCCAAGGAAAAGAGGTCATATGCCCTATCCGATTTTTTACCTTCCGATTACCAAACGGATAGCGACGATGACATACCGAATTTTCATCGATATGACGGGACGGGGGATCCTAGATCTCACCTCCAACTCTTTTCCCGTCGAGCATATAAGAAAAAGAAAGACTCGGCTAAGTGGATCTACTGGTTCCCCCTCTCCCTTAAGGGAATTGCTTCCAAGTGGCTCGCTTCCTATGATTTGAGCCAATTTGCCACTTTTGAAGAGTTGGCAAATGGGTTCATGCAAAGATTTTCACACAACGTGGAAGTGACCCCCACTTTGAACACCCTAAGGGACACAAAACAAGCCACGAACGAGGATGCTCATGCATTTATCGTTCGATGGAGGTCTTTATTGGGGCAAGTAAGAGGCCCATCTCAGAAGGATGTGCCGTGATGCTCATCCTTGAAAATTTCAAACCCGAGCTGAAAATGCTCCTTTCCCTCCATGAAATTTCCACTTTCCACAAACTAATCAAGAAGGCTTCCCTATTCGAAGCAAATATGAAAAAGGGGGTCTACGATGACTTGTGGAAAGGCAAAAATTTTTCGAAAACTCGTTTTGAAAAGCCCGGGACTTACGGGCCAACTACTACGGACAATGGGGCAAAACCCCAAAAAGTTGCAAATGTCCGAGTAGAACCAAGCCCGGCCGGCACTTCAAAATTTGAATCGAAGAACAAAAAGGTTCAAAAGTCTTTCGAAAAAAGGGAGTACACCCCGCTGGGGCAGCCCATCACAGAGGTCCTCGACCTCCTGCTCGCCCAGGGAATGGTGACACTTCCGGAAATTCCCGAGGGGACACCCCCTAAAGGGAAATTTTTAAACAAGTTTTGCAAGTATCATAGGCTCAAAGGCCATGATACAAATCACTGCTACACCCTTTTAAACAAAATAGAGGACTTGATCGAGCAAGGCCGGCTCCAGGTCACCGAGGAACCGGAGCCCGCCCAAGCCGTACTCAAGGAACCCTTCCCCAACCATGCAAGCACTAGCGGGAAGGACAAGCAGGTATATGCTCTCTCCTCTCATTTGAATGGTTCAGAACATGCATGGCATACGGATCGCACTACTTGTCACACACCACTGCTCGTAATAAAAAAAGCCAAACAAGTAGTGATCCGGGGAGCGCTTAGAGTCCCGCTCCCGGCTAGAGCCTTATTAGAGATTCGAGGTGCTCCCAAGCATCAAACTAGAGCCCACCTATGAACGAGCCATAGGGAAGGTGTGGACAAGGTCACTAGATCCGGAAGGATCTACCAACCCCCACACTTAGCAAAAGATGCTAGCAAGAAAGTGGTCGTTATCCCCGGCCCTTCAAAATCATGCATTCCCAAAGCATCGCATCTCATGGGTAAAAACAATGTGTTAACCCCATATGATTTTGAAAATCACCTTGCTAAGATTCCCATAAACATGTCTATCCTAGAGCTTATCCAAACATCCCCTAGACATAGACAAGTTTTAGAAAAGATCTTAGAAAAGGCCAAGGTTAACCCAACCATAACCCCTGAGTCCCTCTCCTTCCTAGTCTCACCCATCTGTGCTAAAACTCCCATTGTGTTTTCGGAAGATGAGCTAGAACAACCCTACCAAAACCATAACCAAGCCTTGCATATAGAGGTGGTATTGAATCACCATCCTCTAGACAAGTGTTTGGTTGATGGCGGAGGAGGTCTAAATATACTTCCACTACACATAGCCTACAAAATAGGAGTCTCCTTGAAATCTCTAAACCCGAGTTCCATCGTGATCACAGGATACGATGGAAACGCATCCAAACCTTTAGGAGTCATAGAGTTACCCATAGAAGTAGGGGGCATGAGTCATTCCGGGGTGTTTCATGTTTTAGACATACACCCCCATTATAACCTACTCCTAGGAAGGCCATGGATACACAGCTTGCGGGCTGTGCCATCCACCTTTCATAGGTGTGTAAAAATACCCCTCCAAAACCAAGTTGTGGTAATTCTAGGAGAGAATCACCCCCAGCTGCAGGGAATACAAAATTTTCCATGCTTATCAGGTGATAAAACCCATGAGCCAAAACTAGATGAACCCTTGGTAGCTCATCCCAAACCAAAAGGTGTCGTGCACATAAAAGGGCCGCCCAAGGCTAGCCCGCTCAAGATCATCTCAAAAGTACCCAAAGTCCTCCCCAAGTCCATAAAAGTGTTTGAGCATGACATAGACGACACCAAGTTCAAAGGCCATCCTCTTTATAAAACATTTTCAAAATTAAAGAAGCCTTGGAACATGATGTTGAACATGGGTTATATGCCTTATCAAGGCCTAGGAAGCCAAAACCAAGGTCGTCTTGAACCCATAGTGTCAAACATAAACCAAAACCGGTATGGGATAGGCTACGACCCATCCATACCACCCGAACCTCCACCCATGACTACTTGGGTCAAGGGTGCCTTAGAGCCTCCTAACACCGAAACCTATGACTTAGACCTCTTATTTAGAGCCTAATGCATGGTGTTTTCTTTGTAGGTTTGATGGAAGACCCCGCCACATCCAAAAACCCAAAAAAATTAGAAATTTGCAAAATCCAAAAACATTTAGAAAGTTCCCAAAAACCAAAAACAATAGAAAATTTCAAAAATCTCGAAAAGAATGTGATTTACATTTCTCCTCCTTCTATTTGTTTACAAAAAGCCAAAAAAATTGAAAATTTTGAAAATTTCAAAAAGAATGTGGTTTTTGTTCCTTCCTTGTGTTTACAAAAAGCCAAAAAAATTGAAAAATGCGAAAACACCAAAAACAAGGTTTTATACATTCCATCTCCGAAGAGCAATTTCAAAAAAGCCAAAAAAATCGAAAATCTTGGAAAACCCAAAAACATTGTCTTTGTGAAAAGCCCTAGTCTTTTGAAAGTGGTGGATGTTCCAAAACCGTGTGCCTTGCCTAGCACTTTCATAGAACCCAAATTTCTCAAGAGCGATCAAAGCGAAGAGGAAGATCCCCTCGTCCATGAGGAGGACCAAACCTCCGAGCTTCCCGAGTTCCATAGAATCCTTGATTTAGAAAAACCTTCAAATTCCGTAGGAGGGGATTTTGTGGAAGTAAATCTAGGGAGTGAGTCTAAGCCTAAGCATGTTAAAATAGGCGCATGTTTACATGAGCATGAAAGGACATCATTCATCACATTTCTCAAGTCATATGTAGATGTGTTTGCATGGACCTACGAAGACATGCCGGGTTTAGACCCAATGGTAGTAGAGCATCGTCTTCCCCTAGAATCAAATGCCAAACCCATAAAGCAAAAGCTTAGAAAGATTCACCCCGATGTACATGCACAGGTGAAAGAGGGTTTAGAAGATCTTTTAAAAGCCGGATTTATAAAACCCATTGCGTACTCAGAATGGCTTTCAAATATCGTTGTAGTTCGAAAATCCAATGGGAAAATTAGGATTTGCATTGATTTTAGAAATTTGAACAAAGCCACTCCAAAAGACAATTTTCCTCTACCAAATATTGATTTGATAGTGGATAGCACTGTAAATCATGAAATGTTTTCTTTCATGGATGGCTATTTGGGTTACAATTAAATTAAGTTAGCACCAAAAGATCAGGCAAAAACTGCTTTTACTACACCTTGGGGCACATACTGTTATACAGTTATGCCGTTTGGTTTGAAAAATGCCGGTGCCACATACCAAAGAGCTATGACTACTATCTTTCATGACCAAATTCATGAGCTCTTGGAAGTATATGTGGATGACCTTTTGGTGAAATCAAAAACCCGAGTTACTCACATTGAGTCTTTGCAAAAAGTTTTCGAAAGGCTTAGGCTTTACAAAGTAAAACTAAACTCTCAAAAATGTGTATTCGGGGTAGAATCAGGTAAGCTTTTGGGCTTTATGGTGAGCCAAAGGGGAATTGAAGTAGACCCCTCTAAGTGCCGAGCCATCATAGATATGCCTCCACCATCCAACTTGACCCAAATCCGAAGCCTCCAAGGTCGCCTCCAAGCCATTAGGAGGTTCATTTCAAATTTAGCAACAAGATGCGAACCTTTCAATAAACTTTTGCGAAAAGGGGTAAAATTTTTGTGGGACGAGGATTGTCAAAAAGCTTTTGAAAGATTGAAAACTTATTTGGTGAATCCTCCAATTTTGAAACCTCCAAAGCAAGGAAAACCTTTACTTCTTTACATTTCCATACATACGAATGCATTGGGTGCTTTATTAGCCCAATATGAGGATGATGGCCACAAAGAGTGTGTCATTTACTATATTTCGAAAACTCTCTTGGCATATGAAAGAAATTATCAAGCCATGGAGAAAACGTGCTTGGCATTAGTATGGGCTTGCCAAAAGTTTAGACATTACTTCCTAGATCATGAGATATGGATAGTGTCTAAGCTTGATCCGATCAAGCACTTGTTTGAAAAACCTATCCTAACGGGTAGGCTTGGTAAATGGCAACTCCTCTTAATGGAATATGACTTGAAATATCACCACCAAACCTCCATTAAGGGGCAAGCCCTAGCCGATCATATGGCCGAGTTCCCCTTGGAAGAAACATATCCCATACTTGATGAGATGCCCGATGAAAGCATATTTGCAAACGATTTTCAAAACCATGTTTTAGCAAACTGTTTTAATGAAAATCAAGTATGGAAAATGTACTTTGATGGGGCATGTAACCAACAAGGGGCAGGTGTTGGAGTCATTCTCATATCCCCCGAAAAGGGAGAAATACCCATTGCAATTCGTTTAGATTTTGAGTGTTCAAATAATGTGGCTGAATATGAGGCTCTCATACAAGGCCTAAAAGTCTTGAAAAATCTAGGGGCAGCTTGCATTGAAGTCTTTGGAGACTCTTTACTGGTTGTGAACCAAGTTTTAAAAGTTTGGCAAGTCAAACATGAAAAACTCATTCCGTATCATGAGTTGGCCACCAAGTTGGTCGACTCTTTCAAATCATGCACACTCACTCACATAGGGAGAGAGGATAACACCATAGCGGATGCCCTCTCCTCCTTAGGATCCGCTTTAAGGGTCGATCCCACCTTGGGAACCCGATCCCTAGAGATATGGCACTCACCCGTTCCATCCACGCACGATTTAGAGATTTGCCAAAACGACCAAAATCCAAATGATAAACCTTGGTTTTATGACATTAAAAACTTTTTAGAAAACGGAGGATTTCCCGAGTATGCTTCTTCAAAAGATCAAGCTTTTATTAGAAAAATTTCAACCCGGTATGTAATTTTGGGAGGGGTGCTTTATAAGAAAAGTTTTACGGGCATCTTGTTGCGATGTATAGACCTTGAAGAGGCTAGGACCATAATGCACGAGTTCCACGATGGAGAGTGTGGAGGCCATGTTAATGCAAATATGATGGCCATGAAGATACTTAGAGCTGGGTATTTTTGGTCCACCCTAAGACAAGATTGCCATGATCATGTTAGGAAATGTCATCAATGTCAAATACATGGGCATATCATTCACACCCCATCGTCCACTTTGCATTCCATCGTGAGCCCTTGGCCTTTTGCCATGTGGGCGTTCGACATCGTAGGACCCATATCCCCCAATGCATCCAATGGACATAGGTTCATCCTAGCGGCCACCGAATATTTCTCTAAATGGTTTGAAGCTACATCCTTGGCCAATGTCCAAGGACAACATGTAGTGGCATTCATTAAGAGAAATATCTTGGCCCGATTTGGAGTACCAAAAGACCTAGTGTCCGATAATGGCACCCCATTCAAGAATGAGAAGATGGAAAAATTGTGTGTCACATATGGCATGACTCAACACTTTTCATCGCCCTACTACCCTCAAGGCAACGGCCAAGCCGAAGCCACAAACAAAACCCTCATAAGCATCATTGAGAAAACCATAGAAAAAGGTAGGACATGGCATGAGAAGCTCGACGAAGCCTTGTGGGCTTATAGAACTTCCATTCGAACCCCAACAAATGCCACCCCATTCGAGTTGGTCTATGGCACGAGTGCCATACTCCCCATTCATACCAAGCTTCATTCATTTCATACATCACTTGCATTAGATATTCCATTAGAAACCCTACAACATACTAGAATGGTCGAACTTGACTTGTTGGATGAAAAGAGGCTACTTGCTATGGATCATGCACATGCATATAGGCAAAGGGTAGCCCGACACTACAAGAAGCACATGAAGGCCCGCCACTTCAAAGTGGGAGACCTAGTGCTAAAAACCATTCACCACCGAGGCCCACACCCCCTTGGAAAGTGGCGGCCCAAGTGGGATGGTCCTTATGTTGTGCGTGGAACCACCACTAACAATGCTTATTGGTTGGTTGATGTTGACGGTAGGAACTTGGTAGACCCTATAAATGCTCAATATTTGAAAAGATATCATGTATAGGGGCTACTCTCTTTTGAAAATATTTTGAATGGGATCTCCTTTGAACTTCTTGAAGAAGGATCAAGGTGGATCGTGTGACCCTAAACAAGGGAAATAGGATCTTATGAAAGGTAGAGTTTTCAAAATTTATGGGCTATATTTCAAAAGTCCCCATCTTACAAAATCGAGCCTTGTTCAAAACAGCAAAATATTTCCAAATGGTATATGCTATTTCAAAATAGGGTGTTCTTAGATGAATCGAGTAAACCATTGGGATAAGTCTCTCCCCATTTCGCTTCTCCTTCCCAAAAAGGAAAATTTGGCAAAATAGAAAAGAGGATATCCCTCCAAAATTTTATCTTCAAAAGAAAAAGAAAAGCAAAGCAGAAAAGAGTGCTTTGATTGAAAAAGAAAGAGGAAAAAGCAAAATCCTCCAAAAAGAAAAAGGGAGGCCCTCTATGAAAAAAATAAATAAATAAATAAATAAATTGCCAAAAGCTCAAAAGGAGCAAATTTTCCTCTTCTTGGCCTTAAACCACGGGACGCTTCAGAAGGGACCGTGGTAATTCTTTCCCTATCCCTATGACTTACCCTAGTGGAGAAAGGTTTTATCTAGGAAAATCCTAAAGTAGGAATAGGATTTATTCATTTGAATCTTATTTTGTTTGAGAATTAGACTTTGTTGTGTAAGTAGGAGAGTTTTGCAATGTTTCCTAGTTTTCCTATAAAAATCTCTACCAAGTAGTAGGTATTATGACCCGAGTAAAGGGAAATACAAGAAGCTGAAAATCCTTGTGATTGAAGTAAAAAAGGATTTCCCCTTTCTTTTGGAAAGTTGTGAAAACCCGAAAACATCAAGCCACATAAGGGCCACGATCACTTGGGGCAGTCGACCTTCACAAACCTCCCAAGTTCGATCCTTGCATGTTAAGAGTCTCTAAAAGAATTATCGTGTGCATATCACTCACACCCTTCATACATGCCCATGCATGCATTTCGAAACCATTGAGTACATGATCGATATTAGGACCAAGGTCATAGCAGATTGAGTCCCCTTTGGCTCTAAATCCCCTCTTACTTATTTTTAAAAGTTAGGCACTCAGATGATCCATGCTCTTGAGAAAGGTTCGGAAAGAAGAGTAAAAGGGTGTTTTCTTCTTTGACATTATCCAAACATAGTTGGATTAATGCCAAAGAGGGGCATCTGTAAACACCCGAAATTTTTTTCAAGTATTTTCAAAAACTCCTAAATTTTGAAGGCCAATTTAAAGCCTTTATGAACCTTTAAATTCAAAATCCCCAAATTTTAAAGTTTAGACCTTTTGGGAGAATATTTCAAAATAAAGGTTTTAAATCCAAATAGCCCATGAGTTTCGAAGCAGGAGGAGACCCAATCCAGGCCTCGATTCTCGGAAAGAAGATAAAGTGTATCAAGATACGGATCAAGTTAAATCAGATTGATTCCCAAAAGTGGAGAAGATTGAAGCATATCAAGTTCAAATTCAACAACTTATCCAAATGGAAGGTCAAGACCGATCAAATCCAAGTTTGTCCGATGGGGCCAACTTGGAACCAAGACTCGAGGCCATGGTCACAAGCTCATTCAATTCTAGAAGATTTCAAGTGTAGCTCAAAAGCAAGAGGTGGGAGCCGAATCAAAGAAAGAAGCGAATTCAAGTGGGTCGAAGTTTAAAGAAATCAGCCCAAACAAAACATGTTGCACATTGTAAGGTTGTTTAAAACCAACCGCATGCTCTAGGGCTACACCAAGCCATGGCACCTATACCAGCCCATACGGGCTGGTCCGAATCGACTCAATGAAGAACTACAAGAAGCCGGTTTGGAGCGGATCAAATCCACCAAGCTAAAGCTCCAACCCGCCCCACAAGAAGCCACTAGAACCAGCCCCCCTTGGCCTATAAAAAGGCCCAAGAGGGGGGGCGGGTTCCATAACTTGCATAACTTGGAGAAGAGAGAGAAGAGAGAGAAGGGAGAGAACTTGGGTGGTGTGTGCTAGACTAGGTGCAGAAAATTTCAGCAAAGGAGGGACGTTTTCTAGTGAAGGGGAAGCTAGGTGAGAGCTTGTAGGAGTTAAGAAGGAAGGCCATCAAGAGGAAGACCGGTTTCATCATTGAAATCCGGTCCTTCGCATCCAAAACTCGTGTAAGACCTTTCTTACTTAATCTAAGTTTCATTCCCTTCCATTCAATTCATTAAATGGGGTTGTATTAATGGAGTTTCATCTCCCCCCGAGTTGTAATAATCTAGCTTTGCTGCCATTTCAATTTCGTGGATGAAACACTATACACCCACATGCACGCCAAGTGTTTGCTTTAATGCTTCTCCCTTCCTATATGCTATATACCCTCTATACTTCTAACCCCCTCTATGTCTAAGCTATAAAGTACTTCCCATTCATTTATATTCCAGCAAATTTGCTTTAAGGGTTGTTGCATTTTAATTTCGGGTGGGTTATGCATCATTACATTTATAAAACAGAAAACCGGATTTCAGCATCTCTGCATATGTCTGTTTCCGTAATTTTAATTTTGTGATGTTTACTCCGATTGTCTTGAAATTTGGCACACTGATTCCACACACATTGGGACACTCTGTATAAAATTGGCAAGATTTTAGGGCCGCTCAGCCACGTAATAAAAGCATATTAAGAACGACCAGATTTCTGCACCACTGTTTGCACAGTCGGATTTTCTGAAACAGAGGTTGGGTAAAAGTCCCATATCTCTGTCCACAGGAGTCCAAATTGGTTGATTTTTGATGCATTGGAACTAACATCCATAGATTTCCAGCAATATCAAAATCATTAAAATCGGAGTTCTGAGCAGAGAGATACAGACTCATCTTTGAGTTTCTGTATTTCTGAAACAGAGCTGTTCCGAGTCAGTGAGGTGGTCTGAGTAGATTATTTGTTTCTGATTCAATACTGCTCCAAATGCAGATTTGAAAAAGGCTACAGTCTCTCCACACTACCAGCTTTGTCTGGTAAAATTTTGATAATTTTTGGAAGTCTGTAACGCCTTGAAAACTCCCCTAGAAAATAGCTCTAAAAACAGAATTCTCTGTTTTCAGCAACTTGTGTTTTTCCAAGTATTGAATCCGAGTGCACAAGATTCAACAAATTTTTCAAAGACACTTGTTTATGTAAAAGGGAATCATGTTTGCTGTAAAATGAAATTCCTAAGCGCTCAACACTGACCCTTGAGCATCGGCTCAAGAAGGTGTGAGTGAAAAGATCCCGCTTGCACACAATCGCTTAGAAGTCTTACAAACATTTGCTAGTTTTGAACTAGCTGGCACGCTAGCGCAAGCGTAGGGGTGGAAAGTTTCATTTCAAGTTTGTTTCATAAACTTTGAAATGAGAATTTTCATGTCTACAGTTGGAAAATAGAGTTTTGAAGGGTTTGAGTTCCTGAGTTTTTTGAAATCTCCAAACTTGGCTTTTTGAGCTGATTTTCGAACTAGGCATTTGGTTTTGGAAAATATTTGGATTTTGGGGTGTTTACATCTTTCAATTCAAACACTCACACACATTGAGCCTTCGCTCTTATTTAAAAGACCCAAGTAAGGGCCGACCTATACTATTTGTGTTTCATTTCATGTCGTGTGTGTAAGTCTTTCAATTCAAGCACTCTCACTCACATTGAGCCTTCGCTCTTATTTGAAAGACCCAAGTAAGGGCCGACCTATACTATTTGGGTTTCATTTCATGTTGTGTGCGTAGTACTTCAATTCAAGCACTCACACACATTGAGCTTTCGCTCTTGCTCCCAAGACCTTAGTCAAGGCCTACTACAGTTATATTTGGGTTTCATTTCATGTTGTGTGCGTAGTACTTCAATTCAAGCACTCACACACATTAAGCTTTCGCTCTTACTCCCAAGACCTTAGTCAAGGCCATACTGCAATTTATATTTGGGTTTAATTTCATGTCGTGTGTGTAAGTCTTTCCATTCAAGCACGCACACATTGAGCCTTCGCTCTTATTTGCAAGACCCGAGTAAGGGCTCATATACATACTCTATATACATATCTCCCTTCAGCATTTATATTTCAAGTCATTTCCCTTCGGTTATTTCCCTTCAGTATTGTCTTTACATTCAGGTTTTCCCTATGGAGTAGCGTGAGTTTGCATTGCATCTACGCCATACCACGAGGTAGGACGCATATTGCATCAAAGCAAGCCCCGCTCGAATTCGCCCATGTAGTGGAGTGTTCATAACACACAAACTAGGTGGCCCGAAAAGGGATAAAAGGAAAGACTTAGGCACGTGCAAATCCACGTGATCTAAAATATGCAACCGCATCTAAAAGACTCGAATTAGACACCTCGAACCGCTTCATAGACTTTCTCTCCCAAAACTCGATTTTTGCAAAGCGTACAGACTGACCCTTGCGCATCGGTGCAAGAAGGTCTGCGACGACAAGAGCTCACTTGCTCACAGTCGCCACGATTAGAAGTCAGTTTTAAATATATCTTCGCTAGCTTACGTAAGCTAGCTGGCATGCCCTGTTTGCATAAATAGGCCTTAGACACACGAGAGGATCCGCTCCAAGCCCTGAAAAGGTAAGAAGCGGGGATTTTTCGCGCGTCTACAGAGATTGGCACACCCGGTGGGACGTGAGCCTTTCAAAAATCGAGTTTTTAAGTAGAAGTCTTGCGAAAATTTTGTAAAAGGTGTCATTTTAACTTGTTTTCTTTGCTTGTACTTAGGACAATTTGAAAAAGCTAGAAAAGCATGTCAAAATCCAATCCAAGTGAAGTGTCGAGCCAAGGCTCATGCGCATCAAATTCTCACTCTAGGAGGATTTTCAAAAACAAAATAAAACTAGATGAAATCGAGGACTTGAGAAGGGAGTTTGAGGCCAAAATCGATGCTCTCAGCCAAGAGGCTGAAGTAGGGGATTCATGTTCATCAAATGGTGAACAAAGGCCTAAAAAGAAATCTGAAAAACCTCGCAAGCACAAAAAGGCCTCCGTAATGGAAGGCAACCAATACCACGAGTCCTTCACACAAAAGGATCGTAAAGCCCTACAGCAGTTGCTGAAAGGGTAGAATAAATAGAAAAGAAACTACGCCCTGTCTGATTTCCTTCCTATGGATTACGAAACAGACAGTGACGATGAAATACTGAACTTCCATCGGTATGATGGCATGGGAGACCCTAGGTCTCACTTGCAGCTTTTCTCGCGTTGAGCCCATAAGAAGAAAAAGGACTCGATGAAATGGGTGTATTGGTTTCCTTTATCCCTTAAAGGCACAACTGTCAAATGGCTGGCTTCCTACGACTTAAGCCAGTTCGCTACTTTTGAAGAGTTAGTGAATTGCTTCATGCAAAGATTTGCACACAACGTAGAAGTCACGCTGACTCTGAATACCTTAAGGGATACAAAGCAAGGCATGAACGAAGACGTACATGCCTTCATTATAAGATGGAGGTCGCTTTTGGGCCAAGTGCGAGAGCCCATATCCGAAGGATGCGCAGTAATGCTCATCCTGGATAATTTTAAAAGCGAGTTAAAAACCCTTCTCTCGCTCCATGAGATCTCAACTTTCCATAAGTTGATAAAAAAGGCCTCTCTTTTTGAAACCAACTTGCGAAAAGGGACATACGATCACTTGTGGAAAGGAAGTGCCGTTCCAAAAACCCGCTTGGAAAAGCCCATCGCATATGGGCTGCCCACGACGGACAAAGGGGCAAAGCCCCATAAAATCGCCAATGTCCGAGTGGATCCAGGCGTGGCGGGCACTTCCAAAAATTTTGAAAAGATAGAAAATAAGAGGGAGCGAAATTTTCAAAAACCGGTTGAAAAATGGGAGTACACTCCGCTGGGGCAACCCGTGTCGGAGGTCCTAGACCTCCTACTTGCCCAGGGCATGATAGAACTCCCCGAAATCCCCAAAGGAGTCACTTCCAAAGGGGGGTATTTAAACCGATTTTGTAAGTATCATCAGCTCAAAGGCCATGATACCAAACGCTGCTTCTCCCTCTTAAATAAAATTGAGAACTTGATAGTAGAAGGCCGGCTCCAGGTCACTGCGGAACCTGAGCCACCTCAAGCTATCTTCAAGGAACCCTTTCCCAAACACGCCAGTGGCAGTGGGAAAGGAAAGGAGGTATGTACCCTCACCATTTCCAAGGAACTAGAGCAAAAACCAGAACCTGGTCGACCTACTTGTGCGCCCATTCTTGTACTATACAAGAAGCCCGCCCAAGTCGTCATTCGGGGGCCACCAAAAGTGGAATATCCGGTAAAACCAGTTTTAAAAATCCAAGTTCTCAACTCATCCTTAGAGCCAAAGTTAGCGTGAACCCTAGGCTGGTCGTGGGGGAAGTCACTAGATCCGGGAGGATCTATCAACCCCCGCACCTTCAAGGTGCTCAAAAGGTGGTCAGTGTGCCTGGCCCCTCAAAAGCATGTATCCCTAGTGTTCTGCCAAAAGCAGATAAGGACAAAGTCATCCTAAATCCTTATGACTTCGAAAACCACCTTTCAAAGATTCCTATTCACATGTCTATCTTAGAGCTTATAAAAACCTCACCTAGGCATAGACTTGTATTAAAGAAAATTCTAGAAAGGGCCAAGGTTGATTCAAACATAAGTCCGGAATCCTTGTTTGCCCAAGTGGCTTTATTAGGAGCAAAATCGCCCATCACTTTCTCAGAAGATGATGTAGATAGACCCTACGAAACCCATAACCAGGCCCTACATATCGAGGTGGTTCTAAACAACCACTCTCTGGACAGGTGCCTAGTCGATGGTGGAGGAGGCATCTGTGCATCTATTTCTTCCTGCAATTTTCATTCTGTGATGCTTGCTCTGATTCAATTGAAATTCAGAACACATACTCCACACACCCTAGGGCACTTTAAGTAAAAATAGTAAGATTTTAGGATCGCTCAATCTTGTAATAAAACTAGGAAAGAGCCAAAGAATTTTCTGAATCACGTTTTGTACAATCAGATTCCCTGAAATAGAGGTCGGGTAAAAATCTCATATCTCTATCCAAAGGAATCCAATTGATTTTATTTTTGATGCACTGGAAAGCTAACATCCATAGATTTCCAATAACATTAAAATCATCAAAATCAAAATTCTGGTTGCAGAAATACAGGCTCATCTTTGAGTCTTTGTATTTCTGTGACAGAACTGTTCTGAGCTAGTGAGTCAGTCTGCTTCAAACATTTAATCTAGACTCAATACGTTTCCAAATCGAGATTTGTAAAGTGCTACAGATCCTTCACACCATAGGCTTTGCCTGATAAACTTTTGGTGATTTTTGGAGGTCTCTAAGGTATTCAGATCAGTTCGGGAAACAAGCCTTGAAAACAAAACTTTTTGTTTTTCAGGACTTGTTCATTTCAAAGTCTTGAATCAAGTGCACATACTACTTCTTTCACAAACACCAACTCCACGTGATTTGGAGTTCATCTTGGTTTCAAAATTGAAATTCCCAAGCGCTTAGACTGACCCTTGAGCATCGGTTCAAGAAAGTCTAAAGCAAAAAGAGTTCACTTGCCCACAATCGCCTAAGAAGTCACATATTTTTGAAAACTTTGCTAGCTTTTAAAAATCGAGTTTTGGATATAAGGACCTACGAAAGCGGTTCGAGGTGTTTGATTCGGGTCTTGTTTGTACGATTTTCAGATTTTAGATCACGTGGATTTGCACGTGCCTAAGTCTTTGTTTTTATCCCTTTATGGGCCACCTAGGTGTGTGTTATGAACACTCCACTAAATGTGGCGAATTTTGAACGGGAGTATGGGGTTTGCTTTGATACAATATGCGTCCAAACTCATGGTATGGCGTATATGCAATGCAAACTCACGCTACTCCAAAGGGAAAACCCGAATTTAAAGACAATACAGAAGGGAAATGACTTGAAATGTAAATGCCGAAGGGAAATGACTTGTAATGTAAGTGCCGAAGGGAAATGACTTGTAATGTAAGTGTCGAAGGGAAATACGTATATAATGTATATATGGGCCCTTACTTGGGTCTTGCAAATAAGAGCGAAGGCTCAATGTGGGTGCGTGCTTGAATTGAAATACTACACACACGACATGAAATGAAACCCAAATATAACTTGCAATATGGCCTTAACTAAGGTCTTGGGAATAAGAGCAAAAGCTCAATGTGTGTGAGTGCTTGAATTGAAGTACTATGCACACAACATGAAATTAAACCCAAATATAAATTGCAGTATGGCCTTAACTAAGGTCTTGGGAATAAGAGCGAAAGCTCAATGTGTGTGAGTGCTTGAATTGAAGAACTACACACACGACATGAAATGAACCCAAGGATAGTATAACACAGCCCTTACTTGGGTCTTACAAATAAGAGCGAAGGCTCAATGTGTGTGCGTGCTTGAATTGAAAGACAACACACCCAACTTAAGCAAAACCCTATGTAATTTAAAGTATATACATAAATTTATATATAAAGGGCTGATTAGGCCCGTGTGTGTTCAAAATCATGCATGCCTAAGAGAGTGCATTTGTGTGTGGGTGTGTCAAGCCACGTTATTACAAGCGGGGGGAGATTATGCTCCGTTATTACAACCCCGTATCAAATTTAATTTAAGCAAGTCTACAACTAAGGACCGAGTTAGGCACTTACTTATAGCTGGTTCGGAGGTGACTTGCTTGAAAGTAGGCTTGGCTTCGCCTTGGGCTGCAAGAGGGAGCTCCTCGAAGTTGAACGGCAAGGGGAGATGCTGGCCGGGTGCCTTGGGTGCGCGAGAAGGGCGCCTTGAAGATGGCCGGTTGCTAGGAATGGGCTGCCTTGGTGTTTTGGGCTAAGGTGACTAAGTAGGGTCACTAAGGGAGGGTGTAGTGTTAGGAAAGGTGGCGCTAAGTGGGAGCCTAAGGGAGTGTATGGCTGGCCGAGTGGGTTTGGTACAGTCAGTTGGAGTGGCCGACTAAGGGAAGCTTGGTGGTGGCCAGCTGTTAGGGTGGCTAGGGATGTTGCGGATGGGAAGGAAGCTAGCTAGGGTGTCATGTGAGGTGGAGTTAGGGGCTGGTGGAAAGGGATATGGGCAGGTCTTAGGGAGCTAAGTGGGGTGGCCGGGTGTTACTAGGGGAAGTGGTTCAAGGCGGGTGGTTGAAATGGTTAAGGTCTGGCCGAATGGGTGAGGATGGCGGGTGGCTGGTGTTGGTGGGAGGTTGTGGTGGTGTGGGTGGTTGAGATATGAGGGGGAGTGAAGAAGAGGTAGAGTTAGGTTGAGATACTAACTGGCTGGTAGGGAGTTGGTGTCCAAGGAAGAAGTGCAGTCGGGTGGTTGAAGTGGATGGGGTTCGGCCGGATGGAAATGGAGGCGATGTGGAGTGAAGCAGACCGGGGGGCAGTGGTGGTGCGAGGCGGAGCTGGCCGGGGTGTGGTGGTGCAGGTGGAGCAAGGTGGAGGGCTTGGCTGGAAGGTGGCTAGGGTCGATTGGGCCAAGGTGGGCTAGGATTAGGTTAGGTTTAAGGGAATTAGGCTAGGTTTAGGGGAGGATTAGGGAGGTGGGTTAGGTGATTAGGTTGGGATTAGGGAAGTGGGTTAGGTGATTAGGCTAGGTTTAGGCCAGGATTAGGGTAAAATGCTAGGATTAAGGGTTTTTTATTAGGATTGGGTTAGGGAGCTCCCTTTGCATCACCCACAGACCTTGTTGCATCATGTTGGTGCAGCCCTAGGTTAGGTTTTGGCTAATACAAGCTTAAACCCATGCTAATTAGGCTAACCCACATGATTAACCCCAAACTTGACACACAAGTCAAGCTTAATTACAATTACCCTCAAATCTTATCCTCCCCACTCTCTCTCATGCCCATAATCCCACGTGAATTTCAAGTGGGCCCCACCTCCATTTATGAGAAGGTGATGTGGGCCATGGATGTGGATATTGGATTGGATCTCTGGATCCAAATCCAAATCCAAATCCACACATAGGTTTGGATTGGGATCTGGATATATATGGTCCAGATCCGATCCAAACTGAATTCTGACTCCTTCAGGCTGTGTTCGAAACGAACGGTTTGTGCGGGGTCTGACAGCATCAGTACTCCGTCTGCGTTGGGTCTTCGCCAACATGATCGTCCGCTTCTGTTTTTACCTTCCGGAGATGATTTCAAGTGATGTTTAATGATAACAGGGTCTTGGACGTTCGAGATCCTGGGGGTGGATTCAACACGAGAGTTGTTGTGCTGGGCTCAACTTGTGCTCCAGTTCCGGGCTCTCTTTAGCTTTTCTAGTCTTGTCTTGATCAGGCCAAGCTTGCTTTGTGGGGTTTCAAAACATATTTTAACAGTTTTTTAAAACATATTATACATATTTAAAACCTATATAAGTTCAAAACATCTGTACATGGTTGCCTGGAAGGCTCTTGGGTTTCCAGACTCAAAATGGCCCTTTGGGGCTGCTTTTACAAAACCAGGTTGGTTTGAGAAATTCGTGGGATTTCGGGTTGTTTACAGATGCCCCTCTTTGGCCTTGTCCAAATCGATTTGGATAAGGGCAAAGATGACAAACACCCCTTTAATGTCTCCCTAGATCTAACCACGAAAATATGGGATCGTCCCAATCTTTTAGCAAAATCTCAGTTTTAAAACCCTGGTAGGAGGAGATATCACGCCAAAGGGATCTGTATGGAATCTGGTCCTAAATGGGATCATGTTTATGCCAGTACCCTACGTGGAATATAGATGACATGGGTGTGGTGCCAAGAGTGGCGACCTCCCATAGACCAGATGTGGTCGAACTCTAGAGACTTATAAGGCCTATTGCTCCAAGTGAGCAAATCCTATGCTATTCGATGTTCGATTTTTCAAAATTTATTTACAAAACTATTTAAAAAAGGGACAACTGTCTTGAGTCTCGATCCTAAGGATCTCGAGCTCTTCGTGTTTGCCCTTGTTTGAGTTTTAACACTCGCTTATCTAGCGGAGGTTTTGTAAGAAAACAAGCTATATTTCAAATTCCTACGTCTTACTCGAAACGTCAAATTCTCAAACAAGATGAAATTCAAGTAAGTAAATCCTATTTTTACTTTAGGATTCCTCGAAATGAACCATGCTTTTGCTTGGGATAAGCCAGGGATGGGAAAGAGATACCACGGTCTCTTCTAAAGCGTCTCGTGGTTTAAGGCACAGAAGGCAGAAAAATGCTCTTTTTGAGCTTTTTGGCCTCTTTTTTTTTTCATAGAGGGTCTCCCTTTGGGAGTATTTTTTCTTTAATCCCCCTTTTTCACAAGAGAATCGATTTTTCTTTTGAATTCTGGTTTCTTTCTTTTGGAAAGAGACTTTGGATGGGAAAATTCCCTTTATTTGGGCAACGTTTTCCTTTTGGAAGGAGAAGAGAAGAGGGGAGGACTTATCCCAAGCTTACACTCGATCCATTTCAGATCGGCCTATTTAGAAATAGCATGTACTACTTGCAAGTATCTTGCTATGTTGAACTAGGCCTTTCTTTGTAAGAAGAAGGATTTTGAAATGTAACCACGATTTTGAAGACTCCACTCTTTCACAAGTGCGAATTCTCTCACTTAGGGTCACACGATTTCGCCTTTGCACCTTATTTTCAGGTCTCAGGGCAGCTATCCCTAAAATTTTCAAAAATGGGAAATTTAATCCAAATCCTACACATGATACTTCTTTAAGTATTGAATATTGATAGGATTTGCTAAATTCCTACCTTCTACATCGATCAACCAATACGAATTGTTCGTGGTGGTTGCTCGTACAACATAGGGTCCATCCCACTTGGGGCGCCACTTTCCGAGTGGATGTGGGCCACGATAATGGATGATTTTTAAGACTAGATCCCCCACTTCAAAGTGGCGATGTCTCATGTGTTTGCCATAATGTCGGGCTATCCTTTGCCGGTATGCACGAGCATGATCCATAGCAAGGAGTCGCCTCTCATCTAGCAAATCTAGTTTGGCCATCCTAGCATGTTGAAGCGTCTCTAGGGGTAGGTCGAGTGCTATGGATGTATGGAATGAATGCAGTTGAGTATGAATGGGAAGAATGGTGTTTGTGCCATAGACTAATTCGAGTGGTGTGGCATTTGTGGGAGTCCGAATGGAAGTCCTATAAGCCCATAAGGCTTCATCCAGCTTCTCGTGCCACGTCCTACCCTTCTCTAAGGTTTTCTCAATTATACTAATGAGAGTCTTGTTTGTGGCTCCGGCTTGGCCGTTGTCTTGAGGGTAGTAGGGTGAAGAAAAGTGGTGAGTTATGCCATACGTGTTGCACAACTTAACCATCCACTCATTCTTGAACGGGGTACCATTATCAGACACAAGGTCTCGTGGAACCCCAAATCGAGCTAGGATATTCCTCCTAATGAAAGCCACCACATGTTGCCCCAGCACGTTGGTTAGGGAAATGGCTTCCACCCATTTGGAGAAATACTCCGTGGCTGCTAAAATGAATTGATGCCCATTCGAGGCTTTTGGAAATATTGGGCCTACAATGTCAAACGCCCACATGGTGAATGGTCAGGGGCTGACCACGGAGTGTAATGCAGATGAGGGGATATGAATGGCGTGCCCATGCACTTGACATGGATGACACTTCCTAACATGATCGTGACAATCCTTTTTTAGGGTGGACCAAAAATAGCCCCCTCTAAGTATTTTCATTGCGATCATGTTGGCATTAACATGACCTCCACATTCTCCATCGTGGAATTCATGCATCACTATCCTAGCCTCCTCTAGATCGATACACTTAAGCAGAATGCCGGTAAAGCTCTTTTTGTATAGAACCCCACCCAAAATGGTGTATCGGGTCGAAATCTTACCAATGAATGCCTTTAGGGCTGAACACAAGGAGGAGAGGGCATCGGCGATGCCATTGTCCTCTCTTCCTACGTGTGTGAGTTTACACGATTGGAAGGACTGGACCAATCGAGTGGCCAACTCATGATATGGAAGTAGTTTTTCATTACTGTAGACACCGAAAATTTTCACTTACGGGTTCTCAGGCTTGAAGTGAACCTTTTCGCAATCTACTTCGCTTTATGGGCGTGCCAGCTAGTTTACTTTAACTAGCAAAGTATGTTTTGAAAATAATCTGACTTTTGAAAGGCGATTGTAGGCAAGCGGGATTTTTACGTCGCAAACTTTCTTGCACCGATGCACAAGGGTCAGTCTGTACGCTTAGAGACTTCGTTTTGAAACAAGTTTAACTCAAAATACATTTTGAATGAAGAAAACCTTTTGAAAACCATGCATTTGGGCGATTTTGACTTTGTAAGGGTTGGACGACCCTAAGTCTTTCAAATTTTAGTCTACTTAGGCACGATGTGCATGCATCGAAATAGCCTAAGTCTTGGCATATTTGCATGATTGATTCGGGTTGTTTTTGTATGATTTTCAGATTTTAGATCACGTGGATTTGCACGTGCCTAAGTCTTTCTTTTTATCCCTTTATGGGCCACCTAGGTGTGTGTTATGAACACTCCACTACATGGGGCGAATTTGAGCAGGAGTATGGGGCTTGCTTTGATGCAATATGCGTCCTACCTCGTGGTATGGCATAGATGCAATGCAAACTCACGCAACTCTAAAGGGAAAACTTGAATTTAAAAGACAATGCCGAAGGGAAATTACCGAAGGGAAATGACTTGTAAAGTAAATAGCCGAAGGGAAATGACTTGTAAAGTAAATAGCGGAAGGGGAAATATGGCTATATCTTAAGAGCGGAAAGGCTCAATTGTGTAAGTGTGTGTCGTGTATATATTGAAAGACAACGCACACGACTTGAACCTTAAAACCTGAATCTTAAAGACGTAGCCGAAAGAAATACTTTATATAGAGTATATGTAGGGGCCCTTACTTGGGTCTTGTAAATAAGAGCGAAGGCTCAATGTGTGTGCGTGCTTGAATTGAAAGACTTACACACACGACATGAAATGAAACCCAAATATAAATTAAAGTATGCCTTGACTAAGGTCTTGGGAGTAAGAGCGAAAGCTCAATGTGTGTGAGTGTAGAATTGAAGTACTACGCACACGACATAAATGAAACCCAAATATAACTGCAATAAGGCCTTTACTAAGGTCTTGGGAGTAAGAGCGAAGGCTCAATGTGTGTGCGTGTCGAAAATGGAAAGACAACACACACGACTTAATTAAAAACCCCCTTGACTTAAAATATATAAGTATAACTATATATTAAGGGCTTGTTAGGCCCGTGTGTGTGCAAGAAGTGTACGACTAAGAGCGGAAAGGCTCAAGTGCGCATGTGTGTGGGTGTGTCAAACCACGTTATTACAATCGGGGGGAGACGAAGCTCCTTTACTACAACCCCGTATCAAAATTTAATTGAATATAAAGCAAGTTAATGTAATAGACCAAATTTAGACACTTACAAATAGCTGGTCCATGTTCAACTTGCTTGCACGTGGGCTCACGGTTCACCTTGGGCAGCCAAGAGGGGGTTATCCTAGGTGGCTTTGAGGGAGGTTCTATGGAGCACGATTAGGGCCTTAGGGAAGCTTAGGTTCGGCCAAGACAGGGGCTGTGTAGGGTCTGTCCTAGGGTGCAGTTCACGGCCAGGGTGCAGGTCAGGTCGGCAGGGAGGTGGTCAAGTCAGCAGGGAGGTGGTCGGGTCGGCAGGAAGCAGTCGGGTGGCTGGTGCGGCCGTTGGGTGCCTGGCGCAGCAGACGGGCGCCTGACGTGGTGGTAGTGGCGCGGGGCGCGCTATGGCGTGGGGCGTGCAGGCAGCCGAGGGGCGCACGGCAGGAAGCAGGGCGTGGTGTGCTACGGGGCGCACTGTGGCGCGTGGTGCGGCAGGCAACAGGGGCACGTGACAGCAGAAGGGGCGCGCGGCAGGCGTTGTTTGCTCACGGTCGACCGGGGTGAAGTTGTTGGGGTTTGTTAGGGATGGTTTGAGGCGGTTGGGGTTAGGTTAGGTCTAGTTAGGGTTCAGTTAGGGTTAGGTTCAGTTAGGGTTAGGTAGGTTCGAACCTAGGCTAGGTCGGGGGTTAGGTTTACCTCTTGGAGCCGGTCCTTCATGGCTTGAGCCCACGTCTCCATGGTTGCAGCCTCTTGGTCCAGCCCACCTTTGTTGCAGCCCCTTGGTCTAGACCCACATCGCCCACATGGCTTGAACCCACCTCACCCAATGAGCCCACATGGCTAGGTCTATCACTCCTTCTCTCTCCTCCTAAATATTTGCATGAACCCTTTACATGGACCCCCTCACCTCTATTTATAGACATTTGAGGTGGGTCTTGTATTTGGGTTTGGGTTTGGGTTTCGATCCATACCCAAATCCAAACACTATTTGGATCTGGATATTGGATCTCAGATATTTTGATATCCGTATCCGATCCAAACCCAACATTTTTATGGATATGGATATGGATATTTTGATCCAGATCCAATCCAATCCAAACACTATTTGAATCCAATCCAAATCCAAACACTATTTGGATTGACCCAAATCCAAACACTATTCATTACATGGATTTGGATCTGGATATTTATGGTCCAGATCCAAATCAAAATTTCTTCGGACAGTCCTTCTTGGCTTCTCGAGGCGAACGATCTGTGCGGGCACTGGCTTCATCAGCGCTCCGTCTGGTGCTGGGTTTTCCCCAACTTTGTCGTCCGGACTCCGTCTCGCCGTTCTGGACTCCGTTGAGCTTTTCATCAAACGGGCTCAGCTTTCTTTTGTTTTTTTATCAAGGAGTGGCTTCTGAAGCTCTGGGCTTGAATCCTCTTCGGGCCTAGGGTCTTCTTTTGCCTTCTGTACCTATTTTCATATTTCAAAACAGGTCGTTGTTTTGGCTCAAACGAGCTTTTTGGTGTTTTGAGAGTTTTTGAAAAATAGAAGATTTGGGGTGTTTACAGATGCCCCTCTTTGGCATTATCCAAATGTATTTGGATAATGGCAAAGAAGAAACACCCCATTTTGGTTTTTCTCTCAAATTTTCTCGAGAATGCACCATTTATTTCGCAAAAACCCTGTTTTCTTTTCCACAGGTGGGGATTTTTAGCAAAAGGGGGCTTTTCCTAGCTATTTCCCTATATGTATGATCATGCACGAATGACTCTTTGAATGCATGCATGAGAAAAATTTTATTTTTGGTTTTTGAGCCCGAAGAGAGCCTTTTGAGGCTGGTTGCTTCGAGCAGGTTTTTACCTATGTCTTTTTGACATTCGTGGGTTTTTCGAAAATTTCTTTTTGAAAAGGAACTCCTTTTAACTTGTATCGAAAAGGACTTCCATTTTTCATACTTCCCTTTATTCGGGTTTCAATACCTGCTACTCAGTAGAGGTTTTTGGGTAGGAAAACTTGGAAAACATTTCAAAGTTCCATTTCCTACAAAATAGAGTCGAGTTCTCAAACAAAATGAAATCCAAATAAGCTGATTTTATTCGTACTTTAGGATTTTCGTAAATTTGAATCTTTTTTCTCGGGGATAAGCCGTAGGGATATGGGAAAGAGATACCACGGTCCCTTCTGAAGCGTCTCGTGGTTTTAGGCAAAGAATCGGAAAATCGCTCTTTGGAGCTTTGGCTTTTTGTTTCTTTTTTTCATAGAGGGTCTCCCTTTGGGAGTATTTTTTCATTAATCCCTCTTTTCTTTTAAAGGAGAGCAGCTCTTTGGAGGAGTTTTTGTATTCCCTGTTTATGAAGGTAAGACCTCTTTGGGAGGAGTGTTTTTATATCTCCTTTTTCTTTTGAAACGAGAAGACCTCTTTCGGAGGAGTTTTTGTATTCCCTGTTTATGAAGGGAAGACCACTTTCAGAGGAGTTTTTGCATTCTCATTTTTTTGTTTTGCTTTTGAAAACAGCCAATTTTCCTTTTCGGAGAGAAAGTAGGATGGGGGAGGGCTTACCCCTTTAGTTACTCGATTCAAACGAGATCGTCCTATTTCTTAATAGCATCTGCTACTCGAAAATATTTTGATATTTTGAACAAGGCTTAATCTTGTAAGCCAGGGTTCTTTGAAATATCGCCAATTCATTTTTGGAAGACTCTACTTTTCGAAAAGTATAGATTCCTCCATTCGGGGTTATACAATCTACTTCGATCCTTCTTTCAAGAAGTTTCAAAGGAGTTCGATTTTTTCAAAAATCTTTTTGAAAAAGAATTCAACATAAACCCTTTTGAATACTCGGGCATTTTCGGGGTTTTGCTAATTTCTACCCATAATATCAACAAATTTCTAATTTTTGTTGCCCTTTTGAAGACATGGGGACATTTCTACTCGAGTTTGCCACCCTTTTGGGCTTTCTTCGGGGTGATATGATGCATGCTATGCACTCCATGTGTTTTAAAATAGAAATACATGTTTTTATGCGACGATGAACACATGAAATGTATCTCACAAATCACGAAGGAGATGCATTCGCTTATCCATGGAAAGTGTCTAGGGCTGTGTTTAAAAATGCCCCTAGCTTGATGGGAATTTCGCATGGCCGTATGGTGAAGGGCCATGGCTTTTCGAAGGGATTTTGGGTGGACAATGGTATGTTCATGTCCATGCACTTCCATGGTTTTTCTAACATGATCATGATACTTTTTGCTCAAGGATGGGAAATATAACCAGCCCTAAGTGATCGTCATGGCCATCAGGTTTTAGTTTTGACATGGTCTCCATATTTCATCATGAGATTCATGTTCTTTATCCTAACACAATCAAGGTTTTCATATAAACCAGAAGTTGAAGAAAATCTTTCTTATCAAAGTCATGAAAGGTTTTTGTGAAATGTGTAACCCTTTTTCAAGATTCTCATTTCCTTTTAAAATTTGCCTCGAAGGTGTTGGTTTTGATTTGTATGGAGACATGCCTATGAAGGCTCGATACTTAGGGGGTCGACTCTTATTGCCCCTTTTGTTTTTGCAAAACCCTGAATTCGATTTCTAGAATGATGTCTAGACTTGATGCATATGAATGATTTCAAAGTATAATGCATGATGCTTATGCACACACTATAGGTTAACTTATTTCTAAAAATCCCCAATTTTCCATAAGTTAAGGATTTTGCGAAGTTCAGGAAGCTTGGAGGTGTTTATTCCTCCTTGCTTTGGTGATTCTCGAGCTTTTCATTTTTGAAAAAGCTCTAGGGAAAAGGATGGATAAAACCAGCTTTTTGGACACTTGGTTTCAGGGAGTATATACAATTTTCGAAAGCATTTTTACAATTTTTCGAAAATGGGCTTTGTACATGGCCAAAGGCTTTTGAAACAAAATTTCTTTTTGGAATTTTTGTTTTTCCAAATGTTTTTGAGATTTTGAGAGTTTTCAATTTTTTTTTGTCTTTTTCAAAAGTAGGGATCTTCCATTGAACCTTCAAAGAAAACATTCATGAATCAGACTCTAATCAGATAGGTCTAAGACATGGGTTTCGGTTTTAGAGGTTCTACAGGGCACCCTTGACCCAGATGGTCTTAGGTGGCGGCTCTGGTGGTATGGGTGGGCTGTAGCCCAGTCCATATCGTTCCCTATTGGTTCTAGGTAGGACAGGCTCAAGCCTACCTTGGTTTCGGGTTCCCAGGCCCGCGTAGGGTTTATATCCCATATTCAGAATCATGTTCCAAGACTTTTTGCTTTTCGAAAAGTTTTGGTATAAATCATGATCTTGGAACATGGAATCGTCCATGTTGGGGATATATACCCTTTTGGATATCGGGAGTTTGGATTCCGAGGTGATGGAAGACTTGGGCTTCCATACAAACCTGGTTTGGGAGACTTTGCCCTCAAGGAAAGCCAAGCTTGGTTCCTTGAGGAGTTTTGGACATAGTAGGGTTATGGAAAACTTATGGTTCCATACCCCGTTTTGGGAAAAATTTACTTCAAGGGGAGCCATGCAAGGTCCCTTGAAGTTTTTGACTTGGTCCCTAGGTTCAACTCGTGGTGCCCCTAGGGATTGATTTTTTTGTTTCAAAGCCGTAGCCTTGGTTCCAGGGCACAAGACTAGGCTCGAAGAAGTGGGTTTTTCTATGGTATGGTTATGAGCTCCTAAGATGTCGATGCATGCATTAGGGGTCTCCATGTCTACCATTTTCGGAACTTCTTTTTGTTTTTGAAATTCCTTTGAATGGTGCGCGACAGTTGGCGCACCTTGAAAATCCTCAAGTTTTGGCACAATTTGTGGGTTTGTGTGTGCAAAGGGATTATCCAATGCATCTGATGACCCTACATGAAGAAGAGAGTCTTGAGAAGGATGGGTTTCAGGCATACCTCTTTGTGGCTTGTCTACCTTTTCAGGGTGAGAGCAAGCCGATTTCCCGGGTAACTCTGTTTTGAGCCCCCGGGGTTTAACAAGGCGTTTCCTTTCGAAACCTTCCTGTTTTTCACTCTCATTCCTTTGTAGGGTGTGGACTTCATGTCCCACTGTATGTGTGTGCCTAGACTTAGGACTTTTACTTGAAGTTTTCGAAATTCCAAAATTTTGTTTTTCAATTTTTTGGTCTTTTTCCAAATTTTCAAGATTTTTTTGGTTTTTTGAAATAGAAAAATCTTTTTTTGGTTTTTCTATGGATTTTGAAAAGCTTGAAGCTGTAGGAGTGGATGACTTATCCCTTTGCCGGGATTTGTCTTTAATCTCCAATTCTTCGTTGAGTTTGAGATCGGTTTTCAATTCACGATCCTTATGTGCCCTCGAAGAGTTGCTATGTGATCGATGGGCTTTAAGCTCCTTGCTTAAAGCATCCATCTTTTGAAATATATTTTCAATCTCATCGAGCTCTTTTTGGGCTTTATCTATTTTGAAAACCTCTTTTAGTTTACTCAACGAAGATTTTTATAGCTTTCTATCCATTTTCATGCAATTTTCCTAAGTATGTACGATTTTTGAAAAAACACTCTTTTTTTCGAAAATTTTGAGTATAACTCGTTTGTTTGAAGTCTGCTTAAGTCCCGGGTCCCACCGGGCGTGCCAATTTGTAGACATCGAAAATTTTCACTTACGGGTTCTCAGGCCTGAAGTGAACCTTTTCGCAATCTACTTCGCTTTATGGGCGTGCCAGCTAGTTTACTTTAACTAGCAAAGTATGTTTTGAAAATAATCTGACTTTTGAAAGGCGATTGTAGGCAAGCGGGATTTTTACGTCGCAGACCTTCTTGCACTGATGCACAAGGGTCAGTCTGTACGCTTAGAGACTTCGTTTTGAAACAAGTTTAACTCAAAATACATTTTTGTAGACGTGATTTTATTTCAAATCGTGGGATTCAAAATCAAACCCTCGAACTACGTCGGATTGCGTGAGCATGCCAGTTAGTTTATCAAAACTAATAAATTCTGATTTTCTGACTTCTAAGAACGATTGTGGACAAGTGAGATCTTTTCGACTTAGGCCTTCTTGAACCGACGCTCAAGGGTCAGCCCTAGACGCTTGAAATTTGTTTAAATCCGTTAATTTGAGAAAGGAAAAACCAGATTTTTCAATAGTTTCAGATTTGTGTTTAAGTTCTTGATTTCTGAAAATTTTCAGATTCTGAAAGTTGCAGAATCTGTTCAGTTCCAAAGACCTGTTCTTCAAATTTTTAAAAATACTTCTGATTCTCCAAAAATTCTGAAACTTTTAAAGAATAGAGACACATGTGTGTAGAATCAGAATATATTTTTATTTTATAATTATGTTCTTTATTTTTTGAGAATTAAATACAGAATCAGAAACTGTTATAAACTTCGGAACAACCCTATTTCTGTGAATCAGAAGTTCAGAAAAACAGCAATATCTCAGTACTCAGTCATCCAATTTCAACACAATTTGTTGTGTTAGAAATATACGGATGTTAAGTTTCCAAAGAATCAAATTTCATCCAATTTCATTCAGTGGTTGAAGAGATATGGGCAAAAGAACAGAGGTCTGTTACTGAACGTTCTGTTTCTGTAAAACGCAATATGGATTTTGTATAAACTTCATGGATCTAATTGGCTAGGCAACAGTTCATAAAAATTCCTCAAAATTTTATCTAAGAACGTCTGATATGTCTAGATTATTCATGCAAAATTTCGAAGCAATTGGCTTATCCGTTTGTCTATAAAAATTCCGTGATCAGACACGTGTGCATGGACAGTTTCAGAAAACAAGTTTGCAGAAAATTTCAGAAAGTTCCTAACGTGATTCTAGAACGAAATTCAACCTGTATCAGTCCTAATGATGCATGGAAATCATCTAAACATGGATTTTAATTCCGTTCATGAAGGAATCATGCATGTTTGTATCGATATAAATGAAGAACATGGGCTCAAGGCCTTGATTCACGTACAAATTTCCAGAATCTGTGCTTTTTCAGATTCTCATGAATTAAAACCAATTTGTGCAAGAATTCCAACCTGTGTGAGTGAGAGGGGACGTAGGAGCACTTCGTCGGACGATCGTAGGACGTCGGAACCACGCCGGACTTCCTTCTTCTCCTTCTTCTCTTCCTTTCTCTCTCTCTCTCTATTTCTCTGAATTTTCGGACTGAACCTCTTGATGCTCGTCGGTTGATGCCCTCTGCAGGACCTGGGAGAGCCCTTTTATAGGCTCACGGATGCCTGCTTACTGTGATTTGGATATGCCTGAACTTAGTTGTTTTGATAGGATCGATTTGCTACCTGATATCATCTTATTTGGAACGTGATCTTCACAGGATCTTCTTTTGATTTTATCTATGTTGGATAAGCCTTGAGTACTGCCTGATCTGATAAGCCTGATTTTCTGTATTTGGTTCCATCTGAGTTGATGAAAATTATCTGTAGAATTGAGTTTTTGAGTGTTATCTGTAATCCGTTTTGATAGCATGTTTTGCTGCAGGTTTGTTGAAGTTGTTGAGGTAGTGGATAGGAACACAGCTAGGGGTCGTTGAAGACTTTACGCCTCATGATTGTAGACACGAAAAATTTTCACTTGCGGGTTCTTAGGCCTGAAGTGAACCTTTTTGTGCTTACGTTCGCTTTTAGGGCGTGCCAGCTAGCTTACTCAAACTAGCGAAGTATGTTTTGAAATATCTGACTTTTCAAAGGCGATTGTGGACAAGCGGGATCTTTTCGTCGCAAACCTTCTTGAACCGACGCTCAAGGGTCAGTTTGTACGCTTAGAGACTTCGTTTGAAACAAGTTAAACTCAAATTCGATTTTTGAATGAACAGGTGTTTGAAAACTTCAGAAAGCATGCATTTGGCGAGTTTTTGCTTTTACTGGGTTTGGGCGACCCTAAGTCTTTGAAATTTATCTGCCTTAGGCATGGAGTGTGTGCATCAAGTGCCTAAGATGGGCGTTTTGCACGATTTATTCGGGTTTGTTCGATGCAGGTATGCAACCTAGCTTGAGTATGGCGAGTATGCAATGCAACTCACACAACTTAAATGTAAAACCCAAAATTTAAAGACTTAACAGAAGGGAAAACCCAAATTGAATGCAACTCACACGACTTGAATGTAAATTGCAGAAATTCAAATATCTCTATATCTTAAGAGCAGAAAGGCTCAATGTGTGCGTGGGTGTTGTGTATAAATTGAAATGCAACACACGCAACTGAACTATAAAACGCAGCAGAAGGGAGATATAGATATATGTAAGAGCGGAAAGGCTCAATTGTGGTGTGTGTGTATGTGTATAAATTGAAAGGCAACTCACGCAACTTGAATTTAAAACCCAGCTGGAAGGGAAATACGTTTATATACGTAAGAGCGGAAAGGCTCAATGTGAGTGAGTGCTTTGAGTGTATAAAATGAAAGACAACTCACACGACTTGAACCTTAAAACCCAGCTGGAAGGGAAATACGTATATATACGTAAGAGCGGAAAGGCTCAATGTGAGTGAGTGCTTTGAGTGTATAAAATGAAAGACAACTCACACGACTTGAACCTTAAAACCCAGCTGAATGTATATAAATAGAGCTATATCCTATGGGCTGTTGAGGCCCGTTTGTGTGCAAAAGTGTGTAGATAAGAGCGGAAAGGCTCGAGTGTACGTGTGTGTGTTTTGCACATATATTACATCCAGGGGGGAGACGATGCTCCATTATTACAACCCCATATGACAAATTGAATTGAGTTTAAAGTAATGTAAGAGAGTCAAGTTCGAGCACTTACACGTCGTCTGCTTGGACTTCCTCTATCAATGAGATCCGACCTTGGATATAGTCGTTGGATGGACCTTTCTCTATGAAACGACCAGCTGTGTGGGATGTTGATCCTAGTTCATGGCCTGGGCGAGGTTGACATGCGAAGGTGCTATGACTTTGGGTAGGACACGAGTGGATTGAAGGCAAGGTATAAGGGATCTAGCGCCGGATCTAAGGTGAAGGGTTTAGTTTGGGTTTGAATCAAGGTCCTAAGGTGAGACTTGACCAGCTAGGGTCCAAGTTGGGTGATGGTCCATGGGCGGATTTGGGAAGGGTCCTAAAGGAATGCTCGGCCAAGTGGTGGCCGAGCTGGGCAAGTTTGGGAGTTCGTCTTAGATGGGAACTAGGGTGAAGTCCTAAGGAAATGGCTCGACCAAAGGGTGGCCGAGCTGGGCAGTTTTAGAGTTTGTTTTGGTTAGGATTTGAGGCGAGGTCCTAAAGGACATGGCTCGGCCAATGGTGGCCGAGCTGGATAGTTTTTGGGGGTTAGCTTAGGTTGGGTTTAAACCAAGGTAAGGATTTAGGACTTAGGGTGAAAATGGGGCAGATCTAGGGTGAGCTCGGCTAGCTATTGGCCGAACTTAGCATGGGCTTAGGTGGGGACCGACCTGGGTAAAACTAGGTTGGTTTTTAGTGAAGTTCGGCCAGCTTCTTGGCTGGACTTTGCTAGATTTCCAAACAGTGGTATTGGGTGGTTTGGAGAGACAAGAAGAGAGGCGGTTTGGAGAGGATCTAGGGGGCTCACCTTGGCATTGGTTCAACCATGTTTTTCTTGATTTCCATGCAGCCAATCTTCACCAAGAAGGGGCCATCCAATGCTGCCGAATCTTACTTGAACATAAATTTTTCTTGCGTGAAATGGAGAAGCTTCTTGGCTTACAAAACCAGCCCACCTATTACAAAAAGCAAAAGGGGAAAGTAGCCCCCTTTATTGACTTTTCCCTCTCTCTCTCTCTCTCTCTCTCTCTCTCTCTCTCTCTCTCCAACCCAAGCAAAGACGTGAAACAAAAAAATTTTGCAGCCTTTTGTGAATCAGCCCCTCACGTCCTTTTATAGACTTTCAACTTGGATATGGATCTTGGGTCTGGCTATCCGGATCCAATCCAAACCCTATGTGGATCTGGATCGCGGATCTCGGATATTTTGCGATCCAGATCCAGTCCAAATATTTATTTGGGTTTGGATCTCGGATCTCGGATCTTGGATTTTTGATATCCATATCCAACCAAACACAATTTGGATCTGGATCTGGATATTTTTGGGTCCAAACCCAATCCAGACTTTTCTTCTACTCGGTTTTCTGGTCCTTTCTGGTGCTTTTCACCGTCGGTTTCGAGCGGGCTTCGATTCATCGGACGTCCAACTGTGGCCTGGGTCTTCCCCAAGTCTTTCTTCCAACCAGTGTTCTGCTTTTCAGGACTTTTTCGGCATTCGTTTCGGTCCGCCATTTTGGTTTTTGGCCGATTCCTGTTGATATCGAACTCAGATTGCCGCACGGATTCCGTTCTTCATTCTGACGAGACGTGTCTCGGACTTCTGTCGACCTCCTCAGGTACTGGGCTTCTTTCTGCATTTTGGAGCTGCTTTATGCTTTTTCTTTGACCCAAATTACATTTTTACCCTTTTGTCGGGCTTTTCTCCAAACGGGCTCTTTTTTCTTCCATTTTCGAACAGGGGGTGGCTTTTGAGACTCCAGGCTTGATTTCTCTTCTTGTTGGGGCTCTTCTCTTGCCTTTTGTACCTGTTTTCACATTTTAAAACAGGTTGTCGTTTTTGGCTCAAACGAGCTTTTTTGCATTTTTGAGAGTTTTTGATTTTTGGAAAATTCGGGGTGTTTACAGATGCCCCTCTTTGGCATTATCCAAATTGATTTGGATAATGGCAAAGAAGATAACACCCCATTTTGGTTTTTCTCTCAAATTTTCTCGAGAACACACCATTTTTATTTCGCAAAACCCTGTTTTCTTTTACCATAGGTGGGGATTTTTAGCAAAAGGGGGACTTTTCCTAGGTTTCCCTATGTATGATCATGCATGGGCGATTTTTTGGATGCATGCATGAGAAAAAACATTTTT
Organism: Brasenia schreberi; assembly: GCA_036023115.1. NCBI lineage: Eukaryota > Viridiplantae > Streptophyta > Magnoliopsida > Nymphaeales > Cabombaceae > Brasenia > Brasenia schreberi. Next base: position 16,797,589 of record JAYKKT010000088.1, read on the forward strand.
GTTTTTGGGGTTTTGAGCCCGAAGAGTGCCTTTTGAGGCAGGCTGCTCCGAGCAGGTTTTACCCATGTCTTCTAGACGTTTTCGGGTTTTTGAGCTTTTGAGAGAGAGCCTTTTGAGGCTGTCTGCTCCAAGCAGGTTCTACCTTTGTCTTTTTGACATTCGTGGGTTTTTCTTAAAAAAAATTTTCTTTTTGAAAACGAACTCCTTTTAGCATGTATCGAAAAGGACTTCTGTTTTTCATACTTCACTTCATTCGGGTTTCAATACCTGCTACTCAGTAGAGGTTTTTGGGTAGGAAAATTTGAAAAACATTTCAAAGTTCCATTTCCTACAAAACAAAGTCGAGTTCTCAAACAAAATGAAATCCAAATAAGCCGATTTTATTCGTACTTTAGGATTTTCGCAATTTTGAACCTTTTTCCTTGGGGATAAGCCGTAGGGATACGGGAAAGAGATACCACGGTCCCTTCTGAAGCATCCCGTGGTTTTAGGCAAAGAGTCGGAAAATCGCTCTTTGAGCTTTTGGCTTTTTGTTTCTTTTTTCCACAGAGGGTCTCCCTTTGGGAGTATTTTTTCATTAATCCCTCTTTTCTTTAAAGGAGAGCAGCTCTTTGGAGGAGTTTTTGTATTCCCCATTTATGAAGGGAAGACCTCTTTGGGAGGAGTGTTTTTATATCTCCTTTTTCTTTTGAAATGAGAAGACCTCTTTCGGAGAAGTTTTTGTATTCTCGATTTTTTTCTTTCTTTTGAACACAACCAATTTTCCTTTTTTGGAGAGAAAGTAGAATGGGGGAAGGCTTATCCCTTTGGTTACTCGATTCAAATGAGATCGTCCTATTTCTTAATAGCATCTGCTATTCGAAAATATTTTGATATTTTGAACAGGGCTTAATCTTGTAAGCCAGGGTTCTTTGAAATATCGCCAATTTGTTTTTGGAAGACTCTACCTTTCGAAAAGTATAAATTCCTCCATTCAGGGCTATACAATCAACTTCGATCCTTCTTTCAAGAAGTTTCAAAGGAGTTCGATTTTTCCAAAATCCTTTCGAAAAAGGAATTTAACATAAACCCTTTTGAATATTCGGGCATTTTCGGGGTTTTGCTAATTTCTACCCACAACATCAACAATTTTTCGATTTTTCTTGCCCTTTTTTTGAAGACATGGGGACATTCCTACTCAGGTTTGCCCACCTCTTGGCTTTCTTCGGGGTGATATGATATGAATATGATGCATGCTATGCACTCCATGTGATTCAAAATGGAAATACACGATTTTATGCAAGAGTGAACATATGAAATGTATCTCAGAAGTCACGAAGGAGATGCATTCTATGAAATTCGTTTCTTCGTGGAAGGTGTCTAGGGGCTATATTTTAAAAATGCCCCTAGCTTGAGGGAAATTTCACATGGCCACATGGTGAAGGGCCGTGGCTTTTCAAAAGGATTATGGATGGACAATGGTATGTTCATGTCCATGCACTTCCACAATTTTCCTAACATGATCATGCTACTTTTTGCTCAAGGATGGAAACATAACCAGCCCTAAGTGATCGTCCTGGCTATCAGGTTTCGATTTTGACATGGTCTCCATATTTCATCGTGAGATTCATGTTCTTATCCAACACAATCAAGGTTTTCATATAAACCTGAAGTTTTGAAAATCTTTCTTTTCAAAGTATATGTAGGGTTAAATTTTTGAAATTTTGATCCTTTTTGAGAAAGCAATTTTGGGAAATCCTCCCTTTCTATATGAAGATGGTTCTATACCAGCCCTTTTGATTTGAAATATGCTTCCTATACTTGATTTTGGTCAAGCAGGGTTTTTGGAATTTTGAAAATTCGTGCCTTCATGGGGCATTTGATCAAGTATGGGGAGTGTGTCTCACAGAGGCACTTCAGCCACATGATACAGGGCTTGTCCATTATTTGAGTCTTGAGTTTTCAAACTCATACTCTATTGAAAGGGGCTACCATTTTGCCTACCTGTTTAAGATAGGGTTTTCAAATGAGTGCTTCAATGAATCATTCCCCTTTTCATGGGAGATGATGTCTCGAATTTTTAGGGCCTACAGCAAGGCCAAGCACGATTTTTCTTTTGGCTTAGTGATTCCTTTCACATGGCAAAAGAGTTTTCGAAAATGTATGGCACATTTAGTATGAACAACATCTTCATTTGATCAAGTCAAGCAGACAATGCATGAATTGCAATGCATGGAAGGTTTTTATCAAAAAGAATTTTTGAAAAGGCTTTTGTGAAATGCTAACCCTTTTTCGAGTTTTTCATTTCTTTTGAAATTTGCCTTGAAGGTGTTGGATTTGATTCGTATGAAGACTTGTCTACGAAGGCTCGATACTTAGGGGGTCGACTTTCATTGCCCCTTTGGTTTCACAAAACCCAGAATTCGAGTTCTAAGATGATGTCTAGACTCGATGCACATGTATGATTTGAGAGTGTGATGCATGATGCTTATGCACACACTATGGTTTAAGCTTATTTCTAAAAATCCCCAATCTTTGCATAAGTCAAGTATCTTGCGAATTTCAGGAAGTTCGGAGGTTTTTATTCCTCCTAGCTTTGGTGATTCTCGAGCTTTTCATTTTGAAAAAGCTCTAGACAAAAGGGTGTTCAAGATCAGCTTTTTGGATTTTTTTTTTTTGGTTTTTGGGAGTTATATACAATTTTTGAAAAGCATTTTTTTTACAATTTTCGAAAATGGACTTTGTATATGGCCAAAGGCTTTAAAACAAATTTCTTTTTAGAATTTTCATTTTTCCAAATGTTTTTGAGATTTTGTTTTGGGTTTTCATTTTTTTTGGTTTTTGGCAAATATATGATTTTTTGGCTTTTTCAAAAAGGAGGGATCTTCCCATGAACCTACAAAGAAAACATTCATGAATCAGACTCTAATTATTAGGTCTAAGACATGGGTTTTGGGTTTTAGAGGTTCTATAGGGCACCCTTGACCCAGATGGTCTTAGGTGGCGGTTCTGGGGGTATGGGTGGGCTGTAGCCCAATCCATACTTTTGTCGATTGGCCTGAGGTAGGACAGGTTCGAGCCTACCTTGGTTTTGTGTTCCTAGGCCCTGGTAGGGCTTATATCCCATATTTAGAATCATGTTCCAAGACTTCTTGTTTTTTGAAAAGTTTTTGTATAAATCATGGCCTTGGAACAGGGAATCGTCCATGTCGGGGATATATACCCTTTTGGATTTTGGAATTTTGGATTCTGGGGCGATGGAAGACTTGGGCTTCCCTGCAACCCTGGTTTGGGAGGTTTGTTTCTCAAGCGAAGCCGTGCTTGGTCCCTCGAGGAGTTTTGGATATTTCGGGGCAATGGAAGACTTGGGCTTCCACGCAACTTTATTTTGGAAAACATGTTTCTCGAAGAAAACCAGGCTTGGTTCTTTGAAAAACTTTGGATTTTTCAAGATGGTGAAAAACCTAGGTTTCCACACGTCCTGGGTTTGGGAAACATATTTTTCAAGGGAAGCCAAGCTTGCTCCCTTGAGATTTTTGACCTGCTCCCTAGGTGCAACTCGTGATGCCCCTAGGGATGGATTTTTTTGTTTCAAAGTCCTAATCTTGGTTCCAGGGTACAAGACTAGGCTCGAAGAAGTGGGTTTTTCTATGGCAGGGTTATGAGCTCCTAAGATATCGATGCATGCATTAGGGGTCTCCATGTCTACCATTTTTTCAACTTCTTTTTGTTTTTGTTTTTGAAATTCTTTTGGCTGGTGCGGGATATTTGGCGCACCTTGAAAATTCTCTAACCTCGGCACATTTCGTGGGTTTGTGTGTACAGAGGGGTTATCCAATGCATCTGATGACCCTATATGAAGAAGAGAGTTTTGAGAAGGATGGGTTTCAGGCATACCTCTTTGTGGCTTGTCTACCTTATCATGGTGAGAGCAGGCCGTTTTCCCGAGTAACTCTGTTTTGAGCCCCCAGGGTTTCACGAGGCGTTCCTTTTCGAAACCTACCTGTTTTCCACTCTCATCTTTTTGTGGGGTGTGGGTTTTATGTCCCACTCTGTGTGTATGCCTAGATTTAGGAATTTCACTTGAACTTTTCGAAATTTCAAAGTTTGATTTTTTAATTTTTTTGTCTTTTTGAAAGTTTTCAAGATTTTTTTGATTTTTTGAAACAAAAACAACTCTTTTTAAATTTTCTTTAGAATTTTCGAATTTTGGATTTGTGGGAGTGGAGGACTCGCCCCTTTCTGGGTTTTGGCCTTTTACCTCAATTCCTTCATCGATTTTGATTTTGGTTTTCTTTTCACAATCTTTATGCGCCCGAGAAGAGCTGTTATGGGATTTATGGGTTTTAAGCTCCTTGCTTAAAACATCCATTTTTTTGAAAGTTACCCATATATCAGCTAGCATTTCTCGTTCTTTGGCTGTTTTGAAAACCTCTTTTGATTTACTGAACGAGGATTTTGGAAGTGTGGGAGTGGAGGACTCGCCCCTTTCTGGGTTTTGGCCTTTTACCTCACATCCTTCGTCGAGTTTGAATTTGGTTTTCTTTTCACAATCTTTATGCGCCCGAGAAGAGCTGCTATGGGATTTATGGGTCTTAAGCTCCTTGCTTAAAACATCCATTTTTTCTTTGAAAATCGCCAGTATATCAGCTATTGCTTCTCATTTTTTGGCTTTTTTAGAAACCTCTTTTGATTTACTCGACGAGGATTTTGGCTTTTGCTCCATTTTCTGCAAATTTTTCTAAGTATGCATGATTTTTTGGAAAATACCTTTTTTTCAAAAATTTGAGTGTAACTTGTTTGTTTGAAGTCTACTTAAGTCCCGAGTCCCACCGGGCGTGCCAAATCTGTAGACACGAAAAATTTTCACTTGCGGGTTCTTAGGCCTGAAGTGAACCTTTTTGTGCTTACGTTCGCTTTTAGGGCGTGCCAGCTAGCTTACTCAAACTAGCGAAGTATGTTTTGAAATATCTGACTTTTGAAAGGCGATTGTGGACAAGCGGGATCTTTTCGTCGCAAACCTTCTTGAACCGACGCTCAAGGGTCAGTTTGTACGCTTAGAGACTTCGTTTGAAACAAGTTAAACTCAAATTCGATTTTTGAATGAACAGGTGTTTGAAAACTTCAGAAAGCATGCATTTGGCGAGTTTTTGCTTTTACTGGGTTTGGGCGACCCTAAGTCTTTGAAATTTATCTGCCTTAGGAGTGGAGTGTGTGCATCAAGTGCCTAAGATGGGCGTTTTGCACGATTTATTCGGGTTTGTTTGATGCAGGTATGCAACCTAGCTTGAGTATGGCGAGTATGCAATGCAACTCACACAACTTAAATGTAAAACCCAAAATTTAAAGACTTAACAGAAGGGAAAACCCAAATTGAATGCAACTCACACGACTTGAATGTAAATTGCAGAAATTCAAATATCTCTATATCTTAAGAGCGGAAAGGCTCAATGTGTGCGTGGGTGTTGTGTATAAATTGAAATGCAACACACGCAACTGAACTGTAAAACGCAGCAGAAGGGAGATATAGATATATGTAAGAGCGGAAAGGCTCAATTGTGGTGTGTGTGTATGTGTATAAATTGAAAGGCAACTCACGCAACTTGAATTTAAAACCCAGCTGGAAGGGAAATACGTTTATATACGTAAGAGCGGAAAGGCTCAATGTGAGTGAGTGCTTTGAGTGTATAAAATGAAAGACAACTCACACGACTTGAACCTTAAAACCCAGCTGGAAGGGAAATACGTATATATACGTAAGAGCGGAAAGGCTCAATGTGAGTGAGTGCTTTGAGTGTATAAAATGAAAGACAACTCACACGACTTGAACCTTAAAACCCAGCTGAATGTATATAAATAGAGCTATATCCTATGGGCTGTTGAGGCCCGTTTGTGTGCAAAAGTGTGTAGATAAGAGCGGAAAGGCTCGAGTGTACGTGTGTGTGTTTTGCACATATATTACATCCAGGGGGGAGACGATGCTCCGTTATTACAACCCCATATGACAAATTGAATTGAGTTTAAAGTAATGTAAGAGAGTCAAGTTCGAGCACTTACACGTCGTCTGCTTGGACTTCCTCTATCAATGAGATCCGACCTTGGATATAGTCGTTGGATGGACCTTTCTCTATGAAACGACCAGCTGTGTGGGATGTTGATCCTAGTTCATGGCCTGGGCGAGGTTGACATGCGAAGGTGCTATGACTTTGGGTAGGACACGAGTGGATTGAAGGCAAGGTATAAGGGATCTAGCGCCGGATCTAAGGTGAAGGGTTTAGTTTGGGTTTGAATCAAGGTCCTAAGGTGAGACTTGACCAGCTAGGGTCCAAGTTGGGTGATGGTCCATGGGCGGATTTGGGAAGGGTCCTAAAGGAATGCTCGGCCAAGTGGTGGCCGAGCTGGGCAAGTTTGGGAGTTCGTCTTAGATGGGAACTAGGGTGAAGTCCTAAGGAAATGGCTCGACCAAAGGGTGGCCGAGCTGGGCAGTTTTAGAGTTTGTTTTGGTTAGGATTTGAGGCGAGGTCCTAAAGGACATGGCTCGGCCAATGGTGGCCGAGCTGGATAGTTTTTGGGGGTTAGCTTAGGTTGGGTTTAAACCAAGGTAAGGATTTAGGACTTAGGGTGAAAATGGGGCAGATCTAGGGTGAGCTCGGCTAGCTATTGGTCGAACTTAGCATGGGCTTAGGTGGGGACCGACCTGGGTAAAACTAGGTTGGTTTTTAGTGAAGTTCGGCCAGCTTCTTGGCTGGACTTTGCTAGATTTCCAAACAGTGGTATTGGGTGGTTTGGAGAGACAAGAAGAGAGGCGGTTTGGAGAGGATCTAGGGGGCTCACCTTGGCATTGGTTCAACCATGTTTTTCTTGATTTCCACGCAGCCAATCTTCACCAAGAAGGGGCCATCCAAGGCCATCCAATGCTGCCGAATCTTACTTGAACATAAATTTTTCTTGCGTGAAATGGAGAAGCTTCTTGGCTTACAAAACCAGCCCACCTATTACAAAAAGCAAAGGGGGAAAGTAGCCCCCTTTATTGACTTTTCCCTCTCTCTCTCTCTCTCTCTCTCTCTCTCTCTCTCTCTCTCTCTCTCCAACCCAAGCAAAGACGTGAAACAAAAAAATTTTGCAGCCTTTTGTGAATCAGCCCCTCGCGTCCTTTTATAGACTTTCAACTTGGATATGGATCTTGGGCCTTGGATTTGGGTCTGGCTATCCGGATCCAATCCAAACCCTATGTGGATCTGGATCGCGGATCTCGGATATTTTGCGATCCAGATCCAGTCCAAATATTTATTTGGGTTTGGATCTCGGATCTCGAATCTTGGATTTTTGATATCCATATCCAATCCAAACACAATTTGGATCTGGATCTGGATATTTTTGGGTCCAAACCCAATCCAGACTTTTCTTCTACTCGGTTTTCTGGTCCTTTCTGGTGCTTTTCACCGTCGGTTTCGAGCGGGCTTCGATTCATCGGACGTCCAACTGTGGCCTGGGTCTTCCCCAAGTCTTTCTTCCAACCAGTGTTCTGCTTTTCAGGACTTTTTCGGCATTCGTTTCGGTCCGCCATTTTGGTTTTTGGCCGATTCCTGTTGATATCGAACTCAGATTGCCGCACGGATTCCGTTCTTCATTCTGACGAGACGTGTCTCGGACTTCTGTCGACCTCCTCAGGTACTGGGCTTCTTTCTGTATTTTGGAGCTGCTTTATGCTTTTTCTTTGACCCAAATTACATTTTTACCCTTTTGTCGGGCTTTTCTCCAAACGGGCTCTTTTTTCTTCCGTTTTTGAACAGGGGGTGGCTTTTGAGACTCCAGGCTTGATTTCTCTTCTTGTCGGGGCTCTTCTCTTGCCTTTTGTACCTATTTTCACATTTTAAAACAGGTTGTCGTTTTTGGCTCAAACAAGCTTTTTTGCATTTTTGAGAGTTTTTGATTTTTGGAAAATTCGGGGTGTTTACAATAATGCCTTAATTTCAGATAACGTATTGGACGTTATCTGGTGAGGCACAGAAGAAACATACCTGTTTGTGCAGATGGCGGCTCGATATTTTGTGGTTCAACCGCTTCCTTCTGTCTTTGAGTAGCTGCTCCTCTTGTTGATGAAAATCGGGATAGTTGGATGCTGTCTATCAATAAATCAGTAGTAACGTTATCCACAGAGCTTGCACAGTAGGTATAACATCTTCATCTAAATCTGAATCTGAGTCACTTTCTGAACTATTGCTGCTCCTAATTCTATCACGTTGATAATGAGTTTGGTATCTTGAACAGGGATTGATCGTGCTCCTCAACAACGGAATATGCTCTTTCTGAGGATCTGCAGGACTGCCTTGCTAACATCAGCAAGTGTTTTCTTGCCTTCCCCAGAACACTAAGTATAGTTATGTAGAAATTCAAACCAAGTCCCGCTCATAAACATTTCAATTCTTTTCAAAGGGGCTCAACGCTTCTCGCCTTGATCAATCATACATACTAGATTGATACCAGCTCGATGAACTCTCAAAATATAACAACTAAGATCATAAAAGAAGTCCAAGACATGAATATAATAATCATTTTACTGCATTCACAGCATAGCACAATCTTGAGCTTTTGATACTAACTGTTCCACTCCTATTCACACACAGAAATTGTTGAGATACTATGCTTTAACTACAGCATCCCATCCCAGTTGGAAGTTTATTCCCAGCATGTGAATCTCCTCGTTACTTTAAACAAAGATATCAAAGGTCCCCCTTGCAGCAGGAAAGAGTGCCCATTGACAACATCTCGAACAGCAGACAAGTGTTTCATCAGTTCACATGATGTTGACACTGTTCCACCCTTTCCACTTCAGTTATACAGTTTGATCCTGATGACAACTTAGCATTTTAAACAACCGAACATTGATCAAACAATCCCCCATTATCTGCGCATCTGCTGTGAAAGTAATTATGTTCATGCCTACCTTATGAAATTGTTAAGTAAGGCCCATGTTACGTTTTCGAAAACCAACTTTTATGCTTGCTGGATTTCCTCCATGAGTGTTGGAACATTAACCTTATTTTCAACACCAAATTAACATGATAGCAACAGGTGATAATGTAAAGCTGATGCATATAAGTACACCAATTGCCTTCTTTTAGGAACCAAACATAACATGGATATGTTATCAAATGCATTCGATACCAAACTTTTCTCTTCGGAAGCCATTGTTCTTGCATCAATCTTTCCTTTCTCTTGGTAATACCAACTTTACCCTCTGGAAATTGATTTCTTTCCAAATATGAGCTTTTCTTTTCTGGGAAGCTTCACTTTTCCTTTTTAACGCCCATTTTCCTTTTTTGGGCGCCCAACATCCTTTTCAGGTATCAACTTATCTTTTTGATACCTGTATCTTTTAAAAAGGCAAGCTTTCAAGGTACTTTCCATCATAAATCTTTTAAGGAAACGAAATCCTGTTTTTCCCGTGTTAAGGGCAAAATTGTCATTTTTCCCATTTTTGTCAAAATTCGAAACTTTCAGAACGGAAAGCATCCATTCATCATTTTAAATCTTCCATAAAATTTTGGTACCAAAACAAACTCGTTTAGTGCCTTTTCCTTCGAAAACCCCCAAAATTGCTAAAAATGGCCACTTTCCTAAAAAGGTAAGAATTTTAAAAGAAAATTTTGGGTGTCTACAATTTTGAATGAAGAAAACCTTTTGAAAACCATGCATTTGTGCGATTTTGACTTTGTAAGGGTTGGACGACCCTAAGTCTTTCAAATTTTAATCTACTTAGGCACGATGTGCATGCATTGAAATAGCCTAAGTCTTGGCATATTTGCACGATTGATTTGGGTTGTTTTTGTATGATTTTCAGATTTTAGATCACGTGGATTTGCACGTGCCTAAGTCTTTCTTTTTATCCCTTTATGGGCCACCTAGGTGTGTGTTATGAACACTCCACTACATGAGGCGAATTTGAGCGGGAGTACGGGGCTTGCTTTGATGCAATATGCGTCCTACCTCGTGGTATGGCGTAGATGCAATGCAAACTCACGCAACTCCAAAGGGAAAACCTGAATTTAAAAGACAATGCTGAAGGGAAATTGCCGAAGGGAAATAACCGAAGGGAAATGACTTGTAAAGTAAATAGCCGAAGGGAAATGACTTGTAAAGTAAATAGCGGAAGGGGAAATATGGCTATAGATCTTAAGAGCGGAAAGGCTCAATTATGTAAGTGTGTGTCGTGTATATATTGAAAGACAACGCACACGACTTGAACCTTAAAACCCGAATCTTAAAGACGTAGCCGAAAGAAATACTTTATATAGAGTATATGTAGGGGCCCTTACTTGGGTCTTGTAAATAAGAGCGAAGGCTCAATGTGTGTGCGTGCTTGAATTGAAAGACTTACACACACGACATGAAATGAAACACAAATATAAATTGCAGTATGCCTTGACTAAGGTCTTGGGAGTAAGAGCGAAAGCTCAATGTGTGTGAGTGTAGAATTGAAGTACTACGCACACGACATAAATGAAACCCAAATATAACTGCAATAAGGCCTTTACTAAGGTCTTGGGAGTAAGAGCGAAGGCTCAATGTGTGTGTGTGTGTGGAAAATGGAAAGACAACACACACGACTTAATTAAAAAACCCCTTGACTTAAAATATATAAGTATAACTATATATTAAGGGCTTGTTAGGCCCGTGTGTGTGCAAGAAGTGTACGACTAAGAGCGAAAAGGCTCAAGTGCGCATGTGTGTGGGTGTGTCAAACCACGTTATTACAATCGGGGGGAGACGAAGCTCCTTTACTACAACCCCGTATCAAAATTTAATTGAATATAAAGCAAGTTAATGTAATAGACCAAGTTTAGACACTTACAAATAGCTGGTCCATGTTCAACTTGCTTGCACGTGGGCTCACGGTTCACCTTGGGCAGCCAAGAGGGGGTTATCCTAGGTGGCTTTGAGGGAGGTTCTATGGGGCACGATTAGGGCCTTAGGGAAGCTTAGGTTCGGCCAAGACAAGGGCTGTGTAGGGTCTATCCTAGGGTGCAGTTCACGGCCAGGGTGCAGGTCAGGTCAGCAGGGAGGTGGTCAAGTCAGCAGGGAGGTGGTCGGGTCGGCAGGAAGCAGTCGGGTGGCTGGCGCGGCCGTTGGGCGCCTGGCGCAGCAGACGGGCGCCTGACGCGACTGTAGTGGCGCGGGGCGCACTGTGGCGCAGGACGCGCTGCGGCGCGGGGCATGTAGGCAGCCGAGGGGCACGCGACAGGAAGCAGGGCGCGGTGTGCTGCGGGGCGCGCTGTGGCGCGTGGCGCGGCAGGCAACATGGGCGCGCGGCAGTAGAAGGGGCGCGCGGAAGGCGTTGTTTGCTCACGACCGGCCGGGGTGAAGTTGTTGGGGTTTGTTAGGGATGGTTTGAGGCGATTGGGGTTAGGTTAGGTCTAGTTAGGGTTCAATTAGGGTTAGGTTGGTTCAGTTAGGGTTAGGTTCAGTTAGGGTTAGGTAGGTTCGAATCTAGGCTAGGTCGGGGGTTAGGTTTACCTCTTGAAGCCGGTCCTTCATGGCTTGAGCCCACGTCTCCATGGTTGCAGCCTCTTGGTCCAGCCCACCTTTGTTGCAGCCCCTTGGTCTAGACCCACATAGCCCACATGGCTTGAACCCACCTTACCCAATGAGCCCACATGGCTAGGTCTATCACTCCCTCTCTCTCCTCCCAAATATTTGCATGAACCCTTTACATGGACTTGGATTTGGGTTTGGGTTTGGGTTTGGATTTGGGTTTGGATCCATACCCAAATCCAAACACTATTTGGATATGGATATTGGATCTCGGATATTTTGAGATCCGTATCCGATCCAAACCCAACATTTTTAAGGATATGGATCTGGATATTTTGATCCAGATTCGATCCAATCCAAACACTATTTGGATCCAATCCAAATCCAAACACTATTTGGATCGACCCAAACACTATTTGGATTGGCCCAAATCCAAACACTATTCATTACATGGAATTGGATCTGGATATTTATGGTCCAGATCCAAATCAAAATTTCTTCAGACAGTCCTTCTTGGCTTCTCGAGGCGAACGATCTGTGCGGGCACTGGCTTCATCAACGCTCCTTCTGGTGCTGGGTTTTCCCCAACTTTGTCGTCCGGACTCCATCTCGCCGTTTTGGACTCCGTTGAGCTTTTCATCAAACGGGCTCAGCTTTCTTTTGTTTTTTTATCAGGGAGTGGCTTCTGAAGCTCTGGGCTTGAATCCTCTTCGGGCCTAGGGTCTTCTTTTGCCTTCTGTACCTGTTTTCACATTTCAAAACAGGTCGTCGTTTTTGAAAAATAGAAGATTTGGGGTGTTTACAATTACGTACTTGCCAAATTTTCAAAACCTGGTTTATGACAAGGAGTGAATCTCCAAAGACCTCGATGCATGATGCCCCTAGAGTTTTCGAAATTCTTAAGCCTTGTATGAGTGCTTCATACTCAACTATGTTGTTGGAACATTCGAAATTTAGGCGGACTACTATAGGAATCTTGCCCTTTTCAGGGGAGATGAGGATGACCCCAGCACCAACCCTTCGTTGGTTTCGTGCCCCATCGAAGTGCATTTTCCACACTTGGTTTTCGAAAGAGTTTGCCAAAATGTGGTTTTGGAAATGGTTTTGTAATATGCCTTCATCAGGCATTTCAATAAGTGTGGGATATGCATCCTCCAAGGGGAACTCAGCCACGTAGTCTGCTAGGGCTTGCCCCTTAATGGAGATCTGGTGATGGTATTTCAGGTCATACTCCATTAAAAGGAGTTGCCATTTGCCCAATCTACCCGTGAGAATGGGTTTTTCGAACAAGTGCTTGATTGGATCAAGCTTGGATACTATCCAGAACTCATGATCTAGGAAATAGTGTCTAAATTTTTGGCAGGCCCAGACTAGGGCCAAGCACGTCTTCTCCATGGCTTGGTAATTTCGTTCATAAGCCAAGAGAGTTTTCGAAATATAGTAGATGGCATACTCCTTATGGGTGTCATCCTCGTATTGAGCCAATAGGGCTCCTAAAGCATTCGCATGCACGGAGATGTAGAGTAAAAGCAGTTTTCCTTGCTTTGGAGTATTCAAAATGGGGGGATTAACCAAGTATGCCTTCAGTCTCTCAAAGGACTTCTGGCATTCATCATCCCATAAGAATTTCGTGCCCTTCCTCAACAATTTGTTGAAGGGTTCGCATCTAGTCGCTAGATTTGATATGAATCGGCGAACAAACTGTAATTGACCCTGGAGGCTACGAATTTGAGTGAGATTGGAGGGTGGAGCCATGTCTATGATGGCTCGACACTTAGAGGCGTCGACTTCTATACCCCTTTGGCTCACCATAAAGCCCAGAAGCTTCCCAGATTCTACCCCGAATACACATTTTTGAGGGTTTAGCTTTACTTTGTAAAGCCTAAGCCTTTCGAAAATCTTTTGCAAACATTCGATATGAGTGCATCGGGTTTTGGATTTCGCCAAGAGATCATCTACATACACTTCTACGAGCTCATGAATTTGATCATGGAAGATCGTGGTCATGGCTTGTTAGTATGTCGCGCTGGCATTTTTCAAACCAAAGGGCATGACTGTATAGCAGTACGTGCCTCTTGGGGTTGTGAAGGCGGTCTTACCCTGATCTCGTGGACTTAGTTTGATTTGATTATAGCCTGAATAGCCATCCATAAACAAGAACATTTCATGATTTGCAATACTATCGACAATCAAATCTATGTTTGGTAAAGGATAATTATCCTTTGGAGTGGCTTTATTCAGGTTTCTGAAATCGATGCATATTCGAATTTTCCCATTGGTTTTTCGAACTATAATGATGTTTAACAACCAATGAGAATACGCAATGGGTTTTATAAATCGGGCTTTTAACAGATCTTCTAAACCCTCTTTGACTTGCGTGTGTACATTCGGGTGTATTTTCCTAAGCTTCTGCTTTATGAGTTTTACATTTGCATCTAAGGGAAGACGATGTTCGACAATGCTGGGGTCTATGCCCGGCGTGTCTTCATATGTCCATGCAAACACATCTAAATAGATTCGTAGAAATGCAATGAATGCTACTCTTTCATGTTCATGCAAGCATGCGCCTATTTTGATGTTTTTGGGATTGGAATCATCCCCTAGGTTCACCTCTATGAAATCTCCTCCTACTGAATTGGAAGGTCTTTCAAAATCGAGAATTTTATGAAATTCTGGGAGCTCAGAAGTGGGATCTTCCTCAAGGGGATCCACTTCTGGGCTTCGATCATTCTCGTGGGTTATAGACCCGAGGGAATTTGATGCATGATTTTTAAAAAGACCTGGTTTTGTACTCGGATTTTCAATCGATTTCGAAATTTTTGGTCTGGCTATGCAGACGACGTTTCTTTCGAAATCTTTTTCCAACGCCCTACCGGGAGCAGCTATATACAAAATCTTTTTGGTATTTTCCAAATTTTCGATTTTTTTGGGTTTTTGTAAAACAAGAACCTTAGGAACTATACAAAGCACTCTATTTTCGAGTTTTTGTTTTTCCATTGTTTTTGGTTTTTCTTCTTTTTTGATTTTTTTGATTTTAAGTTTTCCAAATGTTTTTGTATTTTTATGAAAGGGATCTTCCGTCATACCTACAAATGGAAAACACTACGGGTTAGACTCGGAATAGGAGGTCTAAATCGTAGGTCTCTTCTTGGATAGGCTCTAGGGCACCCTTGACCCAGGTGGTCACAGGGGGTGGCTCTGGCGGTATTCTGGGAGTATAGCCGATCCCACATCGGCTTGGGTTGGCCTTAGGAAGGATGGGCTCTAGGAGACCCTGGTTTTGTGTCCTTAGACTTTTGTAGGGCGTGTAGCCCATATTTAACAACATGTTCCACGATTTCTTATTCTTTGAAAAGTTTTGATAAAGATCGTGGTCTTGGAACTTGTTGTCGTCCATATCGTGCTCGTATGGCTTTTTGTTCAGGGGCTTTGGAAAGAGGGAACGCTTGGGTTTTCCTAGAAGGGTCAAGATTGGGAGGGGGCCTGCTTTGGGCGGCCCCTTCACACATACAACCTTCCTAGGGTTGTTTAACACGAGCCTTGGTGGCTCAATCACAATCTGCCCCAGGTTAGCCTCATGGGCCTGGGAGCTCGATAAACAAGGGGAGTTTATGATCTCCTGAAGCTGTGGGTGACTCTCACCTAGGATCACTACGACCTGGTCCCTAAAAGGGATCTTGACACACCTGTGGAAGGTGGATGGCACAGCGCACGAACTGTGTATCCAGGGCCTTCCCAGCAATAGGTTATAATGGAGGTGGATGTCCAAGACATGGAACACCCCCGTGTCTGTGATCCCCCCCGTTTTCATTAGGAGTTCGATTGATCCTAATGGCCTAGACGCATTCCCATCGTATCCAGTGATAACGATGGGGCTTGGGTTCACAGAAGTCAAGGTGACTCCGATTTGATACGCCACATAAAGTGGAAGGATGTTGAGCCCTCCTCCCCCATCGACTAGGCACCTGTCCAGAGAGTGGTTATTCAGAACCACCTCGATATGCAGGGCCTGGTTGTGGGACTCGTAGGGTCTATCTACATCATCTTCCTAGAAAGTGATGGGCGATTTTGCTCCTATTAAAGCCACTTGGGCAGACAGGGATTCTAGACTTATGCTCGAATCAACCTTGGCTCTTTCTAGGATTTTCTCTAGCATGAGTTTATGCCTAGGCGAGGTTTGTATAAGCGATAGGATAGACATGTGGATAGGAGTCTTTGAAAGGTGGTTTTCGAAGTCATAAGGATTTAGGATAACTTTATCCTTGTCTGCTTTTGGCAGAACTCTAGGAATACATGCTTTTGAGGGGCCAGGCACACTAACCACCTTTTTAGCACTTTGTAGGTGCGGGGGTTGATAGATCCTCCCAGATCTAGTCACTTCCCCCACGACCAGCCTAGGGTTTGTGCTAAATTTGGCTCTAAGTATGAGTTGAGGAGAACCTTGAAGTTTTAAAACTGGTTTTGCCGGGGATTCAGCTTTTGGTGGTCCCCGGATGACAACTTAGGCGGGCTTCTTGTACAGTACAAGAATGGGCGTGCAAGTGGGTCGACCAGACTCAGATTTTTGCGCTAGTTCCTTTGAAAAGGTGAGGGTACATACCTACTTTCCTTTCCCACTGCCACTGGCGTGCTTGGGAAAGGGTTCTTTGAAGATAGCTTGAGGTGGCTCAGGTTTCGCAGTGACCTGGAGCCAGCCCTCCGCTATCAAGTTCTCGATTTTATTTAAAAGGGAGAAACAGCGTTTGGTATCATGGCCTTTGAGCCGATGATACTTACAAAATCGATTTAAATACCCCCCTTTGGAAGTGACTCCTTCGGGGATTTTGGGAAGTTCTATCATGCCTTGGGCAAGTAGGAGGTCTAGGACCTCCGACACAGGTTGCCCCAACGGTGTATATTCCCGTCTTTCAACCGGTTTTTGAAAGGTTCGCTCCCTTTTATTTTCTAGTTTTTCAAAGTTTTTGGAAGTGCCTGCCACGCCTGGATCCACCCGGACATTGGTGATTTTATGGGGCTTTGCCCCTTTGTCCATCGTGGGTAGCCCGTAAGTGATGGGCTTTTCCAAGCGGGTTTTAGAAACGGCACTTCCTTTCCATAAGTGATCGTATGTCCCTTTTCTCAAATTCGTTTCGAAAAGGGATGCCTTTTTGATCAACTTATGGAAAGTTGAGATCTCATGGAGCGAGAGAAGGGTTTCTAACTCACTTTTAAAGTTATCCAGGATGAGCATGACTGCGCATCCTTCAGATATGGGCTCTCGCACTTGGCCCAAAAGTGACCTCCATCTTATAATGAAGGCATGTACGTCTTCGTTCATGCCTTGCTTCGTATCCCTTAAGGTATTCAGAGTCGGCGTGACTTCTACGTTGTGTGCAAATCTTTGCATGAAGCAGTTCGCTAACTCTTCAAAAGTAGTGAACTGGCTTAAATCTTAGGAAGCCAGCCATTTGGCAGCTGTGCCTTTAAGGGATAAAGGGAACCAATATACCCATTTCATCGAGTCCTTTTTCTTCTTCTGAGCTCGACGCGAGAAAAGCTACAAGTGAGACCTAGGGTCTCCCATGCCATCACACTGATGGAAGTTCGGTATTTCATCGTCACTGTCTGTTTCGTAATCCATAGGAAGGAAATCAGACAGGGCGTAGCTTCTTTTCTCTTTGTTTTGCCCTTTCAGCAGCTGCTGTAGGGCTTTACGGTCCTTTTATGTGAAGGACTCGTGGTATTGGTTGCCTTTCATTACGGAGGCCTCTTTGTGCTTGCGAGGTTTTTCAGATTTTTTCTTAGGCCTTTGTTCACTGTTTGATGAACACGAATCGCCTACTTCAGCCTCTTGGCTGAGAGCATCGATTTTCGCCTCGAATTCCCTTCTTAGGTCCTCTATCTCGTCTAGTTTGATCTTGTTTTTGAAAATCCTCCTAGAGTGAGGACTTGATGCGCATGAGCCTTGGCTCGACACTTCACTTGGGTTGGATTTTGACATGCTTTTAAGCTTTTTCAAAATTCCTAAGTACAAGTAAAGAAAACAAGTTAAAACAACACCTCTTTGAAAATCTTTTCATAAGTTTCTAGACTAACTCAATTTTTGAAAGACTCACGTCCCACCGGGCGTGCCAATCTTCTGTAGACGCAGTAAATCTCCACCTCCCAGTTTCTTAGGCCTGGGGCGAACCTTTTCGTGTGTCTAAGTCCTATTTAAATAAACAGGGCGTGCCAGCTAGCTTACCTAAGCTAGCGAAGATAATACCGAAGGGAAAACCCGAATTTAAAGACAATACCGAATTTTGAACGGGAGTATGGGGTTTGCTTTGATGCAATATGCGTCCTAACTCGTGGTATGGTGTATATGCAATGCAAACTCATGCTACTCCAAAGGGAAAACCCGAATTTAAGGACAATACCGAAGGAAAATGACTTGAAATGTAGATGCCGAAGGGAAATGACTTGTAATGTAAGTGCCGAAGGGAAATGACTTGTAATGTAAGTGCCGAAGGGAAATACGTATATAATGTATATATGGGCCCTTACTTGGGTCTTGTAAATAAGAGTGAAGGCTCAATGTGGGTGAGTGCTTGAATTGAAATACTACACACACGACATGAAATGAAACCCAAATATAACTTGCAATATGGCCTTAACTAAGGTCTTGGGAATAAGAGCAAAAGCTGAATGTGTGTGAGTGCTAGAATTGAAGTACTACGCACACAACATGAAATTAAACCCAAATATAAATTGTAGTATGGCCTTAACTAAGGTCTTGGGAATAAGAGCGAAAGCTCAATGTGTGTGAGTGCTTGAATTGAAGAACTACACACACGACATGAAATAAACCCAAGGATAGTATAACACGGCCCTTACTTGGGTCTTACAAATAAGAGCGAAGGCTCAATGTGTGTGCGTGCTTGAATTGAAAGACAACACACCCAACTTAAGCAAAACCCTACGTAATTTAAAGTATATACATAAATTTATATATAAAGGGCTGATTAGGCCCGTGTGTGTTCAAAATCGTGCATGCCTAAGAGAGTGCACGTGTGTGTGGGTGTGCCAAGCCACGTTATTACAAGCGGGGGGAGACTATGCTCCGTTATTACAACCCCATATCAAATTTAATTTAAGCAAGTCTACAACTAAGGACCGAGTTAGGCACTTACTTATAGCTGGTCCGGAGGTGACTTGCTTGAGTGTAGGCTTGGCTTCACCTTGGGCTGCAAGAGGGAGCTCCTCGGAGTTGAACGGCAAGGGGAGATGCTGGCCGGGTGCCTTGGGTGTGCGGGAAGGGCGCCTTGAAGATGACCGGTTGCTAGGAATGGGCTGCCTTGGTGTTTTGGGCTAAGGTGACTAAGTAGGGTCACTATGGGAGGGTGTAGTGTTAGGAAAGGTGGCGCTAAGTGGGAGCCTAAGGGAGTGTATGGCTGGCCGAGTGGGTTTGGTACAGTCGGTTGGAGTGGCCGACTAAGGGAAGCTTGGTGGTGGCCAGCTGTTAGGGTGGCTAGGGATGTTGTGGATGGGAAGGGAGCTAGCTAGGGTGTCATGTGAGGTGGAGTTAGGGGCTGGTGGAAAGGGATATGGGCAGGTCTTAGGGAGCTAAGTGGGGTAGCCGGGTGTTACTAGGGGAAGTGGTTCAAGGCGGGTGGTTAAAATGGCTAAGGTCTGGCCGAATGGGTGAAGATGGCGGGTGGCTAGTGTTGGCGGGAGGTTGTGGTGGTGTGGGTGGTTGAGAGTGGAGGGGGAGTGAAGAAGAGGTAGAGTTAGGTTGAGATACTAACTGGCTGGTAGGGAGTTGGTGTCCAAGGAAGAAGAGCAGCCGGGTGGTTGAAGTGGATAGGGTTCAGCCGGATGGAAATGGTGGCGATGTGGAGTGAAGCAGACCGGGGGGCACTGGTGGTGCGAGGCGGAGCTGGCCGGGGTGTGGTAGTGCAGGTGGAGCAAGGCGGAGGGCTTGGCTGGAAGGTGGCTAGGGTCGATTGGGCCAAGGTGGGCTGGAAAAGATTGAAACCCCCCCCCCCCCCCCCCTTGGGGGGGGGATGGCGGTTGGGGCTGGTATTAGGAGGGTGGTAAGGTGGTTTAGGTAGTGGTGGTGTGGTGATAAGGTGAGCTGGTTTTGGGGAGGGACCAGATATTTTAATACAAGGGGTTTTGGGTAGATGGTGTGCTAGGTTTAGGTGGGGTGGTTTAGGGGTTTAGGGTTTAGCTAGGTGGGTTGGTTTTGGGGTGAGGTTTAGTGAGGTGTGTTAGGTGATTAGGCTAGGATTAGGTTAGGTTTAAGGGAATTAGGCTAGGTTTAGGGGAGGATTAGGGAGGTGGGTTAGGTGATTAGGTTGGGATTAGGCCGGGATTAGGGAAGTGGGTTAGGTGATTAGGCTAGGTTTAGGCCAAGATTAGGGTAAAATGCTAGGATTAAGGGTTTTTGATTAGGACTGGGTTAGGGAGCTCCCTTTGCATCACCCATAGACCTTGCTGCATCATGTTGGTGCAGTCCTAGGTTAGGTTTTGGCTAATTACAAGCTTAAACTCATGCTAATTAGGCTAACCTACATGATTAACCCCAAACTTGACACACAAGTCAAGCTTAATTATAATTACCCTCAAATCTTATCCTCCCCCACTCTCTCTCATGCCCATAATCCCACGTGAATTTCATGTGGGCCCCACCTCCATTTATGAGAAGGTGATGTGGGCCATGGATGTGGATATTGGATTGGATCTCTGGATCCAAATCTAAATCCAAATCCACACATAGGTTTGTATTGGGATCTGGATATATATGGTCCAGATCCGATCCAAACTGAATTCTTACTCCTTCAGGCTGTGTTCGAAACAAACGGTTTGTGCGGGGTCTGACAGCATCAGTACTCCGTCTGCGTTGGGTCTTCGCCAACATGATCGTCCGCTTCTGTTTTCACCTTCCGGAGATGATTTCAAGTGATGTTTGATGATAACAGGGTCTTGAACATTCGAGATCCTGGGGGTGGATTCAACACGAGAGTTGTTGTGCCGAGCTCGACTTGTGCTCCGGTTCCGGGCTCTCTTTAGCTTTTCTAGTCCTATCTTGATCAGGCCAAGCTTGCTTTGTGGGGTTTCAAAACATATTTTAACAGTTTTTTAAAACATATTATACATATTTAAAACCTATATAAGTTCAAAACATCTGTACAGGGTTGCCTGGAAGGCTCCTGGGTTTCTAGACTCAAAATGGCCCTTTAGGGCTGCTTTTACAAAACCAGGTTGGTTTGAGAAATTCGTGGGATTTCGGGGTGTTTACACAGACTAGTCGACACGCTCGCGCAAGCGTAGGTGTGAAAACTTTCGTTTCGAGTTTTTCTCATAAACTCTGGAATAAGAATATTCATGTCTACAGAGTTAACCCCTTATGATTTTGAAATACACTTTTCTAAAATTCTCCTAAACATGTATATCGTAGAATTGATTCAAACCTCACCTAGGCATAGACAAATCTTAGAAAGAATCCAAGACAGGGCCAAGGTTAACCCCTCCATAACTCCTGAGTCCTTATCCTTCTTGGTTCTCCGATATGTGCTAAGGCCCCCATCGTGTTTACGGAGGATGAGCTGCAAAGACCATATATAGCCCATAACCAAGCCTTGCATATAGAGGTGGTTTTGAATCACCACACTCTAGACAAGTGCTTGGTCAATGGGGGAGGAGGTCTAAACATTCTTCCGTTATACGTGGCCTTCCGAATAGGAGTCACGATGACTTGTTTAGAACCAAGTTTCATCATTATCATAGGATACGATGGTGTAAACACCCTGAAATCCCACGAATTTCTCAAATCCATCTGGTTTTGCAAAAGCAGCCCCAAAGGGCTATTTTGAATCTGGAAACCCAGGAGCCTTCTAGACAACCCTGTACATATGTTTTGAGCTTTATATTTCAAAAATATACACTATGGCTTTTAAAAACCTTTCTAAAACATGTTTTGAAACCCCGAAGCAGCTTGGCCCCATCCAGACAGGACCAGGAAAGTCAAAGAGAGCCCGGAACCGGAGCACATGTCGAGCCTGGCACAACAACTCTCGTATCAAATCCACACCCCCAGGATCTCGAACGTCCAAGACCCTGTTATCATCAAAACATCCTTTGAAGTCATCTCCGGAAGGCGAAAACAGAGGCGGACGATCATGTTGGCGAAGACCCAACGCAGACGGAGTACTGATGCTGTCAGACCCCGCACAAACCGTTTGTTTCGAACACAGCTCGAAGGAGTCAGATTTCAGTTTCGATCGTATCTGGACCATATATATCCAGATCCCAATCCAAACCCATGTATGGACTTGGACTTTGATTTGGATCCGGAGATCCAATCCAATATCCATATCCATGGCCCACATCACCTTCTCATAAATGGAGGTGGGGCCCACTTGAACTTCACGTGGGATTATGAGCATGAGAGAGAGTGGGGGAGGATAAGATCAAGTGTGTGTTGTAATTAAGCTTGACTTGTGTGTCAAGTTTGGGGTTAGTCATGTGGGTTAGCCTAGTTAAGTGGGTTTAAGCTTGTAATTAGCCAAAACCTAACCTAGGGCTGCACCAACATGATATGGTTAAGGTCCATGGGTCATGCAAAGGGAGCTCCTTCACCTAAACCTAACCAAAAACACCTAATCCTAGCCTTCTATCCTAATCCGGTCCTAATCTGAGCCTAATCACCTAACCCACTTCCCTAATCCCGGCCTAATCCCAACCTAATCACCTAACCCACTTCCCTAATCCTTCCCTAAACCTAGGTTAATTTCCCTAAACCTAGTCTAATCCTAGCCTAATCACCTAACCTACCTCACTAAACCTCACCCTAAACCCAACCCACCTAGCTAAACCCTAAACCTCTAAACCACCCGTAACACAACCTACCCAAACCCCTTGTATTTAAAATATTTGGCCCTACCCTTTCCAGCCCACCTTATCACCACACCACCCTACCTAAACCACCTAACCACTACCCCAAAACCACCCCCAACCGCCTCTTGCAGCCCTATATAAACCCGCCCCTTTGGGGCGGGTTTTTCCCATCTTGAATCACCTTCGGTCCTCCACTCTCCAGCCCAGCCGACTCTAACCTTACTCCACCTGCCCCACAGCCAGCCACCACCTACGCCACTACCTCCCAGCCGAGCACCACCACCACTCCAGCCGAGGTCCACATCGCCATCCTCTTCATCCAGCCGGACCAGCCACTCCACCACAACCGGCTGCTCCCCTTCCATCCGCCACTACCTCTTCACCCGGTTAGTACCCCACACTCCACCTTACCCCTTCTCCACTCCCTCTCCACTCTCAGCCACCCACCATACCACCACCTTACCCTAATGCCAGCCACTTGCCGCCACCATTCCCACTCGACCAGGCCATAACTACCCTAACTACCCACCACTACCTAGACCCCCTAGCTACACCCGGCCACCCTATCCAACTCCCTAAGATCTGCCCCTATCACCTCACCACAACCACCACTACTTTACCCCATATCCTAGCTAGTTCCCTTCCCTTACTCCACTCCTAGCCACCCTAGCAACACGCCACTACCAAGTTCCCCTAGTCGGCCACTCCAACCGACTATCACCTCTTCATTCAGCCAGCCACCAGCCAACCTTAGGTGCTCCATTAGACCATTCCCTTAGGCCCCCTTAGCGCCATACTCTCTAAACTCAACCTTCCTTAGTGACCCTACGTAGTCACCTTAGCCCTACATACAAAACCAACCCATCCTTAGTCGCCGGCCATCTTCAAGGCGCCTCTTCCGCGCACCAAAGACATCTGGCCAGCACCTCCCCTTGCCGTTCAACTTCGCGGAGCTCCCTTTTGCAGCCCAAGGCGAAGGCCAAGCCCACGCTCAAGCAAGGTATTTTCGGACCAGCTATTAGTAAGTGCCTAACTCGGTCCTTAGTTGTGTACTTGCTTAAGATTCAATTCGATACGGGGTTGTAATAACGGAGCATAGTCTCCCCCCGCTTGTAATAACGTGGCTTGGCACACCCACACACGTGCACTCTCTTAGTTGTGCACGATTTTGAACACACACGGGCCTAATCAACCCCTAATATATATATATATATATATATATACTTTAATTTTCGTAGGGTTTTGCTTACGTTGGGTGTGTTGTCTTTCAATTCAAGCACTCACACACATTGAGCCTTCGCTCTTATTTGAAAGACCCAAGTAAGGGCCGAGCTATACTATTTGGGTTTTCATTTCATGTGTGTGTTAAGTCTTTCAATTCAAGGACTCACACACATTGAGCCTTCGCTCTTATTTGAAAGACCCAAGTAAGGGTCGTGTTATACTATTTGGGTTTAATTTCATGTTGTGTGCGTAGTACTTCAATTCAAGCACTCACACACATTGAGCTTTCGCTCTTATTCCCAAGACCTTAATCAAGGCCATACTGCAAGTTATATTTAGGTTTAATTTCATGTTGTGTGCATAGTACTTCAATTCAAGCACTCACACACATTGAGCTTTCGCTCTTATTCCCAAGACCTTAATCAAGGCCATACTGCAAGTTATATTTGGGTTTAATTTCATGTTGTGTGTGTAAGTCTTTCAATTCAAGCACGCACCCACATTGAGCCTTCGCTCTTATTTGCAAGACCCGAGTAAGGGCCCATATACATACCATATATACATATCTCCCTTCGGCATTTACATTACAAGTTATTTCCCTTCGGTTATTTCCCTTTGGCATTGTCTTTACATTCGGGTTTTCCCTTTGGAGTAGCTTGAGTTTGCATTGCATCTACGCCATACCACGAGGTAGGACGCATATTGCATCGAAGCAAGCCCCGTATTCCCGCTCAAATTCGCCCATGTAGTGGAGTGTTCATAACACACAAACTAGGTGGCCCAATAAGGGATAAAAGGAAAGACTTAGGCACGTGTAAATCCACGTGATCTAAAATCTGCAATCGTATCTGAAAGACCCGAATTAAACACCTCGAACTGCTTCGTAGGCTTTCTATACCCTAAAACTCAATTTTTTAAAGCGTACAGACTGACCCTTGCGCATCGGTGGAAGAAGGTCTACAACGACAAGAGCTCACTTGCTCACAGTTGCCACAATTAGAAGTCAGTTTTAAATATATCTTCGCTAGCTTAGGAAAGCTAGCTGGCACGCCCTGTTTATATAAATAGGCCTTAGACACACGAGAGGATTCGCTCCAAGCCCTGAAAAGGCGAGAGGCGGGGATTTTCGCGCGTCTACAGATGGCAATGCATCTCATCCTTTAGGAGCCATAGAATTATCCATGGAAGTTGGGAACATTAGACACACGGGGTTGTTTCATGTCCTAGACATAAACCCCCATTACAATCTCTTGTTAGGAAGGCCATGGATTCATAGCCTCCAAGTTGTGCCTTCCACATTCCATAAGTGTGTAAAAATCCAATACGAAAACTAAGTAGTGGTGATTTTAGGAGAAGACCACCCGCAACTCAAGGGAATTCAGAATTTCCCTTGCATATCGAGTCATTTATCCCATAGTCAAGTAGTGGGGGAGCTTCCCCCACCCTTAACCAATTTTTCCTTAGCCGACCCCCACTTAGGAGTCATTCACCTCTTAGGAAAACCCAAATTGATTCCAACAAGGGTCGTGTATATCCAAGGGCAATCCAAGCCATGCCCGAGTGAAGCCCATTCCCCTAGGATCGTGTATGTCCTAGGAAAACCCAAGTCACCCATTACCCACATCTGCAAACCCTAGTCAAGTCTAAGTGTGTGTATGTGCATGATATGGATGACTCCATGTTCCAAGGCCACCCCTTATAAAAAAAAAATTCAAAACTCAAGAAACCTTGGAACATGAAGTTGAACATGGGATACACACCTTATCGAGGTCTAGGAGCCCATGACGAAGGTCGTCTAGAGCCAATCCTACCTAGTCCTAACCCAAGTCGATATGGATTGGGCTATACCCCATCCATACCCCCTGAGCCACCACCTATGACCACTTGGGTCAAGGGTGCCCTAGAACCCACTAACACCGAAACCTATGACTTAGACCTCTTGTTTAGAGCCTAATTCATGGTGTTTTCTTTGTAGGTTTGATGGAAGACCCCTTCTTATAAAACAATCCAAAAAAATTATATATTTTCAAAAACCAAAAAGAATTAGAAAACCCTCAAAACCCAAAAATATTCGAAAAATCTGAAAATTCCAAAAAGAATGTGGTTTATGTCCCTTCTCCTAGTCTTTGTTTACAAAAAGACAAAAAAATTAAAAAACCCAAAAATTCTAAAAAGAATGTGGTTTATGTTCCTTCTCTTTACTTGCAAAAAGCCAAAAAAATTGAAAAATCTGAAAATCCCAACAAGAAAGTCTTGTATATTCGTCCTTCTAACTTTTCTTTTGAAAAAGAAAAAAAAATTGAAAATTTTGAAAATTCCAAAAATATTGGCCATGTACAAAACTCATTTTCGAGTTCTTCAAAAATTGTACATATACCTAAGCCAAAATCGTGTCAACTTGTCATCCACAATTCTACTCTTTTGCCTAACACTTCCCTAGAAATTAAAGTGCTTGAGAATGATCAAAGCAAGGAGGAAGATCCCCTCATCCATGAGGAAGATCAAGCCTCCGAGCTTCCCAAATTTCATAGAATCCTTGACTTGGAAAAACCTTCAAATTCTGTAGGAGGGGATTTTGTAGAAATCAACTTAGGGAGCGAGTCTAATCCAAAGTGTGTCAAGATAGGTGCATGTTTGCATGAGCATGAAAAAGCATCATTCATTGCATTCTTGAAATCATATGTTGATGTATTTGCATAGACCTATGAAGACATTCCTAGACCCAAAAATCGTTGAACATCATCTACCCTAGAACCCAATGCTAAACCCATAAAGCAAAAACTTAGAAAAATCCTTTCCGATGTTCACTCTCAAGTGAAAGAGGGTTTAGAAGATCTTTTAAAAGCCGGATTTATAAAACCCATTGCTTATTCAGAATGGCTTTCAAATATTGTTGTAGTTTGAAAATCCAATGGGAAAATTCGGATTTGCATTGATTTTAGAAATTTGAACAATGCCACTCCAAAAGATAATTTTCCTCTTCCAAACATTGATTTGATAGCGGATAGCACTGCAAATCATGAAATGTTTTCTTTCATGAATGGCTATGCTTTCAAATCATGCACACTCACTCACATAGGTAGAGATGACAATACCATAGCGGATGCCCTCTCATCCTTAGGATCATCTCTAAGGGCGATCCCACTATGGTAACTCGATCCTTAGAGATATGGCAACTCACCCACTCCATCCACTCACGATTTGGAGATTTGCCAAAATGACCAAAATTCAATTGAA
Organism: Brasenia schreberi; assembly: GCA_036023115.1. Lineage (NCBI taxonomy): Eukaryota > Viridiplantae > Streptophyta > Magnoliopsida > Nymphaeales > Cabombaceae > Brasenia > Brasenia schreberi. Next base: position 16,824,424 of record JAYKKT010000088.1, read on the forward strand.
AAACCTTGGTTTTATGACATTAAAAACTTTTTAGAAAATAGAGGGTTTCCCGAATTTGCTTCTTCCAAAGATCAAGCTTTAATTCGAAAAATTTCAACCCGATATACAATTTTGGGAGGGGTTCTTTACAAAAAGAGTTTTACCGGCATCTTGTTGAGATGTGTAGACCTTGATGAGGCTAGGACCATAATGCATGAGTTCCACGATGGAGAATGTGGAGGCCATGTCAATGCAAATATGATGGCCATGAAGATACTTAGGGCCGGTTATTTTTGTTCTACACTTAAGCAATATTGCCATGATCATGTTAGGAAATGTCATCAATGTCAAGTGCATGGACATGCCATTCATATCTATAAACACCCCGAAATCCCACGAATTTCTCAAAATCCATCTGGTTTTATACAAGCAGCCCCAAAGGGCTATTTTGAGTCTGGAAACCCAGGAGCCTTCCAGACAACCCTGTACATACGTTTTAAACTTCATATTTCAAAAATATATAATATGGCTTTTGAAAACCTTTTAAAACATGTTTTTGAAACCCCAAAGCAGCTTGGCCTAATCAAGATAGGACCAACAAAGTCAAAGAGAGGCCGAAACCGGAGCACATGTCAAGCCCGGCACAACAACTCTCGTATCAAATCCATACCCCCAGGATCTCGAACGTCCAAGACCCAGTTATTATCAAAATGTCATTTGAAGTCATCTCCGGAAGGCAGAAACGGAGGCGGACGACCATGTTGGCGAAGACCCAACGCAGACGGAGTATTGATGCTGTCAGACCCCACACAAATCGTCCGTTTTGAACCCAGCTCGAAGGAGTCAGAGTTCAGTTTGGATTGGATCTGGACCATATATATCCAGATCCCAATCCAAACCCATGTGTGGACTTGGATTTGGATTTGGATCCAGAGATCCAATCCAATATCCATATCCATGGCCCACATCACCTTCTCATAAATGGAGGTGGGGCCCACTTGAATTTCACGTGGGATTATGGGCATGAGAGAGAGTGGGGATGGATAAGATCAAGTGTGTTGTAATTAAGCTTGACTTGTGTGTCAAGTTTGGGATTAGTCATGTGGGTTAGCCTAATTAAGTGGGTTTAAGCTTGTAATTAGCCAAAACCTAACCTAGGGCTGCACCAGCATGAGGTGGTTAAGGTCTATGGGCCATGCAAAGGGAGCTCCTTCACCTAAACCTAACCCTAAACACCTAATCCTAGCCTTTCACCCTAATCCACTCCTAATCTGAGCCTAATCACCTAACCCACTTCCCTAATCCCGACCTAATCCCAACCTAATTACCTAACCCACTTCCCTAATCCTTCCTTAAACCTAGGTTAATTTCCCTAAACCTAGCCTAATCACCTAACCTAGCTCACTAAACCTCACCCTAAAACCCAACCACCTAACCAAGCCCTAAACCCCTAAACCACCCCTAGCCCACAATCTACCCAAACCACTAGTATTTAAAATATCTGGCCCTACCCTTTCCAGCCCACCTTATCTTCATACCACCCTACCTAAACCACCTAACCACTACCCCAAACCCAACCCTAACTGACCTACCCATCCCTATATAAACCCCCCCCCTTGGGGGCAGGTTTTCCTATCGAGTTGCCTTCCCCAAGCCCAACCGGGACCCCACTTCCCAGCCCAGCCGAACCCAGCCACCTGCTCCACCTGCTCCATCTGCAACACCACCTGCACTGCCACCTACACCACCACTTGTCACCACCCCTGCCCTCGGTCGAACCATTTGCTCCACCACACCCGGCTGCTTTCTTCCATCCACCGCCTCTCTTCAAGCACGGTTAGTACCCCCTCCTTCGTCTCACCTTCTTCACTCCCTCTCCACTCTCAGCCACCTAAACCCTACCATAACCCCCTACCACCAGCCATTCCCCTTTGCTGCCACCATTCTCACTCAGCCGAACCTATCACACCCTAAACTTCCTGCCACTACCTAACTACCCTAGCTACACCCGGCCAGCCATCTCTTTTCCCCTAGGTGTCCCATTCGACCTTCCCTTAAGCTCCCCTTAGGTCCATACTCCCTAACACTCTATACTCTCTTAGTGACCCTACATACTCACTTGGCCCAGCCCCTTTAATCCCCCACACCAAGGCGACACCCTTGCTTGCAGCCGGCCACCATCAAGGCACCTATCCCGCGCCACATTTGCAGACGGCCAGCACCCTTTGTCGTTCACCCTCGCAGAGCTCCCGTTTGCAGCCCAAGGCGAAGGCCAAGCCCACGCTCAAGCAAGGCCTCTACGGACCAGCTACTAGTAAGTGCCTAACTCGGTCTTTAGTTGTATACTTGCTTGAGATTCAATTTGATACGGGGTTGTAATAACGGAGCATAGTCTCCCCCCGCTTGTAATAACGTGGCTTGGCACACCCACACACGTGCACTCTCTTAGTTGTGCACGATTTTGAACACACACGGGCCTAATCAGCCCCTAATACATAAGTATATACATATACTTTCATTTTTGAAGAGTTTTGCTTAAGTTGGGTGCGTTGTCTTTCAATTCAAGCACTCACACACATTGAGCTTTCGCTCTTATTTGAAAGACCCAAGTAAGGGCCGACCTATACTATTTGGGTTTCATTTCATGTCGTGTGTAAGTCTTTCAATTCAAGCACTCTCACACACATTGAGCCTTCGCTCTTATTTGAAAGACCCAAGTAAGGGCCGACCTATACTATTTGGGTTTCATTTCATGTCGTGTGTGTAAGTCTTTCAATTCAAGCACTCTCACACACATTGAGCTTTCGCTCTTATTCCCAAGACCTTAGTAAAGGCCTTAGTGCAGTTATATTTGGGTTTCATTTATGTCGTGTGTGTAGTACTTCAATTCAAGCACTCTCACACACATTGAGCCTTCGCTCTTACTCCCAAGACCTTAGTCAAGGCCATACTGCAATTTATATTTGGGTTTAATTTCATGTCGTTTGTGTAAGTCTTTCAATTCAAGCACGCACCCACATTGAGCCTTCGCTCTTATTTGAAAGACCCAAGTAAGGGCCGACCTATACTATTTGGGTTTCATTTCATGTCGTGTGTGTAAGTCTTTCAATTCAAGCACTCTCACACACATTGAGCTTTCGCTCTTATTCCCAAGACCTTAGTAAAGGCCTTAGTGCAGTTATATTTGGGTTTCATTTATGTCGTGTGTGTAGTACTTCAATTCAAGCACTCTCACACACATTGAGCCTTCGCTCTTACTCCCAAGACCTTAGTCAAGGCCATACTGCAATTTATATTTGGGTTTAATTTCATGTCGTTTGTGTAAGTCTTTCAATTCAAGCACGCACCCACATTGAGCCTTCGCTCTTATTTGCAAGACCCAAGTAAGGGCTCATATACATACTCTATATACATATCTCCCTTCGACACTTACTTTACCAGTCATTTCCCTTCAGTTATTTCCCTTCGGTTATTTCCCTTCAGTATTGTCTTTACATTTTGGGTTTTCCCTTTGGAGTAGCGTGAGTTTGCATTGCATCTATGCCATACCACGAGGTAGGACGTATATTGCATCAAAGCAAGCCCCGCTCGAATTCGCCCATGTAGTGGAGTGTTCATAACACACAAACTAGGTGGCCCGAAAAGGGATAAAAGAAAAGACTTAGGCACGTGCAAATCCACGTGATCTAAAACATGCAATCACATTTAAAAGACCCGAAATAGACACCTCGAACTGCTTCGTAGACTTTCTCTCCAAAAAACTCGATTTTTGCAAAGCGTACAGACTAACCCTTGCGCATCGGTGCAAGAAGGTCTGCGATGACAAGAGCTTACTTGCTCATAGTCGCCACGTTTAGAAGTCAGTGTTAAATATATCTTCGCTAGCTTAGGTAAGCTAGCTGGCACGCCCTGTTTGCATACATAGGCCTTAGACCCACGAGAGGATCCGCTCCGAATATGCATCGATTTCAGAAGCCTGAATAAAGCCACTCCAAAGGATAATTATCCTTTACCAAACATAGATTTGATAGTCGATAGTACTGCAAATCATGAAATGTTTTCGTTCATGGATGGCTATTCAGGCTATAATCAAATCAAACTAAGTCCACAAGGTCAGGGTAAGACCGCCTTCACAACCCCATGGGGCACGTACTGCTATACAGTCATGCCCTTTGGTTTGAAAAATGCCGGCGCAACATACCAACGAGCCATGAACACGATCTTCCATGATCAAATTCATGAGCTTGTAGAAGTGTATGTAGATGATCTCTTGGTGAAATCCAAAACCCGATGCACCCATATCGAATGTTTACAAAAGATTTTCGAAAGGCTTAGGCTTTACAAAGTAAAGCTAAACCCTCAAAAATGTGTGTTCGGGATAGAATCAGGGAAGCTTCTAGGCTTTATGGTGAGCCAAAGGGGAATAGAAGTCGACCCCTCTAAGTGTCGAGCCATCATAGACATGGCTCCGCCATCCAATCTCACCCAAATCCGTATCCTCCAAGGTCGCTTACAATCCGTTCGCCGATTCATATCGAATCTGACAACTAGATGTGAACCCTTCAACAAACTGTTGAGGAAGGGCACGAGATTCTTATGGGAGGACGAATGCCAAAAGTCCTTCGAGAGACTGAAGGCATACTTGGTTAATCCCCCCGTTTTGAATCCTCCAAAACAAGGAAAACCGCTTTTATTATACATCTCCGTGCATGCAAATGCTTTAGGAGCCCTGTTGGCTCAATACGAGGATGACACCCATAAGGAGTATGCCATCTACTATATTTTGAAAACTCTCTTGGCTTATGAACGAAATTATCAAGCCATGGAGAAGACGTGCTTGGCCCTAGTCTGGGCCTGCCAGAAGTTCAGACACTATTTTCTAGATCATGAGATCTGGATAGTGTCCAAGCTTGATCCAATCAAGCACTTGTTTGAAAAACCCATTCTCACGGGTAGATTGGGCAAATGGCAACTCCTTCTAATGGAGTATGATCTGAAATACCATCACCAGATCTCCATTAAGGGGCAAGCCCTAGCAGATTACGTGGCTGAATTCCCCTTAGAGGACGCATATCCCACTCTTGTCGAAATGCCTGATGAAGGCATATTGCAAAACCATTTTCAAAACCACATTTTGGCAAATTCTTTCGAAAACCAAGTGTGGAAGATGCACTTCGACGGGGCACGAAACCAACGAGGGGCTGGTGCTGGGGTCATCCTAATCTCCCCTGAAAAGGGCGAGATTCCCATAGTAGTCCGCTTAGATTTCGAATGTTCCAACAACGTAGCTGAGTATGAAGCACTCATACAAGGCTTAAGGATTTCAAAAACTCTAGAGGCATCGTGCATTGAGGTCTTTGGAGATTCGCTCCTTGTCATAAACCAGGTTTTAAAAATTTGGCAAGTACGTAATGAGAAACTACTTCTATATCACGAGTTGGCCACTCGATTAGTCCAATCCTTCCAGTCGTGTAAACTCACACACGTAGGAAGAGAGGACAATGGCATCGCTGACGCCCTCTCCTCCTTGGGTTCAGCCCTGAAGGTCGATCCCATTTCAGGGACCAGATCTTTGGAAATATGGCATGCGCCCCACCCATCCACACATGACTTGGATATTTGCCAAAACAACCCAGAGTCTATTGAAAAACCCTGGTTCTATGACATAAAACAATTTTTAGAAAATGGGGGATTTACCAAGGATGCCACATCCAAAGATAAGGCATTCATTCGTAAGATTTCGACCCGATACACCATTCTGGGTGGGGTCTTATACAAAAAAAGTTTTATCGGCATTCTGCTTAGGTGTATCGACCTAGAGGAGGCTAGGATAGTGATGCATGAGTTCCACGATGGAGAATGTGGAGGTCATGTTAATGCCAACATGATGGTGATGAAAATACTTAGAGGGGGCTATTTTTGGTCCACCCTGAGAAAGGATTGTCACGATCATGTTAGGAAGTGTCATCCGTGTCAAGTGCATGGGCACGCCATTCATATCCCATCATCTGCATTGCATTCCGTGGTCAGCCCCTGGCCATTTACCATGTGGGCGTTTGACATTGTAGGCCCAATATTTCCAAAGGCCTCGAATGGGCATCGATTTATTTTAGCAACCACGGAGTATTTCTCCAAGTGGGTGGAAGCCATTTCCCTAACCAATGTAATGGGGCAACATGTGGTGGCTTTCATCCAGAGGAATATCTTGGCTCGATTTGGGGTTCCACGAGACCTTGTGTCTGATAATGGTACCCCATTCAAGAACGAGCGGATGGTTAAGTTGTGCAACATGTATGGCATAACTCACCACTTCTCCTCGCCCTACTACCCTCAAGACAACGGCCAAGCCGAAGCCACAAACAAGACTCTCATTGGTATTATTGAGAAAACCTTAGAGAAGGGTAGGGCATGGCACGAGAAGCTGGATGAAGCCTTATGGGCTTATAGGACTTCCATCCGGACTCCCACGAATGCCACACCATTCGAATTGGTCTATGGCACAAACGCCATTCTTCCCATTCATACTCAACTGCATTCATTCCATACATCCATAGCACTCGACCTCCCCCTAGAGACGCTTCAGCATGCTAGAATGGCCGAACTAGATTTGCTAGATGAGAGGTGACTCCTTGCCATGGATCATGCTCGTGCATACCAACAAAGGATAGCCCAACATTATAGCAAACACATGAGACCTCGCCACTTCGAAGTGGGAGATCTGATCTTAAAAACCATCCATCATCGTGGTCCACACCCCCTAGGCAAGTGGCACCCCAACTGGGATGGACCCTATGTTCTACGAGTAACCACTACGAATAATTCGTACTGGTTGATCGATGTAGAAGGTAGGAATTTAGCAGATCCTATCAATATTCAATACTTAAAGAAGTATCGTGTGTAGGATCTGGATTAAATTCCAGTTTTCGAAAATTTTAAAAGGGATAGCTGCCCTGAGACATGTGAATAAGGTGCAAAGGCAAACTCGTGTGACCTTGAGTGAGAGAATTCGCACTTGTGAAAGAGTGGAGTTTTCAAAATCGTGGTTACATTTCAAAATCCTTCCTCTTACAAAGAAAGGCCTAGTTCAACATAGCAAGATACTTGCAAGTAGTACGTGCTATTTCTAAATAGGTTGATCTGGAATGAATCGAGTGTAGGCTTGGGATAAGTCCTCCCCTCCTCTCTTCTTCTTCCAAAAGGAAAACAAAGGCCCAAATAAAGGGAATTTCCCATTTCTAAGTATCTTTCCAAAAGAAAGAAACCAGATTTCTAAAGAAAAATCGAATCTCTTGTGAAAAAGAGGGATTAAAGAAAAAATACTCCCAAAGGGAGACCCTCTATGAAAAAAGGAAAAAGAGGCCAAAAAGCTCAAAAAGAGCAGTTTTCCGCCTTCTGTGCGTCAAACCACGGGATGCTTCAGAAGGGACCATGGTATCTCTTTCCCATCCCTGGCTTATCCCAAGCTAAAGCATGGTTCATTTCGAGGAATCCTAAAGTAAAAATAGGATTTACTTACTTGAATTTCATCTTGTTTGAGAATTCGACGTTTCGAGTAAGACGTAGGAATTTGAAATGAAGCTTGTTTTTCTTATAAAACCTCCGCTAGATAAGCGAGTGTTAAGACTCAAACAAGGGCAAGCACGAAGAGCTCGAGATCCTTAGGATTGAGGCTCAAGACAGTTGTCCCTTTTGTAAATAGCTTTTGTAAATAAGTTTTGAAAACCGAACATCGAACAGCATAGGATTTGCTCACTTGGAGCAGTAGGCCTTGTAAGTCTCTAGAGTTCGACCACATCTGGTCCCTGGGAGGTCGCCGCTCTTGGCACCACACCCATGTCATTTGCATTCCACGCATGGTACTTGCATAAACATCATCCCATTTTAGGACCAGATAAAATAGTACCCTTTGGCGTGATATCTCCTCCTACCAGAGTTTGTAAATTGAGATTTTGCAAAAAAATTGGGACGATCCCATGTTCTTCGTGGATAGATCTAGGGAGACATTGAAAGGGGTGTTTGTCATCTTTGCCCTTATCCAAATCTATTTGGACAAGGCCAAAGAGGGGCATCTGTAAACACCCCGAAATCCCACGAATTTCTCAAAATCCATCTGGTTTTATACAAGCAGCCCCAAAGGGCCATTTTGAGTTTGGAAACCCAGGAGCCTTCCAGACAACCCTGTACATATGTTTTAAACTTCATATTTCTAAAATATATAATATGGCTTTTGAAAACCTTTTAAAACACGTTTTTGAAACCCCAAAGCAGCTTCGCCTAATCAAGACAGGACTAACAAAGTCAAAGAGAGCCCGGAACCAGAGCACATGTCAAGCCCGGCACAGCAACTCTCGTATCAAATCCATACCCCCAGGATCTCGAACGTCCAAGACCCTGTTATTATCAAAATATCATTTGAAGTCATCTCCGAAAGGCAGAAACGGAGGCGGACGACCATGTTGGCGAAGACCCAACGCAGACGGAGACTGATGCTGTCAGACCCCGCACAAATCGTCCGTTTCGAACCCAGCTCGAAGGAGTCAGAGTTCAGTTTGGATTGGATCTGGACCATATATATCCAAATCCCAATCCAAACCCATGTGTGGACTTGGATTTGGATTTGAAACCAGAGATCCAATCCAATATCCATATCCATGGCCCACATCACCTTCTCATAAATGGAGGTGGGGCCCACTTGAATTTCACGTGGGATTATGGGCATGAGAGAGAGTGGGGATGGATAAGATCAAGTGTGTTGTAATTAAGCTTGACTTGTGTATCAAGTTTGGGGTTAGTCATGTGGGTTAGCCTAATTAAGTGGGTTTAAGCTTGTAATTAGCCAAAACCTAACCTAGGGCTGCACCAACATGAGGTGGTTAAGGTCTATGGGCCATGCAAAGGGAGCTCCTTCACCTAAACCTAACCCTAAACACCTAATCCTAGCCTTCTACCCTAATCCACCCCTAATCTGAGCCTAATCACCTAACCCACTTCCCTAATCCTTCCCTAAACCTAGGTTAATTTCCCTAAACCTAGCCTAATCACCTAACCTAGCTCACTAAACCTCACCCTAAAACCCAACCACCTAACCAAGCCCTAAACCCCTAAACCACCCCTAGCCCACAATCAACCCAAACCACTAGTATTTAAAATATCTGGCCCTACCCTTTCCAGCCCACCTTATCTTCATACCACCCTACCTAAACCACCTAACCACTACCCCAAACCCAGCCCTAACCGACCTACCCATCCCTATATAAACCCCCCCCCTTGGGGGCGGGTTTTTCTATCGAGTCGCCTTCCCCAAGCCCAACCGGGACCCCACTTCCCAGCCCAGCCGAACCCAGCCACCTGCTCCAGCTGCTCCACCTGCTCCATCTGCAACACCACCTGCACCGCCACCTACACCACCACTTGTCACCACCCCTGCCCTCGGCCGAACCATTTCCTCCACCACACCCGGCTGCTTTCTTCCATCCACCACCTCTCTTCAAGCACGGTTAGTACCCCCTCCTTCGTCTCACCTTCTTCACTCCCTCTCCACTCTCAGCCACCTAAACCCTACCATAACCCCTTACCACCAGCCATTCCCCTTTGCTGCCACCATTCTCACTCAGCCGAACCTATCACACCCTAAACTACCTGCCACTACCTAACTACCCTAGCTACACCCGGCCAGCCATCTCTTTTCCCCTAGGTGTCCCATTCGACCTTCCCTTAAGCTTCCCTTAGGTCCATACTCCCTAACACTCTATACTCTCTTAGTGACCCTACATACTCATTTGGCCCAGCCCCTTTAATCCCCCACACCAAGGCGACACCCTTGCTTGCAGCCGGCCACCATCAAGGCACCTATCCTGCGCCACATTTGCAGCCGGCCAGCACCCTTTGTCGTTCACCCTCGCGGAGCTCCCGTTTGCAGCCCAAGGCGAAGGCCAAGCCCACGCTCAAGCAAAGCCTCTACGGACCAGCTACTAGTAAGTGCCTAACTCGGTCTTTAGTTGTATACTTGCTTGAGATTCAATTTGATACGGGGTTGTAATAACGGAGCATAGTCTCCCCCCGCTTGTAATAACATGGCTTGGCACACCCACACACGTGCACTCTCTTAGTTGTGCACGATTTTGAACACACACGGGCCTAATCAGCCCCTAATACATAAGTATATACATATACTTTTATTTTTGAAGGGTTTTGCTTAAGTTGGGTGCGTTGTCTTTCAATTCAAGCACTCACACACATTGAGCTTTCGCTCTTATTTGAAAGACCCAAGTAAGGGCCGACCTATACTATTTGGGTTTCATTTCATGTCGTGTGTGTAAGTCTTTCAATTCAAGCACTCTCACACACATTGAGCCTTCACTCTTATTTGAAAGACCCAAGTAAGGGTCGACCTATACTATTTGGGTTTCATTTCATGTCGTGTGTGTAAGTCTTTCAATTCAAGCACTCTCACACACATTGAGCTTTCGCTCTTATTCCCAAGACCTTAGTAAAGGCCTTAGTGCAGTTATATTTGGGTTTCATTTATGTCGTGTGTGTAGTACTTCAATTCAAGCACTCTCACACACATTGAGCCTTCGCTCTTACTCCCAAGACCTTAGTCAAGGCCATACTGCAATTTATATTTGGGTTTAATTTCATGTCGTGTGTGTAAGTCTTTCAATTCAAGCATGCACCCACATTGAGCCTTCGCTCTTATTTGCAAGACCCAAGTAAGGGCTCATATACATACTCTATATACATATCTCCCTTCGGCACTTACTTTACAAGTCATTTCCCTTCGGTTATTTCCCTTCGGTTATTTCCCTTTAGTATTGTCTTTACATTTCGGGTTTTCCCTTTGGAGTAGCGTGAGTTTGCATTGCATCTACGCCATACCACGAGGTAGGACCCATATTGCATCAAAGCAAGCCCCGCTCGAATTCGCCCATGTAGTGGAGTGTTCATAACACACAAACTAGGTGGCCCGAAAAGGGATAAAAGAAAAGACTTAGGCACGTGCAAATCCACGTGATCTAAAACATGCAATCGCATTTAAAAGACCCGAAATAGACACCTCGAACCGCTTCGTAGACTTTCTCTCCAAAAAACTCGATTTTTGCAAAGCGTACAGACTGGCCCTTGCGCATCGGTGGAAGAAGGTCTGTGACGACAAGAGCTTACTTGCTCACAGTCGCCACGTTTAGAAGTCAGTGTTAAATATATCTTCGCTAGCTTAGGTAAGCTAGCTGGCACGCCCTGTTTGCATACATAGGCCTTAGACCCACGAGAGGATCCGCTCCGAGCCCTGAAAAGGCGAGAGGCGGGGATTTTTCGCGCGTCTACAATATCCCATGGTCCACCTTGCATTCTATTCTAAGCCCATGGCCCTTCGCCATGTGGGCATTTGATATCATAGGACCAATCTCCCCAACCGCATCCAATGGACATAGGTTCATATTAGCAGCCACCAAATATTTTTCTAAATGGGTTGAAGCTACCTCCTTGGCAAATGTCCAAGGACAACATGTAGTGGCATTCATTAAGAAAAATATCTTGGCTCGATTTGGAGTTCCAAGAGACCTAGTGTCCGATAATGGCACACCCTTCAAGAATGAGAAGATGGAAAAGTTATGTAATACCTATAGCATAACTCAACACTTCTCATCGCCCTACTACCCTCAAGGCAACGGTCAAGTCGAAGCCACGAATAAGACTCTCATAAGCATCATCGAGAAAACCTTAGAGAAGGGTAGGACATGGCATGAGAAGCTTGATGAAGCCTTATGGGCTTATAGAACTTCCATTAGAACACCAAAAAATGCCACCCCATTCGAGTTGGTCTATGGTACAAATGTCATACTCTCCATTCGTACAAAATTGCATTCATTCCATGCATCACTTGCACTCAACCTGCCACTAGAGACTTTATAATATGCTAGGATGGTTGAGCTTGATTTATTAGATGAGAAAAGGCTCCTTGCCATGTATCATGCACATGCATACCGGCAAAGGATAGCCCGGCATTATGATAAGCACATGAAGGCCCACCACTTCAAAGTAGGAGATTTGGTATTGAAAACCACCATTGTGGCCCCCATCCACTTGGAAAGTGGTGGCCAAAGTGGGATGGTCCCTATGTTGTAAGAGGGATGTAAACACCCCAAAAATTCCATATTTTTAAACTTCCAAACTTCAAAAGCCAGCTCGAGGCCAAAACAAGAGAAAGAAGAAAAGTTCAAGCCCGTTCGAAGAAAAGCCAGATAGAAGGCCAAAAATCAGAATTTGGGTTAAAGTCAAGTTCAACTCTCAAAAGAAAACAGAAGCCAAACCCCTGATGAAGCCGTTAGAAATCAAGCACCAGGCCTGTCAAAACAAAAATCCGAAGTCCATGGGAAATCCAAAGATTAACTTCTGTAGACACGAAAAATCCCCGCCTCCCTGGCTTCTCAAGCCTGGAGCGAATCTTTTCGTGTGTCTAAGTCCTATTTGAATAAACAGGGTGTGCCAGCTAGCTTACCTAAGCTAGCGAAGATATATTTTAACCTTACTTCTAACGTGGCGACTGTGAGCAAGCAAGCTCTTGTCGTCGCAGACCTTCTTGCACCGATGCGCAAGGGTCAGTCTGTACGGTTTAAAAATCGAGTTTTAGGATAGAAAAAGCCTACGAAAGCGGTTCGAGGTGTTTGATTCAGGTCTTTTTAATGCGATTGCAGATTTTTAGATCACGTGGATTTGCACGTGCCTAAGTCTTTCTTTTTATCCCTTTATGAGCCACCTAGGTGTGTGTTATGAACACTCCACTATATGGGGCGAATTTGAGTGGGAGTACGGGGTTTGCTTTGATGCAATATGCGTCCTACCTCGTGGTATGGCGTAGATGCAATGCAAACTCACGCTACTCCAAAGGGAAAACCCGAATGTAAAGACAATGCCGAAGGAAAATGACTTGTAATGTAAATGCCGAAGGGAGATATGTATATAAGATATATATGGGCCCTTACTCGGGTCTTGCAAATAAGAGCGAAGGCTCAATGTGGGTGCGTGCTTGAATTGAAAGACTACACACACGACATGAAATAAAACCCAAATATAACTTGCAATATGGCCTTAACTAAGGTCTTGGGAATAAGAGCGAAAGCTCAATGTGTGTGAGTGCTTGAATTGAAGTACTACGCACACAACATGAAATTAAACCCAAATATAAATTGCAGTATTTCCTTGATTAAGGTCTTGGGAATAAGAGCGAAAGCTCATTGTGTGTGAGTGCTTGAATTGAAGTACTACGCACACAACATGAAATTAAACCCAAATATAAATTGCAGTATGGCCTTAACTAAGGTCTTGGGAATAAGAGCGAAAGCTCAATGTGTGTGAGTGCTTGAATTGAAGTACTACGCACACAACATGAAATTAAACCCAAATAGTATAGCACGGCCCTTACTTGGGTCTTACAAATAAGAGCGAAGGCTCAATGTGTGTGCGTGCTTGAATGGAAAGACAACACACTCAACTTAAGCAAAACCCTACGTAAGTTAAAGTATATATATATATATATATTTTATATATATATATATATTTATATATATATATATATATTTATATATATATATATATATATATATATATTTATATCTTAAGGGCTGATTAGGCCCGTGTGTGTTCAAAATCGTGCACGACTAAGAGAGTGCACATGTGTGTGGGTGTGCCAAGCCACGTTATTACAAGCGGGGAGAGACTATGCTCCGTTATTACAACCCCGTATTGAATTTAATTCAAGGAAGTCTACAACTAAGGACCAAGTTAGGCACTTACTTATAGCTGGTCCGAAGATGCCTTGCTTGAGCGTGGGCTTGGCCTTCGTCTTGGGCTGCAAGAGGGAGCTCCTCGGAGTTGAACGGCAAAGGGGCTGCTGGTCGGATGCCTTGGGTGCGCGGGAAGGGTGCCTTGAAGTTCGCCGACGGCTAGAAAGGGGGTGTCTTGGTGTGTGGGGCTAAAGTGACTAAGTAGGGTCACTAAGGGAGGTTGTAGTGTTAGGAAGTATGGCACTAAATGGGAGCCTAAGGGAGTGCCTAAGGGAGGTATATGGCTGGCGGGTGGCTGGCCGAATGGATATGGAACAGTCGGTTGGAGTGGCCGACTAAGGGAGACTCGATGGTGGTGGTTGCTAAGGTAGCTAGGGCTGTCGTAGATGGGAAGGAAGCTAGTTAGGGTATGGGATAAGGTGGAGTTAGGGGCTGGTGGGAAGTGTAAGGGACAGGTCCTAGGGAGCCAGGTAGAGTGGCCAGTTGTTGCTAGGGTGGCTAGGTAATGGCAGGCGGTTGGAGTGGCTAAGGTCTGGCCGAATGGGTAGGATGGAGGGTGGCTGGTGTTAGGGTGATGTGGTGGTGGTGTAGGTGGATGAGAGTGGAGGGGGAGTGAAGAAAAGGTGGAGTTGAGTGAAGATACTAACCGGTGGTGATGGGAGGCGACGGATGGAAGAGGAGCAGCCGGGCAGTTGAGGTGGATGGTTCGGCCGGATGAAAAGGGTGGCGACGGGTGGTTTTGGGGTGAGGTTTAATGAGGTGGGTTAGGTGATTAGGCTAGGATTAGGTTAGGTTTAGGGAAATTAAACTAGGATTAGGGAAGTGGGTTAGGTGATTAGGTTGGGATTAGGAGAGTGGGTTAGGTGATTAGGCTAGGATTAGGACAGGATTAGGGTAAAAGGCTAGAATTAGGTGTTTTTGGTTAGGATTGGATTAAGGAGCTCCCTTTGCATGACCCATAGACCTTAATCACATCATGTTGGTGCAGCCCTAGGTTAGGTTTTGGCTAATTACAAGCTTAAACCCATGTTAACTAGGCTAACCCACATGATTAACCCCAAACTTGACACACAAGTCAAGCTTAATTACAACACTCCCAAATCTTATCCTCCCCCACTCTCTCTCATGCCCATAATCCCACGTGAAATTCAAGTGGGCCCTGTAGACGCGCGAAAATCCCCTCCCCTTCCACCTTTTTCAGGGCTCGGAGCGGGTCCTCTCGTGTGTCTAAGGCCTATGTATGCAAACAGGGCGTGCCAGCTAGCTTACCTAAGCTAGCGAAGATATTTTTAACACTGACTTCTAAACATGGCGACTGTGAGCAAGTAAGCACTTGTCGTCGCAGACCTTCTTGCACCGATGCGCAAGGGTCAGTTTGTACGCTTTGCAAAAATCGAGTTTTGGAGAGAAAGTCTACGAAGCGGTTCGAGGTGTCTATTTCGGGTCTTTAAAATGCGATTGCATGTTTTAGATCACATGGATTTGCACGTGCCTAAGTCTTTTCTTTTATCCCTTTTCGGGCCACCTAGTTTGTGTGTTATGAACACTCCACTACATGGGCGAATTCGAGCGGGGCTTGCTTCGATGCGATATGCGTCCTACCTCGTGGTATGGCGTAGATGCAATGCAAACTCACGCTACTCCAAAGGGAAAACCCGAAATGTAAAGACAATACTGAAGGGAAATAACCGAAGGGAAATAACCGAAGGGAAATATGTATATAGAATATGTATATGAGCCCTTACTCGGGTCTTGCAAATAAGAGCGAAGGCTCAATGTGGGTGCGTGCTGGAATTGAAAGACTTACACACACGACATGAAATTAAACCCAAATATAAATTGCAGTATGGCCTTGACTAAGGTCTTGGGAGTAAGAGCGAAGGCTCAATGTGTGTGAGAGTGCTTGAATTGAAGTACTACACACACAACATAAATGAAACCCAAATATAACTGCAATAAGGCCTTTACTAAGGTCTTGGGAATAAGAGCGAAGGCTCAATGTGTGTGAGAGTGCTTGAATTGAAAGACTTACACACACGACATGAAATGAAACCCAAATAGTATAGGTCGGCCCTTACTTGGGTCTTTCAAATAAGAGCGAAAGCTCAATGTGTGTGAGAGTGCTTGAATTGAAAGACTTACTCACACGACATGAAATGAAACCCAAATAGTATAGGTCGGCCCTTACGTGGGTCTTTCAAATAAGAGCGAAAGCTCAATGTGTGTGAGAGTGCTTGAATTGAAAGACTTACTCACACGACATGAAATGAAACCCAAATAGTATAGGTCGGCCCTTACTTGGGTCTTTCAAATAAGAGCGAAAGCTCAATGTGTGTGAGTGCTTGAATTGAAAGACAACGCACCCAACTTAAGCAAAACCCTTCGAAAATGAAAGTATATATACTTATGTATTAGGGGCTGATTAGGCCCTTGTGTGTTAAAAATCGTGCACAACTAAGAGAGTGCACGTGTGTGGGTGTGCCAAGCCACGTTATTACAAGCGGGGGGAGACTATGCTCCGTTATTACAACCCCGTATCAAATTGAATCTCAAGCAAGTATACAACTAAAGACCGAGTTTAGGCACTTACGAGTAGCTGGTCCGTAGAGGCCTTGCTTGAGCGTGGGCTTGGCCTTCGCCTTGGGCTGCAAACGGGAGCTCCGCGAGGATGGGTGACCAAGGGTGCTGGCCGGCTGCAAGTGGGGCGCGGGATTGGTGCCTCGAAGGTGGCCGGCTGCAAATGGGTGTCGCCTTGATGTGGGCGATCAAAGGGCTGGGCCAAGTAAGTGTGTAGGGTCACGAATGGAGAGTATAGAGTGTTAGGGAATATGAGGGATTGGCGCCCCGAGTGCAAGTGTCGCCTTGATGTGGGCGATCTAAGGGGAGTTTAAGGGAAGGCCGAATGGGAGTTTTAGGGGAGAAGAAATGGCTGGCCGGTGGTAGTTGAGGTAGTTAGGTAGTGGCCGGTGGTTTAGGTTGTGATAGGTTCGGCTAAGGGAGAATGATGGCGGCAAAGGGCTTATGTGTAGGTAAGGTGGCGGTATGGTGGGTGGCTAGGAGTGGAGAGGGAGTAGAGAAGGAGCTAGGTAGAGTGGGGGGTACTTACCGAATGGGGAGAGGCGGTGGATGGAAGAGAGAAGGTGGGCGGTTGGGATGGAGAGCAAGTGGTGGCGTCCGGCTGGGAGATGGTGGTGGCGTCTGGCTGGGAGATGGTGGTGGATGGAAGAGAGAAGGTGGCGGTGCAGGTGGAGCAGGAGGGAGATGATGGGACTCGGCTGGACTTGGGGAAGAAGGGGACCCGGCTGGGATGGGTGAGGGCTGCTAGCTAGGAAAACCCGCCCCCAAGGGGGGGGGTTTAAATAGGGATGGGTAGGTCGGTTAGGGCTGGGCTTGGGGTAGTGGTTAGGTGGTTTAGGTAGGGTGGTATGTAGATAAGGTGGGCTGGAAAGCGTTGGGCCAGATATTTTGAAAACTAGGGGTTTGGGTAGATTGTGGGCTAGGGGTGGTTTAGGGGTTTAGGGCTAGGTTAGGTGGTTGGGTTTTAGGGTGAGGTTTAGTGAGCTAGGTTAGGTGATTAGGCTAGGTTTAGGCTAGGATTAGGGAAATTAACCTAGGTTTAGGGAAGGATTAGGGAAGTGGGTTAGGTGATTAGGTTGGGATTAGGCCGGGATTAGGGAAGTGGGTTAGGTGATTAGGCTCAGATTAGGGGTGGATTAGGGGGGTAGGTTTGGATTAGGTGTTTTGGGTTAGGTTTAGGTGAAGGAGCTCCCTTTGCATGGCCCATAGACCTTAACCACCTCATGTTGGTGCAGCCCTAGGTTAGGTTTTGGCTAATTACAAGCTTAAACCTACTCAATTAGACTAACCCACATGATTAACCCCAAACTTGACACACAAGTCAAGCTTAATTACAACCCTCTTGATATTTTCCATCCCCACTCTCTCTCATGCCCATGATCCCACGTGAATTTCAAGTGGGCCCCACCTCCATTTGTGAGAAGGTGATGTGGGCCATGGATATGGATATTGGATTGGATCTCTGGATCCAAATCCAAATCCAAATCCACATATGGGTTTGGATTGGGATCTGGATATATATGGTCCAGATCCCATCCAAACTGAACTCTGACTCCTTCGAGCTGGGTTTGAAACGGACGATTCGTGCGGGGCCTGACAGCATCAGTACTCCGTCTGTGTTGGGTCTTCGCCAACATGGTCGTCCGTCTCCGTTTCTACCTTCCGGAGATGACTTCAAAGGATATTTTGATAAGAACAGGGTCTTGGACGTTCGAGATCCTGGGGGTGTGAATCAGATACAAGAGTTGTTGTGCCGGGCTTGATATGTGCTCCGGTTCCGGGCTCTTCTTAGCTCTCCTGGTCTTGTCTTGATCGGGCCAAGCTGCTTTGGGGTTTCAAAACGTGTTTTAAAAGGTTTTCAATAGCTATATTATATATATTTTTAAAATACAGAGTTTAAAACATATATACAGGGTTGTCTGGATGGCTCCTGGGTTTCCAGACTCAAAAATGGCCCTTTGGGGCTGCTTTTACAAAACCAGGTTTGTTTAAGGAATTCGTGGGATTTCGGGGTGTTTACAGATGCCCCTCTTTGGCCTTGTCCAAATCGATTTGAATAAGGGCAAAGATGACAAACACCCCTTTCAATGTCTCACTAGATCTATCCACGAAGAATATGGGATCGCCCCAATTTTTAGCAAAATCTCAATTTACAAACTCTGGTAGGAGGAGATATCACGCCAAAGGGTTTTACTATGGAATCTGGTCCTAAATGAGATCATGTTCATGTAAGTACCATGCGTGGAATGCAAATCACATGGGTGTGGTACCAAGAGTGGCGACCTCCCAGAGACCAGATGTGGTCGAACTCTAGAGACTTACAAGGTCTATTGCTCCAAGTGAGCAAATCCTATGCTGTTCAATGTTCGGTTTTCAAAACTTATTTACAAAAGCTATTTACAAAAGGGACAACTGTCTTGAGCCTCGATCCTAAGGATCTCGAGCTCTTCGTGCTTGCCCTTGTTTGAGTCTTAACACTCGCTTATCTAGCGGAGGTTTTATAAGAAAACAAGCTTCATTTCAAATTCCTACGTCTTACTTGAAATGCCGAATTCTCAAACAAGATGAAATTCAAGTAAGTAAATCCTATTTTTACTTTAGGATTCCTCGAAATGAACCATGCTTTAGCTTGGGATAAGCCAGGGATGGGAAAGAGATACCACGGTCCCTTCTGAAGCGTCCCGTGATTTGAGGCATAGAAGGCGAAAAACTGCTCTTTTTGAGCTTTTTGGCCTCTTTTTCCTTTTTTTCATAGAGGGTCTCCCTTTGGGAGTATTTTTTCTTTAATCCCTCTTTTTCATAAGAGAATCGATTTTTCTTTTTGAAGTCTGGTTTCTTTCTTTTGGAAAAAGACTTTGAAGGGGGAATTCCCTTTTGTTTTGGGCCTTTGTTTCCCTTTTGGAAATAGGAGAGAAGAGGGGTGGACTTATCCCAAGCCTACACTCGATCCATTCCAGATCAGCCTATTTAGAAATAGCACGTACTACTTGCAAGTATCTTGCTATGTTGAACTAGGCCTTTCTTTGTAAGAAGAAGGATTTTGAAATGTAACCACGATTTTGAAAACTCCACTCTTTCACAAGTGCGAATTCTCTCACTTAGGGTCACACGAGTTCGCCTTTGCACCTTATTCACATGTCTCAGGGCAGCTATCCCTTAAAATTTTCGAAAACTGGAATTTAATCCAGATCCTACACATGATACTTCTTTAAGTATTTGAATATTGATAGGATCTGCTAAATTCCTACCTTCTACATCGATCAACCAATACGAATTGTTCGTAGTGGTTGCTCGTACAACATAGGGTCCATCCCAGTTGGGGCGCCACTTACCTAAGGGGTGTGGGCCACGATGGTGGATGGTTTTTAAGACCAGATCTCCCACTTCAAGGTGGCGAGGTTTCATGTGTTTGCTATAATGTCGGGCTATCCTTTGCCGGTATGCACGAGCATGATCCATGGCAAGGAGTCGCCTCTCATCTAGCAAATCTAGTTCGGCCATCCTAGCATGCTGAAGTGTCTCTAGGGGGAGGTCGAGTGCTATGGATGTATGGAATGAATGCAGTTGAGTATGAATGGGAAGAATGGCGTTTGTGCCATAGACCAACTCGAATGGTGTGGCATTCGTGGGAGTCCGGATGAAAGTCCTATAAGCCCATAAGGCTTCATCCAACTTCTCGTGCCACGTCCTACCCTTCTCTAAGGTTTTCTCAATAATACTAATGAGAGTCTTGTTTGTGGCTTCGGCTTGGCCGTTGCCTTGAGGGTAGTAGGGCGAGGAGAAGTGGTGAGTTATGCTATACGTGTTGCACAACTTAACCATCCGCTCGTTCTTGAATGGGGTACCATTATCAGACACAAGGTCTCGTGGAACCCCAAATCGAGCCAAGATATTCCTCCGGATGAAAGCCACCACATGTTGCCCCATTACATTCGTTAAGGAAATGGCTTCCACCCACTTGGAGAAATACTCCGTGGCTGCTAAAATAAATCGATGCCCATTCGAGGCCTTTGGAAATATCGAGCCTACAATGTCAAATGCCCACATGGTAAATGGCCAGGGGCTGACCACGGAATGCAATGCAGATGAAGAGATATGGATGGCGTGCCCATGCACTTGACACGGATGACACTTCCTAACATGATCGTGACAATCCTTTTTCAGGGTGGACCAAAAATAGCCCCCTCTAAGTATTTTCATTGCCATCATGTTGGCATTAACATGACCTCCACATTCTCCATCGTGGAACTCATGCATTACTACCCTAGCCTCCTCTAGGTCGATACACCTAAGCAGAATGCTGGTAAAACTTTTTTTGTATAAAACCCCACCCAGAATGGTGTATCGGGTCGAAATCTTACGAATGAATGCCTTATCTTTGGATGTGGCATTCTCGGTAAATCCCCCATTTTCTAAAAATTGTTTTATGTCATAGAACTAGGGTTTTTCAATAGACTCTGGGTTGTTTTGGCAAATATCCAAGTCGTGTGTGGATGGATGGGGCGCATGCCATATTTCCAAAGATCTGGTCCCTGAAATGGGATCGACCTTCAGGGCTGAACCCAAGGAGGAGAGGGCATCGGCGATGCCATTGTCCTCTCTTCCTACGTGTGTGAGTTTACACGACTGGAAGGTTTGGACTAATCGAGTGGCCAACTCGTGATATGGAAGTAGTTTCTCATTACGTACTTGCCAAATTTTTAAAACTTAGTTTATGACAAGGAGCGAATCTCCAAAGACCTCGATGCATGATGCCCCTAGAGTTTTCGAAATCTTGAAGCCTTGTATGAGTGCTTCATACTCAGCTACGTTGTTGGAACATTCGAAATCTAAGCGGACTGCTATGGGAATCTCGCCCTTTTCAGGGGAGATTAGGATGACTCCTGCACCAGCCCCTCGTTGGTTTCGTGCCTCGTCGAAGTGCATCTTCCACACTTGGTTTTCGAAAGAATTTGCCAAAATGTGGTTTTGAAAATGGTTTTGCAATATGCCTTCGTCAGGCATTTCGACAAGAGTGGGATATGCGTCCTCTAAGGGGAATTCAGCCGCGTAATCTGCTAGGGCTTGCCCCTTAATGGAGATCTAGTGATGGTATTTCAGATCATACTCCATTAGAAGGAGCTGCCATTTGCCCAATCTACCCGTGAGAATGGGTTTTTCGAACAAGTGCTTGATTGGATCAAGCTTGGACACTATCCAGATCTCATGATCTAGGAAATAGTGTCTGAACTTCTGGCAAGCCCAGACTAGGGCCAAGCACGTCTTCTCCATGGCTTGATAATTTCGTTCATAAGCCAAGAGAGTTTTCGAAATATAGTAGATGGCATACTCCTTATGGGTGTCATCCTCGTATTGAGCCAACAGGGCTCCTAAAGCATTTACATGCACGAAGATGTATAATAAGAGCGGTTTTCCTTGCTTTGGAGGATTCAAAACGGGGGGATTAACCAAGTATGCCTTCAGTCTCTCGAAGGACTTTTGGCATTCGTCATCCCATAAGAATTTCGTACCCTTCCTCAACAATTTATTGAAGGGTTCGCATCTAGTTGCCAGATTCGATATGAATCGGCGAACGGATTGTAATCGACCCTGGAGGCTACGGATTTGGGTGAGATTGGAGGGTGGAGCCATGTCTATGATGGCTCGACACTTAGAGGGGTCAACTTCTATTCCCCTTTGGCTCACCATAAAGCCTAGAAGCTTTCCTGATTCTACCCCGAACACACATTTTTGAGGGTTTAGCTTTACTTTGTAAAGCCTAAGCCTTTCGAAAATCTTTTGTAAACATTCGACATGGGTGCATCGGGTTTTGGATTTTGCCAAGAGATCATCTACATACACTTCTACAAGCTCATGAATTTGATCATGGAAGATCGTGTTCATGGCTCGTTGGTATGTTGCGCCGGCATTTTTCAAACCAAAGGGCATGACTGTATAGCAGTACGTGCCCCATGGAGTTGTGAAGGCGGTCTTACCCTGATCTCGTGGACTTAGTTTGATTTGATTATAGCCTGAATAGCCATCCATGAATGAAAACATTTCATAATTTGCAGTA
This sequence comes from Brasenia schreberi, assembly GCA_036023115.1. NCBI lineage: Eukaryota > Viridiplantae > Streptophyta > Magnoliopsida > Nymphaeales > Cabombaceae > Brasenia > Brasenia schreberi. The sequence continues at coordinate 16,846,819 of JAYKKT010000088.1, forward strand.
CTATCGACTATCAAATCTATGTTTGGTAACACATAATTATCCTTTGGAGTAGCTTTATTCAGGTTTCTGAAATCGATGCATATTCGAATTTTCCCATTGGTTTTTCGAACCACAACGATATTTGACAACCAATCAGAATACGCAATGGGTTTTATAAATCCGGCTTTTAGTAGATCTTCTAAACCCTCTTTGACTTGCGTGTGTACATTCGGGTGTATTTTCCTAAGTTTCTGCTTTATGGGTTTTACACCTGCATCTAAGGGAAGACGATGCTCGACAATGCTGGGATCTATGCCCGGCATGTCTTTATACGTCCATGCAAACACATCTAAATAGGTTCGTAGAAATGCAATGAATGCTAACTTTTCAGTTTCATGCAAGCATGCACCTATTTTGATGGTTTTGGGATTGGAATCATCCCCTAGGTTCACCTCTATGAAATCTCCTCCTATTGATTGGGAAGGTCTTTCAAAATCGAGAATTCTATGAAATTCTGGGAGCTCAAAAGTGGGATCTTCCTCAAGGGGGTCCACTTCTGGGCTTTGATCATTCTCGTGGGATATAAACCCGAGGGAACTTGATGCGTGGTTTTCAAAATGACCTGGTTTTGTACTTGGATTTTCAAGTGATTTCGAAATTTTTGGTCTGGCTATGCAGACGACGTTTCTTTCGAAATCCTTTTCTTTTGCCAAAGTCCTACCAGGAGCAGCTATGTACAAAATCTTTTTGGTATTTTCCAAATTATGTACAAAATCTTTTTGGTATTTTCCAAATTTTCGATTTTTTTGGGTTTTTGTAAAACAAGAACTTTGGGAACTATACAAAGCACTCTTTTTTCGAGTTTTTGTTTTTCCATTTTTTTTGGTTTTTCTTGTTTTTCGATTTTTTTCGATTTTAAGTTTTTCAAATGTTTTTGGTATTTTTAGAAAAAGGGATCTTCCGTCGTACCTACAAAGGGAAAACACTACGAGTTAGACTCGGAATAGGAGGTCTAAATCGTAGGTCTCTTCTAAGACAGGCTCCGGGGCACCCTTGACCCAGGTGGTCACAGGAGGTGGCTCCGGCGGTATTCGGGGAGTATAGCCGATCCCATATCGGCTTGGGTTGGCCCTAGGAAGGATGGGCTCTAGGAGACCCTGGTTTTGTGCCCCTAGACTCTTGTTGGGCGTGTAGCCCATGTTCAACAACATGTTCCACGACTTTTTGTTTTTTGAAAAAGTTGGATACAAAAAGTTGGATATCGTCCATATTAGGCTCGTATGGCCTCTTGTCCAGGGGCTTTGGAAATAGGGAATGCTTGGGTTTTCCTAAGAGGATTAAAGTCGGGAGGGGGCCTGCTTTTGGCTGCCCCTTCACACATACAACCTTCCTAGGGTTATTCAACACGAGCCGAGGTGGCTCAACCATAATTTGCCCCAGGTTAGCCTCATGGGCCTGGGAGCTTGATAAACAAGGGGAGTTTATGATCCCCTGAAGCTGGGGGTGACTCTCACCTAGGATCACTACGACCTGATCCCTAAAAGGGATCTTGACACACCTGTGGAAGGTGGATGGCACAGCGCACAAACTGTGTATCCAGGGCCTTCCCAGCAACAGGTTATAATGGGGGTGGATGTCCAAGACATGGAACACCCCCGTGTGTTCGATCCCTCCCGTTTCCATTGGGAGTTCGATGGATCCTAAAGGTCTAGACGCATTCCCATCGTATCCAGTGATAACGATGGGGCTTGGGTTCACTGAAGTCAAGGTGACTCCGATTTTGTACGCCATATGAAGTGGAAGGATGTTGAGCCCTCCTCCACCATCGACTAGGCACCTGTCCAGAGAGTGGTTGTTTAGAACCACCTCGATATGCAGGGCCTGGTTATGGGTTTTGTAGGGTCTATCTACATCATCTTCCGAAAAAGTGATGGGCGATTTTGCTCCTAATAAAGCCACTTGGGCAGACAAGGATTCCGGACTTATGTTCGAATCAACCTTGGCCCTTTCTAGAATTTTCATAGAGGGTCTCCCTTTGGGAGTATTTTTTCTTTAATCCCTCCTTTTCACAAGAGAATCGATTTTTCTTTTGAATTCTGGTTTCTTTCTTTTGGAAAGACACTTTGCATGGGAAATTCCCATTGTTTGGGCTTTTGTTTTCCTTTTGGAAGGAGAAGAGAAGAGGGGAGGACTTATCCCAAGCCTACACTCGATCCATTCCAGATCAGCCTATTTTGAAATAGCACGTACTACTTGCAAGTATCTTGCTATGTTGAACTAGGCCTTTCTTTGTAAGAAGAAGGATTTTGAAATGTAACCACGATTTTGAAGAATCCACTCTTTCCCAAGTGCAAATTCTCTCACTCAGGGTCACACGATTTTGCCTTTGCACCTTATTCACATGTCTCAGGGTAGCTATCCATAAAATTTTTGAAAACTGGAATTTTATCCAAATCCTACACATGATACTTCTTTAAGTAATGAATATTGATAGGATCTGTTAAATTCCTACGTTCTACATCGATCAACCAATACGAATTGTTCGTGGTGGTTGCTCGTACAACATAGGGTCCATCCCACTTGGGGCGCCACTTTCCGAGTGGATGTGGGCCACGATAGTGGATGATTTTCAAAACCAGATCTCCCACTTCAAAGTGGCGAGGTCTTATGTGTTTGCTATAATGTCGGGCTATCCCTTGCCGGTATGCATGAGCATGATCCATGGCAAGGAGTCGCCTCTCATCTAGCAAATCTAGTTCGGCCATCCTAGCATGCTGAAGCGTCTCTAGGGTGAGGTCGAGTGCTATGGATGTATGGAATGAATGCAGTTGCGTATGAATGGGAAGAATGGTGTTTGTGCCATAGACCAATTCGAATGGTGTGGCATTCGTGGGAGTCCGGATGGAAGTCCTATAAGCCCATAAGGCTTCATCCAGCTTCTCGTGCCACGTCCTACCCTTCTCTAAGGTTTTCTCAATTATACTAATGAGAGTCTTGTTTGTGGCTTCAGCTTGGCCGTTGCCTTGAGGGTAGTAGGGCGAAGAGAAGTGGTGAGTTATGCCATACGTGTTGCACAACTTAACCATCCGCTCGTTCTTGAATGGGTTGCCATTATCAGACACAAGGTCTCATGGAACCCCAAATCAAGCTAAGATATTCCTCCGGATGAAAGCCACCACATGTTTCCCTAGCACGTTGGTTAGGAAAATGGCTTCCACCCACTTGGAGAAATACTCCATGGCGGCTAAAATAAATCGATGCCCATTCAAGGCTTTTGGAAATATTGGGCCTACAATGTCAAACGCCCACATGGTAAATGGCCTAAGATATTTTCATTGCTTTCATGTTGGCATTAACATGACCTCCACATTCTCCATCGTGGAACTCATGCATTACTATCCTAGCCTCCTCTAGATCGATACACCTATGTAGGATGCCAGTAAAACTGTAAAACTTTTTTTGTATAAAACCCCACCCAGAATGGTGTATCGGGTCGAAATCTTACGGATGAATGCCTTATCTTTGGATGTGGCATCCTCGGCGAATCCCCCATTTTCTAAAAACTTTTTGATGTCATAAAACCAGGGTTTTTCGATAGAGTCTGGGTTATTTTGGCAAATATCCAGATCGTGTGTGGATGGGTTGGGCACATGCCATATTTCTAAAGACCGGATCCCGGAAATGGGATCGACCTTTAGGGTTGAACCCAAGGAGGAGAGGGCATCAACGATAACATTGTCCTCTCTTCTTACGTGTGTGAGTTTACACGATTGGAAGGACTGGACCAATCGAGTGGCCAACTCGTGATATGGAAGTAGTTTTTCATTACATACTTGCCAAATTTTCAAAACCTGGTTTATGACAAGGAGTGAATCTCCAAAGACCTCGATGCATGATGCCCCTGGAGTTTTCGAAATTCTTAAGCCTTGTATGAGTGCTTCATACTCAGCTACGTTGTTGGAACATTCGAAATCCTGGCGGACTGCTATGGGAATCTTGCCCTTTTCAGGGGAGATGAGGATGACCCCAACACCAGCCCCTCGTTGGTTTCATGCCCCATCGAAGTGCATCTTCCACACTTGGTTTTCGAAATTGTTTGCTAAAATGTGGTTTTGAAAATGATTTTGCAAGATGCCTTCATCAGGCATTTCAGCAAGTGTGGGATATGCGTCCTCTAAGGGGAACTCAGCCACATAATCCGCCAGTGCTTGCCCCTTAATGGAGATCTGGTGATGGTATTTCAGGTCATACTCCATTAAAAGGAGTTGCCATTTGCCCAATCTACCCGTGAGAATGGGTTTTTCGAACAAGTGCTTGATTGGATCAAGCTTGGACACTATCCAGATCTCGTGATCTAGGAAATAGTGTCTGAACTTCTGGCAGGCCCAGACTAGGGCCAGGCACGTCTTCACCATGGCTTGATAGTTTCGTTCATAAGCCAAGAGAGTTTTCGAAATATAGTAGATGGCATACTCCTTATGGGTGTCATCCTCGTATTGAGCCAACAGAGCTCCTAAAGCATTCGCATGCACGGAGATGTAAAGTAAAAGCAGTTTTCCTTGCTTCGGAGGATTCAAAACGGGGGGATTAACCAAGTATGCCTTTAGTCTCTCGAAGGACTTCTGGCATTCGTCATCCCATAAGAATTTCGTGCCCTTCCTCAACAGCTTGTTGAAGGGTTCGCATCTAGTCGCCAGATTCGATATGAATCGGCGAACGGATTGTAAACGACCCTGGAGGCTACGGATTTGGGTGAGATTGGAGGGTGGAGCCATGTCTATGATGGCTCGACACTTACAGGGGTCGACTTCTATACCCCTTTGGCTCACCATAAAGCCCAGAAGTTTCCCTGATTCTACCCCGAATACACATTTTTGAGGGTTTAGCTTTACTTTGTAAAGCCTAAGCCTTTCAAAAATCTTTTGCAAACATTCGATATGAGTGCATCGGGTTTTGGATTTTGCCAAGAGATCATCTACATACACTTCTACGAGCTCATGAATTTGATCATGGAAGATCGTGGTCATGGCTCGTTGGTATGTTGCGCAGGCATTTTTCAAACCAAAGGGCATGACTGTATAGCAGTACGTGCCCCATGGGGTTGTGAAGGCGGTCTTACCCTGATCTCGTGGATTTAGTTTGATTTGATTATAGCCTGAATAGCCATCCATAAATGAAAATATTTCATGATTTGCAGTACTATTGACTATCAAATCTATGTTTGGTAAAGGATAATTATCCTTTGGAGTGGCTTTATTCAAGTTTCTGAAATCGATGCATATTCGAATTTTCCCATTGGTTTTTCGAACTACAACGATGTTTAACAACCAATCAGAATACGCAATGGGTTTTATAAATCCGGCCTTTAACAGATCTTCTAAACCCTCTTTGACTTGCGTGTGTACATTCGGGTGTATTTTCCTAAGCTTCTGCTTTATGGGTTTTACATCTGCATCTAAGGGAAGACGATGCTCGACAATGCTGGGGTCCATGCCCAGCATGTCTTCATACGTCCATGCAAACACATCTAAATAGGTTTGTAGAAATGCAATGAATGCTGACCTTTCATTTTCATGCAAGCATGCACCTATTTTGATGGTTTTGGGATTGGAATCATCCCCTAGGTTCACCTCTATGAAATCTCCTCCTACTGAATTGGAAGGTCTTTCAAACTCGAGAATTTTATGAAATTCTGGGAGCTCGTAAGTGGGATCTTCCTCAAGGGGATCCACTTCTGGGCTTTGATCATTCTCTTGAGCTATAGACCCGAGGGAATTTGATGCGTGATTTTCAAAAAGAACTGGTTTTGTACTTGGATTTTCAAGTGATTTCGAAATTTTTGGTCTGGCTATGCAAACGACGTTTCTTTCGAAATCCTTTTCTTTTGCCAAAGTCCTACTAGGAGCAGCTATATACAAAATCTTTTTGGTATTTTCCAAATTTTCAATTTTTTTGGGTTTTTGTAAAACAAGAACTTTGGGAACTATACAACGCACTCTATTTTCGATTTTTTGTTTTTCCATTGTTTTTGGCTTTTCTTCCTTTTTTATTTTTTTGATTTTAAGTTTTCCAAATGTTTTTGTATTTTTATAAAAGGGATCTTCCGTCATACCTACAAAGGGAAAACACTACGGGTTAGACTCGGAATAGGAGGTCTAAATCGTAGGTCTCTTCTAAGGCAGGTTCCAGGGCACCCTTGACCCAGGTGGTCATAGGTGGTGGCTCTGGCAGTATTCTGGGAGTATAGCCGATCCCGTATCAGCTTGGATTAGCCCTAGGAAGGATGGGCTCTAGGAGACCCTGGTTTTGCGCCCCTAGACTCTTGTAGGGCGTATAGCCCATGTTTAACAACATGTTCCATGACTTTTTGTTTTTTGAAAAGTTTTGGTAAAGCTCGTGGTCCTGGAACTTGCTGTCGTCCATATTGTGCTCATATGGCTTTTTGTCCAGGGGCTTTGGAAATAGGGAACGCTTGGGTTTTCCTAGAAGAGTTAGAATCGGGAGGGGGCCTGCTTTGGGCGCCCCCTTCACACATACAACCTTCCTAGGGTTGTTTAACACGAGCCTTGGTGGCTCGATCACAATTTGCCCCAGGTTAGTCTCATGGGCCTGGGAGCTCGATAAACAAGGGGAGTTTATGATCCCCTGAAGCTGTGGGTGACTCTCACCTAGGATCACTACGACCTGGTCCCTGAAAGGGATCTTGACACACTTGTGGAAGGTTGTATCCAGGGCCTTCCCAGCAACAGGTTATAATGGGGGTGGATGTCTAAGACATGGAATACCCCCGTGTGTGTGATCCCTCCCGTTTCCATTGAGAATTCGATGGATCCTAATGGCCTAGACGCATTCCCATCGTATCCAGTGATAACGATGGGCTTGGATTCACTGAAGTCTAGGTGACTCCGATTTTATACGCCACATGAAGTGGAAGGATGTTGAGCCCTCCTTCCCCATCGACTAGGCACCTGTCCAGAGAGTGGTTATTCAGAACCACCTCGATATGCAGGGCCTGGTTGTGGGACTCGTAGGGTCTATCTACATCATCTTTCGAGAAAGTGATGGGCGATTTTGCTCCTAATAAAGCCACTTGGGCAGACAGGGATTCTAGACTTATGTTCGAATCAACCTTGGCCCTTTCTAGAATTTTCTCTAGCACGAGTCTATGCGTAGGTGAGGTTTGTATAAGCTCTAGGATAGACATGTGGATAGGAATCTTTGAAAGGTGGTTTTCGAAGTCATAAGGATTTAGGATGACTCTATCCTTGTCTGCTTTTGGCAGAACTCCAAGAATACATGCTTTTGAGGGGTCAGGCACGCTGACCCCCTTTTTAGCACTTTGTAGGTACGGGGGTTGATAGATCCTCCCGGATCTAGTCACTTCCCCCACGACCAGCCTAGGGTTCGCGCTAAATTTGGCTCTAAGTATGAGTTGAGGAGCACCTTGAAGTTTTAACACTAGTTTAGCCGGGGATTCAGCTTTTGGTGGTCCCCGGATCACAACTTGGGCGGGCTTCTTGTACGGTACAAGAGTGGGCGCACAAGTGGGTCGACCAGACTCTGGTTTTTGCGCTAGTTCCTTTGAAAAGGTGAGGGTACATACCTCCTTTCCTTTCCCACTGCCACTGGCGTGCTTGGGAAAGGGTTATTTGAAGATAGCTTGAGGTGGCTCAGGTTCCGCAGTGACCTAGAGCTGGCCTTCCGCTATCAAGTTCTCAATTTTATTTAAAAGGGAGAAACAACGTTTGGTTTCATGGCCTTTGAGCCTGTGATACTTACAAAATCAATTTAAATACCCCCCTTTGGAAGTGACTCCTTCGGGAATTTCGGGAAGTTCTATCATGCCTTGGGCAAGTACGAGGTCTAGGACCTCCGACACAGGTTGCCCCAGTGGTGTATATTCCCGTCTTTCAATCGGTTTTTGAAAGGTTCGCTCCCTTTTATTTTCTAGTTTTTCAAAGTTTTTGGAAGTGCCTGCCACGCCTGGATCCACCCGAACATTGGCGATTTTATGGGGCTTTGCCCCTTTGTCCATCGTGGGTAGCCCGTAAGTGATGGGCTTTTTCAAGCGGGTTTTAGAAATGACACTTCCTTTCCATAAGTGATCGTATGTCCCTTTTCTCAAATTCGTTTCGAAAAGGGATGCCTTTTTTATCAACTTATGGAAAGTTGAGATCTCATGGAGCGAGAGAAGGGTTTTTAACTCGCTTTTAAAGTTATCCAGGATGAGCATGACTGCGCATCCTTCGGATATGGGCTCTCGCACTTGGCCCAAAAGTGACCTCCATCTTATAATGAAGGCATGTACGTCTTCATTCATGCATTGCTTCGTATCCCTTAAGGTATTCAGAGTCGGCGTGACTTCTACGTTGTGTGCAAATCTTTGCATGAAGCAGTTCGCTAACTCTTCAAAAGTAGCGAACTGGCTTAAATCGTAGAAAGCCAGCCATTTGGCAGTTGTGCCTTTAAGGGATAAAGGGAACCAATATACCCATTTCATCGAGTCCTTTTTCTTCTTATGGGCTCGACGCGAGAAAAGCTACAAGTGAGACCTAGGGTCTCCCATGCCATCATACCGATGGAAGTTCGGTATTTCATCGTCACTGTCTGTTTCGTAATCCATAGGAAGGAAATCAGACAGGGCGTAGCTTCTTTTCTCTTTGTTTTGCTCTTTCAGCAGCTGCTGTAGGGCTTTACGGTCCTTTTATGTGAAGGACTCATGGTATTGGTTGCCTTCCATTACGGAGGCCTCTTTGTGCTTACGAGGTTTTTCAGATTTTTTCTTAGGCCTTTGTTCACTGTTTGATGAACACGAATCGCCTACTTCAGCCTCTTGGCTGAGAGCATCGATTTTGGCCTCAAATTCCCTTCTCAGGTCCTCGATTTCATCTAGCTTGATTTTGTTTTTGAAAATCCTCCTAGAGTGAGAACTTGGTGCGCATGAGCCTTGGCTCGACACTTCACTTGGGTTGGATTTTGACATGCTTTTCAAGCTTTTTCAAAATTTCCTAAGTACAAGCAAAGAAAACAAAGTTAAAAATGACACCTCTTTGAAAAATTTTTCGCAAGTTTCTAGACTAACTCGACTTTTGAAAGACTCACATCCACCGGGCGTGCCAAACTCTGTAGACACAGAAAATCCCCACCTCCTTGGCTTCTCAGGCTTGGAGCGAATCTTTTCGTGTGTCTAAGTCCTATTTGAATAAACAGGGCGTGCCAGCTAGCTTACCTAAGCTAGCGAAGATATATTTTAACCGGACTTCTAACGTGGCGACTGTGAGCAAGCAAGCTCTTATCGTCGCAGACCTTCTTGCACCGATGCGCAAGGGTCAGTCTGTACGCTTTAAAAATCGAGTTTTAGGATAGAAAAAGCCTACGAAAGCGGTTCGAGGTGTTTGATTCGGGTCTTTTTAATGCGATTGCAGACTTTTAGATCACATGGATTTGCACGTGCCTAAGTCTTTCTTTTTATCCCTTTATGGGCCACCTAGGTGTGTGTTATGAACACTCCACTACATGGGGCGAATTTGAGTGGGAGTACGGGGTTTGCTTTGATGCAATATGCGTCCTACCTCTTGGTATGACATAGATACAATGCAAACTCACGCTACTCCAAAGGGAAAACCCGAATGTAAAGACAATGCCAAAGGGAAATAACCGAAGGGAAATGACTTGTAATGTAAATGCCGAAGGGAGATATGTATATAAGATATATATCGGCCCTTACTCGGGTCTTGCAAATAAGAGTGAAGGCTCAATGTGGGTGCATGCTTGAATTGAAAGACTACACACACGACATGAAATAAAACCCAAATATAACTTGCAATATGGCCTTAACTAAGGTCTTGGGAATAAGAGCGAAAGCTCAATGTGTGTGAGTGCTTGAATTGAAGTACTACACACACAACATGAAATTAAACCCAAATATAAATTGCAGTATGGCCTTGATTAAGGTCTTGGGAATAAGAGCGAAAGCTCAATGTGTGTGAGTGCTTGAATTGAAGTACTACGCACACAACATGAAATTAAACCCAAATATAAATTGCAGTATGGCCTTAACTAAGGTCTTGGGAATAAGAGCGAAAGCTCAATGTGTGTGAGTGCTTGAATTGAAGTACTACACACACAACATGAAATTAAACCCAAATAGTATAGCACGGCCCTTACTTGGGTCTTACAAATAAGAGCGAAGGCTCAATGTGTGTGCGTGCTTGAATGGAAAGACAACACACTCAACTTAAGCAAAACCCTACGTAAGTTAAAGTATATATATATATATATATATATATATATATATATATATATATATATATATATATATATATATATATATATATATATATATATTTATATCTTAAGGGTTGATTAGGCCCGTGTGTGTTCAAAATCGTGCACGACTAAGAGAGTGCACATGTGTGTGGGTGTGCCAAGCCACGTTATTACAAGCGGGGGGAGACTATGCTCCGTTATTACAACCCCGTATCGAATTTAATTCAAGCAAGTCTACAACTAAGGACAAAGTTAGGCACTTACTTATAGCTGGTCCGAAGATGCCTTGCTTGAGCGTGGGCTTGACCTTCGCCTTGGGCTGCAAGAGGGATCTCCTCAGAGTTGAACGGCAAAGGGGCTGCTGGCCGGATGCCTTGGGTGCGCGGGAAGGGTGCCTTGAAGTTGGCCAACAGCTAGAAAGGGGGTGTCTTGGTGTGTGGGGCTAAAGTGACTAAGTAGGGTCACTAAGGGAGGTTGTAGTGTTAGGAAGTATGGCACTAAATGGGAGCCTAAGGGAGTGCCTAAGGGAGGTATATGGCTGGCAGGTGGCTGGCTGAATGGATATGGAACAGTCGGTTGGAGTGGCCGACTAAGGGAGACTCGGTGGTGGTGGTTGCTAAGGTAGCTAGGGCTATCGTAGATGGGAAGGAAGCTAGCTAGGGTATGGGATAAGGTGGAGTTATGGGCTGGTGGGAAGTATAAGGGACAGGTCCTAGGGAGCTAGGTAGAGTGGTCGGTTGTTGCTAGGGTGGCTAGGTAATGGCGGGCGGTTGGAGTGGCTAAGGTCTGGCCGAATGGGTAGGATGGAGGGTGGCTAGTGTTAGGGTGATGTGGTGGTGGTGTAGGTGGCTGAGAGTGGAGGGGAAGCGAAGAAAAGGTGGAGTGAAGTGAAGATACTAACCGGTGGTGATGGGAGGCGGCGGATGGAAGAGGAGCAGCCGGGCAGTTGAGGTGGATGGTTCGCCAGATGAAAAGGGTGGTGACGGGTGGTTGGCCGGCTGGGGTGTGGTGGTGCAGGTGGAGCAAGGTGGTGGTGCTTGACTGGGAGGCGGTGGCGTAGGTGGAGCAAGGCTGGAGGTTTGGTTGGCAATGGTGGTTGGAGTCGGCTGGGCTGGAATCGGATGGGAGAGCTCGCAAAACCCACCCCTTGGGGGGGGGTTTATATAGGGCTGAAGAAGTCGGTTGGGGCTGTTATTAGGAGGGTGGTTAGGTGGTTTAGGTAGGGGTGGTGTGGTGATAAGGTGGGCTGGTTTTGGGAAAGGGCCAGATATTTTGATACAAGGGGTTTTGGGTAGATGGTGTGCTTGGTTTAGGTGGGTTGGTTTAGGGGTTTAGGGTTTAGCTAGGTGGGTTGGTTTTGGGGTGAGGTTTAATGAGGTGGGTTAGGTGATTAGGCTAGGATTAGGTTAGGTTTAGGGAAATTAAACTAGGTTTAGGGAAGTGGGTTAGGTGATTAGGTTGGGATTAGGCCAGGATTAGGGGAGTGGGTTAGGTGATTAGGCTAGGATTAGGACAGGATTAGGGTAAAAGGCTAGGATTAGGTGTTTTTGGTTAGGATTGGATTAAGGAGCTCCCTTTGCATGACCCATAGACCTTAATCACATCATGTTGGTGCAGCCCTAGGTTAGGTTTTGGCTAATTACAAGCTTAAACCCATGTTAACTAGGCTAACCCACATGATTAACTCCAAACTTGACACACAAGTCAAGCTTAATTACAACACTCCCAAATCTTATCCTCCCCCACTCTCTCTCATGCCCATAATCCCACGTGAAATTCAAGTGGGCCCCACCTCCATTTATGAGAAGGTGATGTGGGCCATGGATATGGATATTGGATTGGATCTTTGGATCCAAATCCAAATCTAAGTCCACACATGGGTTTGGATTGGGATCTGGATATATATGGTCCAGATCCAATCCAAATTGAATTCTGACTCCTTCGGGCTGTGTTCGAAACGAACGGTTTATGCGGGGTTTGACAGCATCAGTACTCCGTCTGCATTGGGTCTTTGCCAACATGATCGTCCGCTTCTGTTTTTGTCTTTCGGAGATGACTTCAAGTGATGTTTTGATGATAACAGGGTCTTGGACGTTCGAGATCCTGGGGGTGGATTCAACACAAGAGTTGCTGTGCCGGGCTCGACTTGTGCTTCGGTTCCGGGCTCTCTTTGGCTTTTCTGGTCCTGTCTTGATTAGGCCAAGCTGCTTCGGGGTTTCAAAACATGTTTTAAAAGGTTTTTAAAGCCATATTATACATTTTTGAAATATATAAAGTTTAAAATATATGTACAGGGTTGCCTGGAAGGCTCCTGGGTTTCGAGACTCAAAATGGTCCTTTGGAGCTGCTTTTACAAAACCAGGTTGATTTGAGAAATTTGTGGGATTTCGGGGTGTTTACAACTTCATCCAAAACAAGCCTGAGATGGAACCAGACGGATCAAAGCCAAATGTCAAAAAGTCCAGAAAAGTGAGAAATGGGTCGGACAAAGGGATTGGGAAAAACCCAGCCTAAAATTGGGTCATCGACGAAACCGAGGCCCGTTCAAAACTGTCCGTTTCAAACACCAAAGAAGGACTGAAGAAAGAAAATTTTGGATTGGATCTAAACAAAAATATCCAGATTCATTTGGAATTTGGATTGGGTTAGATCCTTGGATCCAAACCCAAATCCAAGACCCACCCCTTGGCCTATAAATAGGGCCAGGGGGGAAGAAAGCTCACGTGAAATCATTTGGGCTTGGGGGAGCTTGTAAAGTAAGAGAGAGTGTGTGTGCAAGTCAACAAAAGTGTGCTTGACTTTGTTGACTTGAACGTAGGGTTAAGTGGGCTTGAACCATGTTGGCCTTGACCTAGGGGTGGGCTGCAACAAGAAAGGGCTTGGCTTGGATGTGGGCTGCAACTTGAGGCCTTGACTACGGTGGACTACGGTGGACCGGCTGCAAGAGGTAAGCCTTGACCTTGACCCACTTGACCCTTGAACCTAACCTAGCCATAACCTAACACCTTGACCCTTTGACCTGCCCTAGCTCTGGCCGAATCTCACCTAAACCAACACCTAACCGCACCCATGTTGGCTGAACCTAGCTAGGCTGAACCCCACGTGAACCTAGCTCACTCCCATCCAAAACCCCACCTAACCGACCCCACTCAAAACGACCTGCACCACTCGGCTGCCAACAACCCACACCCTTGACTTGCCATAAACCATCCTAAACCCACCTTGCCAAAACCGAACTGACCTAGCTTGGGCTGAACTTGTTGGCCCTATACTTAGCTGGCCGAATCCTAGCTTGAACCCTTGGCTCGACCTAAACCTACACCCTCTAAACTGAACCCAGCTAGGTGTTGGCTGCACCTAGCTCACCCCCTTGAACCCATTCAAACCTAGCAAAACTAAACCTACTTAGCTAGCCGACTTGAACCTTAAACCTGCCCCAATAAACCAACTTAACCTAGTTCCCCCTCTTGACAAAACCAGCCGAACTTGGGCTGCATTGATTGCCCCAACACCCAGCTAAAACCTGCCCCAAAAACCACACTCCAGTTGAACTGAAACTGAACCTTGTGCTGGCCTAGCTCAACCGACTTGCATCCTTGCACAAGACCCTAACCGAATCCAAACTCAACCCACTTAAACCTAGATGGCCGAACCTTGGCTTGGAGCCCACCTAACCTATTGGCTGCACCTAGCTCACACCCAATCCAACCAAACCAAGACCTTAGCTAACTTGGCTAAACCAAGACCAGCTTGAACTAACCTAGGACTTGACTCAGCCATATCCTAAATCAAACCTAATCGACTGCCCTAAACTGCACCTAACCACTTGACCCAATCGAGATGCACCCTTGGCCGAATTGATCCCAGCTATACCCAATCCAAACCGGCTGCACCATTTGCAAACTGAACCACTTAGCCAAATCCAAGGCTCGTCGCTTGAAGGGACTTATCTCACGGCTGCGACGAAGGAAGGCTCGAGCGAACCCCACAAACGGAAACAAGAGATTAAACCGAACAAAAACTTGTAAGAACAGTTTCAGTTTTTAATCATTTGTTTCAATTCAATTCAATTCGTAACGGGGTTGTATTAACGGAGTGAAGTCTCCCCCCAGGTTGTAATATTCGTGGATGAAACATGAGCTCACATACGTGCACTTGAGCCTTTCCGCTCTTAAACTGCACACGAGTACACCCACGTGCACTTGAGCCTTTTCGCTCTTAAATTGCACACGATCACACTCACGCGCACTCGAGCCTTCTCGCTCTTAAGCTAAATATATATATTTCACTTTGGGTCAATTTAATTCATGAAAGCAGTGTGAGTCGCACTTACATTCGGGTGGATTTACTTTCAAGTCGTGTGAGTTGCAATTACATTCGGGTGGATTTACTTTCAAGTTGTGTGAGTTGCAATTTAAATTCCACACGAGAACACCCATGAGCACTCGAGCCTTTCCGCTCTTTACACTCACACACATTGAGCCTTTCCACTCTTAGGATAAAACCTATATATACATTTCAAGTTGTGTGAGTTTGTTTACTTTGTGAAAGTAGAGTCGCATTTCAATTTGTGAGAGTTTACTTTTGAGAAAGTAGAGTTGCACTTCAATTTGTGTGGGTTTTACTTAAAGTCGAGTGAGTTGCAATTTCACTTTGGGTGAGTTCGCATCATCGCTCTCGAAAAGCCCAAAAAGGATTTCAGCATCCCTGCATTCGCTCGCTTTCAAAAAGCCCTCGAATCCTCGCTCAAACCATGCTGAAATTAGGCCACATATTCCACACACACATCAGGCCTAAATAGATCAAACTCACAAAGACTTAGGGTCGTCCAGCCTTCGTGATAAAATTGGCCAAAATGCAAGAATCGTATTCTTCCAAAAATACTTGTCATTCAAAGTTAGTTTGAAGTAAAAACTTGTTTAAAAATTGAAGTTCCTAAGTGCTTAAACTGACCCTTGAGCGTCGGTTCAAGAAGGTTTAAGCGAAAAGATCCCGTTTTCCCACAATTACCAAAAAGTCAGAAATATTTCAAAAACCTTCGCTAGTTTGAGTAAGCTAGCTGGCACGCTCGCAAAAGATGTAGGCACGAAAAGGTTCACTCCAGGTTACATAAATAGGGAGTGGGAATTTTCATGTTTACAAGGGATAACTACCAACAATGCATATTGGTTGATTGATGTCGAGGGTAGAAATTTAGTAGACCCTATAAATGTGCAATACCTAAAAAAATATTATGTATAGGGTCTATGTTAAATTTCTTTCGAAATGATTTTTAAAATGGATCTCCTTTGAACTTCTTGAAAGAAGGATGAAGGTTGATCATATGACCCTAAATAAGGGAATTAATGCTTTATGAAAAGTAGAGTTTCAAAAGTGTGTGGTAACATTTCAAAAATCTTTAGCTTACAAAATAGAGCCTTGTTAAATATAGCAAAATATTTTAAAGTGGTAGATGCTATTATGAAATAGGATGATCTTGGTGTAGACATGAAATTTTCACTCCAAGCTGACTTGAAATAAGAATTTCAGTTCCACTTCGTGCACGAGCATGCCAGCTAGTTTTCAAAACTAGCAAAGTATATGAAAATTCGACTTAATTGGCGATTGTGGCTAAGTAGGCTCTTTTCACTTTAGGCCTTCTTCAACCGATGCTCAAGGGTCAGCCTAAGCGCTTAGAGATTTCGAATACATAGGTGATGTTTTCCAATTCACGTGAAAACAAGGTGTTTTGCTAAGAAACGATAGGTGCACTTGGTTTTAAGTTTGAAAATCAACAAGTTCTGAAAAACAGAAACTAGTCCTGTTTTCAGAAATTGTTCCCGAAATTTTCTTGATGGCCTACGGATCTCTAAAATTCATAACATTTTTACAGGCTTGAAGTGGTAAGATCCTAAACCACTTTTTACTTTGAGTTTTGGGATAGTAAATTTGTAGAATTAAATCAGAGACTGGACTTAACTGAACAGTTTCAGGACGTTCTGTGACATAAATACAAAGGCTTAAAGAATCCACTGTATCTCGGTGTATAAAACTTCAAATGTTATGATTTAAGTCTTTTCGGAAAGCTATGGATGTCAAGTTTCTGATAAGACTAATTTAATCAAATTTGGTTTCTTACAGACAGAGATATGGGACTTTTACCCAATCTCTATTGCAGGAAAACTGACTATGCAGAAAATAGAACTGAGTTTATCCGATCTTGTCCAATTTTATTTACATGGTTGGATGGTCCTAAAATTCTTGCAAATTTTATTTCTAATGTGTTTGTATGTGTATATGTTGTGCTTAAAATTTTAGAGCATTCAGATCATAGATTAGAAAATAAAAATTATAACAATCAAGGTATGCAAATGCTGGAAAACCAAAATTTCGTTTTTAGAACATACATGAATGCAAACTCACCCAAATTTAAATTACAACAACCCAACAACACAAACAAAATTGCTTAAGGGAAATTAATGAAAATATATATCTCAGCTTAAGCATAGAGGGGATGAGAGAATATAAAGTGTTTTATAGATATATCAGGGTAGAATCACAAAATCAAACACATAGAGTGCATAAGCAAGAATAGAAAATTCACAGCACATCTACTTATTATTACATCATGGGGGGAGACAAAGCTCCATTAATACAACCCCTTTCAAATTGAATAGGAAGAAGAGATATGGAAGAATCAGGGATGAGAAATACTTACAATGATCTCTCCAAGAATCGGCTCCAAGAGATGAATCTCGGCCCTCACTCTCCCCTTGATTATCTCTTTGTTTCTCACTCACAACTACCCAATGTTTGCAGCAATTGGCCTAACTTCTACCCTCTTTTCCCTTCTCTCCACTCTTCCCTAGAGGAACTCACGAAATCCCAAGCCCCAAGGTGCAGCACTTCAATGCCCCAAGCTCCCAATCTCCAAGATAGCAAGCTCTCCAAATTTTCAAGATGGAGAACCCGCCCCCCCTTGGCCCTATTTATAGGCCAAGGGGGCTGGCTTCTAGGGCCTTCATTTGGGGTGAGTTTGGCTTCCATATCCAGTCCATGATCCAATATTGAGTGATCCCCCCTATGGTACTGTAAACACCCCAAAATCCCACGATTTTCTCAAATTACCTGGTTTTGCAAAAGCAGCCCCAAAGGGCTATTTTGAGTCTGGAAACCCAGGAGCCTTCAAGGAAAACCCTGTACATATGTTTAAACTATACATGTTTTAAAATATGTATTATATAGTTTTAAAACCTTTAAAAGGGCATTTTGAAACCCCAGAAAGCAACTTGGTCTGATGAAAGCAGGACCAGAGGAGCGAAAGAGAGCCCAGAACCGGAGCATATGTCAAGCCCGACACATCAACTCTCGTATCAGATTCATCCCCGAAATCTCAGACTTCCAAGCCCCTGTTATCAACAAACTATTCAAATTGATCTCTGAAAGGTGAAAAGAGGAGCGAACGACAATGTTGGCGACGACCCAACGCAAGACGGAGTACTGATGCTGTTAGGCCCCGCACAAACCGTTCATTTCGAAAATACCATGAAGGAGTCAGAAAATCATATTTGGATCGAATCTGGACCATATATATCCAGATCCAAATCCAAACATGCATATGGATTTGGATCCAAAGATCCAATCCAATATCCACATCCATGGCCCACATCACCTTCTCATAAATGGAGGTGGGGCCCACAAGAAATTCACGTGAAGAGCTTGGGCATGAGAGAGAATGGGGGACCAATATGAGTGAGAATATGGTGGGCTTGACTTTTGTGTCAAGTTTTGGGTTAATCATGTGGGGTTTAGCCTAATGAGTGTGGGGTTAAGCTTGTATGCACCTACACCTAACCTAGGGCTGCACCAACATGCTGCAACTAGGTCCATGGGTCGAAGGCAAAGAGATGCTTCTAAACCTAACCCTAAGCTAACCCACCTTACCTAGCCATTTTCCCCTAAACCCGACCTAATCCTAGCCTAATCACCTAACCCACTTCCTTAATACTTCCCTAATCCTAGCCTAATCACCTAACCCACTTCCCTAATCCTAGCCTAATCCCCCTAACCTCACCCTAATCCTAGCCTAAACACCTAACCCACTCCACTAAACCTCACCCTAAGCCCAACCCACCTAACTAAGCCCTAAACCACAAAACCAGCCCACCTAAATACCTAGCACACCATATCCCCAAACCACCCAAAACAAATATCTGGGCCACCTAAATATCTAGCACACCATACCCCCAAACCACCACCACCAAACCAGCCCACCTAAATACCTAGCACACCATATCCCCAAACCACCCAAAACAAATATCTGGCCCACCTAAATATCTAGCACACCATACCCCCAAACCACCACCACCAAACCAGCCCAACCGACCCCCCAATACCATCCCAACCGACCCATGCCATGCCTATAAAACCCCCCCTTTTGGGGCGAGTTTTGCATGGGATTTTTGGGCAGCTCTCAGCCCTCTCTCTCCTCTCTCACCTTCCCTCTCTCTAACCCACTTCTCCCCCATCAACCCCCAGCACCACCACCGTCCACCGTCGCCCCCACCCGGCTCCACTTCCACTCGGCTGCCACCTGCACTTCACACCCGGCTGCACCTTTACACCCGCTTGCCACCATCTTCCAGCTGCCACCTCCGGTCATTACCACAGCCACCTCCTTCCCGGTTAGTACCCCATCTCAATATTATCTCTTCTCCACTCCCCTCCATTCCTAGCCATACATCTGCCACTTTCCCTTAGCCTAGCTAACACCCCATACACCCGGCCAGCAGTCGCACCACCTGCCCCTCTTCCCTTAGCTAACAGCCTTACCTCTCCCTAAGACCTACCCCAAGCCTTAGTGACAGCCCCTATCTAACACCCTAACCTCCCCCAACTCACTCCATAATCCCCCTTTGTTGTGCCTTATACCCGACCTTCTCCCATTCGGACAACACCAACACATCATTATCCGGCCAGTCCCCCTCTCTCAGCCAGCCGCGCCTTACACCCACCTTACCCCCTACCTACCTGCCGTGCCTACCCCTCGGCCAGTGCCAAGGCGCCACCCTACCAGCACACCCACCTGCCGTAGCCACCCATCCATGGAGCTCCCTCTTGCAGCCCAAGGCGACTCACTAGGCAAAAGCCAAGCAAGTCACACCCGGACTAGCTATACGTAAGTGCCTAACTCAGTCCTTGTTATAAACTTGCTTATGCTTAATTAAATTTGATATGGGGTTGTAATAATGGAGCGTTGTCTCCCCCCGCTTGTAATAATGTGGTTTGGTACACCCACACACGTGCACTTGAGCCTATTCCGCTCTTAGCTGCACACGATTTTGATACACACACGGGCCTAATCAGCCCTTAAGATATAGCTATACTTATGTATATTTAAGTTGCGTGGGTTTTATTAAGTTGTGTGTGTTGTCTTTCTATTTTCACACTCACACACATTGAGCTTTCACTCTTATTCCCAAGACCCTAGTAAGGGCCGTATTGCAATTTCGTTTTGGGGTGTTTTCATTCATGTCGTGTGCGTAGTATTTCAATTCTACACTCACATACATTGAGCTTTCGCTCTTACTCCCAAGACCTTAGTCAAGACCTATTGCAATTATATTTGGGTTTAAATTCATGTCGTGTGCGTAGTATTTCAATTCTACACTCACACACATTGAGCTTTCGCTCTTACTCCCAAGACCTTAGTCAAGCCCATATTGCAATTATATTTGGGTTTCATTACAAGTCGTGTGAGTTGTCTTTCCATATACACACAACACCCATGCACACGTTCGCGAGCTTCGGGCCCAAATATATTATAAGTATTTCCCTTCGGCTATGTCTTTAAGATTTGGGTTTTAAGGTTCAGCAGTGTGCGTAGTCTTTACATATATACACGACACACACTTGCACAATTGAGCCTTTCCGCTCTTAAGATATAGTCATATTTCCCTTTTGTAATTTCCCTTTTGCAAATTTACATTAAGTCATTTCCCTTCCGCATTGTCTTTCAATTTGGGTTTTCCCTTTGGAGTTGCGTGAGTTTGCATTGCATATACGCCATACTACGAGTTAGGACGCATATTGCATCAAAGCGAACCCCACACTCCCGCTCAAAAATCACCCAACCTAGGTCACTTGTGCACACACCTAGTTGGCCCGAAAAAGATAAAAAGAAAGACATAGGCACGTGTAAATCTCACGTGTAATAAAATCTGAAATCGCACATACAAAGCCCCAAACACTTAGGATATTTTTCAGAGAGGTTTACATTTTAAAAGACTTTGCCAAGCGTACGGACTGACCCTTGTGCATCGGTGCAAGAAGGTCTGCGACGAAAAGAGCTCACTTGCTCATAGTCGCCCCGATAGAAGTCAGATTTTGAAAACTTACTTCGCTAGCTTGAGCAAGCTAGCTGACACGTCCTTTTTGCTAAAATACGACTTAGACACACGAAAAGATTCGCTTCAGGCCTAAAGAACCAGAAGTGAGGATTTTCCGTGTCTACATGTACTATGGACCAGCCCCATGTGGGCTGGTTTTGAGTCTATTTGGACTTGCATAGGCTTAGCCAGGTGCACCTTCATGGCCGACTAAGTGTAGCCTATCTTGATCCACTTTAACATACCGGCTGGATGTGGCTTTGGTAGTTCTTTAATTTCAACATTTTCAAACCCACTTTATTTGATGAAAGACGATCCATCTTGGCCCCTTTATTTGAACTTGAATTGCCTTCGTGACTTGAAGTGATCCGTCTTGTGAATCTAATCCAGTCCATAATCTCAGTCCAATTTATCTTATACATCTATAGTCTTGATCTTCTTATCCAACTTTGATCTTCGTATCCTATTTGATATGCTTGCTTTATCTGGAGAGGATAGGCTGATGACTTAGTACATCCTTCGCCTTCAAGCCTGACTTTGATTTCGGATCGGGTTGGGTCCTTACCTGTTCGTTGGATCGATTTTGAATCTCCCGGGCTTTTTAACTTTGAATTTAAAACCTTTATTTTGAAAGTTTCCTAAAAGACTTAAACTTTAAAAAGTTGGAATTTTCGAATTAGAAGGTCATAAAGGTTTTAAATTGATTTTTCAAATTTTGGGAGTTTTGAAAATATTTTTATTTTGGGTGTTCACAGATGCCTCTCTTTGGCATTAATCCAAATTTATTTGGATAATGGCAAAGAAGAAAACACTCTTTTGTTTTTACTTTCCAAATTACTCTTAAGAATATAAATCATCCTTTCTTTCATAAAATCCTTTTTCCTTGTGTCATGTAGTAGGGGATTTCAGCCAAAGGAGACTTGACCTATGTTGGGTGCTAGTCCTAAACATGATTATGCATTGAATGACTTTGGATGCATGCATGCATGGTGTAAGTAATGCATATGGAGTGTGAAACTTAAGAGACTTAGTTACTAGATGAATGAACTTGAGGAGGGGCCTATAAAGGCCGACTGCACCAAGTTGGATAATCCCATATCGTTTTGACACCTTGGGTTTTCAAAATTTATTTTCAAAAGGGGAACTCCTTTTAGCTTCAATCAAAAGGACTTACAGCTTTTCATATTTCCCCTCATTTGGGTTTCAATACCCACTACTTAGCAGAGGTTTTGTAGGAAATTTTGGAAAACATTTCAAAAATTTATTTCCTACACAACAAAGTCTAATTCTCAAACAAAATGAAATCCAAATAAGTAGATTCTATTCCTACTCTAGGATTTTCACAGGTAAATCTTTCTCCATTGGGATAAGTTGTTGGGATATGGGAAAGAGTTACCACGGTCCCTTCTGAAGCAACTCGTGGTTTGAGGCAAAGAGATGGAAAATTGCTCTTTTGAGCTTTTGGCATTTTTCTTTTCTTTCAACATGGATGGCCTCCCTTTCTTTTCTTTTTTGGAGGATTTTTTTTTCATTTTCCCTCTTTATTTTTTATTTCTCAATCAAGGAGAAGACCTCTTTTGGAAGAATTTTTGTATTCCCACTTTCTATTCGAAGGAAGACCTCTTTTTGGAGGAATTTTTATATTCTCTTTTTCTGATTTTGCCAATTTTCCTTTTGGAAGAGAAGTAAAATGGAGAGGAACTTATCCCTTTGGTTACTCGATTTAGCCAAGATCATCCTATTTCATAATAGCATCTACCACTTGAAAATATTTTGCTATATTGAACAAGGCCCTATTTTGTAAGCCAAAGATTTTTGAAATGTAACCAACTGATTTTAAAAACTCTACTTTTCATAAAGCATCAATTCCCTTATTCAGGGTCATATGATCAACCTTCATCCTTCTTTCAAGAAGTTCAAAGGAGACCCATTTTAAAATCTTTTTCGATCTTCTCATTTTTGAAAGGGCGATGAGAAGAGTTGGGTTATGCCATAGGTGCTACATAACTTTTTCATCTTCTCATTCTTGAAAGGGGTGCCATTATCGGACACTAGGTCTCTTGGAACTATAAACACCCCAAAATCAAACGAATTTCAAAAGCAAACACCTGGTTTGAAAATCTATTTCAAAACCAGATTTTGGAGTTTTCAAAAACCCAGGAGTTCTAAAAGCTTTAAACTTTTGTTTAAACCCCGTTCTAATTGAAAATTTCTCAAACTTGGGCCAAGTCCCAATTCTGTAAAAGCCCAAATCCAACAGGTGAAGCCTGAATCAAAAGCAGCCTCAGAAAGCAGGTTCACAAGCCCAGAAAGCACTCAGGCCCGACAAAAGCAAGATAAAAAGGCAAAAAGAAAGCTCAGGCCAAAAGCAGACTACAAGTTCGGAGCATCAAATGCCAAGCCAAGAGCATTCACCAAGATAGCAGAAATCTAAGCCTTAAACAACAAAAATGAACTGAAATGAAGTCCAAAAAGGTGAGAAAGAGTTTGGATGACAAAGCTGGGGAAAACCCAGCACAAGACGGAGAGCTGATAAAGCTAGGGCCCGCACAAAACGTCCGTCTCGAAACGCCAAGAAGGATTGAAGAAACAAAAATTTGGATTGGATTTAGACCCAAATATCTAGATCTAGACCCAAATAGTGTTTGGATTGGATTTGGATCCCAAATATCCGAGATCTGAGATCTAAACCCAAATGATATTTGAGTTGAATCTGGATCCCAAAATATCCGAGATCCAAATCCAAATAATGTTTGGATCAAATTTGGATTTCAAGATCCAAATCCAAGACCCATATCCAAGACCCACCTCATTTGCCTATAAATAGAGGTGAGGGGGTGCCCACAAGTTCACGTGAATTTCAAGAAGTCTTGGAGAGAGATTACATAAAGTAGGTGAGAGAAATAGTGGGCTAGCCTTGTGGGCTTGATCAAGGGCATGGGTTCAAACCTTGTATGAACCTAGGCTTAAACCAAGGGGCTGCACAAGGGCTGCAAAAGGGCATGGAAGCATGGGTGAAGCGTGGTGGACCGGTTCCAAAATTTAGGTCTCTAAACCTAACCCTAAACTAGCCTAAACCACCTAACTCACCTCTCTAAACCTAACCCTAAACTAGCCTAAACCTAGCCCTCTCACCTAAACCGACCTAAACTCCCATCTAACCACCTGCCACCCTAACACCCCCAACACCCTATCGTGTGCCTAGCGCCACCTTCCCGCGTCCCAGCACCCGCACCCCACTACACCAGCTCCCGACGCCTACCGCACTCCTAGCGCCTACCAGCCCCACCATCAGCTCCACTTCATCCCACCGCCTTACCTAGCACTCACCCACACCATCCCACTTGCCACCTTAGCACCCCACTAGCCCCAACGCCTAGTGCTACCCTCCCGCGCGCCACTGCCGCGTGCCATATTCCAGCGCTACCCTCCTGCCATAGCCCCTGTCGTGCGCCCCTGCCGTGTCCCGCGCGCCATTGCCGCACCTCACCACCTGCTGCAACACCAGCCAACCTGCCCTAGCGGCGACCTAACACCTCAATCGAGACCTCCCAGCTGCACCCTTTTTGCCTTTGCCAGCCCGCAACCTAACTTAGCTGAACCCTCTTTCCCTTAGGGCCATACCCACACCTTAGGCCGTGACTCACCCTAATCGTGACTCACCCTTGCCGTGACACACTAACCCTACATCCAGCCGAACCTAGGCCCTTCCAAACTCTAAACACCCAAGCCCCCCCAAGCACAAACTCACGTCAATAAATCCACCTAGGGAGACCCGTCTCTTGGCTGCCAAGGTGGACAAAAGCCCAAGCATGAGTGAGAGGAAAAGTCGTCCACTTGTAAGTGTTTAAATTCGGTTTTTACCTTACTCCTTTTAAATTCAATTCAATTCGATACGAGGTTGTAGTAATGGAGCGTAGTCTCCCCCCGAAATGTAATATTGGTGCTTGATACATAAAGCACACACGTACACTTGAGCCATATTGCTCTTAAACGTACACAAGACACCCACGTGCACTTGAGCCTTTCCGCTCTTAGTTGCACACTATTGCACACACATTGAGCCTTCACTCTTAAGCTAAAGACTTTAGTCAAAGTCGTGCAATTCAATTCTAGGTTGTTACGTTCTTGTCGTGTGAGTTTGTCATTTAAATTTCACACTCGCACCCAAGAAGTACTTGAGCACTTGCTCCATACTCTCATGCATCTTTTGAGCCTTTGTTGCTCATAAGATATAATGTATTTATATACTTTCCAGCTGCGTGAGTTTTACATTCAGTTGTGTATGCACTTACATTTCTGGGTGGTTCAATTTATGTCGTGTAAGTTTGTCATTTAAATTTCACACTACACACACGCGTGCATTGAGCCTTTCCGCTCTTATCATATATCTATATTTTAATTTCAGCAAAGTTCAATTCATGTCATGTGAGTTTGTCATTTAAATTTCACACTACACACAAGCGTGCATTGAGCCTTTCCGCTCTTACTATACTTATATTTCAAATTCGGCAAGTTCAATTCCAGTTGTGTGAGTTGTCTTTCCATTTACACACCAAGAGCACTCACTCACAATTGAGCCTTTCCGCTCTTAAGATATAAGTATATTTCAATTATGCAATTTACATTCAAGTCGTGTGAGTTGCTTTCAAAGTTCGGGTATTTCCCTTCAGCTGCGTGAGTTGCACTTTCATTCGAGTATTTACATTAAGTTGTGTGTGTGAGTAGCTTTCAATTTGAGCTTAGCTCACCTCATCATATCAAACCCGAAAAGTATTCGTGCATCCTTGCATTCGCACCTTTTCAAAGAGGAAACCCTGAATCTACGCTCAAACTCGCTAAATTTAGGCCACTTGAAGCGCACACATCCGACCTAAGATAGCTAAAACTCGAGAGACCCTGTAATAAAAACTGCAATTTAGGCATACATCGAAACATTTACTTTTCTTTTCAAAAGTATACGTTTGTTTAGATCAAAAAGGTTTTCTAAGCGCTTAAAACTGACCCTTAAGCACCGGTTCAAGAAGGTTTCAAGCAAAAAGATCTCGCTTTCTCACAATCACCTTTCAAAACGTCAGATATCTTAAAAACTTTGCTAGCTTGAGCAAGCTAGCTGGTACGCCCCTAAAAGCGACGTAAACTCGAAAAGGTTCATTCCCGGCTTCAAAACTAGGAGTGAGAATTTTCTTGCTTACACGAACTCCAAATCAAGCCAAGATATTTTTCTTAATGAATGCCACTACATGTTGTCCTTGGACATTAGCCAAGGAGGTAGCTTCAACCCATTTAGAAAAATATTCGGTGGCTACTAATATGAACCTATGTCCATTGGATGCGATTGGGGAGATGACTCCTATGATATCAAATGCCTACATAGTGAAAGGCCATGGGCTTATAATGGAATGCAAGGTAGATGATGGGATATGGATGGCATGTCCATGCACTTGACATTGATGACTTTTTCTAACATGATCATGGCAATATTGTTTTAGGGTGGACCAAAAATAACTGGCCCTAAGTATCCTCATGGCCATCATATTGGCATTGACATGGCCTCCACACTCTCCATCGTGGAACTCATGCATTATGGTCCTAGCCTCAACAAGGTCTACACATCTCAATAAGATGCCGGTAAAACTCTTTTTGTAAAGAACACCTCCCAAAATCACATATCAAGTTGAAATTTTTCGAACAAAAGCTTGATCTTTAGAATAAGCAAATTCGGGAAATCCTTCATTTTCTAAAAAGTTTTTAATGTCATAAAATCAAGGTTTTTCTATTGGATTTTGGTCATTTTGGCAAATCTCTAAATTGTGAGTGGATGGAGTGGGTGAGTGTCATATTTCTAAGGATCGGGTTCCCAAGGTGGGATCGACCCTTAGGGTTGATCCTAAGGATGAGAGGGCATCATCAGCTATGGTATTGTCCTCTCTACCTATGTGAGTGAGTGTGCATGATTTGAAAGAATCGACCAGTTTAGTGGCCAATTCATGGTATAGAATAAGTTTTTCATTCTTGACGTGCCAAATTTTTAAAACTTGATTTACAAGTAAAGAATCTCCAAAGACTTCAGTACATGATGCCCCTAGATTTTTCAAAATTTTTAGGCCTTGTATGAGAGCCTCATACTCGGCCATATTATTTGAGCACTCAAAATCTAGTCGAATGGCAATGGGTATCTCTCCCTTTTTAGGGGATATGAGGATGACTCTTATAACTTCCCCTTGTTGATTCCTTGTCCCATCAAAATACATTTTTCATACTTGATTTTCATTAAAACAATTTGCTAAGACATGGTTTTGAAATTCATTTGTAAATATGCTTTCATCGGGAATTTCATCAAGTATGGGATATGTATCTTAAAGAGGCAATTCAGCCATATGATCGGCTAGGGCTTGCCCTTTAATAGAGGTTTGATGATGAAACTTTAAATCATACTCCATTAAGAGGAGCTGCCATTTACCAAGCCTACCCATTAGGATAGGTTTTTCAAACAAATGCTTGATTGGATCAAGCTTAGACACTATCCAAATCTCATGATCTAAGAAGTAATGTCTAAACTTTTGGCAAGCCCATACCAATGTCAAGCACGTTTTCTCCATGCCTTGATAATTTCTTTCATATGCCAATAGAGTATTTGAAATGTAGTAAACAGCATACTCCCTATGACTATCATCCTCATATTGAGCAAGTAAAGCACCCAATGCATTCGCATGTATGAAAATATAAAGCAACAATGGTTTTCCTTGCTTTGGAGGTTTTAAAATCGGAAGATTTACCAAATAAGTTTTCAATCCTTCGAAAGCTTTTTGGCAATCACCATCCTATTCAAATTTCACCCATTTTCTCAAAAGCCTATTGAAAGGTTCACATCTTGTTGATAGATTGGAGATAAATCTCCTAATTGCTTGGAGTCGACCTTGGAGGCTTTGGATTTGGGTCAAGTTGGAGGGTGGAGGCATGTCTATAATGGCTCGATACTTAGAGGGGTCGACTTCAATGCCCCTTTGGCTTACCACAAATCCTAAGAGCTTACCTGATTCCACTCCAAAGACACATTTTTGAGGATTTAGCTTCACTTTATAAAGCCTAAGTCTTTCGAAAACCTTTTGCAAAGATTCAATGTGTGTGCATCGAGTTTTTTATTTTACCAAAAGATCATCCACATATACTTCCAAGAGCTCATGGATTTGATCATGGAAAATGGTAGTCATGGCTCTTTGGTATGTGGCACCGGCATTTTTCAAACCAAATGGTAT
This sequence comes from Brasenia schreberi, assembly GCA_036023115.1. Classification (NCBI taxonomy): domain Eukaryota; kingdom Viridiplantae; phylum Streptophyta; class Magnoliopsida; order Nymphaeales; family Cabombaceae; genus Brasenia; species Brasenia schreberi. Next base: position 16,874,693 of record JAYKKT010000088.1, read on the forward strand.
AACCGTGTGTAAACACCCCCAAATCCCACGAATTTCTCAAACCCATCTGGTTTTGCAAAAGCAGCCCCAAAGGGCTATTTTGAGTCTGGAAACCCAGGAGCCTTCCAGACAATCCTGTACATATGTTTTGAACTCTGTATTTCAAAAATATACAATATGGCTTTTAAAACCTTTTTAAAACATGTTTTGAAACCCCGAAGCAGCTTGGCCTAATCCAGACAGGACAGGAGAGCTAAGAAGAGCCCGGAACAGGAGCACCTTTCAAGCCCGGCACAACAACTCTTGTATCAAATTCACACCCCCAGGATCTCGAACGTCCAAGACCCTATTATCATCAAAACATCCTTTGAAGTCATCTCCGAAAGGCGAAAACAGCGGCGGACGATCATGTTGGTGAAGACCCAACGCAGACGGAGCACTGATGCTGTCAGGCCCCGCACAAACCGTTCATTTCGAATACAGCTCGAAGGAGTCAGAGTTCAGTTTGGATTGGATCTGGACCATATATATCCAGATCCCAATCCAAACCCATGTATGGACTTGGATTTGGATTTGGATTCAAAAATCCAATCCAATATCCATATCCATGGCCCACATCACCTTCTCATAAATGGAGGTGGGGCCCACTTGAAATTCACGTGGGATTATGGGCATGAGAGAGAGTGGGGATGGATAAGATCAAGTGTGGTTGTAATTAAGCTTGACTTGTGTGTCAAGTTTGGGGTTAATCATGTGGGTTAGCCTAATTGAATGGGTTTAAGCTTGTAATTAGCCAAAACCTAACCTAGGGCTGCACCAACATGATGTGGTTAAGGTCTATGGGCCATGCAAAGGGAGCTCCTTCACCTAAACCTAACCCAAAATACCTAATCCTAGCCTTCCACCCTAATCCGCCCCTAATCTAAGCCTATTCACCTAACCTACTTCCCTAATCCCGGCCTAATCCCAACCTAATCACCTAACCCACTTCCCTAATCCTTCCCTAAACCTAGGTTAATTTCCCTAAACCTAGCCTAATCCTAGCCTAATCACCTAACCTAGCTCACTAAACCTCACCCTAGAACCCACCCACCTAACCAAACCCTAAACCCCTAAACCACCCCTAGCCCACAACCTACCCAAACCACTAGTATCTAAAATATCTGGCCCTACCATTTCCAGCCCACCTTATCATCATACCACCCTACCTAAACCACCTAACCACTACCCCAAACCCAGCCCTAACCGACCTACCCATCCCTATATAAACCCCCCCCGGGGGCGGGTTCGATCATCTAACCGCCTCACCCATCCCAACCGGGTCCTCTCCTTCTCCAAGTCCAACCGAATCCCACCTGCTCCACCTGCACCACCACCTGCTCTCCATCCCACCACCACCTGCACCGCCACCTACACCACCACCTCCCAGCCGAACACCACCGCCTGCCCAACTCCCTTCCAGCCGAGCGCCACCCTCTTCTTCACCCGGTAAGTCCCCTACACTATACCTTGCTACTTCTTCACTCCCTCTCCACTCTCAGCCTCCTAATCCACTCCCCTACCACTCTAACATCAGCCCTTACACTCGCTGCCACCCTTCCCACTTAGCCGAACCCACAACACCCTAAATACCCGCCACCACCGAACTCCCCTAGTCGGCCACTTCAACCGACTGTCATCCCCTTCATTCGGCCAGCCATCCGCCAGCCATCACCCTCTCCTTGCTAGCTCCTTCCCTTAGTGCCATATTCCCTTAGTAACCTTACTTAGGTCCTTTAACCCAACACACCAAAAACGGCCCATCTCTAGTGGCCGGCCACCTTCAAGGCGCCTCTTCCGCGCACCAAGGACCTCCGACCAGCACCTCTTGCCGTTCACCCTCGCGGAGCTCCCTTTTGCAGCCCAAGGCGAAGGCCAAGCCCACGCTCAAGCAAGGCATCTACGGACCAGCTACTAGTAAGTGCCTAACTCGGTCTTTAGTTGTATACTTGCTTGAGATTTAATTCGATACAGGGTTGTAATAACGAAGCATAGTCTCCCCCCGCTTGTAATAACGTGGCTTGGCACACCCACACACGTGCACTCTCCTAGTTGTGCACGATTTTGAACACACACGGGCCTAATCAGCCCCTAATACATAAGTATATACATATACTTTCATTTTGTAGGGTTTTGCTTAAGTTGGGTGTGTTGTCTTTCAATTCAAGCACTCTCACACACATTGAGCCTTCGCTCTTATTTGAAAGACCCAAGTAAGGGCCGACCTATACTATTTGGGTTTCATTTCATGTCGTGTGTGTAAGTCTTTCAATTCAAGCACTCTCACACACATTGAGCCTTCACTCTTATTTGAAAGACCCAAGTAAGGGCCGACCTATACTATTTGGGTTTCATTTTATGTTGTGTGCGTAGTACTTCAATTCAAGCACTCACACACATTGAGCTTTCGCTCTTACTCCCAAGACCTTAGTCAAGGCCTACTGCAGTTATATTTGGGTTTCATTTCATGTTGTGTGCGTAGTACTTCAATTCAAGCACTCAGACACATTGAGCTTTCGCTCTTACTCCCAAGACCTTAGTCAAGGCCATACTGCAATTTATATTTGGGTTTAATTTCATGTCGTGTGTGTAAGTCTTTCCATTCAAGCACGCACCCACATTGAGCCTTCGCTCTTATTTGCAAGACCCGAGTAAGGGCTCATATACATACTCTATATACATATCTCCCTTTGGCATTTATATTTCAAGTCATTTCCCTTCAGTTATTTCTGTAGACACCCAAAATTTTCTTTTAAAATTCTTACCTTTTTAGGAAAGTGGCCGTTTTGGCAAATTTTGGGGTTTTTTAAGGAAAAAGGCACTAAACGAGTTTGTTTTGGTACCAAAATTTTATGGAAGCTTTGAAATGATGAAAGAATGCTTTCCGTTCTGAAAGTTTTGAGTTTTGACAAAATTTGGAAAAATGATGATTTTGCCCTTAGTACTGGAAAAACAGGATTTCGTTTCCCTAAAAGATTTATTACGAAAAGTATGTTGAAAGCTTTCCTCTTCAAAAGAAAAAGGCATTGAAAAGACAAGTTGACACCTAAAAAAGAAGGTGGACGCCCAAAAAGGGAAAACGGGCATCAAAAAGGGAAAGTGAGCTTCCTAGAAAGAAAAGCTCACATTTGGAAAGAAATCAATTTCTAGAGGGTAAGGTCGGTATTATCAAAAGAAAGGAAAGGTGGAAGCAAGAACGAAAGCCTCCAAAAATGAAGGTTTGGTATCGAACGCCTCTCGTAACGTGTCTACGTTATGTTTGGTTATTGAGCTAATTAGTATTGATATACATCAATTTGCATTGTCATTTGTTACTGGTATGCTATTGATATGTTATGATAAGAGCAATTTTAATATCCCAACACTCGTGGAAAGGATTGAATGAGCATGAAAGTTGATTTTCAAAAACGTAACATGGGCTTAATTCAAATATGTTCCTAATAGGTAAGTATGTAACATCATTTGCATTTACTGCTAGACTATCTTAGTGGTGTTCATATGCATTTCAAAGCTTCAGTTCAGATGTTCCATGAATGAGGTTGGAATTGAGAATCAACTGAATAAGGCTTACATCTTTTAATCAATTGGGAATTCTCACGGGCTCGAGTGGAGGTCCCTAGATGAAAGTCAGATTTTTTTTTTTATCAGGATGAAGTCGAATCCTTGTTAGAATCTTATGATCTGTGTGTTGGTGGGGATTGCTTTGAAATGATTCCAGCAAAACTCCAGCATGTGATGATAAAAAGAACTGGCATGAAGGCTGCAAATATTAGCAGTTAGGAACAAGCTATTCACTATTGCAGTAACACAAAAGAAACATTGGACGTGACTCTGAATCTTCTGCGGCACTCACAGAATCCTTGATGAAATACTTACACGAAGACCAAATTTTCAGAATTGATCATCATTTGAGAAAGGAGTTCGGTTGGAAAAGATGACCCATTGTGATGATCATTCTCGTGAACTGATCTTCAACAGACTTCAACGACTTCCAGCTGAATCTGGTCAACAACCTTCAACAGGACGTGCTAGCTGCAGAATTTCTCATCCTTATCTGTGATAAATTGAAAAAGGAGCAGAAGATTACGTTAAAGATAAAACCAAGGAAATAACAACTCACATTACAAACAACATTCAAATAATTCAGATAACGTTCAGCAAACCAGATGGAATCAAATACAGAGGATTATGCTTATCAAATCAGATCAGAGGAGATCAGCCAAGAGATTGAGTTTATCAAAATCGAACTCATCCAAATCCCAACCAACAGGCATCCATGAGCCTATAAAAGGACTCTTCCATCAACGGATCAGGCATCCACCAACGAGCATCAAGAGGTTCAGTCCGAAAATTTAGAGAAATAGAGAGAGAGAGAGAGAAAGGAAGAGAAGAAGGAGAAGAAGGAAGTCTGGCCTGGTTCCGACATCCGACGATCGTCCGGCGAAGTGCTCCTACGTCTCCTCTCACTCACACAGGTTGGAATTCTTGCACAAATTGGTTTTAATTCATGAGAATCTGAAAAAGCACAGATTCTGGAAATTTGTACGTGAATCAAGGCCTTGAGCCCATGTTCTTCATTTATATCGATACAAACATGCATGATTCCTTCATGAACGAAATTAAAATCCATGTTTAGATGATTTCCATGCATCATTAAGACTGATACACGTTGAATTTCGTTTTAGAATCACATTAGGAACTTTCGGAAATTTTCTGCAAACTTGGTTTCTGAAACTGTCCGTGCATATGCGTCTGATCACAGAATTTTTATAGACAAACGGATAAGCTAATTGCTTCGAAATTTTGTATTAATAATCTAGACATATCAGACGTTCTTAGATAAAATTATGAGGAATTTTTATGAACTGTTGCCTAGCCAATTAGATCCGTGAAGTTTATACAAAATCCATATTGCGTTTTACAGAAACAGAACGTTCAGTAACAGACCTCTGTTCTTTTGCCCATATCTCTTCAACCACTGAATGAAATTGGATGAAATTTGATTCTTTGGAAACCTAACATCCGTATCTTTCTAACACAATAAATTTTGTCGAAATTGGATAACTGAGTGCTGAGATATTGCTGTTTTTCTGAGCTTCTGATTCACAGAAACAGGGCTGTTCCGAATTTTATAACAGTTTCTGATTCTGTATTTAATTCTCAGAAAATAAAGAACAAAATTATAAAATAAAAATATATTCTGATTCTACACACACGTGTCTCTATTCTATAAAAGTTTTAGAATTTTTGGAGAATCAGAAGTATTTTTAAAAATTAGAAGAACAGGTCTTTGGAACTGAACAGATTCTGCAACTTTCAGAATCTGAAAATTTTCAGAAATCAAGAACTTAAACAAAAATCTGAAACTATTGAAAAATCTAGTTTTTCCTTTCTCGAATTAACGGATTCAAAGAAATTTCAAGCGTCTAGGCTGACCCTTGAGCGCCGGTTCAAGAAGGCCTAAGTCGAAAAGATCTCACTTGTCCACAATCGTTCTTAGAAGTCAGAAAATCAGAATTTGTTAGTTTTGATAAACTAACTGGCACGCTCGCGCAACCTGACGTAGTTCGAGGGTTTGATTTCGGATCCCACGATTTGAAATAAAATCACGTCTACAGATTTGGCACGCTCGGTGGGACTTGAGACTTTGAAATTTTGTTTGAATCCATTATACTAATTCAATTTTCAGGTTTGTGATAAGTTGGCTTAAACAGGTTGATCATGTCGAGCTCAGAAGGATCTTGTGAGGTATCCAGCCGGGTCTCCCGCTCTACCAGCCGCTGCTCGAACAAAATTTCAAAAAGCTTTTCAAAAGGAGACAGGTTCGCTGCCCTAAGGGAGGGAATAAAGGTACTAAGAGAAGAAATCGACGCTTTAAGCCAAGAAGCTGAAGCAGTCTAATCCTGCTCTTCCCATGATAGGAAAACCAAAACGAATAGGAAATCAAACCACTGTAGGAAGCCTAGGGTCGTTTCCAAAATTGAAGAAGAACTTGAACCCGAATCCTTCACCATGAAAGATCGAAAGGCTCTACATCAACTTTTGAAAAACCAAAAACATGAGAAAAAATCCTATGCCTTATCAGATTTCCTACCTTTCGATTACCAAACCGATAGTGATGATGAGATACCCAGCTTCCACCGTTATGATGGAAACGGAGACCCTAGGTCTCATCTCCAACTTTTCTCCTGAAGTGCCTATAAAAAGAAAAAAGACTCCTCTAAGTGGGTCTATTGGTTCCCTCATTCTTTAAAAGGGAGTGCTGCAAAATGGTTGGCCTCTTATGACTTAAGCCAGTTTGCCGATTTTGAAGAATTAGCCAACTGTTTTATGCAAAGATTTTCGCACAATGTTGAAGTTACCCCCACTTTAAATACATTGAGGGACACCAAACAAGGCCCTAACGAAGACGCCCACGCGTTTATCGTTAGATGGAGATCAATCTTGGGGCAAGTCAAAGAACCTATCTCCGAAGGGTGCGCAGTGATGCTCATCCTAGACAATTTCAAAACTGATTTGAAAGTCCTCCTTTCCTTACATAAGATTTCTACTTTCCAAAAATTGATCAAGAAAGCTTCCCTTTTCGAGACCAATTTGAAAAAGGGAACTTATGAAGATTTATGGAAAGGAAAAAGTTTTCCAAAAAAATTTGAAAAACCTGGGGCATATGGGCCACATGCACCAGAGGGAGGGATAAAAGTACCAAAAGTGGCTAATGTTCGAGTAGAGCAAGGTTTAGCAGGACCCCCAAAACCTTCAGGGCAAAAAGATTTCGAAAAGAACCAAAAAAATAAAAAGAGATTTGAAAGAAGGGAGTACACTAACCTAGGACAACCACTCACGGAGGTCCTAGACATCCTATTGGCACAAGGTCTCACAACACTCCCAGAGATTCCCGAAGGGGCACCACCCCAAGGAAAGTTTTTAAACAAGTTTTGTAAATATCATAGGCTCAAGGGCCATGATACCCAACACTGCTACACCCTGAAGAATAGGATAGAGGATTTGATCGAGCAAGGTAAGATGCACGTGTCTGAAGAGCCAGAGTCACCCCAGGCCATTTTTAAAGAACCCTTCCCTAACCACGCCAGTACGAGTGGGAAGGAAAAAGAGGTATGCTCCCTATCACACTCTAATCATGCAGTGCATATCGTGCATCCCACACCTCACACACCACACTTTCCCGAAATAAAAAACGCCCAAGCAATAGTGATCCGAGGAGCACTTAGAAACCCGCCCCCGGCTAGAGCCTTGGTAGTGATTCGAGGTGTCCCGAGACACAAAGTTAGAGCCAAAATAGGAACGAGCCCTAGGGATAGTGTAGAGGAAGTGACTAGATCCGGGAGGATCTACCAACCCCCACACTTAGCAAAACAAACAAGCAAGGGAGTGGTCGTTCTACCAGGCCCCCCACAAGCATGCATTCCAAACTCATCCTAGGGTGTCGATAAAAAGGGTGTGGTAATAAACCCCTATGACCTAGAAATGCATCTTTCTAAACTCCCCATAAACATGTCTATCTTGGAACTGATAAAAATTTCTCCCAAGCATAGACGAGTCCTAGAGGAGATTTTAGAGAAGACTAGAGTCGACACTACGATATCCCCTGAATCCCTATCTACCTTGGTTTCTCCCGTCTTTGCAAAAACTTCCATTGTATTCACAGAGAATGATTTGGGAAAGTATGATGTGATCCATAACCAAGCACTCCATATAGAAGTTATGTTAAACGGCTACCCTATTAGTAAATGCCTAGTCGATGGAGGAGGAGGCCTTAATATCCTTCCCCTCCATGTGGCTTTCCAAATAGGAATCTCTACCTCTATGCTTGAACCGAGTCCCATAACCATTACAGGATATGATGGGAACCCATCCAACCCCTTAGGCTCCATAAAGTTACCCATGAAAGTCGGACAAATACCTCACGAGGGATTATTCCATGTCTTGGATATAAATCCCCATTACAACCTATTATTAGGAAGACCATGGATACACTCTCTTAGAGCCGTCCCATCCACCTTCCACAGATGCCTCAAAATCCCATGGAAAAATCGGGTAGTGGTTGTTTTTGGAGAAGACCATCCCCAATTGAATAGAATACAAACCTTTCCTTGTATATCGGGGGAGCCAAACCAGGAAGTAAAGACCAATCGGAAAACTGCCAAAATAAACTTCCCTGAAATAGCTAAACCTTCCAAAACAAGAGTAGTTCGTATTTTAGGCGAGTCAAAACTTTCCAAATCCCTCCATCTTCCCAAAAGAACCATTAGGATAAGTAAACCTGCCATAGATGATTCATCTTTCCAAAATCATCCTCTATATCAAATATTTTCAAAATTCAAAAAACCTTGGAAGATGTTGCTAAATATGGGATATACTCCTTACCAAGGATTAGGGGTTCAAGGCCAAGGAAAACTAGAGCCTATTACACCCATGCCAAATATAGGACGCTATGGTTTAGGGTATAGCCTATCCATACCACCCGAGCCACCACCCAAAACCAATTGGGTTAAGGGTGCCTTAGAACCCGCTAAAACCGAGACCTATGGTTTAGACATCTTATTTGGAGTCTAATTCATAGTGTTTTCTTTGCAGGTTTGATGGAAGATCCCTCTTTTGGGAAAAATACAAAAAAAAGTATATATTTTCAAAAACCAAAAAAAAATCTAGAAAAACCCAAAAACCCAAAAAAATGTTTGATTTCCAAAGATTTAGTTGTTTCCCCTTTTGTTATTTATGATGAAAATTATCAAAAATCCAAAAAAATGTTGGTTTCCCCTTCTGTTTGTTTTTAAAAATCCAAAAAAATAGAAAATTATGAAAACTCAAAAAAAATGTTTATTTCCCAAAAACAGAAAAGTTTAAAAATGTCTTCTTTTGATATTTTCCTAGAGACAAAGATGCTTGAAAATGATCAAGGCGAAAAGGAGGATCCCCTCATTCATGAGGATGATCTCACCTCTAGCCTGCCTGAATTCCATAAAGTCCTAGACTTGGATAAACCTTCTAGTGCCGTAGGGGGAGATTTTGTGGAAGTCAACTTAGGGAGTGAGTCAAATCCAAAGAAAGTCAAGATAGGTCTTTGTTTGCATGAGCATGAGAAAACATCCTTCATTGCATTCTTAAAAGACTATATAGACGTGTTTGCATGGACTTATGAGGATATGCCTGGTTTAGATCCTCGTGTGGTAGAGCATCAGTTGCCATTAGACCCCCAAGTCAAACCCGTAAAACAAAAACTTAGGAAAATTCATCCTGATATCCACTCCCAAGTAAAAGAAGGGTTAGAAGATCTTTTAAAAGCTGGATTTATAAAACCCATTGCATATTCTGATTGGCTTTCAAATATTGTTATAGTTAGAAAAAGCAATGGAAAAATTCGTATTTGCATAGATTTTCGAAATTTGAATAAAGCCACTCCGAAAGATAACTTTCCACTTCCAAACATAGATTTGATAGTAGATAGCACTGCAAATCATGAAATGTTTTCTTTTATGGATGGCTATTCGGGTTACAATCAAATTAAACTAGCACCAAAAGACCAAGCCAAAACGGCTTTCACTACTCCTTGGGGTACGTATTGCTATACTGTTATGCCTTTTGGTTTGAAAAATGCAGGGGCCACATACCAAAGAGCCATGACCACGATTTTCCATGATCAAATTCATGAGCTTTTGGAAGTATATGTAGATGATCTCTTAGTAAAATCAAAAACCCGAAATTTACATTTGGAAACTTTGCAAAAGGTTTTTGAAAGACTTAGGATTTATAAAGTGAAATTGAACCCTCAAAAATGTGTTTTTGGAGTGGAATTAGGGAAACTTCTAGGGTTTATGGTCAGCCAAAGAGGTATAGAGGTCGACCCTTCTAAATGTCGAGCCATCATAGACATGCCTCCACCTTCTAATTTGACCCAAATTCGAAGTCTCCAAGGACGACTTCAAGCAATTCGGAGATTTATCTCCAACTTAGCCACGAGATGTGAGCCTTTCAACAAACTCCTAAGGAAAGGGGTTAAGTTTGATTGGGATAGTGATTGTCAAAATGCTTTTGAAAGACTAAAATCATATTTGACAAACCCTCCCGTTTTGAAACCTCCAAAACCAGGAAAACCCTTGTTACTTTACATTTCCATTCATGAGAATGCATTGGGAGCTTTGCTGGCTCAATATGAAAATGATAGTCTTAAAGAATATGCTATTTACTATATTTCAAAAACTCTGTTGGCATATGAAAGAAAATATCCAGCCATGGAGAAGACGTGTTTAGCTTTGGTATGGGCTTGCCAAAAGTTTAGGCACTATTTCCTAGATCATGAGATCTGGATAGTATCTAAACTAGACCCTATCAAACATCTTTTCGAAAAACCTATCTTAACAGGTAGGCTCAGTAAATGGCAACTTCTTTTGATGGAATATGATTTAAAATTCCATCACCAAAGTTCTATCAAGGGGCAGGCCTTGGCCGACCATGTTGCTGACTTACCTTTGAAAGATACATATTCTATACATGATAAAATGCCCGATGAAGGCATCTTTTCCCACGACTTTCAAAAACATATTTTATCAAATCATTTCAATAATAACCAAGTATGGAAAATGTATTTTGATGGGTCAAGAAATCAACATGGAGCAGGTGTGGGAATCTTGCTCATATCCCCTGAAAAGGCTGAAATCCCAATGGCTTTTCGATTAGATTTCCCATGTACTAATAATGTGGTTGAATATGAAGCACTCATACAAGGCCTAAAAGTTTTGAAAAATCTAGGGGCATCGCGAGTGGAAATTTTTGGAGATTCCATGCTTGTTATAAATCAAGTTTCAAAAATTTGGCAAGTTAAGAATGAGAAGTTGACTCCCTACTTTGAATTATCTATCCAATTGATTAGCTCTTTCCAAGAATGCACACTCACTCACATAGGTAGGGAGGATAATAGTGTGGCAGACGCCCTGTCATCACTAGGATCTTCCATAAAAATAGACCCCTTTACGGGAGCTAGGTTTTTAGAAATCGTCCACCTGCCTAATCCATCCACACACAGTTTTGAAACCTGCCAAAATGACCAAAATAGCAATGAAAAACCCTGGTTTTATGATATTAGAAACTTTTTAGAAAATAGAAGTTTTCCTGATTTTGCTTCCCCTAAAGATAAGATTTTTATAAGGAAAGTTTCAACCCGATATGTTATCTTGGGAGGTGTCCTTTATAAGAAAAGCTTCACTGGGATTTTGTTGAGGTGTATAGATGACGAAGAGGCTAAGGTAATCATGCATGAATTCCACGATGGGGAATGTGGAGGTCATGTCAATGCTAATATGATGGCAATGAAAATACTTAGAGCAGGGTATTTTTGGTCCACACTAAAGCAGGATTGTCACCAACATGTTAGGAAGTGTCACCAATGTCAGGTACATGGGAATGCCATCCATATTCCATCATCAGCATTGCATTCAGTCGTGAGTCCATGGCCCTTCACCATGTGGGCATTTGACATCATAGGACCCATTTCACCCGTCGCCTCAAATGGGCATAGATTCATTTTAGGAGCAACAGAATATTTTTCTAAATGGGTTGAAGCTACTTCCTTGGCTAACGTCCAAGGGCAACATGTAGTGGCATTCATTAAGAAAAATATACTTACTAGATTTGGAATACCAAGGGATTTGGTTTCAGATAATGGCACTCCCTTTAAGAATGAAAAAGTCGAGAAATTATGTAGAACCTATGGGATTACCCAGCATTTTTCATCACCCTACTATCCCCAAGGTAACGGTCAAGCCGAAGCTACCAATAAGACCCTCGTAAGCATAATAGAAAAGACTTTAGAGAAGGGTAGGGCATGGCATGAGAAATTAGATGAGGCTCTGTGGGCTTATAGGACATCCATTCGCACACCCACAAACACTACACCATTTGAATTAGTTTATGGTACAAGTGCCATATTACCCATCCATGCCAAACTGCATTCATACCATACTGCTTTAGCATTGGACCTACCTATAGAAACTCTACAAGAAGCCAGGTTGGTCGAGCTTGACCTTATTGATGAAAAAAGACTTCTTGCCATGAATCATGCATATGCATATAGGCAAAGGATAGCTAGGCACTATGAAAAACACATGAAAGCTCGCGATTTCAAGGTAGGGGACCTAGTTCTGAAAATCATCCATCATAGAGGCCCACATCCACTAGGAAAATGGCGACCCAAATGGGATGGCCCTTATGTCATAAGAGGGGCAACTTCTAATAATGCCTATTGGTTGGTTGATGCGGAAGGAAAGAATCTGGCAGATCCCATAAATGCCCAGTATTTGAAAAGGTATTACATCTAAAATCCCCCTTATTTCCATTTGAAAGAAAATGTTTCCAAAAACAAAAAGGGAGGATTGGAGAATCTCCTCTAAATTTCTAGGAAAGTATACAGAAGATGGATCACCCAATCCCAAATTAGGAGGCTGGTGTGATATAAAAGGTAGAGCTTCAAAAAAAAAAAAAAAAAAATCCCTGGTGATGTTCCAAAGATCTTTGACTTGCCATACGAAGCCTAGTTTTGAAAGAGCAGGATATTTTCAAATGACAGGTGCTATTAGGAAATAGGATGTTCCTATTCGAGTCAATAATCTAAAAGGATGAGTTGTTTCCCATTCAATATCCCTCAGGAGAGTCAAAAGTCAAAAGTCAAAAGTCAAAAAAAAAAAGGGAAGGAAACAAAAACCTCCAATATAGAGGCCTTCCTAGAAAAAAAAAAAAAAAAAAAAAGGAAAGGAAAAGCTCAAAAGAGCAACTTCCTTTAAAATCCCATCTATTTGGAACCCCGGGACGCTTCAGAAGGGACCGCGGGTAATGCTTCCTCAAAAATCCCCACAGCTCATCCTAATGGAGAAAAGGCTCGTTAGGAAAGTCCTAGAGTAAAAATAGGACCTGCTCAATTTGGATCTCATGCTGTTCCCAAGAATAGGTCTTTGTAAAGTAAGGAGGGGAACTTTAAAATGCTATCCAAAATTTTCCATAAAACCTCTACCGAGTAGTAAGCATCAACATCTAAATGAAGGAAAAGGTGAGAAATTGGAGGTATCATTTTCTAGAAGCTAACAGGAGTTTCCTTTTTGAAAAGATGATTTCCAAAACTCCAAGCATCAAAAAGGCAATCTTAAGGAGTCATCCCATTTGAAGCAGCTACCATTTATAGACATGAAATCCCATAACATTTGGAACATGCATACATAAACTGGTAGTCCATGGATCCCATAACATTTGGAACATGCATACATAAACTGGTAGTCCATGGATCCCATAACATTTGGAACATGCATACATAAACTAGTAGTTCATAGATCCCATAACTTTTTGACACAGGCATACATGTACTGGTCGTCCAAAGAGGCATGAAAGTCAGTTTTGTCTCAGTCTCTCAAAAGAAAATCTCCTTATAATAGTCATTCCAAGAAAAGAGATGTCATGGAACAAAAGGGGATCACATTTTCTCAAGATGTCTCTAAGGAAGAAAAGCAAATGGGTGTTTTCTTCTTTGACATTATCCAAATAAATTTGGGATAACGCCAAAGAGGGGCATCTGTAGACACCCAAAATTTTCTTTTAAAATTCTTACCTTTTTAGGAAAGTGGCCGTTTTGGCAAATTTTGGGGTTTTTGAAGGAAAAAGGCACTAAACGAGTTTGTTTTGGTACCAAAATTTTATGGAAGCTTTGAAATGATGAAAGAATGCTTTCCGTTCTGAAAGTTTTGAGTTTTGACAAAATTTGGAAAAATGACGATTTTGCCCTTAGTACTGGAAAAACAGGATTTCATTTTCCTAAAAGATTTATTACGAAAAGTATGTTGAAAGCTTTCCTCTTCAAAAGAAAAAGGCATTGAAAAGACAAGTTGACACCTAAAAAAGAAGGTGGACGCCCAAAAAGGAAAAACGGGCATCAAAAAGGGAAAGTGAGCTTCCTAGAAAGAAAAGCTCACATTTGGAAAGAAATCAATTTCTAGAGGGTAAGGTCGGTATTATCAAAAGAAAGAAAAGGTGGAAGCAAGAACGAAAGCCTCCAAAAATGAAGGTTTGGTATCGAACGCCTCTCGTAACGTGTCTACGTTATGTTTGGGTATTGAGGTAATTAGTATTGATATACATCAATTTGCATTGTCATTTGTTACTGGTACGCTATTGATATGTTATGATAAGAGCAATTTTAATATCCCAATACTCGTGGAAAGGATTGAATGAGCATGAAAGTTGATTTTCAAAAACGGGCTTAATTCAAATATGTTCCTAATAGGTAAGTATGTAACATCATTTGCATTTACTGCTAGACTATCTTAGTGGTGTTCATATGCATTTCAAAGCTTCAGTTCAGATGTTCCATGAATGAGGTTGGAATTGAGAATCAACTGAATAAGGCTTACATCTTTTAATCAATTGGGAATTCTCACGGGCTCGAGTGGAGGTCCCTAGATGAAAGTCAGATTTTTTTTTTTATCAGGATGAAGTCGAATCCTTGTTAGAATCTTATGATCTGTGTGTTGGTGGGGATTGCTTTGAAATGATTCCAGCAAAACTCCAGCACGTGATGATAAAAAGAACTGGCATGAAGGCTGCAAATATTAGCAGTTAGGAACAAGCTATTCACTATTGCAGTAACACAAAAGAAACATTGGACGTGACTCTGAATCTTCTGCGGCACTCACAGAATCCTTGATGAAATACTTACACGAAGACCAAATTTTCAGAATTGATCATCATTTGAGAAAGGAGTTCGGTTGGAAAAGATGACCCATTGTGATGATCATTCTCGTGAACTGATCTTCAACAGAACGTGCTAGCTGCAGAATTTCTCATCCTTATCTGTGATAGATTGAAAAAGGAGCAGAAGATTACGTTAAAGATAAAACCAAGGAAATAACAACTCACATTACAAACAACGTTCAAATAATTCAGATAACGTTCAGCAAACCAGATGGAATCAAATACAGAGGATTATGCTTATCAAATCAGATCAGAGGAGATCAGCCAAGAGATTGAGTTTATCAAAATCGAACTCATCCAAATCCCAACCAACAGGCATCCATGAGCCTATAAAAGGACTCTTCCATCAACGGATCAGGCATCCACCAACGAGCATCAAGAGGTTCAGTCCGAAAATTTAGAGAAATAGAGAGAGAGAGAGAAAGGAAGAGAAGAAGGAAGTCCGGCCTGGTTCTGACGTCCGACGATCGTCCGGCGAAGTGCTCCTACGTCTCCTCTCACTCACACAGGTTGGAATTCTTGCACAAATTGGTTTTAATTCATGAGAATCTGAAAAAGCACAGATTCTGGAAATTTGTACGTGAATCAAGGCCTTGAGCCCATGTTCTTCATTTATATCGATACAAACATGCATGATTCCTTCATGAACGGAATTAAAATCCATGTTTAGATGATTTCCATGCATCATTAAGACTGATACAGGTTGAATTTCGTTTTAGAATCACGTTAGGAACTTTCTGAAATTTTCTGCAAACTTGGTTTCTGAAATTGTCCGTGCACACGTGTCTGATCACGGAATTTTTATAGACAAATGGATAAGCCAATTGCTTCAAAATTTTGTTAATAATCTAGACATATCAGACGTTCTTAGATAAAATTTTGAGGAATTTTTATGAACTGTTGCCTAGCCAATTAGATCCATGAAGTTTATACAAAATCCAGATTGCGTTTTACAGAAACAGAACGTTCAGTAACAGACCTCTGTTCTTTTGCCCATATCTCTTGAACCACTGAATGAAATTGGATAAAATTTGATTCTTTGGAAACCTAACATCCGTATCTTTCTAACACAATAAATTTTATCGAAATTGGATGAATGAGTGCTGAGATATTGCTGTTTTTCTGAGCTTCTGATTCATAGAAACAGGGCTGTTCCGAATTTTATAATAGTTTCTGATTCTGTATTTAATTCTCAGAAAATAAAGAACAAAATTATAAAATAAAAATATATTCTGATTCTACACACACGTGTCTCTATTCTGTAAAAGTTTTAGAATTTTTGGAGAATCAGAAGTATTTTTAAAAATTCGAAGAACAGGTCTTTGGAACTGAACAGATTCTGCAACTTTCAGAATCTGAAAATTTTCAGAAATCAAGAACTTAAACAAAAATCTGAAACTATTGAAAAATCTGGTTTTTCCTTTCTTGAATTAACGGATTCAAACAAATTTCAAGTGTCTAGGCTGACCCTTGAGCGCCGGTTCAAGAAGGCCTAAGTCGAAAAGATCTCACTTGTCCACAATCGTTCTTAGAAGTCAGAAAATCAGAATTTGTTAGTTTTGATAAACTAACTGGCACGCTCGCGCAACCTGACGTAGTTCGAGGGTTTGATTTCGGATCCCACGATTTGAAATAAAATCACGTCTACAATTTCTCTTCGGTTATTTCCCTTCAGTATTGTCTTTACATTCGGGTTTTCCCTTTGGAGTAGCGTGACTTTACATTGCATCTACGCCATACCACGAGGTAGGACGCATATTGCATCAAAGCAAGCCCCGCTCGAATTCACCCACGTAGTGGAGTGTTCATAACACACAAACTAGGTGGCCCGAAAAGGGATAAAAGGAAAGACTTAGGCACATGCAAATCCACGTGATCTAAAATATGCAATCACATCTAAAAGACCTGAATTAGACACCTCGAACCGCTTCGTAGACTTTCTCTCCCAAAACTCAATTTTTGCAAAGCGTACAGACTGACCCTTAAGCATCGGTGCAAGAAGGTTTGCGACGACAAGAGCTCACTTGCTCACAGTCGCCACGATTAGAAGTCAGTTTTAAATATATCTTCGCTAGCTTAGGTAAGCAAGCTGGCACGCCCTGTTTACATAAATAGGCCTTAGACACACGAGAGGATCCGCTCCAAGCCCTGAAAAGGTGAGAAGCGGGGATTTTTCGTGCGTCTACAGAGATTGGCATGCCCGGTGGGACGTGAGCCTTTTAAAAATCGAGTTTTTAAGTAGAAGTCTTGCAAAATTTTTTAAAAAAGGTGTCATTTTAACTTGATTTTTCTTTGCTTGTACTTAGGACATTTTGAAAAAGCTTGAAAAGCATGTCAAAATCCAATCCAAGTGAAGTGTCGAGCCAAGGCTCATGCGCATCAAGTTCTCATTCTAGGAGGATTTTCAAAAACAAAATAAAACTAGATGAAATCGAGGACTTGAGAAGGGAGTTTGAGGCCAAAATCGATGCTCTCAGCCAAGAGGCTGAAGTAGGCGATTCATGTTCATCAAATGGTGAACAAAGGCCTAAAAAGAAATCTGAAAAACCTCGCAAGCACAAAGAGGCCTCCGTAATGGAAGGCAACCAATACCACGAGTCCTTCACACAAAAGGACCGTAAAGCCCTACAGCAGTTGCTGAAAGGGCAGAATAAAGAGAAAAGAAACTACGCCCTGCCTGATTTCCTTCCTATGGATTACGAAACAGACAGTGACGATGAAATACCGAACTTCCATCGGTATGATGGCATGGGAGACCCTAGGTCTCACTTGCAGCTTTTCTCACGTCGAGCTCATAAGAAGAAAAAGGACTCGATGAAATGGGTGTATTGGTTTTCTTTATCCCTTAAAGGCACAGCTGCCAAATGGCTAGCTTCCTACGACTTAAGCCAGTTCGCTACTTTTGAAGAGTTAGCGAACTGCTTCATGCAAAGATTTGCACACAACGTAGAAGTCACTCCGACTCTGAATACCTTAAGGGATACAAAGCAAGGCATGAACGAAGACATACATGCCTTCATTATAAGATGGAGGTCGCGTTTGGGCCAAGTGCGAGAGCCCATATCCGAAGGATGCACAGTAATGCTCATCCTGGATAATTTTAAAAGCGAGTTAAAAACCCTTCTCTCGCTCCATGAGATCTCAACTTTCCATAAGTTGATAAAAAAGGCCTCTCTTTTCGAAACCAACTTGCGAAAAGGGACATACGATCACTTGTGGAAAGGAAGTGTCGTTCCAAAAACCCGCTTGGAAAAGCCCATCACATACGGGCTACCCACAATGGACAAAGGGGCAAAGCCCCATAAAATCGCCAATGTCCGGGTGGATCCAGGCGTGGCGGGCACTTCCAAAATTTTTGAAAAGATAGAAAATAAGAGGGAGCGAAATTTTCAAAAACCGGTTGAAAAACGGGAGTACACTCCGCTGAGGCAACCCGTGTCGGAGGTCCTAGACCTCCTTCTTGCCCAGGGCATGATAGAACTCCCCAAAATCCCCGAAGGAGTCACTTCCAAAGGGGGGTATTTAAACCGATTTTGTAAGTATCATTGGCTCAAAGGCTGCTTCTCCCTCTTAAATAAAATTGAGAACTTGATAGGAGAAGGTCGGCTCCAGGTCACTGCGGAACCTGAGCCACCTCAAGCTATCTTCAAGGAACCCTTTCCCCAACACGCCAGTGGCAGTGGGAAAGGAAATGAGGTATGTACCCTCACCATTTCCAAGGAACTAGCGCAAAAACCAGAACCTGGTCGACCTACTTGTGCGCCCATTCTTGTACTATACAAGAAGCCCGCCCAAGTCGTCATTCGGGGACCACCAAAAGTGGAATCCCCGGTAAAACCAGTTTTAAAAATCCAAGGTTCTCCTCAGCTCATCCTTAGAGCCAAAGTTAGCGTGAACCCTAGGCTGGTCGTGGGGGAAGTCACTAGATCCGGGAGGATCTATCAACCCCCGCACCTTCAAGGTGCTCAAAAGGTGGTCAGTGTGCCTGGCCCCTCAAAAGCATGTATCCCTAGTGTTCTGCCAAAAGCAGATAAGGACAAAGTCATCCTAAGTCCTTATGACTTCGAAAACCACCTTTCAAAGATTCCTATTCACATGTCTATCTTAGAGCTTATAAAAACCTCGCCTAGGCATAGACTTGTATTAGAGAAAATTCTAGAAAGGGCCAAGGTTGATTCGAACATAAGTCCGGAATCCTTGTCTGCCCAAGTGGCTTTATTAGGAGCAAAATCGCCCATCACTTTCTCGGAAGATGATGTAGATAGACCCTACAAAACCCATAACCAGGCCCTACATATCGAGGTGGTTCTAAACAACCACTCTCTAGACAGGTGCCTAGTCGATGGTGGAGGAGGGCTCAACATCCTTCCACTTCATGTGGCGTACAAAATCGGAGTTACCTTGACTTCAGTGAACCCAAGCCCCATCATTATCACTGGATACGATGGGAATGCGTCTAGACCTTTAGGATCCATCGAACTCCCAATGGAAACGGGAGGGATCGAACACACGAGGGTGTTCCATGTCTTGGACATCCACCCCCATTATAACCTGTTGCTGGGAAGGCCCTGGATACACAGTTTGTGCACTATGCCATCCACCTTCCACAGGTGTGTCAAGATCCCTTTTAGGGATCAGGTCGTAGTGATCCTAGGTGAGAGTCACCCACAGCTTCAGGGGATCATAAACTCCCCTTGTTTATTAAGCTCCCAGGCCCATGAGGCTAACTTGGGGCAAATTATGGTTGAGCCACCTCGGCTCGTGTTGAACAACCCTAGGAAGGTTGTATGTATGAAGGGGCCGCCCAAAACAGGCCCCCTCCCGACTCTAATCCTTCTAGGAAAACCCAAGTGTTCCCTATTTCCAAAGCCCCTAGGTAAGAGGCCATATGAGCACAATATGGACGATAGCATGTTCCAGGACCACGACTTGTATCCAACTTTTTCGAAAAACAAAAAGTCGTGGAACATGTTGTTGAACATGGGCTACACGCCCTACAAGAGTCTAGGGGCGCAGAACCAGGGTCTCCTAGAGCCCATCCTTCCTAGGGCCAATCCAAGCCGATATGGGATCGGCTATACTCCCCGAATACCGCCGGAGCCACCCCCTGTGACCACCTGGGTCAAGGGTGCCCCGGAGCCTGCCCTAGAAGAGACCTATGATTTAGATCTCCTATTTCGAGTCTAACCCGTAGTGTTTTCCCTTTGTAGGTATGACGGAAGATCCCTTTTCTAAAAAATACAAAAATATTTGAAAAGCTTAAAATCAAAAAAATCGAAAAACAAGAAAAACCAAAAATAATGGAAAAACAAAAACTCAAAAATAGAGTGCTTTGTATAGTTCCCAAGGTTCTTGTTTTACAAAAAAACCAAAAAAATCGAAAATTTAGAAAATACCAAAAAGATTTTGTATATAGCTGCTCCTAGTAGGACTTTGGCAAAAGAAAAGGATTTCTAAAGAAACGTCATCTGCATAGCCAGACCAAAAATTTCGAAATCACTTAAAAATCCAAGTACAAAACCAGGTCATTTTGAAAACCACGCATCAAATTCCCTCGGGTCTATAGCCCACGAGAATGATCAAAGCACAGAAGTGGATCCCCTTAAGGAAGATCCCACTTATGAGCTCCCAGAATTTCATAAAATTCTCGATTTTGAAAAACCTTCCCAATCAGTAGGAGGAGATTTCATAGAGGTGAACCTAGGGGATGATTCCAATCCCAAAACCATCAAAATAGGCGCATGCTTGCATGAAACCGAAAGGTTAGCATTCATTGCATTTCTACGAACCTATTTAGATGTGTTTGCATGGACGTATGAAGACATGCCGCGCACAGATCCCAGCATTGTCGAGCATCGTCTTCCCTTAGATGCAGGTGTAAAGCCCATAAAGCAGAAGCTTAGGAAAATACACCCGAATGTACACACGCAAGTCAAAGAGGGTTTAGAAGATCTGCTAAAAGCCGGATTTATAAAACCCATTGCGTATTCTGATTGGTTGTCAAATATCGTTGTAGTTCGAAAAACCAATGGGAAAATTCGAATATGCATCGATTTCAGAAACCTGAATAAAGCCACTCCAAAGGATAATTATCCTTTACCAAACATTGATTTGATAGTCGATAGTACTACAAATCATGAAATGTTTTCATTCATGGATGGCTATTCAGGCTATAATCAAATCAAACTAAACCCACGAGATCAGGGTAAGACCGCCTTCACAACCCCGTGGGGCACGTACTGCTATACAGTCATGCCCTTTGGTTTGAAAAATGCCGGCGCAACATACCAACGAGCCATGACCACGATCTTCCATGATCAAATTCATGAGCTTGTAGAAGTGTATATAGATGATCTCTTGGCGAAATCCAAAACCCGATGCACCCATATCGAATATTTACAAAAGATTTTCGAAAGGCTTAGGCTTTACCAAGTAAAGCTAAACCCTCAAAAATGTCTGTTCGGGGTAGAATCAGGGAAGCTTCTAGGCTTTATGGTGAGCCAAAGGGGAATAGAAGTCGACCCCTCTAAGTGTCGAGCCATCATAGACATAGCTCCACCCTCCAATCTCACCCAAATCCGTAGCCTCTAGGGTCGCTTACAATCCGTTCGCCGATTCATATCGAATCTGGCAACTAGATGCGAACCCTTTAACAAACTGTTGAGGAAGGGCACGAAATTCTTATGGGATGACGAATGCAAAAAGTCCTTCGAGAGACTGAAGGCATACTTGGTTAATCCCCCCGTTTTGAATCCTCCAAAGCAAGGAAAACCGCTTTTATTATACATCTCCGTGCATGCAAATGCTTTAGGAGCCCTGTTGGCTCAATACGAGGATGACACCCATAAGGAGTATGCCATCTACTATATTTCGAAAACTCTCTTAGCTTATGAACGAAATTATCAAGCCATGGAGAAGACGTGCTTGGCCCTAGTTTGGGCCTGCCAGAAATTCAGACACTATTTCCTAGATCATGAGATCTGGATAGTGTCCAAGCTTGATCCAATCAAGCACTTGTTCGAAAAACCCACTCTCACGGGTAGATTGGGCAAATGGCAACTCCTTCTAATGGAGTATGATCTGAAGTACCATCACCAAATCTCCATTAAGGGGCAAGCCCTAGCAGATTACGTGGTTGAGTTCCTCTTAGAGGACGCATATCCCACTCTTGTCGAAATGCCTGATGAAGGCATATTGCAAAACCATTTTAAAAACCACATTTTGGCAAATTCTTTCAAAAACCAAGTATGGAAGATGCACTTCGATGGGGCACGAAACCAACGAGGGGTTGGTGCTGGGGTCATACTAATCTCCCCTAAAAAGGGCGAGATTCCCATAGCAGTCCGCTTAGATTTTGAATGTTCCAACAACGTAGCTGAGTATGAAGCACTCATACAAGGCTTAAGGATTTTGAAAACTCTAGGGGCATCATACATCGAGGTCTTTGGAGATTCGCTCCTTGTCATAAACCAGGTTTTGAAAATTTGGCAAGTACGTAATGAAAAACTACTTCCATATCACGAGTTGGCCACTCGATTGGTCCAATCCTTCCAATCGTGTAAACTCACACACATAGGAAGAGAGGACAATGGCATCGCTGATGCCCTCTCCTCCTTGGGTTCAGCCCTGAAGGTCGATCCCATTTCAGGGACCAGATCTTTGGAAATATGGCATACGCCCCACCCATCCACACACGACTTGGAAATTTGCCAAAACAACCTAGAGTCTATTGAAAAACCCTGGTTTTATGACATAAAACAATTTTTAGAAAATGGGAGATTCACCGAGGATGCCACATCCAAAGATAAGGCATTCATTCGTAAGATTTCGACCCGATACACCATTCTGGGTGGGGTCTTATACAAAAAAAGTTTTACCGGCATTCTGCTTAGGTGTATCGACCTAGAGGAGGCTAGGATAGTGATGCATGAGTTCCACGATGGAGAATGTGGAGGTCATGTTAATGCCAACATGCTGCATTGCATTCCGTGGTCAGCCCCTGGCCATTTACCATGTGGGCGTTTGACATTGTAGGCCCAATATTTCCAAAGGCCTCGAATGGGCATCGATTTATTTTAGCAGCCACGGAGTATTTCTCCAAGTAGGTGGAAGACATTTCCCTAACCAATGTAATGGGGCAACAAGTGGTGGCTTTCATCCGGAGGAATATCTTGGCTCGATTTGGGGTTCCACGAGACCTTGTGTCTGATAATGGTACCCCATTCAAGAACGAGCGAATGGTTAAGTTGTGCAACATGTATGGCATAACTCACCACTTCTCCTCACCCTACTACCCTCAAGACAACGGCCAAGCCGAAGCCACAAACAAGACTCTCATTAGTATTATTGAGAAAACCTTAGAGAAGGGTAGGACGTGGCACGAGAAGCTGGATGAAGCCTTATGGGCTTATAGGACTTCCATCCGGACTCCCACGAATGCCACACCATTCGAATTGGTCTATGGCACAAATGCCATTCTTCCCATTCATACTCAACTGCATTCATTCCATACATCTATAGTACTCGACCTCCCCCTAGAGACGCTTCAGCATGCTAGAATGGCCGAACTAGATTTGCTAGATGAGAGGCGACTCCTTGCCATGGATCATGCTCGTGCATACCGGCAAAGGATAGCCCGACATTATAGCAAACACATGAGACCTCGCCACTTCGAAGTGGGAGATCTGGTCTTAAAAACCATCCATCATCGTGGCCCACACCCCCTAGGCAAGTGGCGCCCCAACTGGGATGGACCCTATGTTGTACGAGCAACCACTACGAACAATTCGTATTGGTTGATCGATGTAGAAGGTAGGAATTTAGCAGATCCTATCAATGTTCAATACTTAAAGAAGTATCATGTGTAGGATCTGGATTAAATTCCATTTTTCGAAAAATTTTAGGGATAGCTGCCCTGAGACATGTGAATAAGGTGCAAAGGCAAACTCGTGTGACCCTGAGTGAGAGAATTCGCACTTGTGAAAGAGCGGAGTCTTCAAAATCGTGGTTACATTTCAAAATCCTTCTTCTTACAAAGAAAGGCCTAGTTTAACATAGCAAGATACTTGCAAGTGGTACGTGCTATTTCTAAATAGGCTGATCTGGAATGGTTCGAGTGTAGGCTTGGGATAAGTCCTCCCCTCTTCTCTTCTCCTTCCAAAAGGAAAACAAAGGCCCAAAACAAAAGGGAATTTCCCATTCAAAGTATCTTTCCAAAAGAAAGAAGCCAGAAGTTAAAAGAAAAATCGATTCTCTTATAAAAAAGAGGGATTAAAGAAAAAAATACTCCCAAAGGGAGACCCTCGATGAAAAAAAGGAAAAAGAGGCCAAAAAGCTCAAAAAGAGCAGTTTTCCGCCTTCTGTGGCTCAAACCACGGGACGCTTCAGAAGGGACCGTGGTATCTCTTTCCCATCCCTGGCTTATCCCAAGCTAAAACATGGTTCATTTCGAGGAATCCTAAAGTAAAAATAGGACTTACTTACTTGAATTTCATCTTGTTTGAGAATTCGACGTTTCAAGTAAGGCGTAGGAATTTGAAATATGTCTTGTTTTCTTATAAAACCTCCGCTAGATAAGCGAGTGTTAAGACTCAAACAAGGGCAAGCACGAAGAGCTCGAGATCCTTAGGATCGAGGCTCAAGACAGTTGTCCCTTTTGTAAATAACTTTTGTAAATAAGTTTTGAAAACCGAACATCGAACAGCATAGGATTTGCTCACTTGGAGCAACAGTCCTTGTAAGTCTCTAGAGTTCGACCACATCTGGTCTCTAGGAGGTCGCCACTCTTGGCACTACACCCATGTCATGCATCGGCATTCCATGCATGGTACTTGCATAAACATGATCCCATTTAGGACCAGATTCCATAGTTAATCCCTTTGGCGTGATATCTCCTCCTACCAGAGTTTGTAAATTGAGATTTTGCTAAAAAAATTGGGGCGATCCCATATTCTTCGTGGATAGATCTAGGGAGACATTGAAAGGGGTGTTTGTCATCTTTGCCCTTATCCAAATCGATTTGGACAAGGCCAAAGAGGGGCATCTATAGACACCCCAAAATCCCACGAATTTCTCAAACCCATCTGGTTTTGCAAAAGCAGCCCCAAAGGGCTATTTTGAGTCTGGAAACCCAGGAGCCTTCCAGACAACCCTGTACATATGTTTTGAACTCTGTATTTCAAAAATATACAATATGGCTTTTAAAACCTTTTTAAAACATGTTTTGAAACCCCGAAGCAGCTTGGCCTAATCTAGACAGGACCAGGAGAGCTAAGAAGAGCCCGGAACAGGAGCACCTATCAAGCCCGGCACAGCAACTCTTGTATCAAATTCACACCCCCAGGATCTCGAACGTCCAAGACCCTGTTATCATCAAAACATCCTTTGAAGTCATCTCCGGAAGCCGAAAACAGAGGCGGACGATCATGTTGGCGAAGACCCAACGCAGACGGAGCATTGATGCTGTCAGGCCTCGCACAAACCGTTCGTTTCGAATACAGCTCGAAGGAGTCAGAGTTCAGTTTGGATTGGATCTGGACCATATATATCCAGATCTCAATCCAAACCCATGTATGGACTTGGATTTGGATTTGGATTCAAAAATCCAATCCAATATCCATATCCATGGCCCACATCACCTTCTCATAAATGGAGGTGGGGCCCACTTGAAATTCACGTGGGATTATGGGCATGAGAGAGAGTGGGGATGGATAAGATCAAGTGTGGTTGTAATTAAGCTTGACTTGTGTGTCAAGTTTGGGGTTAATCATGTGGGTTAGCCTAATTGAATGGGTTTAAGCTTGTAATTAGCCAAAACCTAACCTAGGGCTGCACCAACATGATGTGGTTAAGGTCTATGGGCCATGCAAAGGGAGCTCCTTCACCTAAACCTAACCCAAAATACCTAATCCTAGCCTTCCACCCTAATCCGCCCCTAATCTAAGCCTATTCACCTAACCTACTTCCCTAATCCCGGCCTAATCCCAACCTAATCACCTAACCCACTTCCCTAATCCTTCCCTAAACCTAGGTTAATTTCCCTAAACCTAGCCTAATCCTAGCCTAATCACCTAACCTAGCTCACTAAACCTCACCCTAGAACCCACCCACCTAACCAAACCCTAAACCCCTAAACCACCCCTAGCCCACAACCTACCCAAACCACTAGTATCTAAAATATCTGGCCCTACCATTTCCAGCCCACCTTATCATCATACCACCCTACCTAAACCACCTAACCACTACCCCAAACCCAGCCCTAACCGACCTACCCATCCCTATATAAACCCCCCCTGGGGGCGGGTTCGATCATCTAACCGCCTCACCCATCCCAGCCGGGTCCTCTCCTTCTCCAAGTCCAGCCGAATCCCACCTGCTCCACCTGCTCCACCTGCACCACCACCTGCTCTCCATCCCACCACCACCTGCACCGCCACCTACACCACCACCTCCCAGCCGAACACCACCGCCTGCCCAACTCCCTTCCAGCCGAGCGCCACCCTCTTCTTCACCCGGTAAGTCCCCTACACTATACCTTGCTACTTCTTCACTCCCTCTCCACTCTCAGCCTCCTAATCCACTCCCCTACCACTCTAACATCAGCCCTTACACTCGCTGCCACTCTTCCCACTTAGCCGAACCCACAACACCCTAAATACCCGCCACCACCGAACTCCCCTAGTCGGCCACTTCAACCGACTGTCATCCCCTTCATTCGGCCAGCCATCCGCCAGCCATCACCCTCTCCTTGCTAGCTCCTTCCCTTAGTGCCATATTCCCTTAGTAACCTTACTTAGGTCCTTTAACCCATCACACCAAAAACGGCCCATCTCTAGTGGCCGGCCACCTTCAAGGCGCCTCTTTCGCGCACCAAGGACCTCCGGCCAGCACCTCTTGCCGTTCACCCTCGCGGAGCTCCCTTTTGCAGCCCAAGGTGAAGGCCAAGCCCACGCTCAAGCAAGGCATCTACAGACCAGCTACTAGTAAGTGCCTAACTCGGTCTTTAGTTGTATACTTGCTTGAGATTTAATTTGATACGGGGTTGTAATAACGGAGCATAGTCTCCCCCCGCTTGTAATAACGTGGCTTGGCACACCCACGCACGTGCACTCTCCTAGTTGTGCACGATTTTGAACACACACGGGCCTAATCAGCCCCTAATACATAAGTATATACATATACTTTCATTTTGTAGGGTTTTGCTTAAGTTGGGTGTGTTGTCTTTCAATTCAAGCACTCTCACACACATTGAGCCTTCGCTCTTATTTGAAAGACCCAAGTAAGGGCCGACCTATACTATTTGGGTTTCATTTCATGTCGTGTGTGTAAGTCTTTCAATTCAAGCACTCTCACACACATTGAGCCTTCGCTCTTATTTGAAAGACCCAAGTAAGGGCCGACCTATACTATTTGGGTTTCATTTCATGTTGTGTGCGTAGTACTTCAATTCAAGCACTCACACACATTGAGCTTTCGCTCTTACTCCCAAGACCTTAGTCAAGGCCTATTGCAGTTATATTTGGGTTTCATTTCATGTTGTGTGCGTAGTACTTCAATTCAAGCACTCACACACATTGAGCTTTCGCTCTTACTCCCAAGACCTTAGTCAAGGCCATACTGCAATTTATATTTGGGTTTAATTTCATGTCGTGTGTGTAAGTCTTTCCATTCAAGCACGCACCCACATTGAGCCTTCGCTCTTATTTGCAAGACCCGAGTAAGGGCTCATATACATACTCTATATACATATCTCCCTTCGGCATTTATATTTCAAGTTATTTCCCTTCGGTTATTTCCCTTCAGTTATTTCCCTTCAGTATTGTCTTTACATTCGGGTTTTCCCTTTGGAGTAGCGTGACTTTGCATTGCATCTATGACATACCACGAGGTAGGACGCATATTGCATCAAAGCAAGCCCCGCTCGAATTCGCCCACGTAGTGGAGTGTTCATAACACACAAACTAGGTGGCCCGAAAAGGGATAAAAGGAAAGACTTAGGCACGTGCAAATCCACGTGATCTAAAATATGCAATCGCATCTAAAAGACCCGAATTAGACACCTCGAACCGCTTCGTAGACTTTCTCTCCCAAAACTCGATTTTTGTAAAGCGTACAGACTGACCCTTGCGCATCGGTGCAAGAAAGTCTGCGACGACAAGAGCTCACTTGCTCATAGTCGCCACGATTAGAAGTCAGTTTTAAATATATCTTCGCTAGCTTAGGTAAGCTAGCTGGCACGCCCTGTTTGCATAAATAGGCCTTAGACACACGAGAGGGTCCTCTCCAAGCCCTGAAAAGGTGAAAAGCGGGGATTTTTCGCGCGTCTACACCGTGTAACAGTATGTGCCCCAAGGTATGGTAAAAGCAGTTTTTGTCTGATCTTTTGGTGCCAACTTGATTTTATTATAACCCGAATAGCCATCCATAAAAGAAAACATTTCATGATTTGCAATGCTATCCACTATCAAATCAATGTTTGGAAGAGGAAAATTATCTTTTGGAGTGGCTTTGTTCAAATTTCTAAAATCAATGCAAATCCGAATTTTCTCATTGAATAAGCAATGGGTTTTATAAATTTGGCTTTTAAAAGATCTTCTAAACCCTCCTCTTTTACTTGGGAGTGGACATCGGGATGGATTTTCTTAAGTTTTTGCTTTATGGGTTTAGCATTGGGTTCTAGGGGTAGATGGTGTTCCACGATTTTCAGGTCTAGGCCCGACATGTCTTCGTAGGTCCATGCAAATACATCGATATATGATTTCAAGAATGCAATGAATGATGCTTTTTCACGCTCATGCAAACATGCACCTATCTTGACATACTTTTGATTAGACTCACTCCTTAAGTTGATTTCTACAAAATCCCCTCCTAAAGAATTTTAAGGCTTTTCCAAGTCAAGGATTCTATGAAATTTGGGAAGCTCGGAGGCTTGATCTTCCTCATGGATGAGGGGATCATCCTCCTTGCTTTGATCATTCTCAAGCACTCTAATTTCTAGAGAAGTGTTAGGCAAGAAGATGGGTTCATAGATACACGATTTTGGTTTAGGAATATGTACACATTTTAAAGAACTCGAAAATGGGCTTTGTACAAGGCCAATATTTTTGGAATTTTTTAATTTTTCTATTTTTTATTTTTTTTGAAATGAGAACTTGAAGGGTGAATAATACAAGACTTTTTTTTTTGGATTTTCAAATTTTTTAATTTTTTTGGCTTTTTGCAAACAAAGAGAAGGAGCATAAAACACATTCTTTTTGAAATTTTCAAAATTTTCGATTTTTTTGGCTTTTTGTAACCAAAGGGAAGGAGAAGGAATATAAACCAAATTCTTTTTAGAATTTTCAAATTTTTCCAATGCTTTTGGGTTTTGAGGATTTTCTAAATTTTTTTGGCTTTTGCAAATATATAATTTTTTTGGGTTTTTGGATATAGGGGGTCTTCCATCAAACCTACAAAGAAAGCACCATGAATTAGGCTCTAAGCAAAAGGTCTAAGTCATAGGTCTTGGTTTTAGGATGTTCTAGGGTACTGTAGACGCGCGAAAATCCCTGCCTCTCACCTTTTCAGGGCTCGGAGCGGATCCTCTCGTGCGTCTAAGGCCTTATTTATGCAAACAGGGCGTGCCAGCTAGCTTACCTAAGCTAGCGAAGATATATTTAACACTGACTTCTAATCGTGGCGACTGTGAGCAAGTGAGCTCTTGTCGTCGCAGACCTTCTTGCACCGATGCGCAAGGGTCAGTCTGTACGCTTTGCAAAAATCGAGTTTTGGGATAGAAAGCCTACGAAGCGGTTCGAGGTGTCTATTTCGGGTCTTTTAAATGCAATTGAATGTTTTAGATCACGTGGATTTGCACGTGCCTAAGTCTTTTCTTTTATCCCTTTTCGGGCCACCTAGTTTGTGTGTTATGAACACTCCACTACATGGGCGAATTCGAGCGGGACTTGCTTTGATGCAATATGCATCCTACCTCGTGGTATGGCGTAGATGCAATGCAAACTCACGCTACTCCAAAGGGAAAACCCGAATGTAAAGACAATACTGAAGGGAAATAACCGAAGGGAAATAACCGAAGGGAAATGACTTGTAAAGTAAGTGCCGAAGGGAGATATGTATATAGAGTATGTATATGAGCCCTTACTCGGGTCTTGCAAATAAGAGTGAAGGCTCAATGTGGGTGCGTGCTTGAATTGAAAGACTTACACACACGACATAAAATTAAACCCAAATATAAATTGCAGTATGGCCTTGACTAAGGTCTTGGGAGTAAGAGCGAAAGCTCAATGTGTGTGAGTGCTTGAATTGAAGTACTACGCACACGACATAAATGAAACCCAAATATAACTGCAATAAGGCCTTTACTAAGGTCTTGGGAGTAAGAGCGAAGGCTCAATGTGTGTGAGAGTGCTTGAATTGAAAGACTTACACACACAACATGAAATTAAACCCAAATAGTATAGGTCGGCCCTTACTTGGGTCTTTCAAATAAGAGCCAAGGCTCAATGTGTGTGAGAGTGCTTGAATTGAAAGACTTACCCACACGACATGAAATGAAACCCAAATAGTATAGGTCGGCCCTTACTTGGGTCTTTCAAATAAGAGCGAAGGCTCAATGTGTGTGAGAGTGCTTGAATTGAAAGACTTACCCACACAACATGAAATGAAACCCAAATAGTATAGGTCGGCCCTTACTTGCGTCTTTCAAATAAGAGCGAAGGCTCAATGTGTGTGAGAGTGCTTGAATTGAAAGACTTACCCACACGACATGAAATGAAACCCAAATAGTATAGGTCGGCCCTTACTTGGGTCTTTCAAATAAGAGCGAAGGCTCAATGTGTGTGAGAGTGCTTGAATTGAAACACTTACCCACACGACATGAAATGAAACCCAAATAGTATAGGTCGGCCCTTACTTGGGTCTTTCAAATAAGAGCGAAGGCTCAATGTGTGTGAGTGCTTGAATTGAAAGACAACGCACCCAACTTAAGCAAAACCCTTCAAAATGAAAGTATATGTATATACTTATGTATTAGGGGCAAATTAGGCCCGTGTGTGTTCAAAATCGTGCACAACTAGGAGAGTGTACGTGTGTGGGTGTGCCAAGCCACGTTATTACAAGCGGGGGGAGACTATGCTCCGTTATTACAACCCCGTATCGAATTGAATCTCAAGCAAGTATACAACTAAAGATCGAGTTAGGCACTTACTAGTAGCTGGTCTGTAGAGGCCTTGCTTGAGCGTGGGCTTGGCCTTCGCCTTGGGCTGGAAACGGGAGCTCCACGAGGGTGAACGACAAAGGTTGCTGGCCGGGTGCTTTGAAGGTGGCCGGCTGCAAGCAAGGGTGTCGCCTTGATGTGGGGGATTAAAGGGGCTGGACAAGGTGAGTATATAGGGTCACTAGGAGAGGATATAGTGTTAGGGAGTATGGCCCTAAGGGGAGCCTAAGGGAAGACCGAATGGGACACCTAGGGGAAAAGAGATGGCTGGCCGAATGGAAGGGATAGTCGGTTGGAGTGGCCGACTAGGGGAATGTGGTGGTGGCGGGCTGCTGGGATAGCTATGGGTGGAGTATGGGAAGGAAGCTAGCTAGGTGATGGGGCTAGGTGGTAGTGGGGGTAGTGGGTGTAAGGGAGTGCTAGGGGCAGGTCTTAGGAAGTCGAATAGGGTGGCCGCGTGTAGCTAGTGTAGTTAGGTAGTGGCGGGTAGCTAGGGTGACTAAGGCTTGGCCGAGTGGGAGTGGTGGCGGCAAGTGGCTGATATTAGGGTATGGTGGTGGTATGGTGGGTGGCTGGGAGTGGAGAGGGAGTGGAGAAGGAGCTAGGTAGAGTGTGGGGTACTATCCGGATGAAGAGGCGGCGGGTGGTTGAGGAGCAGCCGGATGTGGGGGCTCGGCTGGTTCGGTCGGGTGAAGAGGATGACGATGGAGGGGGCTTCGGCTGGAATGCTGGTGGCGGTGGTGGTGCTGGTGGTGGTGGGATGTGGAGCAGGTGGAGCTTGGGGAAGTGGAGGAAGGAGAGGACCCGGCTGGCTTGGAGATGGCCTCTTGATAGGAAAACCCGCCCCCAAAGGGGGGGTTTATATAGGGATGGGTAGGTCGGTTAGGGCTGGGTTTGGGGAAGTGGTTAGGTGGTTTACATAGGGTGGTATGGAGATAAGGTGGGCTGGAAAGGGTTGGGCCAGATATTTTAAATACTAGTGGTTTGGGTAGATTGTGGGCTAGGGGTGGTTTAGGGGTTTAGGTTTTGGTTAGGTGGTTGGGTTCTAGGGTGAGGTTTAGTGAGTTAGGTTAGGTGATTAGGCTAGGATTAGGCTAGGTTTAGGGAAATTAACCTAGGTTTAGGGAAGGATTAGGGAAGTGGGTTAGGTGATTAGGTTGGGATTAGGTCGGGATTAGGGAAGTGGGTTAGGTGATTAGGCTCATATTAGGGGCGGATTAGGGTGGAAGGCTAGGATTAGGTATTTTGGGTTAGGTTTAGGTGAAGGAGCTCCCTTTGCATGGCCCATAGACCTTAACCACCTCATGTTGGTGCAGTCCTAGGTTAGGTTTTGGCTAATTACAAGCTTAAACCCACTCAATTAGGCTAACCCACATGATTAATCCCAAACTTGACACACAAGTCAAGCTTAATTACAACACTCTTGATCTTATCCACCCCCACTCTCTCTCATGCCCATGATCCCACGTGAAATTCAAGTGGGCCCCACCTCCATTTATGAGAAGGTGATGTGGGCCATAGATATGGATATTGGATTGGATCTCTGGATCCAAATCCAAATCCAAGTCCACATATGGGTTTGGATTGGGATCTGGATATATATGGTCCAGATCCGATCCAAACTAAACTCTGACTCCTTCGAGCTGTGTTCGAAACGGACGATTTGTGCGGGGTCTGACAGCATCAGCACTCCGTCTGCGTTGGGTCTTCGCCAACATGATCGTCCGCCTCCGTTTCTGCCTTTCGAAGATGACTTCAAATGACATTTTGATAATAACAGGGTCTTGGACGTTCGAGATCCTGGGGGTATGGATTTGATACGAGAGTTGCTGTGCCGGGCTCGACATGTGCTCCGGTTCCGGGCTCTCTTTGACTTTGCTGGTCCTGTTTTGATTAGGCCAAGATGCTTTGGGGTTTCAAAAACGTGTTTTAAAAGGTTTTCAAAAGCCATATTATATATTTTTGAAATATAAAGTTTAAAACATATATACAAGGTTGTCTGGAAGGCTCCTGGGTTTCCAGACTCAAAAATGGCCCTTTGGGGTTGCTTGTACAAAACCAGGTTTGTTTAAGAAATTTGTGGGATTTCGGGGTGTTTACAGGTACCCTTGACCCAAGTGGTCTTAGGTGGTGGTCCAAGGGGTATGGATGAGGTATAGCCCACTCCATATTAACTCCAGTTAGGACTAAGTAGGATTGGCTATAGACGACCTTGGTTATGTGCCCCTAGTCCTTGATAGAGTGTGTATCCCATGTTTAACATCATGTTCCAAGGCTTCTTGAGTTTTGAAAAAATTTTGTAAAGTGGATGGCCTTGGAACTTGGTGTCGTCCATATCATGCACATACACACGTCTAGGTTTTTCTAGGGGTTTAGGGATAAAGGGGGATTTAGGTTTTCCTAGGATGGAGATGACCTTAGAAGGATGGGCTCCACTCGAGCATGGCTTGGGCTGCCCTTGGATGCACATGATTGACTTGGGTTTTCCTAAGGGGTACACGACTCCTAGGTGGAGGTCGACTAAGGAAGGCTTGGGGAAAGGTGGGAAAAGGTTCCCCTTGACTGGTTCACAAGAGAGATGACTTGATATGCAAGGAAAATTCTGGATTCCCTTAAGTTGTGGGTGGTCCTCTCCTAGAATTACCACTATTTGATCTTCATGTGGGATTTTTACACATTTATGGAATGTGGAAGGCATAGTCCGGAGGCTATGAATCCATGGCCTTCCTAACAAGAGGCTGTAATGGGGGTTTATGTCCAAGACATGAAACAGCCCCTTGTGTCTAATGTTCCCAACTTTCATGGGTAATTCTATAACTCCTAAGGGATGGGATGCATTACCATAATTATCAAGGCTTCTTGAGTTTTGAAAAATTTTTGTAAAGTGGATGGCCTTGGAACTTGGTGTCGTCCATATCATGCACATACACACGTCTAGATTGGTCTAGGGGTTTAGGGATAAAGGAGGATTTAGGTTTTCCTAGGATGGAGATGACCTTAGAAGGATGGGCTCCACTCGGGCATGGCTTGGGTTGCCCTTGGATGCACATGATTGACTTGGGTTTTTCTAAGGGGTGCACGACTCCTAGGTGGAGGTCGACTAAGGAAGGCTTGGGGAAAGGTGGGGAAAGGTTCCCCTTGACCGGTTCACAAGAGGGATGACTTGATATGCAAGGAAAATTCTAGATTCCCTTGAGTTGTGGGTGGTCCTCTCCTAGAATTACCACTATTTGATCTTCATGTGGGATTTTTACACATTTATGGAATGTGGAAGGCACAATCCGGAGGCTATGAATCCATGGCCTTCCTAACAAGAGGCTGTAATGGGGGTTTATGTCCAAGACATGAAACAACTCCTTGTATCTAATGTTCCCAACTTTCATGGGTAATTCTATAACTCCTAAGAGATGGGATGTATTACCATCGTATCCCATGATAATGATGGAGCTTGGTTCTAAACATGCCATGGTGACTCCTGCTTGGAAGGCCACGTACAACGGAAGGATGTTTAGACCTCCTCCTCCGTCGACCAAACACTTGTCTAGAGTGTGGTGATTCAAAACCACTTCTATATGCAAGGCTTGGTTATGGGTCATGTAAGGTCTTTCCAACTCATCCTCCATAAACACGATGGGGGCCTTAGCACATATAGGGGAGACCAAGAAGGATAGGGACTCAGGGGTTATGGATGGGTTAACCTTGGCTCTTTCTAGAATCCTTTATAAGACTCGTCTATGCCTACTAGGATAGATATGTTTATGAGAATTTTAGAAAGGTGTAATTCAAAATCATAAGGGGTTAACACCATGTTTTTACCTTTGTCCATGCCATGCGGTGCATTAGGGATGCATGCTTTTAAAGGGTCGGGTATAACGACCACTTCCTTACTAGAATTCTTTGCTAAGTGTTGGGGTTGATAGATCCTCCCATACCTAGTCACCTCACCCACACCTTCCCTAAGACTCGTTCCTATCTTGGCTCTATTTTGATGTTTCGGAGTACCATAGATTTCTAATAAGGCTCTAGCCGGGAGCAGGACTCTAAGCGCTCCCCGGATCACTACTTGCTTGGCTTTTTTTATTATGAGAGCAAGTGGTGAGTGGCAGTCCTCGATTCCATGAGTGAGAAAGAGCATACTTCTTTTCCCTTCTCGCTGGTACTTGTGTGGTTGGGGAAGGGTTCTTTCAAAATTGTTTGGGAGGGCTCCGGTTCCTCCGTGACGTGGAGCCTTCCTTGCTCTTTCAAGTCCTCAATTTTGTTTAAAAGCGCATAGCATTTATTTGTATCATGGCCTTTGAACCTATGATACTTGCAAAATTCATTCAAAATTTTACCTTTTGGGGGTGTCCCGTCAGGAAGAGTGGGGAAGGTGACCATTCCCTGGGCCAGCAGGAGGTCTAGGACTTCCGTGATCGGTTGTCCTAATGGAGTGAACTCCCTCCTTTCGAAATTCTTTTGTAGTTTTTTAACATATTTTTGTTCGGTCTTTTTAGAACGGCCGACCAGGTTTGATTCCATGCGAACATTTGCAACTTTTTGGGGTTTTGCCCTGTTGTCCGCTGTGGGTTACCCATATGTCTCAGGCTTTTCAAAACAAGTCTTTTCAAAAGTTCTCCCTTTCCACAAATCTTCGTAGACCCCTTTTTTCAAATTAGCTTCGAAGAGGGAAGCCTTCTTTATTAATTTGTGGAACGTAGATATTTCATGAAGGGAGAGAAGAGCTTTTAAATCTGTTTTGAAATTTTCAAGGATGAGCATTACCGCACATCCTTCTGAGATGGGCTCTCGCACTTGCCCCAAGAGTAACCTCTACCTAACGATGAATGCATGAGCATCTTCGTTAGGTGCTTGCTTAGTGTCACTTAAGGTATTTAAAGTAGGCATGACTTCTACATTGTGAGAAAATATTTGCATAAAGCAATTCGCTAGCTCCTTAAAGATAGCGAATTGGCTTAAATCGTATGAAGCCAGCCACTTTGAAGCATTACATATAAGGGAAAGGAGAAACCATAAAATAATCAATTTGTGTTTGTGATAAGCCACTCTTATAAGTAATTAAGTGTTCATCTTGTTTTTTGAAGATTGTATTGACTATAAAGAGATTGAATGCCATAGTGTAGACACCCAAAATTTTCTTTTAAAATTCTTACCTTTTTAGGAAAGTGGCCATTTTTAGCAATTTTGGGGGTTTTTGAAGGAAAAGGCACTAAACGAGTTTGTTTTGGTACCAAAATTTTATGGAAGCTTTAAAATGATGAAAGGATGCTTTCCGTTCTGAAAGTTTCGAATTTTGACAAAATTGGGAAAAATGACGATTTTGCCCTTAACACGGGAAAAACAGGATTTCGTTTCCTTAAAAGATTTATGATGGAAAGTACCTTGAAAGCTTGCCTTTTTAAAAGATACAGGTATCAAAAAGACAAGTTGATACTTGAAAAGGATGTTGGGCGCCCAAAAAAGGAAAATGGGCATTAAAAAGGAAAAGTGAAGCTTCCTAGAAAAGAAAAGCTCATATTTGGAAAGAAATCAATTTCCAGAGGGTAAAGTTGGTATTACAAAGAGAAAGGAAAGATTGATGCAAGAACAATGGCTTCCGAAGAGAAAAGTTTGGTATCGAATGCATTTGATAACATATCCATGTTATGTTTGGTTCCTAAAAGAA
Organism: Brasenia schreberi; assembly: GCA_036023115.1. Classification (NCBI taxonomy): domain Eukaryota; kingdom Viridiplantae; phylum Streptophyta; class Magnoliopsida; order Nymphaeales; family Cabombaceae; genus Brasenia; species Brasenia schreberi. The sequence goes on from JAYKKT010000088.1 coordinate 16,911,334, forward strand.
GGCAATTGGTGTACTTATATGCATCAGCTTTACATTATCACCTGTTGCTATCATGTTAATTTGGTGTTGAAAATAAGGTTAATGTTCCAACACTCATGGAGGAAATCCAGCAAGCATGAAAGTTGGTTTTCGAAAACGTAACATGGGCCTTACTTAACAATTTCATAATAGGTAGGCATGAACATAATTACTTTCACAGCAGATGCGCAGATAATGGGGGATTGTTTGATCAATGTTCGGTTGTTTAAAATGCTAAGTTGTCATCAGGATCAAACTGTATAACTGAAGTGGAAAGGGTGGAACAGTGTCAACCATCATGTGAACTGATGAAACACTTGTCTGCTGTTCGAGATGTTGTCAATGGGCACTCTTTCCTGCTGCAAGGGGGACCTTTGATATCTTTGTTTAAAGTAACGAGGAGATTCACATGCTGGGAATAAACTTCCAACTGGGATGGGATGGTGTAGTTAAAGCATAGTATCTCAACAATTTCTGTGTGTGAATAGGAGTGGAACAGTTAGTATCAAAAGCTCAAGATTGTGCTATGCTGTGAATGCAGTAAAATGATTGTTATATTCATGTCTTGGACTTCTTTTATGATCTTAGTTGTTATATTTTGAGAGTTCATCGAGCTGGTATCAATCTGGTATGTATGATTGATCAAGGCGAGAAGCGTTGAGCCCCTTTGAAAAGAATTGAAATGTTTATGAGCGGGACTTGGTTTGAATTTCTACATAACTATACTTAGTGTTCTGGGGAAGGCAAGAAAACACTTGCTGATGTTAGCAAGGCGGTGGTGACTCGATAATCCTGCAGATCCTCACAAAGAGCATATTCCGTTGTTGAGGAGCACGATCAATCCCTGTTCAAGATACCAGACTCATTATCAACGTGACAGAATTAGGAGCAACAATAGTTCAGAAAGTGACTCAGATGAAGATGAAGATGAAGATGTTATACCTGCTGTGCAAGCTCTGTGGATAACGTTACTACTGATTTATTGATAGACAGCATCCAACTATCCCGATTTTCATCAACAAGAGGAGCAGCTACTCAAAGACAGAAGAAAGCGGTTGAACCACAAAATATCGAGCCGCCATCTGCACAAACAGGTACGTTTCTTCTGTGCCTCACCAGATAACGTCCAATACGTTATCTGAAATCAAGGCATCATGAGGCGTAAAGTCTTCAACGACCCCTAGCTGTGTTCCTATCCACTACCTCAACAACTTCAACAAACCTGCAGCAAAACATGCTATCAAAACGGATTACAGATAACGCTCAAAAACTCAATTCTACAGATAATGTTTATCAACTCAGATGGAACCAAATACAGAAAATCAGGCTTATCAGATCAGGCAGTACTCAAGGCTTATCCAACACAGATAAAATCAAAAGAAGATCTTGTGAAGATCACGTTCCAAATCGGATGATATCAGGTAGCAAATCGATCCTATCAAAACAACTAAGTTTAGGCCTATCCAAATCACAGCAAGCAGGCATCCGTGAGCCTATAAAAGGGCTCTCCCAGGTCCTGCAGAGGGCATCAACCAACGAGCATCAAGAGGTTCAGTCCGAAAATTCAGAGAAATAGAGAGAGAGAGAAAGGAAGAGAAGAAGGAGAAGAAGGAAGTCTGGCCTGGTTCCGACGTCCAACGATCGTCCGGCGAAGTGCTCCTACATCCCCTCTCACTCACACAGGTTGGAATTCTTGCACAAATTGGTTTTAATTCATGAGAATCTGAAAAAGCACAGATTCTGGAAATTTGTACGTGAATCAAGGCCTTGAGCCCATGTTCTTCATTTATATCAATACAAACATGCATGATTCCTTCATGAACAGAATTAAAATCCATGTTTAGATGATTTCCATGCATCATTAGGACTGATACAGGTTGAATTTCGTTCTAGAATCACGTTAGGAACTTTCTGAAATTTTCTGCAAACTTGGTTTCTGAAACTGTCCGTGCACACGCGTCTAATCACGGAATTTTTATAGACAAACGGATAAGCCAATTGCTTCAAAATTTTGCATGAATAATCTAGACATATCAGACGTTCTTAGATAAAATTTTGAGGAATTGTTATGAACTGTTGCCTAGCCAATTAGATCCGTGAAGTTTATACAAAATCCAGATTGCGTTTTACAGAAACAGAACGTTCAGTAACAGACCTCTGTTCTTTTGCCCATATCTCTTCAACCACTGAATGAAATTGGATGAAATTTGATTCTTTGGAAACTAACATCCGTATCTTTCTAACACAACAAATTTTATCGAAATTGGATGAATGAGTGCTGAGATATTGCTGTTTTTCTGAGCTTCTGATTCACAGAAACAGGGTTGTTCCGAATTTTATAACAGTTTCTGATTCTGTATTTAATTCTTAGAAAATAAAGAACAAAATTATAAAATAAAAATATATTCTGATTCTACACACACGTGTCTCTATTCTGTAAAAGTTTCAGAATTTTTGGAGAATCAGAAGTATTTTTAAAAATTCGAAGAACAGGTCTTTGGAACTGAACAGATTCTGCAACTTTCAGAATCTGAAAATTTTCAGAAATCAAGAACTTAAACACAAATCTGAAACTATTGAAAAATCTGGTTTTTCCTTTCTCAAATTAACGGATTCAAACAAATTTCAAGCGTCTAGGCTGACCCTTGAGCGCCGGTTCAAGAAGGCCTAAGTCGAAAAAATCTCACTTATCCACAATCGTTCTTAGAAGTCAGAAAATCAGAATTTGTTAGTTTTGATAAACTAACTGGCACGCTCGCGCAACCTGACGTAGTTCGAGGGTTTGATTTCGGATCCCACGATTTGAAATAAAATCACATCTACACATAGCAAAATTTAAAATCTCCCTACCTTCCTCATTTATATCCCTAAAACCAAAGTTTCCATGAATACTTTGATATCCTAATGCCTCTTTACCGACATGTCCATTTAAGCCTCCTCCTAAACAAATCATCTCCCTTTGTGAAATTCTTTAAATCACCTTATCTAACTCACTCTTCCTAAAAAACTTCTTTATACTATCTTCTAGTCCTACTTGGGGTGCATAAGCACAAACTATATTCAAAACCTTTTCTCCTAACACTAATTTCAACGTTATGATTCGGTCACCATATCGTTGTGTCTACTACACTATCCTTTAAATCTTTATTTATGATAATACCAACTCCGTTTCGAGCCTTTTCCTTACCTGAGTAGCATAATTTAAAACTTGTATACAATCTCTTTTATTTTTTCTCCAACCCACTTTGTCTCTTGTAAACATAGAATATGAATCTTTCTCCGAATTATAGTATATATCACCTCCATTAGCTTACAAGACAATGTTCCGATATTCCAAGAACCAATACGAATCTTATTATTTAGGACTAGCTTCCTTACCCCCCGCATCCGTCCATATTAAAAATGCAGAGACCCTCTCTGTAATTTATTTACTACATTTAGGTGACAATATAGCTGGACTAACTTCTTTACCCATACCCGTCCATGATGTGAGAACCCTTTCTGTAATTGATTCACTGCATTCAGGCGAAAATGTCTGCATTCGCTAAGAGGGGACACCCCAATGCAATGCTCATAATTTGTGTAATGCATGGTATAAAATCAGACAAAATTTTACGTTGGTTGTCGCACGCCTAACACAACCCTCCTCCTTTATCCAGGCTTGGGACCAGCTATGCAGGGTGATCCCTTACGTGGGCGGAGTTCATAAAAGATTGAAAGTAAAATAAAATATATAAATCCCAATTCAATCGATTTCATGAATACAAATCTATTTAAATGGTAAATATCAAACGTAATAACTCCATAACATCATTATCAAGCTTAAACAATCATTGCCTTACTAATTCTACATATTTTGTGATTGAATGCATTATAAATTTCTTTGATATGTTACAGTTGAATCATAAAATTAAAACTTGCTAGCAATATATGAAATTCCGAACAAACACTCACAAGCTTATAGGAGTTCCCACAAAACAAGAGAAAGAGATGGTAAGAGCCAGACGCTGTGCACATGCATGTGAGCAAAGAGATAGAAAGGGGAGAGAGATGAAGAGAAACTCTATCACAGGAGTCATAAAGAGAGAGAGAGAGAGAGAGAGAGAGAGAGAGAGAGAGAGAGAGAGAGACTATGGAAAAGGTACAGGAGGAGAGTTTGTAGGCCTTGAAGCTGGTGTATAGTTTCTTTTAAGTGGACAACCTGCTTAAGTGCTTGGGTTCATTCAGTACGAGCGCTTAGAGTGCATATGCTCGCATTGGGGATCTCACATTGGGGATCATATAGCACTGCCAGAACCAATTCCATACGATATATATTCATTCATACGTAATGGTTTAGCGTAAGTGTCCTTCTTATCAGTCTGAATCGTACAATACCAAGGAATATTGGCCCATACCCTAAGATACGAAGTGTCTGTTGAACTCGTACCATGTAGGTGTTTCGCATTATATTGTAACAACTTTTTTTACCCATTTTGTTTTTAAACTTCCGCTACCTATATATCGATCCATGATGTATTGGTGAGCTCTTATGATACTGGCGTGTGTATCAATACTTACAAAAACATCTCCTGACCATGCTAGGAACGCCATTTCCATGTTATGTTCCTACACACAATCTTAAAGCATGAAAAATCTATCCGTTTAAACAGGTACAAGTATACTAAGTCTACAACTCAAATTCCCTTGGCATGATGCTTATGAGACTAATCAACGATCCTCGACAACAATCAATTATTATACATCTGCTATATGCTACGTTGCACGGGTGCGTCCATTAGGGCGACGTACCTGTATCCAGTATGTATAGGGTATATGCGTATCGATACATTGGGTACATACCGATACACCAAAATACATACCGGTACATGTAGACACATACTCGGGTACATCAAGTACCCGTATCAGGTATGTATTGGATCGGGTTGACCCATTTGAATATGGGTTACTAAAGTTTAAAGTTGCTTCTCAGTCTCTCTCTGTACAATGCGTGTGTACCCTCTCTCTCTTTGCTTTGTCTAGCCCATCACTGGGGACTGACTGCGAGCGAGTGTGGCAGTTCAACAGACAATGGTGGCCCGACGAGCAATGGATGACAGCAATTCGGTGGCCTCAAGAGTTTAGGTATTGAATCTATTGATGATTTTTTTAGGTGTTGTGAATCAATTGTTGATTTTTTTCGATGCACATCAACGTTTAATTTCTTTTCTTTGGTGTTGTGAATCTGCAAACTATATGTTTGATGAAATGCTTCAATGAGACGTCGGCTTGTGATTACTACTTAATAACTGATTATAGCAATGATGGTTTTTCCGTTGTATATTTTGTTTAACGAATACAATTTGTAGCAATGATGGTCAACTTAGAAGGTACCAAGCCGATTTTATTGATGAGTTTGATCCTTCTTGAATGATTTGGATTGCATGCTAAAGTCGTGAAACTAGTGAGTTTTGGCATAGTGCCTTTCAGGTGGCATTTAGAGTAGGAACTTCAATAGCTTTTGTTGGAAGATTTGGTGAATCGTGATGTTCTTTAGTCTGCACATTGTATAGTGAAGAAAATATTGAGATCGAGACTATTGGAGTTTGAAGCTTAATGTGTTTTGATTCAAACATATTGTATTTAGAATTTGAATTTTGATATGAAAGTTATATGCATACAGTTGAAAATATTATTGAATAAAACTTCCTTGTATTCATATGATATACCTTATAAATTTATTTTTTATTATATTTTTAATAGTGACATACCCATTCCTTAATTTTTTTAAAATGTGTACCCATACCCGTATCCATGCATCGTAGGCTATATGAGACAATTTACCACTATGAATAGTCTTCCTTTTAATACATGTGCAACTACAAGAAAGAATAACCTTTGGTTATGCACACCTTTCAACAATAAAAACCATGAAGGATATCAGATAATCACAACAAAATAGGAAATATGCAGATAAGTATGATTGGAAGAATTTGTGTTGCATTTTCATGATATAATCACAAAGTTGGTGCAAACTCTAAAACTTAATCTATACGGCATCCCCACTAACTTGCGACAAAAGGCATCTAACGGAACTCGTGAAGAATTCAGAGGCTCAAAACTGGAACATATTATTGTAAATACAATGACAAAAATTGAAAAGTTTCTCTCAAATAAGAAGACGAAATTTCATTGAGAGCAGCCTACAATAATTTAGATGACCTGCGGATGGATAAAAAAGAACACCGAACCTTCGGCGAAAAGGTCCAACGTAACATGGCAACGAGAAGAAATTCCAACATGAGATCTCAATCGTGACCGAAAAGAAGACCAACAAAACGCACAAAAGGACGAAAAGAAACTTTCATAATCAACAATATCCACGAGTAAGAACCAAATGAGATGACTATCAACCAATATGAGGAAAGACAGCGGATGTGGACTCCGTACCTCTACCTCGAAAGCAAATTGAGTCGACCGTCAGAGGGAGGTCCCAAAACCCTCAATCCTTACTTGGAGTGACCAGATCGGGTATGTCATTCATGCTCTTAGTTAATTTTTACTGCAGACATCTTCTGTGTATATCGGTTGTTGATCATTGACCGCTCAACACCGTGAAGAGCATTGTTAACCTTAATATTGCCTTATAACATTTTCCTTTTCTTTATTGTAGTGGTATCTTCTTCTCACATAAATGTATGACCGGGTTGCACAAGTAGCTTTAGCTAATCTGGTAGGGCTTCCTACTTATGACTCTCGCGGTGCAATTGGCGAGTTCGGTTCCCCGCGTCTCTATCAATTCTAACCCCTAAAAGAAGCACAACATGAAGATGAAAAAGAAAAGGATAAAATCAAATTTGAGCTCAATACCTGTCAAGGAAGCAAGAATTTCCATAATTTAACTTGACAAAACAGAAAAAGGCCAAACGATTTTATCCTTCAACGATAAAACCTCTTCATGGAACACGAGAATTCGGAGCAACCTTCAATAGCTGGCCAGCATTTCAACAGATGATTTAATTCCAAAGAAATGTGCCTGGCGTATCATGGTAATAAGCACCAAGCTATTAGATTTATTTCAGGAAAAGAACAGAAACTTGTTGCACATTCAACAGGCATCAAGGTCCCGACACGGTGGCGATCTTGGCTCTCCAAGCAGGGTTGTATTGCCTCCTGCAGGGCCACCCCTGATACGCTCTGGATTTTGTGAGCCAACCTGAAAACAGAAGAAAAGGAAGCAACAAACAAACGACCAGAAAGAAATCAAAGTTCATTGATGAGCAGACCTAGTTTATGATAAAAATAAGAGAGAACACCAGGAACCTTTTCCAATCAAGAAAGTGACGTAACATGAGTGATTTTAGCAGACATTTAATGGAAACCAAAGGTTTTAATCATGGAATGCATCCATATGATTATAATACAGGAAGTTTGGCTAGAAGCAAACCCACCAATAAACTGATCAAATATGAGATATGCAGCGTATAAGATCATGCGTTAACTGAAGTTTTGCTAGAGGAAAACCTTTGTTCTGCTATCGTGACAAAAGTGTGAACAAGAATACGGATGTTCTCAACTTAAATATAGAAAACCAACTTCACCACTCATTTTATATGAACAAAGATTGGTCATCTATTGCCAAGGGGGAAGCATATAAATCCAGGTCTAAAAATTCTAAAACTCTAAGGACTTACTGGAGGAGCTTCTCCCTTCTTCAACATCTCGACAATCTCAATAGCTCGCTTCGGACTGAGGTCTTCCTGCATTCATGATTACAATTCCTCAGTATCATCATACGTTCTTCTTATACATAAAGAAGAAGTTCCATACATAGTAGTTGTATGTGTATCCTTCTGAGCCATTGGAATAGTCGGCAACAGCAATCATCGGAGCATTTACACAGCAACCCTGTCGAGAAGCAAGTGATGCTTCAAAATGAATAATAGTAATCAAATAACCCTGATGCTTAAAAATTCAAGGGCCTAAAACTTCTCGTGGAAATAAAATCCAAGCTTATTTTGTAATAATACTTAATTCTTGAAGATTTACCAGCATTGATAAGTTGTGTTGGTAGCATCACACTGATAACCATAATTACTTACGACATGCTATCCTTGACTATTTAAGATACATCCACTTTATGTCCAACGGTTTTGTTCCAAAGTTCACACCATGCAACAAGAAACTTTAGAAGGCCAACGCAAACACCCGCAACAGCTATGATGTGAGTAACTTTATCATTTCCATATAAGCACACATACTTTTGTTCCAAAATCCACACCATGCAACAAGGTACTTTCGGAGGCCAACCCAAACACTGCGACCGCTATCATGTGAGTAATTTTATCATTTCGAAATAAACACACGCATGCATGTGCAGACACACATACACACACAATATATATAAGGAATGCTAGGGTCCTCCATAAGGAGTTCCTCCCTGATGGGGACCGCCGCCTGATCACTCTTGATGGGTGATCAGGGATGGCACTGTACTTGCCACATGGATGGTGCCTAAAGTGCTAATAAATAGCTCATGCATATCTAATTCCAAAAATAGGGTAAACCATAACAACCTACTCAAAAGTATGAAGTATTAATGTGGCAACGTCTAAGTGTCGTACCATACATTCCATTTCCCCAACAGAGAACACTCCGTCCTTTGTTACCTCTGCACAACAATGTAAAACAGGCACTTCAAATTACGGACAATATTGCACATACATTAAACAATGCACACACACCATGCATTTTAATGTATTATCCCATATGACAAACCATTATCGGTGCCATCATCTCATATATTGATCATCTTGATGGAGATGAGGTTATCAACTCAGTGCTAAAAAATTACAAATTTGTAACATTAGAAAAGAGCCTACCATTACGCTTCACACCGAGGTGTTTCAGCAATGCTGCTTCTATTTCCCGTGAACCACGTATCATGCATGGTGTTGTGCCGCACACCAGAAGGTGGTATTTTCCAACCTACATGACTCATAGAAAGATGACTCATAGAAAGAGTAAATCAGTCTAGTAGAGTTGTGTAGACCCCACGGTGTCATGCTTCTCTCTCTCTCTCTCTCACACACACACACAGACCATGCACACATAAGCAGTAAAATCAAGGATGATGACTAAAGAGCTAATACCGGAGAACGGTTGAACATTGAGTAGAATGTGGCAACCTCATAAACTCTGATAGGAGCAACTTCCACAATGTTGGCAATCTGGATATCCACAAATGGTAGGACAGGAGGCATTGCATGATCATGATGTAATTTGCTATTTCCAAGAAAGCAAAAGCAAGCTATGGAAAGAAAGGAACAATTTATAGATGCAGATGATGTGGCAACCAAAAATTGGAAAAAGGAAGTGGAGAAGAGTGGTGAAAAGTTTATCCAATTCTTTTGAAAATAAATGTCTCACACTAACCACACAAACAAAATGACCAACAGCAACAACTAAGCCTTTTCCCAAAATACATGGGGTCGGCTATATGGATTCTTTGTTTCCACATAGCCCTATCATGTACCATGCTAGCAGTTAACCCAATATAAACTAGATCATTCTTTATTGTTTCTTTCCAACACTTTTGTGATTGTCCTCCCCCTTTTTTAACATTTTCACAATCTAGTTTTTCATATCTTCTTCCGGGAGCATCCTTGGGTCGTCTTTCTACATGTCCAAACTATCTTAAATGATTTTCTCTCATTTTATTCTCTATTACTGCTACACTCAATTTGTTTCTAATAACCTCATTATGTATACGGTTTTTTCTTATGTGACTGCTCATCCATCTCAACATCTTCATTTATACTTCAGACATCTTTTACAGAAGTTGATGATTACCTGTTCAACACTCAAAACCATAAAACATAGCAGGCCTAATTGCTGCTTTATAACATTTACCTTTCAACTTTAATGGTATCTTCTTATGGCGTAGAATACCTGATACCCCTCTCTATTTTAACCAACCAACATTAATTATACGTGCAACATCTGCATAAATTTTTCCATCACTTTAAAAATTGACCCTAGGTATTTAAAACTTTTCTTGTGTGTGAGGGATGCAATGTGTTTCAATCTTAATTTGTATGTTCTCTGAAATATCCAAATGATCAAACTTACATTCCATATATTATGTCTTTGTTATACTAAGTTGAAAGCCTTTACTTTCTAACGTTTCTCTCCATAGTTCCAATTTTCTATTAACTTTTTCCTTGACTCATGCCAGGCAGATCTACTGTTGATGCGATTCACCTTTTGAGGCGTCTTATGGAACATTTTAGAGCAAAAAAAAAAGACCTTAACATGATATTTATTGATCTAGAAAAAGCTTATGACAGGGTATCGACTATCGAGGGAGGTTCTTTGGAGAACCTTGAAAAAAAGAGGTATCCCATTGACATACATGAACTTTATAAGAGACATGTACGATGGTGTAAAAACATGTGTGAGGACTCGTGAAGGAATGACAAATTTCTTTGAAGTTAATATTGGGTTGCATCAGGGATCAACTTTAAGTCCATACTTATAATGGTGATTGATGAGTTAACAAAACATATTCAAGATGAAGTACCTTTGTGTATGTTATTTGCAGGTGACATTGTGTCAGTGGAGGAGTCTAAGGAAAAAGTTAATAGAAAATTGAAACTAAGAAGAGAAACATTAGAAAGTAAAGGCTTCCGACTTAGTAGAACAAAGACATAATATATGGAATGTAAGTTTGATCATTTGGTTACTTAGAGGATATAGAAATTAAAATTGGCACACAGTGCATCTCCCAAAAAGAAAGTTTTAAATACCTAGGGTCAATTTTTCAAAGTGATGGAAGAATTGATGGATATGTTACGCATAGAATTAATGTTGGTTGGTTAAAATGGAGAGGAGCATCATGTATTCTTTGTGATAAGAAGATACCATTAAAGGTAAAAGGTAAATATTATAGAGCAGCAATTAGACCTATCATGTTTTATGGTTATGAGTGTTGGGCAGTTAATCATCAACATGTACAAAAGGGCGTATGTATTTGACTGAAATGAAGATGTTGAGATGGATGAGTGGTCATAAAAGAAAAGAACGTATACATAAAGAGATTATTAGAAACAAATTAGGAGTAGCACTAATAGAGGATAAAATGAGAGAATATCGTTTAAGATGGTTTGGACGCACTAATAGAGGATAAAATGAGAGAATATCGTTTAAGATGGTTTGGACATATAGAAAGAAGATCAAATGAAGAACCTAACCTATCACGTTTTATGGTTATGAGTGTTGGGCAGTTAATCATCAACATGTATAAAAGGGCGTATGTATTTGACTGAAATGAAGATGTTGAGATGGATGAGTGGTCATAAAAGAAAAGAACGTATACATAAAGAGGTTATTAGAAACAAATTAGGAGTAGCACTAATAGAGGATAAAATGAGAGAATATCGTTTAAGATGGTTTGGACATATAGAAAGAAGATCAAATGAAATGAAAAACTAAATTTTGAAAGTATTAAAAGAGGTAGAGGACGACCACAAAAGTGTGGGAAAGAAACAATAAAGAATGGTCTAGCTTATTGTGAGTTAACTGCTAACATGTCACAGGGCTCTGTGGAAACAAAGAATCCATGTAGCCGACCCCATCTAGTATGGGAAAAGGCTTAGTTGTTGTTGTTATTCCTTAGAGTCTTAGACTCATCCACTAACACAATGTCATATGTAAATAACATACACCAAGATACTTCATCTTGAATATGTTTTGTTAACTCATTAATGACCAATATAAATAAATATGGACTTAGAAATACTCGTTATACTAGATGAAGAACATCATGTAACCGTAGGTTATCATAATCACTACAGGAATTTCTTAGGATCTTTCAGCAAATATTCTATCCACCATTAGCAACGATGTTATGAACTATAGTGCCAAAAAAAACTTATCAAAATGATGTTATTAACATGTTGGAAAGAAGCGCATTATAGATGCCTAGCATGATGTGAGTCAAATTCTTTTTCTCCACCAATAATCCTTCATATTTGCCTGAACTATTTCCTGGCGCAAGTTTCAAAAGCCATAATCCTTCCTCATATTCTTTTCAATTGCATCAATCAAGAGAGCAGCTGAACAAGAAATACAAAAATTTGGTGGAAGCATGTTACGTTCCTGCCTCAGTAAAGTATCACAAAGACTTCCACTCAAACCTAAAAAACGTTCAGTTCATCTGGTCATGTGACAAATTTTGCATTTGTAAGAGGATTCATCCTCCAAATATGGAGAAGTTACAAACTTAATAGTCATTTGTCCCCATAAGGAACAAAAAGTAACTTAAATAGAAGCTTTGGAGCAATATCCATGGAGTTTTCTAATTCAAAGTTTCAAATTCCTTCATCGTGGACACAAGCTATGGATGAAAATGACATTCGCTGCTTTCTTACATTATTACTGAAGAACTTCCTTGCTATAATGAAGTTCTTTTTCCTTCTGCTAAGATTTCCAACATGTGAAACTGGACAACTTTTAGTTACTTCCACTTAAATGACAAGCACAAAGTCACACACCACAAAAACAAATTAAATCTGTCTTCCCCTGAGAACAATTATAGTACTACAGGTGAATCCCATTAAAGCAAAAATTTCAGATAAAGTTTTCAAGCCAAAAGTTGCAGATAAACCATACAGTATTCATAGCTGACACTGGTATCCAGCCTCTATGCTGCTGCTGTGCAAGATCTAGTAGTGGAATGACAGCAGACCTCTTGTAATTGGACGGGTAATGTGATAATATTTCTTTGACCTACACATTCATAGAAAAAAAAAGTATCAGGGTGCATGAAATGATGAAACCCATTAAATATGAAAAAGGGATGTTAAGATTCAGACATGTTAAGTCAAAGTAAGAAATATCAGAAGCAAACAGTAACCAAGTAAAGATTTTTCTTAATTTTCCATCCCTTTTCCCTGACAGATTTTATAATAGTATTAAGGCGTCAGTCCTGACTATAAGTTCTCTCATTGTATAGAGTACTTTGTTAGTACATAACTATAAGGAAAACGGTTTTTGGTATAACAAAGACAAAAGAACAGAGAAATCAATCTTAGTTGCATACCATCAATTAACAAATCAAACTTTAAGTTGTAGATCATGATGCATGTATATCATCTATAGCACCTAGGTGGACAAGTTTGTGAACGGATTTGACATCATCACAGATATCTTAGCTTGTTAGTTTACCACAATGTGAAATATTTATTCTCAAAATCTTTGTGCCAATCATTTACAGGTATATAAGGGTAAAGCAAGAACATTGAAACTGTGCAAAGAGGCAAAGGAACAGACCTATAAATTCAACGGATTAAAAGAAAAAACTTCAGGGAAAAAAAATCTCACATTAACAGATGCCATAAGTGGTTAGTCTGCTTAGTCAGTTGACCCCTTGTGCGACTAGCTAACCGCTGCACACGGGCTGCCTATGCAGACTTGGCAGGACTAAAATTAAAACCATATGTTTGTGCATGTCAAACTAGTACACTTTGATGGACATGGATCAATTTAGTAGTAAAGAGTAAGCAGATATAACTCCTCAACATCATTATGAAACTGGCATAAATTGGTCCTTTAGATGCTTGAGGTTGGCTGTGAGAGCTTAGGGAGCATATCAAGTGCATATACATACATTTGACAACACAGGTATAAATCTTAAACCAAAGACATGGATTCCGTACCATTTATACTAGTAACAACCAGAGAAAAACAGAATCCAGCTTGCGCCCTTCCTCCCTGCTTCACAGGCATAACCGTCTAGAGCCTTGCGACAACATTTGGAGTTATTCAGTTAACGGAGATCTGACTCTAATAAAATCTAAGCTAAGAGCAACATTTAGCGCAAGATTCCAGGTGATGATGATAGTCTCTGAAGTCTTTTACAGGAAAAGACTATGCAAAATCCTTCATTCACGGCTTCTCTTTCAGTGACATATCTTACACTATACCATAATAACGTAACTGGTTTGAGTCCAGATGGTGGCTATTGTTACTTTCTACAAGTTTTTGATATGGATCCTAGAGATCTTACATTCACACGCCCTTGACAAGCCAAAAGGTCCAGTATAAAAAAAAGTCGGAAGGAAAACATACTTTTGGCTACAAAGCCATCGTAACTGATATAGGTAAAGCTCGACGTTGCAGAATCATACCACTTTCATAAATGTTGATATAAATGGCTCAAGTTTCACCAGCAAACAGGAGTAATTCGTAACCTCTCAAAGTCATTCCAATTCCAAAGATGAGTTAGTAAGCACCACCGTTAGATCAAAATAGTACGAAAGGAAATATTAACAAATCAAACTATACAAATAAACCACAATATCGTAAAACCAACATTACAATTTCATAAGCATCAATCTCCAATCGTTTTTCAAACAACCATGCCCCAATTATAATCGATCAAAGACGCTTGAAGCAACACGAAAGGAGCAACTTTTACAACCCCAACATAAAATTAGCACCGCCCACAACCAACTCATCCATCCAGATGAAGGCACTACATAAAGACTTCCAATTTCGAAGTAATCACAGGGGGGGATCGCTTACCTTCTCCTTGTTGCCATCGGTGAAATCCCACGGGTTGTTGGGATTGTTATCTGGAGAGTCTAGATGCTGCGAAGAAAGAACCAAGTAGAACCCACAAATTTTTACGAAAAGGGGAGTCGGGAAAACGAGAGGGAAATCGAGATGGATACGAAAATATGAGAGCGGGCTCACGTAGTTCAGTGCCGTCGAGAAGGAACGGGCGAGATGTGTTGGCTGAATCAACGAACGACTGATCTCAGTGAGGCGTTTGCTCGCATTCCTGGCTGCCGTCGAGAACATTGTGTAGAGAGAGAGAGAGAGAGAGAGACCTCCGGCCGTCCCTCCCGGAGATGTGACTCGGCCTGTTAGGCGCTTTACGATAAATGTGGTTTTCTTCGCCGGGTATTTTAGTCATTGCCCGATTGAGTGGCACGAGCACGGGTACAAAGGATCGAGCACGGTCATATGTATCAGGTTAAACGGCCCGTGCGAATTTACGACGGGCGACAGCCAAGTGTTTTATTCGGCTGCTGTTACGTACACATCGGGTTTTACACATGATTGATACGCTCACTCTTTTTTATTTTTTTTCAAAATACCTTTTATCATTTTCGGTAATTATAAAAATATCTTTCAAACATAAAACATGACCTTCTCTTTCTTCATGCGTGAAACTGCTTTCGACCATTCTTCCTCTCATTTTTTGCTTACCGGCGGCTAGTTACTTATTATTCGATCTACAATCATTTTCAGCAAAAGAAAATATCGAAATCCATCGAAAAGAACTGAATAAGAAAAAAAAGAAAAAATAGGATTTTGTAGACCGATTCAAGAGAGGATTCGTTAATTTATTGAGGTATATTGTTGATTTGGTTTTGTTTTTTATTTTTCAATCGTTTTACCTAGAAAATTAATATTTTCACTTGATTTGTCATCGAAAAACCTAGAGACACACTTTAGGCACGACTCCCTCATATGAGAGACACACTTGAGGCACATCTTCCTTATGTTTAGGATTTATTGTACATAGTATGTTAATTTTTTCTATGCAGATATAACATATAGGGTACTTGTAGTAGGGCGTAATGTCACCGCCTCATTTAAGAGACAGAACACCGTATCATATAGAGAATGTCCCTATAGACGATAACAAGGAGAAAAAAAAGTCAACCCTTGATATTATGAAGATGTATGAGGAGGATACATCAATCTTAGATATTGAGGTCGATATTGCAAACAAAAAAGATGAGGGATTCTTTGATATGCCAACATTACTCCCGAGCTTTAAAGGTCACGTTACTTATAAGATCTAAGAAGAACATTTAATTTCTAACTTTAGTGTAATTTTATATTTAATATCAATACTTTATATTCTAACTAACTATATAAATGTATATTTGAGATAATACGAAAAGTAGTAACAACCCACATATGCTACATTGTTGGTAGAGTTTAGCTAGTGAAAAGAATGGATATGAGGTTCGATAATTGGGTTGAGATTATGTATAAAGAGTGGATTGATTGAGTAGACAAATTTGTTATACGAAGTGATAAATCATGCATTGTTAACTGATTTTATCAAGCATTGACAACAAAAAATAAATAACTTTCACATGTCATAAGGTGAGATGATTATTACACTTCACAGTGTTCATGAGATATTTGGTCTTCTAATAGAAGGTTGACATTTTGCCTTAACATAGAAGATGATAGCTAGAAATAAGGAAGATATCTTGAGTGATATATTGGAGATGAGCATCGATGAAGTCATATGTGAGATGAAGTTCGAGGGAAAAGGCTCCTCGAAAATAGTTTAAGAAGGCTTTGACTCCTCGCAGATGTAGAGCTTGTCTTGCTCAATCAACTCCTCTATTTTATTTTCAAAGATAAACACATTTGTATCAAGGCCCTTTAACCTATGATACTTGTAAAACTCATTGAGAAAATGTCACTTAGTGGCTGCTACTTCAGGAACCAATGGTAAGTTCAACAATCCTTTAGACAAAAGAATATTTAGTACCTTCATAAGTGGTTGTCCTAGATGTATGAAATCTCCTTTTGTTCTTTTATATATTTTTCAACTTTTTTGGACTTTGGGAGTGGATGGTATGGACTTGGAAAAAGAAGGATTATTAGGGTTAGATAGAGAAGGCTCAACCTTAACACTCGCTATCTTTTGAGACTTCAACCCTCCAATGGGATAGAGGATCCATAGACCGTGGGCTTTGGTCTTGAAGAGAAATTCTTAGCTTTTAAAAGGTCCATCGTACACACTCTTTTTCAAATTTGATTAAAAAGGAAATGACTTTTTAATGAGTTTTTCAAATGTGCTAATTTCATGAAGAGAGGAGGCTTTCAAATTGATTTCGAAATTTTCTAAAATCAGCATTACTGGCAAACCTTGGATATGGGCTCCTTGACTTGCCCGAACAAAGATTTCCATCTCACAATGAAGACATATGCATCTTCATTGTGAGCTTGCTTAGCATCTATCAAAGAGTTGAGAGTCGGCATAACCTTAACATTGTGTGAGAATCTTTACACAAAGCAATTGACAACCTCTTTAAATATGGTGACTTGGCTCAAATTATATGAGCCCAACCACTTTGACGCATTCTCCTCGAGAGAGTGTGGGAACCAATAGACCCATTTGGATGGGTCATTCTTTTTATAGGCCTTTCTATAAAAGAGTTATAAATGGAATCTAGAATCTTCATTGCCATTGTATAAGTGAAAGCTTGGCATTTCATCCTCACTATCGGTTTGATAATTGGATGGGAAGAAATCCAATAGTAAGTAGACCTTCTCTTCTTTTATTGGTATTTTAACAATTATTGTATGACCCTCCTATCTTTAAGGGTGAATGACTAAAGGTTTGACTCATCTTCCTCGAATTTGGAGGGCGGTTTAGTTCTCCGAACATGGTATGTCTTCGTACGAACCCGAGGTTGTTTTTCATGAGAAAAACATGACTCAACTGCATCGGCCTCTTTACTAAAGGCGAGAATCTTTCTTTCAATTCTTAATTCTCTCAACTTAGGGTCTCTGTAAACAACTCTCAACTCAAGGTCTTTATATAAAAATGAGAGAAAAGTTTTCAACCAAATGCTATGCTGGAATTTGGACAGTGAACGATGACAATGATTTGGGTACCTATAGACTGAGTTATATTAGATTTACCAGATGAGGGTCGCAAGATTTCAGTCACAGCTAGGTTTGATTCATGTTATATTTGATCTTTAATAATTTTTTTAACGAACATTATACACATCCAAAATTTGTAAAAATTTTAGCTGGTATTTTCTTATGTGTGTGCCACTTAAAGATAAATTTTGGCAATATTTCGCTTGGAAATGGATTCGAAAAAAATTTGATAACATAGCAGGTTTATACAAGATATAGAAGTTTGCAAAAATTTTCTTATAAAGGATAATGATGTATCTGGTTAGAATGTTAATGATTTAGTAATCACTCAAAGAATTTTATTAAGAACTTATGTTCATTCAAAAAGGAACTCATCTACATACATATCCCTAGGGCATCTCTTTAAGAGGGTTGTTTACTTGGAAAATATATATGATCATAGCCCAATACCTTCTCCAACATAAACTTTTGGGTGATTAATTCACCATAAGATTGATTATATACTCATATCATCAAATGTAATCAAGAAGTTGTAGACACGGAAAATTCTCACTTCTGGTTCTTAAGCTTGAAGTGAACCTTTTCGTATGTCTAAGTTGTTTTTATAACAAGGGCATGCCAGCTAGCTTACTCAAGCTAGCGAAGTAAGCTTTTGAAATCTGACTCTTTCGGGGAACCTATGAGCAAGTGAGCTCTTTTCGTCGCAGACCTTCTTGCACCGATGCGCAAGGGTCCATCTGTATGCTTGGAAAAGTCATTTTTGAATCAACTAACCTCTTTGAAAATACCCGAAGTGTTTGGGCTTTGTTTGTATGATTGCAAATTTTATTTCACGTGGGATTTGCACGTGCCTATGTCTTTCACTTTTATGCTTTTTAGGGCCAACTAGGTGTGTGCGCAAGTGACCTAAGTTGGGCGATTTTTGCACGGGAGTGTGGGGTTTGCTTTGATGCAATATGCGTCCTAACTCGTGGTATGGCGAATATGCAATGCAAACTCACACAACTCCAAGGAAAAACCCGAATTGAAAGACAATACTTATGGGAAATGACGTAATGTAAATTGCAAAAGGGAAATTACAAAAAGGGAAATATGGCTATATCTTAAGAGTGGAAAGGCTCAATTGTGCAAGTGTGTGTCGCGTATATATGGAAATACTACTCACACAACTGAACCTTAAAACCCAAATCTTAAAGACATAGCGGAAGGAAAATACTTATAATATATATGGGCCCGAAGGTCGCCAACGTGTGTGTGGGTGTTGTGTATATATGTAAAGACAACTCACACGACTTGTAATGTAAAACCCAAATATAATTGCAGTATGGCCCTTACTAGGGTCTTGGGAATAAGAGCGAAAGCTCAATGTGTGTGCTATCCCTCCCGTTTCCATGGGGAGTTCGATAGATCCTAGTGGTCTAGACGCATTCCCATCATATCCAGTGATGACGATGGGACTTGGATTTATGGATGTCAAGGTGACTCCGATTTGGTTCGCCACATGAAGTGGAAGGATGTTGAGCCCTCCTCCTCCATCGATAAGGCACCTATCCAAAGAGTGGTTATTCAGAACCATCTCGATATGTAAGGCCTGGTTATGGGACTCGTAGGGTCTTTCTACATCGTCTTCTGAGAATACGATGGGCATTTTTGCTCCTATGGAGGCCACTTGTTTGGACAAAGATTCTGGGGTAATGTTCGAACTAACCTTTGCTCTTTCTAGAATTTTCTCTAACACCAATCTATGCCTAGGCGAAGTTTGTATTAGCTCTAGGATGGACATGTTGATAGGAATCTTTGAAAGATGGTTTTTGAAATCATATACCTTTAAAATGACATTTCCTTTGTCCGCTTTTGGCGGAACTCTAGGAATACATGCTTTTGAGGAGCCAGGCACACTGACCACCTTTTTAGCACTTTGTAGATGTGGGGGTTGGTAGATCCTTCCAGATCTTATCACCTCCCCCACGATCAACCTAGGTTTCGCACTTAACATGGCTCTAATCGAGAGATTTGGAGCACCTTGAATTGTTAAAACTGGTTTAACCGGGGACGAAACTCTTGGTGGTCCCCGGATGACTACTTGGGCAGGTTTTTTATAAAGTATAAGAGTAGATACACAAGTAGACAAATCAGACTCATATGCATGCGCTAGACTCTTCGAAATCATGAGAGCACATACCTCTTTTCCCTTCCCACTGGTACTTGCGTGCTTGGGGAAGGGTTCTTTGAAGATAGCTTGGGTAGGCTCAGGTTTTTCAGCGACCTGGAGCTGGCCTTCTGCTATCAAGTTCTCAATTTTATTCAAGAAGGAGAAACACCGCTTTGTATCATGGCCTTTGAGCCAATGATACTTGAAGAATTTGTTTAAAAATCCCCCCTTTGAAATGACTCCCTCAGGAATCTTGGGGAGTTCGATCATGCCTTGGGCAAGTAGGAGGTCTAGGACCTCCGATACAGGTTGCCCCAGCGGAGTGTACTCCCATCTCTCAAAGGGTTTTTGAAAACTTTTCTCCCTTTTATTTTCTATTTTTTCAAAATTTCTTGAAGCACTTGCCGGGCTTGGATCCACCCGGACATTGGCGATTTTGTGGGGTTTTGCCCCTTTGTCCATGGTGGGTAGCCCATAAGTGTTGGGCTTCTCCAAGCGAGTTTTCGAAACTACGCTTCCTTTTCATAGTTATCATAAATCCCCTTTTTTAAATTTGTTTCGAAAAGGGATGCTTTTTTTATCAACTTATGGAAAGTTGAGATTTCATAAAGCGAGAGAAGGTTTTTCAACTCGTTTTTGAAATTATCCAGGATGAGCATGACTGCGCATCCTTCGGATATTGGCTCTCGCACTTGTCCTAGGAGAGACCTCCAGCGAACGATAAACGTATGCGCGTCTTCGTTCACACCTTGTTTTATATCCCTCAAGGTATTTAAAGTTGGCGTAACTTCTACGTTATGCGAGAATCTCTGCATAAAGCAGTTCGCTAACTATTCAAAAGTTTTGAACTAGCTAAGGTCATAGGAAGCCAACCATTTGGCAGTTGTGCCTTTGAGGGACAAAGGGAACCAATACACCCATTTTATCGAGTCCTTTTTCTTATGGGCTTGACGAGAGAAAAGTTGCAAGTGAGACCTAGGGTCTCCCATGCCATCATACCGATGGAAGTTCGGTATTTCATCATCACTGTTTGTTTCATAGTCCACAGGCAAGAAATCAGACAGGGCATAACTCCTTTTCTCTTTATTTTGCCCTCTCAGCAACTGTTGTAGGGCTTTACGGTCCTTGTGTGTGAAGGACTCGTGGTATTGGTTGCCTTCCATTGCGGAAGTCTCTTTAAGTTTGCGAGGTTTTTCAAACTTTTTCTTGGCCTTTGGTTCACCGTTTGACGAACATGAGTCGCTTGCTTCAGCCTCTTGGCTAAGAGCAGTGATTTTGGCCTCGAAATCCCTTCTTAAGTCCTCAATCTCTTCTAGTTTGTTTTGTTTTTTCGAAAACCTCCTAGAATGAGAACTTGATGCGCATGAGCCGTGGCTAGATACCTCTTGGGAGCTTGGACTTGACATGCTTCAATGCTTTTTCAAACAAATCATAGATATGAAATGCAATAAACAAAGTTAAAACACTTTCTTTGAAAATTTTGCATGAGGTTTTTCTACATGAACTGACTCTGCACAAGGCCGAGGTCCCACCAGGCATGCCAAACCTGTAGACACGAAAAATTCTCACTTCTGGTTCTTAAGCCTGAAGTGAACCTTTTCGTGTGTCTAAGTCGTTTTTATAACAAGGGCATGCCAGCTAGCTTACTCAAGCTAGCGAAGTAAGTTTTTGAAATCTGACTCTTTCAGGGCGATTGTGAGCAAGTGAGCTCTTTTCATCACAGACCTTCTTGCACCGATGCGCAAGGGTCAATCTGTACGCTTGGCAAAGTCGTTTTTGAATCAACTAACCTCTTTAAAAATACCCGAAGTGTTTGGGCTTTGTTTGTATGATTGCAAATTTTATTTCACGTGGGATTTGCACGTGCCTATGTCTTTCACTTTTATGCTTTTTAGGGCCAACTAGGCATGTGCGCAAGTGACCTAAGTTGGGCGATTTTTGCACGGGAGTGTGGGGTTTGCTTTGATGCAATATGCGTCCTAACTCATGGTATGACGAATATGCAATGCAAACTCACACAACTCCAAGGGAAAACCCGAATTGAAAGACAATGCTTAAGGGAAATGACGTAATGTAAATTACAAAAGGGAAATTGCAAAAAGGGAAATATGGCTATATCTTAAGAGCGGAAAGGCTCAATTGTGCAAGTGTGTGTCGCGTATATATGGAAAGACTACTCACACAACTGAACCTTAAAACCCAAATCTTAAAGACATAGCGAAAGGGAAATACTTATAATATATATGGGCCCGAAGGTCGCCAACGTGTGCGTGGGTGTTGTGTATATATGTAAAGACAACTCACACGACTTGTAATGTAAAACCCAAATATAATTGCAGTATGGCCCTTACTAGGGTCTTTGGAATAAGAGCGAAAGCTCAATGTGTGTGAGTGTAGAATTGAAAGGCCACGCACACAACTTGAATTAAAACACCCAAATGAAATTGCAATATGGCCCTTACTAGGGTCTTGGGAATAAGAGCCAAAGCTCAATGTGTGTGAGTGTAGAATTGAAAGGCCACACACACAACTTGAATTAAAACACTCAAATGAAATTGCAATATGGCCCTTACTAGGGTCTTGGGAATAAGTGCGAAAGCTCAATATGTGTGTGTGTAGAATTGAAAGACAACACCCACGACTTAAGTTAAAACCCACGCAACTGAATATATATTAGTATAACTATATCTTAGGGGCTGTTAAGGCCCGTGTGTGTGCCAAAATGGTGTGCAGCTAAGAGCAGAAAGGCTCAAGTGCACGTGTGTGTTGGTGTGCCAAACCACATTATTACAATCGAGGGGAGACAACGCTCCACTATTACAACCCTGTATCAAATTCAATTAAATGTAAGCAAGTTCATATAATGGACCGAGTTAGGCACTTACGTGTAGCTGGTCCGTGTTCAACTTGCTTGGTTATGGTCTCGTGAGTCGCCTTGGGAAGCCAAAGGGGAGTTCCTTAGGTGGATGTGGGCGACATGTAGGGGTGTTGGCCGAGTGGCGTCTTGATGCTGGCCGAGTGGAAGGAGTGGCAGGTAGGGGTGCTGACCGAATAGAAGATGTTGGCTGAATGGATGGAAGATGGTGTTGGGGAGTGGTGAAGGTGAGCTGGGAAGTGGGTGACTAAGGGAGGTGTTCAACTAGGATCTAAGGTGGGTGGTGTTGAGGGAAGGTAGTGGGGTATGGTGCAGGTCAGCCGAGTGTAAGGAAGAGGGGATGGATGGGCTGAGTGGCAGATGGATGGGAGTGGGCGGCTGGGAAAGAAGGAGGTGAAGGGTTAGATGGGGTTAAGGTGGGGTACTAACCGTGAATGGAGGTGGTGTTGGTGGATGGAAGTGGTGGCCGGCTGGTAGTGGAAGAAGAGTGGCAGCCGAAGGGTGGAGCTCCTCGCCGAAGATGGAAGATGGTGGAGTCGGTTGAAGTGGAGAGGTGGTAGCGGGGTTATGGAGTGGCGGTGGAATGGCAGGTGGATGGACGGTGGTGGAGCTTGGAGGGAGTGGGGGGGATAAGAGTGGAAGAGAGAGAGTGGAACCCGCAAGAAAGGAGGGTATTTATAGGCTAGGAATGGGCTGGGTCAGTTGGAGTGGTATGGGCCAGATATTTGTAATAAGGTGGACATGGGATATGGTTTGGGGTAGGTCGGTTAGGGGGGGTTGGTTAGTGGTTTAGGGTAGGTTGGTTAGGTGGGTTGGGACATAGTGGTTAGGGGTTTAATTAGGTGCACTAAGGTGGGTTTGGGCTTAGTTGGTGTAGACGCAGAAAATTCCTGCTCCTGATTCTTAGGCCTGAAGCGAACCTTTTCGTGTATCTAAGTCCTAATTAAGCAAAAGGGCGTGCCAGCTAGCTTACTTAAGCTAGCGAAGAGAAATTTTAAAACCTGACTCCTAACGTGGCGACTGTGAGCAAGCAAGCTCTTGTCGTCGCAGACCTTCTTGCACCGATGCGCAAGGGTCAGTCTATACGCTTTTAAAATTGAGTTTTGGGATATAAGAACCTACTAAAACAATTTGAGGTGTTTGATTCGGGTTGTTTTTGGTGTGATTTTCAGATTTTATTTCACGTGGATTTGCACGTGCCTAAGTCTTTCTTTTTAACCCTTTTGGGCCAACTAGGTGTGTGTTATGAACACTCAGCCTAAGTGGGGCGACTTTTGAGCGGGAGTATGAGGTTTGCTTTGATGCAATATGCGCCCTAACTCGTGGTATGGCGTATATGCAATGCAAACTCACACAACTCCAAAGGGAAAACCCGAATTTAAAAGACAATGACGAAGGAAAATGACTTGTAATGTAAATTGCCGAAGGAAAATTGCGGAAGGGAAATTGCAAAAGGGAAATATGGCTATATCTTAAGAGCGGAAAGGCTCAATAGTACAAGTGTGTGCCGTGTATATATGTAAAGACTACGCACACTACTGAACCTTAAAACCCAAATCTTAAAGACATAGCCAAAAGAGAAATACGTATATATTATATATGGGCCCTTACTTGAGTCTTGGAAGTAAGAGCGAAGGCTCAATGTGTGTGCGTGTGAAAATGTAAAGACAACACACATGACTTTAAATGAAAGCCAAATATAAATTGCAATATGGCCTTAACTAAGGTCTTGGGAATAAGAGCGAAAGCTCAATGTGTGTGAGTGCGAGAATTGAAGTACTACACACACGACATGAAATTAAACCCAAATATAAATTGCAATATGGCCTTAACTAAGGTCTTGGGAATAAGAGCGAAAACTCAATGTGTGTGAGTGTATAATTGAAATACTACACACACGACATGAAATTAAACCCAAGGAAAGTATAACACAGCCCTTACTTGGGTCTTGCAAATAAGAGCGAAAGCTCAATGTGTGTGAGTGTGAGAATTGAAAGACAACACACACAACTTAAGCAAAACCCCACACAACTTAAAGTATATAAATAAACTTATATCTTAAGGGCTGATTAGGCCCGTGTGTGTTCAAAATCGTGCACAACTAAGAGCGAGGTATGCTCAAGTGCACATGTGTGTGGGTGTGCCAAGCCACGTTATTACAAGCGGGGGGAGACAATGCTCCGTTATTACAACCCCGTATCAAATTTAATTTAACGTAAGCAAGTCTACAAATAAGGACCGAGTTAGGCACTTACGTATAGCTGGTCCGGAGGTGACTTGCTTGAGCTTGGGCTTGGGCGTCGCCTTGGGCTGCAAGAGGGAGCTCCTCGGAATGACACGGCAAAGGGATGTGCTGGCCGGGTGACAAGGGAGCGCGGGTGTGGCGCCTTGGAGCTTGTCGGCTGCTAGGGAGGTGCTGCCGTGATGCCTAGGGCGTATAGGAGAGGGAGGTCGGTGTGTGGAAGGAGGGCAACCGAGTGGAAGGTGGATGGAGTTGGCCGGGCGGTTGGTGGCGACGTGGAGTGGAGCAGGCCGGGAGGTGGTGGTGGCGTGGTAGGGAGCTGGCCTAGAAGTGGTGGTGGTGTAGGTGAGAGAAGGGAGCAAGGTGAGAGAGGGCTCGGCTGGCCCAAGTGGAGGCTGAAAAAGATTGAAAAACCCGCCCACTAGGGGGGGGTTTTATAGGTTTCAAAGGGGCGGTTGGGGCTGGTTTTGAGAGGGCGGTTTGGTGGTTTAGGTGGTGGTGGTGTGGTGATAAGGTGGGCTGGTTTTGAGGGGGGGCCAAATATTTTGTTTTAAGTGGTTTTAGGGATATGGTGTGCTAGGTTTAGGTGGGGTGGTTTAGTGGTTTAGGGCTTAGCTAGGTGGGTTGGTTTTGGGGTGAGGTTTAGTGAGGTGGGTTAGGTGTTTAGGCTAGGATTAGGTTAGGATTAAGGAAATTAGGCTAGGTTTAGGGAAGGATTAGGGAGGTGGGTTAGGTGATTAGGTTGGGATTAGGCTTGGATTAGGGAAGTGGGTTAGGTGATTAGGCTAGGATTAGGCCGGGATTAGGGTAAAGGGCTAGGATTAGGGGTTTTGGCTTAAGATTGGTTTAGGAAGCTCCCTTTGCATAACCCATAGACTTCATTGCATCATGTTGGTGCAGCCCTAGGTTAGGTTTTGGCTCATACAAGCTTAAACCCACACTAATTAGGCTAACCCACATGATTAACCCCAAACTTGACACACAAGTCAAGCTTAATACAATTCCCCTCATGCTTATCCTCCCCATTCTCTCTCATGCCCATAATCCCACGTGAATTTCAAGTGGGCCCCACCTCTATTTATGAGAAGGTGATGTGGGTCATGGATGTGGATATTGGATTGGATCTCTGAATCCAAATCCAAATCCAGATCCACACATACGTTTGGATTGGGATCTAGATATATGGTCCAGATCCAATCCAAACTGAATTCTGACTCCTTCAGGGTATGTTCGAAACGAACGGTTTGTGCGGGGTCTGACAGCATCAGTACTCCGTCTGCGTTGGGTTTTCGCCAACATGGTCGTCCGCTTCTGTTTTCACCTTCCGGAGATAATTTCATATGATTTTTGCTGATAACAGGGACTTGGATATTCGAGATCCTGGGGGTGGATCTAACACGAGAGTTGTTGTGCCGGGCTCGACATGTGCTTCAGTTCCGGGCTCTCTTTAGCTCTTCTGGTCCTGCTCTCATCAGGCCATGCCGCTTCGTGGGGTTTCAAAATGTGTTTTAAAAGGTTTTAAAAGTATATTATACATATTTTAAAACATATACAGTTTAAACATATGTATAGGGTTGCCTGGAAGGCTGCTGGGTTTCCAGACTCAAAATAGCCCTTTGGGGCTGCTTTTACAAAACCAGGTTATTTGAGAAGTTCGTGGGATTTTGGGGTGTTTACAGTTGGTTAGGGTCTAGGTGGTTTAGCCAGGTGAGGTCGGCTAGGTGAGATCGGCTAGGTGAGGTTGGGGCGGTTTTGGGTGAGAATGGCTAGATTTGGGTTAGGTTTTAGGGGAAGTGGCTAGGTGAGATGGGCTAGCTTAGGGCTAGGTTTTAGGAACCTCCCCTTGGTGCTGGTCCCTTGTTCAAGTTGCAGCCACGTCCAAGTTGGTGCAGCCCCAGGTCAGGTGTAGGTGCATACAAGCTTAAACTCACACTCTAAGCTAAACCCACAAAGTTAACCCACCCTTGACCAAAAGTCAAGCCTACCAACTTTCTCACTCATACTTTATCACCCCCCTTTTTCTCTCTCTACCCAAGCTTTTCACGTGAATTGTTGTGGGGCCCTCACCTCCATTTATGAGAAGGTGATGTGGGCCATGGATGTAGATATTGGATTTGGATCTTCAGATCCAAATCCAAATCCAAATACATGTTGGGTTTGGATATGGATATATATGGTCCAGATCCGGCCCAAATCTGATTTTTTGATTCCTTCATGGCGTTTTGAAACAGACGAATTGTGGGGGGCCTGACTGCATGAGTACACCGTCTTGCGTTGGGTCTTTACCGACATTGTCGTCCGCTCTTCTTCTCACCTTCTGGAGTTCATTTTGATCAAATTTCTGTTATCTGGGGCTTCGATGTTTAAGAATCTGGGGATGATTTTGATATGAGAGTTGATGTGTCGGGCTTGAAGTATGCTTCGGGTCTAGGCTCTCCTTTGCCTTTTCGGTCCAACTTTCGTCAGGCCAGGCTGCTTTCGGTGTTTCAAAACACCTTTTTAAGGTTTTAAAACTATATGTATAGAGTTTTAAAATATATATACAGGTTCAAAGTATGTACAAGGTTGTCTGGAAGGCTCCTGGGTTTCCAAACTCAAAATAGCCCTTTGGGGCTGCTTTTGTGAAACCAGGCATACTTGAGAAAATCATGGGATTTTGGGGTGTTTATAGATGCCCCTCTTTGGCATTATCCAAATTTATTTGGATAATGGCAAATACAACAACACCCCTTTCAATGTCTCCCTAGATCTATCCACGAAAATATGGGATTGTCCCATTTTTTTAGCAAATTCTCTCTTTTAAACCTGGTAGGAGGAGATATCGCGTCAAAGGGACTTCTATGGTTTCTGGTCCTAAACGGGATCATGTTATGTAAGTGTTTATGCGTGGATACGCACATGCATGGCATGGATGAGACGCCAAGTGGGGCGACCTCCTAGAGACCAGATGGCATGGTTGAACTCTTGAGACTTACGAAGACCTACTGCTCCAAGTGAGCGGGCCCTATGTTGCTTGATGTTCGATTTTTCAAAATCTATTTACAAAAGGGAAAACTGCTTTTAGCCTTAATCCTAAGGATCTCGAGCTCTTCGTGTTTGCCTTTGCTTGAGTCTTGACACTCGCTAATCTAGCGGAGGTTTTATAAGAAAACAAGCTATATTTCAAAATTCCTACGCCTTACTCGAAACGTCGAATTCTCAAACAAAATGAAATTCAAGTAAGTAAATCCTATTTTTACTTTAGGATTCCTCGAAATGAACCATGTTTTACTTGGGATAAGTCACAGGGATGGGAAAGAGATACCACGGTCCCTTCTGAAGCATCCCGGCATGTGCAAATCCATGTGAAAATAAAACTTGAAACCATACAAATCAACCCAATCGAACACCTCAAACATTTTCCCTAGGTTATCATGTTAAAAACTCTATTTTTCTAAGCATACAGACTGACCCTTGTGCATCAGTGCAAGAAGGTCTACGACGAAAAGAGCTCACTTGCTCACAATCGCCCCGATAGAAGTCAGATTTCAAAACGTTTCTTAGCTAGCTTAAGCAAGCTAGTTGGCACACCCTTTTGCTAAAAATACGACTTAGACACACGAAAAGATTCACTTCAGGACTAAGAACCAGAGGCAAGGATTTTCAGTGCCTATAGTAATGTAAAACCCAAATATAATTGTAGTATGGCCCTTACTAGGGTCTTGGGAATAAGAGCGAAAGCTCAATGTGTGTGAGTGTAGAATTGAAAGGCCACGCACACAACTTGAATTAAAACACCCAAATGAAATTGCAATATGGCCCTTACTAGGGTCTTGGGAATAAGAGCGAAAGCTCAATGTGTGTGAGTGTAGAATTGAAAGACAACATCCCACGACTTAAGTTAAAACCCACGCAGCTGAATATATATAAGTATAACTATATCTTAGGGGCTGTTAAGGCCCGTGTGCGTGCCAAAATGGTGTGCAGCTAAGAGCGGAAAGGCTCAAGTGCACGTGTGCGTTGGTGTGCCAAACCACATTATTACAATGGGGGGGGTTGACAATGCTCTAGTATTACAATCCCGTATCAAATTCAATTAAATGTAAGCAAGTTCATATAATGGACCGAGTTAGGCACTTACGTGTAGCTGGTCCGTGTTCAACTTGCTTGGCTATGGCCTCGTGAGTCGCCTTGGGCAACCAAAGGGGAGCTCCTTAGGTGGATGTTGGCGACATGTAGGGGTGTTGGCCAAGTGGCATCTTGATGCTGGCCGAGTGGAAGGAGCGGCAGGTAGGGGTGCTGGCCGAATAGAAGATGTTGGCCGAATGGATGGAAGATGGTGTTGGGGAGTGGTGAAGGCGGGCTGGAAAGTGGGTGACTAAGGGAGGTGTTCAGCTAGGAGCTAAGGTGGGTGGTGTTGAGGGAAGGTAGTGGGGTATGGTGCAGGTCAGCTGGGTGTAAGGAAGAGGGGATGGATGGGCTGAGTGGCAGATGGATGGGAGTGGGCGGCTGGGAAAGAAGGAGGTGAAGGGTTAGATGGGGTTAAGGTGGGGTACTAACCGTGAATGGAGGTGGTGTTGGTGGATGGAAGTGGTGGTCGGGTGTAAGGAAGAGGGGATGGATGGGCTGAGTGGCAGATGGATGGGAGTGGGCGGTTGGGAAAGAAGGAGGTGAAGGGTTAGATGGGGTTAAGGTGGGGTACTAACCGTGAATGGAGGTGGTGTTGGTGGATGGAAGTGGTGGCCGGCTGGTAGTGGAAGAAGAGTGGCAGCCGAAGGGTGGAGCTCCTCGCCGAAGATGGAAGATGGTGGAGTCGGTTGAAGTGGAGAGGTGGTAGCGGGGTTATGGAGTGGCGGTGGAATGGCAGGTGGATGGACGGTGGTGGAGCTTGGAGGGAGTGGGGGGGATAAGAGTGGAAGAGAGAGAGTGGAACCCGCAAGAAAGGAGGGTATTTATAGGCTAGGAATGGGCTGGGTCAGTTGGAGTGGTATGGGCCAGATATTTGTAATAAGGTGGGCATGGGACATGGTTTGGGGTAGGTCGGTTAGGGGAGGCTGGTTAGTGGTTTAGGGTAGGTCGGTTAGGAGGGCTGGGACATAGTGGTTAGGGGTTTAATTAGGTGCACTAAGGTGAGTTTGGGCTTAGTTAGAGTCTAGGTGGTTTAGCTAGGTGAGATCAGCTAGGTGAGGTTGGGGCAGTTTTGGGTGAGAATGGCTAGATTTGGGTTAGGTTTTAGGGGAAGTGGCTAGGTGAGATGGGCTAGCTTAGGGCTAGGTTTTAGGAACCGCCCCTTGGCGCTGGTCCCTTGTTCAAGTTGCAGCCACGTCCAAGTTGGTGCAGCCCCAGGTCAAGTGTAGGTGCAGAAAAGCTTAAACCCACACTCTAGGCTAAACCCACAAGGTTAACCCACCCTTGACCAAAAGTCAAGCCTACCAACTTTCTTACTCATACTTTATCACCCCCTTTTTTCTCTCTCTACCCAAGCTTTTCACGTGAATTGTTGTGGGGCCCTTGTAGACGTAGGAAAATCCCTGCCTCCGTTGGCTTCTCAGGGCCTGGAGCGGATCCTTTCGTGTGTCTAAGTCCTATTTGTATAAACAGGGCGTGTCAGCTAGCTTACCTAAGCTAGCGAAGATATATTTGAACTTGACTTCTAATGTGGCGACTGTGAGCAAGTGAGCTCTTGTCGTCGCAGACCTTCTTGCACCGGTGTGCAAGGGTCAGTCTGTACGCTTTAAAAATCGAGTTTAGGGTAGAAAAAGCCTACGAAAGCGGTTCGAGGTGTTTGATTCGAGTCTTTTAAATGCGATTGCAGTTTTTAGATCACGTGGATTTGCACGTGCCTAAGTCTTTCTTTTTATCCCTTTATGGGCCACCTAGGTGTGTGTTATGAACACTCCACTACATGGGGCGAATTTGAGCGGGAGTACGGGGTTTGCTTCGATGCAATATGCGTCCTACCTCGTGGTATGGCGTAAATACAAACTCACGCTACTCCAAAGAGAAAACCCGAATGTAAAGACAATGCCGAAGGGAAATAACCGAAGGGAAATAACCGAAGGGAAATGACTTGTAATGTAAATGCCGAAGGGAGATATGTATATAAGGTATATATGGGCCCTTACTCGGGTCTTACAAATAAGAGCGAAGGCTCAATGTGGGTGCATGCTTGAATTGAAAGACTTACACACACGACATGAAATGAAACCCAAATATAACTTGCAATATGGCCTTAACTAAGGTCTTGGGAATAAGAGCGAAAGCTCAATGTGTGTGAGTGCTTGAATTGAAGTACTACGCACACAACATGAAATTAAACCCAAATAGTATAACACGGCCCTTACTTGGGTCTTACAAATAAGAGCGAAGGCTCAATGTGTGTGAGTGCTTGAATTGAAAGACTACACACACGACATGAAATATAACCCAAATATGAATTGCAGTATGGCCTTGACTAAGGTCTTTTGGGAATAAGAGCGAAAGCTCAATGTGTGTGAGTGCTTGAATTGAAGTACTACGCACACAATGTGAAATTAAACCCAAATAGTATAACACGGCCCTTACTTGGGTCTTACAAATAAGAGCGAAGGCTCAATGTGTGTGAGTGCTTGAATTGAAAGACAACACACCCAACTTAAGCAAAACCCTACGTAAGTTAAAAAAATATATATATATATATATATATATATTTATGTATTAGGGGCTGATTAGGCCCATGTGTGTTCAAAATCGTGCACGACTAAGAGAGTGCACGTGTGTGTGGGTGTGCCAAACCACGTTATTACAAGCGGGGGGAGACTATGCTCCGTTATTACAACCCCGTATCGAATTAAATTTAAGCAAGTATACAACTAAGGATCGAGTTAGGCACTTACTTATAGCTGGTCTGAAGATGCCTTGCTTGAGCATGGGCTTGGCCTTCACCTTGGGCTGCAAGAGGGAGCTCCTCGGAGTTAAACGGCAAAGGGGCTGCTGGCCGGCAGGAAATGGGGAGCGGGAGGGGCGCCTTGAAGATGGCCGGCTACTAGGAATGGGCTGGCTTGGTGTGTTGGGCTAAAGTGACTAAGTAGGATCAGGAAATGTGGCACTAAATGGGAGCGTAAGGGAGTTTCTAAGGGAGTGTCGAAGGGAGGTATATGGCTGGCGGTTGGCTGGCCGAATGGGTATGTGACAGTCGGTTGGAGTGGCCGACTAAAGTAGACTCGGTGGTGGTGGTTGCTAAGGTAGCTAGGGCTATTGTAGATGGGAAGGGAGCTAGCTAGGGTATGGGGTAAGGTGGTGGTCGGCTGTGGTGAGGTGATATGGGTAGGTCTTAGGGAGTTAAGTGGAGTGGCCGGGTGTAGCTAGGGTGTCTAGGTAATGGCAGGTGTTTGGAGTGGCTGAGGTTTGGCCGAATGGGTAGGATGGAGGGTGGCTGGTGTTAGGGTGATGTGGTGGTGGTGTAGGTTGCTGGGAGTGGAGGGGGAGCGAAGAAGAGGTGGAGTGGAGTGAAGATACTAACCGGTGGTGAAGGAGGCGGTGGATGGAAGAGGAGCAGCCGGGTAGTTGAGGTGGATGGTTCGACCGGATGGGAGTGGTGGCGACGGGTGGTTGGCCGGTTGGGGTGTGGTGGAGCAGATGGAGCAAGGTGGTGGTGCTTGACTGAGAGGCGGTGGCGCAGGTGGAGCAAGGTGGAGGTCCGGTTGGCAATGGGGGTGGAGTCGGCTGGGCTGACTGGGATGGGAAAACTTAGAAAACCCGCCCCTTGGGGGGGGAGGGTTTATAGGGCTGAAGAGGTCGGTTGGGGGTGGTATTAGGAAGGTGGTAAGGTGGTCTAGGGGTGGTGGTGTGGTGGTAAGGTGGGCTGGTTTTGGAGAGGGGCCAGATATTTTCATACAAGGGGTTTTGGGTAGATTGTGTGCTAGGTTTAGGTGGGGTGGTTTAGAGGTTTAGGGTTTAGCTAGGTGGGTTGGTTTTGGGGTGAGGTTTGGGTTAGGTGATTAGGCTAGGATTAGGTTAGGTTTAGGGAAATTAACCTAGGTTTAGGGAAGGATTAGGGAAGTGGGTTAGGTGATTAGGTTGGGATTAGGCCGGGATTAGGGAAGTAGGTTAGGTGATTAGGCTAGGATTAGGACAGGATTATGGTAAAAGGCTAGGATTAGGTGTTTTTGGTTAGGATTGGATTAAAGAGCTCCCTTTACATGACCCATATACCCTAATCATATCATGTTGGTGCAGTCCTAGGTTAGGTTTTGGCTAATTACAAGCTTAAACCCATGTTAACTAGGCTAACCCACATGATTAACCCCAAACTTGACATACAAGTCAAGCTTATTTACAACACTCCCAAATCTTATCCTCTCCCACTCTCTCTCATGCCCATAATCCCACGTGAAATTCAAGTGGGCCCCACCTCCATTTATGAGAAGGTGTTGTGGGCCATGGATATGGATATTGGATTGGATCTCTAGATCCAAATCCAAATCTAAGTCCACACATGGGTTTGGATTGGGATCTGGATATATATGGTCCAGATCCAATCCAAACTGAATTCTGACTCCTTACGTTAGATTCATAGCAGCATGACTTGTGCTCATGACTTGTGCTCCTGTTTCGGGCTCTCTTTAGCTCTTCTGGTCCTGTCTTGATCAGGCCAAGCTGCTTCGAGGTTTCAAAAACATGTTTAAAAAGATTCTTAAAGCCATATTATACATTTTTGAAATATAAAGTTCAAAACATATGTACAGGGTTGCCTGGAAGGCTCCTGGATTTCCAGACTCAAAATATCCCTTTGGGGCTGCTTTTACAAAACCAGGTTGGTTTGAGGAATTCGTGGGATTTCGGGGTGTTTACAGATGCCCCTCTTTGGCCTTGTCCAAATCGATTTGGATAAGGGCAAAGATGACAAACACTCCTTTCAATATCTCACTAGATCTAACCACGAAGAATATGGGATCGTCCCAATCTTTAGCAAAATCTCACTTTTAAAACCCTGGTAGGAGGAGATATCACGCCAAAGGGATATATTATGGAATCTAGTCCTAAATGGGATAATGTTTATGCAAGTGCCATGGCGTGGAATGCAGATGCATGGTATGGGTGTGGTGCCAAGAGTGGCGACCTCCCAGAGACCAGATGTGGTCGAACTCTCGAGACTTACTAGGCCTGCTGCTCCAAGTCAGTAAATCCTATGCTGTTCGATGTTCAATTCTTCAAAATCTATTTACAAAACTATTTACAAAAGGGACAACTGTCTAGAGTCTCAATCCTAAGGATCTCGAGCTCTTCGTATTTGCCCTCATTTGAGTCTTGACACTCGCTTATCTAGCGGAAATTTTATAAGAAAACAAGCTATATTTCAAATTCCTATGTCTTACTCGAAACGTCGAATTCTCAAACAAGATGAAATTCAAGTAAGTAAATCCTATTTTTACTTTAGGATTCCTCGAAATGAACCATGCTTTAGCTTGGGATAAGCCAGGGATGGGAAAGAGATACCACGGTCCCTTCTGAAGCGTCCCGTGGTTTAAGGCACAAAAGGCGGAAAACTGCTCCTTTTGAGCTCTTTAGCCTCTTTCTTTTTTTTCATAGAGGGTCTCCCTTTGGGAGTATTTTTTCTTTAATCCCTCTTTTTTACAAGAGAATCGATTTTTTTTTTTTTGAATTCTGGTTTCTTTCTTTTGGAAAGAGACTTTGGATAGGAAATTCCCTTTATTTGGGCCTTTGTTTTCCTTTTGGAAGTAGAAGAGAAGAGGGGAGGACTTATCCCAAGCTCACACTCGATCCATTCCAGATCAGCCTATTTAGAAATAGCACGTACTACTTGCAAGTATCTTGCTATATTGAACTAGGCCTTTCTTTGTAAGAAGAAGGATTTTGAAATGTAACCACGATTTTAGAGACTCCACTCTTTCACAAGTGTGAACCTCTCACTCAGGGTCACACGACTTTGCCTTTGCACCTTATTTTCATGTCTCAAGGTAGCTATCCCTAGAATTTTTGAAAACTGGAATTTAATCCAAATCCTACACATGATACTTCTTTAAGTATTGAATATTGATAGGATCTGCTAAATTCCTACCTTCTACATCGATCAAACAATACAAATTGTTCGTGGTGGTTGCTCGTACAACATAGGGTCCATCCCACTTGGGGCGCCACTTTCCAAGGGGATGTGGGCCATGATAGTGGATGATTTTCAAGACCAGATCCCCCACTTCAAAGTGGCGAGGTCTCATGTGTTTGCCATAGTGTCGGGCTATCCTTTGCCGGTATGCACGAGTATGATCCATGGCAAGGAGTCGCCTCTCATCTAGCAAATCTAGTTCGGCCATCCTAGCATGCTGAAGCGTCTCTAGGGGAGGTCGAGTGCTATGGATGTATGGAATGAATGCAGCTGAGTATGAATGGGAAGAATGGCGTTTGTGCCATAGACCAATTTGAATGGTGTGGCATTCGTGGGAGTCCGGATGGAAGTCCTATAAGCCCATAAGGCTTCATCCAACTTCTCGTGCCACGTCCTACCCTTCTCTAAGGTTTTCTCAATTATACTAATGAGAGTCTTGTTTGTGGCTTCGGCTTAGCCGTTGCCTTGAGGGTAGTAGGGCGAAGAGAAGTGGTGAGTTATGCCATACGTGTTGCACAACTTAACCATTTGCTCGTTCTTGAATGGGGTGCCATTATCAGACACAAGGTCTCGTGGAACCCCAAATCGAGCCAAGATATTCCTTCGGATGAAAGCCACCACATGTTGCCCCAGCACGTTGGTTAGGAAAATGGCTTCCACCCACTTAGAGAAATACTCCGTGGCTGCTAAAATAAATCGATGCCCATTCGAGGCTTTTGAAAATATTGGGCCTACGATGTCAAACGCCCACATGGTAAATGGCCAGGGGTTGACTACGAAATGCAATGTAGATGAAGGGATATGAATGGCGTGCCCATGCACTTGACATGGATGACACTTTCTAACATGATCGTGACAATCCTTTTTCAGGGTGGACCAAAAATAGCCCCCTCTAAGTATTTTCATTGCCATCATGTTGGCATTAACATGATCCCCACATTCTCCATCGTGGAACTCGTGCATCACTATCCTAGCCTCCTCTAGGTCGATACACCTAAGCAGAATGCCGGTAAAACTCTTTTTGTATAAAACCCCACCCAGAATGGTGTATCGGGTCGAAATCTTACGAATGAATGCCTTATCTTTGGATGTGGCATCCTCGGTGAATCCCCCATTTTCTAGAAATTGTTTTATGTCATAAAACCAGGGTTTTCCAATAGACTCTGGGTTATTTTGGCAAATGTCCAAGTCGTGTGTGGATGGGTTGGGCGCGTGCCATATTTCTAAAGATCGGATTCCTGAAATGGGATCGACCTTCAGGGTTGAACCCAAGGAGGAGAGGGCATCGGCGATGCCATTGTCTTCTCTTCCTACGTGTGTGAGTTTACACGATTGGAAGGACTAGACCAATTGAGTGGCCAGCTTGTGATAGGGAAGTAGTTTTTCATTACGTACTTGCCAAATTTTCAAAACCTAGTTTATGACAAGGAGCGAATCTCCAAAGACCTCGATGCATGATACTCCTAGAGTTTTCGAAATTCTTAAGCCTTGTATGAGTGCTTCATACTCAGCTACGTTGTTGGAACATTCGAAATCTAAGTGGACTGCTATAGGAATCTCACCCTTTTTAGGGGAGATGAGGATGACCCCAGCACCAGCCCCTCGTTGGTTTCGTGCCCCATCGAAGTGCATCTTCCACACTTGGTTTTCGAAAGAATTTGCCAAAATGTGGTTTTGAAAATGGTTTTGCAATATGCCTTCATCAGGCATTTCAACAAGTGTGGGATATGCGTCCTCTAAGGGGAACTCAGCTACGTAATCTGCTAGGGCTTGCCCCTTAATAGAGATCTGGTGATGGTATTTTAGGTCATACTCCATTAGAAGGAGTTGCCATTCTCCCAATCTACCCGTGAGAATGGGTTTTTCGAACAAGTGCTTGATTGGATCAAGCTTGGACACTATCCAGATCTCATGATCTAGGAAATAGTATTTGAATTTCTGGCAGGCCCAGACTAGGGCCAAGCACGTCTTCTCCATGGCTTGATAATTTCGTTCATAAGCCAAGAGAGTTTTCGAAATGTAGTAGATGGCATACTCCTTATGGGTGTCATCCTCGTATTGAGCCAATAGGGCTCCTAAAGCATTCGCATGCATGGAGATGTAAAGTAAAAGCGGTTTTCCTTGCTTTGGAGGGTTCAAAACGGGGGGATTAACCAAGTATGCCTTTAGTCTCTCGAAGGACTTCTGGCATTCGTCATCCCATAAGACTTTCATGCCCTTCCTCAACAACTTGTTGAAGGGTTCGCATCTAGTTGCCAGATTCGATATGAATCGGCGAACGGATTGTAATCGACCTTGGAGGCTACGGATTTGGGTGAGATTGGAGGGTGGGGCCATGTCTATGATGGCTCGACACTTAGAGGGGTCGACTTCTATACCCCTTTGGCTCACCATAAAACCCAAAAGCTTTCCTGATTCTACTCCGAATACACATTTTTGAGGGTTTAGCTTTACTTTGTAAAGCCTAAGCCTTTCGAAAATCTTTTGCAAACATTCGATATGAGTGCATCGGGTTTTGGATTTTGCCAAGAGATCATCTACATACACTTCTACGAGCTCATGAATCTGATCATGGAAGATCGTGGTCATGGCTCGTTGGTATGTTGCGCTGGCATTTTTCAAACCAAAGGGCTTGACTATATAGCAGTACGTGCCCCATGGGGTTGTGAAGGTGGTCTTACCCTGATCTCGTGGACTTAGTTTGATTTGATTATAGCCTAAATAACCATCCATAAATGAAAACATTTCGTGATTTGCAGTACTGTCGACTATCAAATCTATGTTTGGTAAAGGATAATTATCCTTTGGAGTGGCTTTATTCAGGTTTCTGAAATCGATGCATATTCGATTTTTTCCATTGGTTTTTCGAACTACAACGATGTTTGACAACCAATCAGAATACGCAATGGGTTTTATAAATCTGGCTTTTAGCAGATCTTCTAAACCCTCTTTGACTTGCGTGTGTACATTCGGGTGTATTTTCTTAAGCTTCTGCTTTATGGGTTTTACATCCTTGTCTAAGGGAAGACGATGCTCGACAATGCTGGGGTCTATGCCTGGCATGTCTTCATACGTCCATGCAAACACATCTAAATAGGTTCGTAGAAATGCAATGAATGCTAATCTTTCATGTTCATGCAAGCATGCGCCTATTTTGATGGTTTTTGGATTGGAATCATCCCCTAGGTTCACCTCTATGAAATCTCCTCCTACTGATTGGGAAGGTCTTTCAAAATCGAGAATTTTATGAAATTCTGGGAGCTCAGAAGTGGGATCTTCCTCAAGGGGATCCACCTCTGGGCGTTGATCATTCTCGAGGTTTATAGATCCTAGGAAAAAGACCTGGTTTCACACTTGGAATTCCTATTGATTTCGAAATTTTTGGTTTGGCTATGCAGACAACGTTTCTTTCGAAATCCTTTTCTTTTGCCAAAGTCCTACCAGGAGCAGCTATATACAAAATCTTTTTTGTATTTTCCAAATTTTCTATTTTTTTTGGTTTTTGTAAAACAAGAACTTTGGGAACTATACAAAGCACTCTGTTTTCGAGTTTTTGTTTTTCCATTGTTTTTGGCTTTTCTTCTTTTTCGATTTTTTTGATTTTAAGTTTTCCAAATGTTTTTGTATTTTTATAAAAGGGATCTTCCGTCATACCTACAAAGGGAAAACACTACGGGTTAGACTCAGAATAGGAGGTCTAAATCGTAGGTCTCTTCTAAGGCAGGTTCCAGGGCACCCTTGACCCAGGTGGTCACAGGGGGTGGCTCTGGCGGTATTCTAGGAGTATAGCCAATCCCATATCGGCTTGGATTGGCCCTAGGAAGGATGGGCTCTAGGAGACCCTGATTCTGTGCCCCTAGACTCTTGTAGGGCGTATAGCCCATGTTCAACAACATGTTCCACGACTTTTTGTTTTTTGAAAAGTTTTGGTACAGGTCGTGGTCCTGGAACTTGCTGTCATCCATATTGTGCTCATACGGCTTTTTGTCCAGGGACTTTGGAAATAGGGAACGCTTGGGTTTTCCTAGAAGAGTTAGAATCGGGAGGGGGCCTGCTTTGGGCGGCCCCTTCACACATACAAGCTTCCTAGGGTTGTTTAACACGAGCCTTGACGGCTCAATCACAATCTGCCCCAGGTTAGCCTCATGGGCCTGGGAGCTCGATAAACAAGGGGAGTTTATGATCCCCTGAAGCTGTGGGTGACTCTCACCTAGGATCAGTACGACCTGGTCCCTGAAAGGGATCTTGACACACCTGTGGAAGGTGGATGGCACAACACACAAGCTGTGTATCCAGGGTCTTCCTAACAACAAGTTATAATGGGGGTGGATGTCCAAGACATGGAACACCCCCGTGTGTGTGATCCCTCCCGTTTCCATTGGGAGTTCGATTGATCCTAACGGCCTAGACGCATTCCCATCGTATCCAGTGATAACGATGGGGCTTGGGTTCACTGAAGTCAAGGTGACTCCGATTTGATACGCCACATGAAGTGGAAGGATGTTGAGCCCTCCTCCCCCATCGACTAGGCACCTGTCCAGAGAGTGGTTATTCAGAACCACCTCGATATGCAGGGCCAGGTTATGGGACTTGTAGGGTCTATCTACATCATCTTTCGAGAAAGTGATGGGCGATTTTGCTCCTAATAAAGCCACTTGGGCAGACAGGGATTCTGGACTTATGTTCGAATCAACCTTGGCCCTTTCTAGAATTTTCTCTAGCACGAGTCTATGCCTAGGCAAGGTTTGTATAAGCTCTAGGATAGACATGTGGATAGGAATCTTTGAAAGGTGGTTTTCGAAGTCATAAGGATTTAGGATGACTTTGTCTGCTTTTGGCAGAACTCCAGGGATACATGCTTTTGAGGGGCTAGGCACACTGACCACCTTTTTAGCACCTTGTAGGTGCGGGGGTTGATAGATCCTCCTGGATCTAGTCACTTCCCCCACGACCAACCTAGGGTTCGCGCTAAATTTGGCTCTAAGGATGAGTTGAGGAGCACCTTAAAGTTTTAAAACTGGTTTTGCCGGGAATTCAACTTTTGGTGGTCCCCGGATGACGACATGGGCGGGCTTCTTATACAGTATAAGAATGGGCGCACAAGTGGGTCGACCAGACTCAAGTTTTTGTGCTATTTCCTTAAAAAAGGTGAGGGTACATACCACCTTTCCTTTCCCACTGCCACTAGCGTGTTTGGGAAAGGGTTCTTTGAAGATAGCTTGAGGTGGCTCAGGTTCTGCAGTGACCTAGAGCCGGCCCTCCACTATCAAGTTCTCAATTTTATTTAAAAGGGAGAAACAACGTTTGGTATCATGGCCTTTGAGCCGGTGATACTTACAAAATCGATTTAAATACCCCCTTTGGAAGTGACTCCTTCGGGGATTTCGGGAAGCTCTATCATGCCTTGGGCAAGTAGGAGGTCTAGGACCTCCGACACAGGTTGCCCTAGCGGTGTATATTCCCGTTTTTCAACCGGTTTTTGAAAGGTTTGCTCCCTTTTATTTTCTAGTTTTTCAAAAATTTTGGAAGTGCCTGCCACGCCTGGATCCACTCGGACATTGGTGATTTTATGGGGCTTTGCCCCTTTGTCTATCATGGGTAGCCCATAAGTGATGGGCTTTTCCAAGCGGGTTTTAGAAATGACACTTCCTTTCCACAAGTGATCGTATGTCCCTTTTTGCAAGTTAGTTTCAAAAAGGGATGCCTTTTTGATCAACTTATGGAAAGTTGAGATCTCATAGAGCGAGAGAAGGGTTTTTAACTCGCTTTTAAAGTTATCCAGGATGAGCATGACTGCGCATCCTTCGGATATGGGCTCTCGTACTTGGCCCAAAAGTGACCTCCATCTTATAATGAAGACATGTACGTCTTCATTCATGCCTTGCTTTGTATCCCTTAAGGTATTCAGAGTCGGCGTGACTTCCACGTTGTGAGCAAATCTTTGCATGAAGCAGTTCACTAACTCTTCAAAAGTAGCAAACTGGCTTAAGTCGTAGGAAGCCAGCCATTTGGCAGCTGTGCCTTTAAGGGATAAAGGGAACCAATACACCCATTTCATCGAGTCCTTTTTCTTCTTATGGGCTCGACGCGAGAAAAGTTGCAAGTGAGACCTAGGGTCTCCCATGCCATCATATCGATGGAAGTTCGGTATTTCATCGTCACTGTCTATTTCGTAATCCATAGGAAGGAAATCAGACAGGTCGTAACTTCTTTTCTCTTTATTCTGCCCTTTCAGCAACTGCTGTAGGGCTTTACGGTCCTTTTGTGTGAAGGACTCGTGGTATTGGTTGCCTTCCATTACGGAGGCCTCCTTGTGCTTGCGAGGTTTTTCAGATTTTTTCTTAGGCCTTTGTTCACCGTTTGATGAACACGAATCGCCTACTTTAGCCTCTTGGCTGAGAGCATCAATTTTGGCCTCAAATTCCGTTCTCAGGTCCTGGATTTCATCTAGTTTGATCTTGTTTTTGAAAA
Organism: Brasenia schreberi; assembly: GCA_036023115.1. Taxonomy (NCBI): domain Eukaryota; kingdom Viridiplantae; phylum Streptophyta; class Magnoliopsida; order Nymphaeales; family Cabombaceae; genus Brasenia; species Brasenia schreberi. The sequence goes on from JAYKKT010000088.1 coordinate 16,952,864, forward strand.
TCCTCCTAGAGTGAGAACTTGATGCACATGAGCCTTGGCTCGACACTTCACTTGGATTGGATTTTGATATTCTTTTCAAGCCTTTTCAAAAATTTCCTAAGTACAAGCAAAGAAAACAAAGTTAAAAATGACACCTCCTTGAAAATTTTTCGCAAGTTTCTATACTTAACTCGATTTTTGAAAGACTCACGTCCCACCGGGCGTGCCAATCTCTGTAGACGTAGGAAAATCCTCACCTCCCTTGGCTTCTCAAGGCCTGGAGCGGATCCTTTCATGTGTCTAAGTCCTATTTGTATAAACAGGGCGTGCCAGCTAGCTTACCTAAGCTAGCGAAGATATATTTGAACCTAACTTCTAACGTGGCGACTGTGAGCAAGTGAGCTCTTGTCGTCGCAGACCTTCTTGCACCGGTGCGCAAGGGTCAGTTTGTACGCTTTAAAAATCGAGTTTAGGGTAGAAAAAGCCTACAAAAGCGGTTCGAGGTGTTTGATTCAGGTCTTTTAAATGCGATTGCAGTTTTTAGATCATGTGGATTTGCACGTGCCTAAGTCTTTCTTTTTATCCCTTTATGGGCCACCTAGGTGTGTGTTATGAATACTCCACTACATGGGGCGAATTTGAGCGGGAGTACGGGGTTTGCTTCGATGCAATATGCGTCCTACCTCGTGGTATGGCGTAAATGCAAACTCACGCTACTCCAAAGGGAAAACTCGAATGTAAAGACAATGCCGAAGGGAAATAACCGAAGGGAAATGACTTGTAATGTAAATGCCGAAGGGAGATATGTATATAAGGTATATATGGGCCCTTACTCGGGTCTTGCAAATAAGAGCGAAGGCTCAATGTGGGTGCGTGCTTGAATTGAAAGACTTACACACACGACATGAAATGAAACCCAAATATAACTTGCAATATGGCCTTAACTAAGGTCTTGGGAATAAGAGCGAAAGCTCAATGTGTGTGAGTGCTTGAATTGAAGTACTACGCACACAACATGAAATTAAACCCAAATAGTATAACACGGCCCTTACTTGGGTCTTACAAATAAGAGCGAAGGCTCAATCTGTGTGAGTGCTTGAATTGAAAGACTACACACACGACATGAAATAAAACCCAAATATGAATTGCAGTATGGCCTTGACTAAGGTCTTTTGGGAATAAGAGCGAAAGCTCAATGTGTGTGAGTGCTTGAATTGAAGTACTACGCACACAACATGAAATTAAACGCAAATAGTATAACACGGCCCTTACTTGGGTCTTACAAATAAGAGCGAAGGCTCAATATGTGTGAGTGCTTGAATTGAAAGACTACACACACGACTTGAAATAAAACCCAAATATGAATTGCAGTATGGCCTTGACTAAGGTCTTTTGGGAATAAGAGCGAAAGCTCAATGTGTGTGAGTGCTTGAATGAAAGTACTGTAAACACCCCGAAATCCCACGAATTTCTTAAACGAATCTGGTTTTATACAAGCAGCCCCAAAGGGCCATTTTGAGTTTGGAAACCCAGGAGCCTTCCAAACAACCCTGTATATATGTTTTAAACTATATCTTTCAAAAACATACGATATGGCTTTTGAAAACCCTTTTAAAACATGTTTTGAAACCCCGAAGTGGCTTGGCTCGATCAAGACAAGACCAGGAGAGCCAAGAAGAGCCCGGAACCAGAGCACCTGTCAAGCCCGGCACAGCAACTCTTGTATCTGATTCACACCCCAGGATCTCGAACGTCCAAGACCCTGTTCTTACCAAAATATCATTCGAAGTCATCTCCGGAAGGCAGAAACGGAGGCGGACGACCATGTTGGCGAAGACCCAACGCAGACGGAGTACTGATGCTGTCAGGCCCCGCACGAATCGTCCGTTTCGAACCCAGCTCGAAGGAGTCAGAGTTCAGTTTGGATTGGATCTGGACCATATATATCCAGATCCCAATCCAAACCCATATGTGGATTTGGATTTGGATCCAGAGATCCAATCCAATATCCATATCCATGGCCCACACCACCTTCTCATAAATGGAGGTGGGGCCCACTTGAGTTTCACGTGGGATATTGGGCATGAGAGAGAGTGGGGGTGAAAAATATCAAGAGTATTGTATTAAGCTTGACTTGTGTGTCAAGTTTGGGTTTAATCTTGTGGGTTAGCCTAATTGAGTGGGTTTAAGCTTGTAAATTAGCTAAAACCTAACCTAGGGCTGCACCAACATGGAGTGATCAAGGTCTATGGGCCATGCTAAGGGAGCTCCTTCACCTAAACCTAGCCCAAAATGCCTAATCCTAGCCTAAACCCCTAATCCACCCCTAATCTGAACCTAATCACCTAACCCACTTCCCTAATCCCGTCCTAATCCCAACCTAATCACCTAACCCACTTCCCTAATCCTTCCCTAAACCTAGATTAATTTCCCTAATCCTAGCCTAAACCTAGCCTAATCACCTAACCTAGCTCACTAAACCTCACCCTAAAACCCAACCACCTAACCTAACCCTAAACCCCTAAACCACCCTTAGCCCACGATTTACCCAAACCCCTAGTTTTAAAATATCTGGCCCAACCTTTTCCAGCCCACCTTATCTACATACCACCCTACCTAAACCACCTAACCACTACCCTCAGCCCAGCCCTAACCGACCTACCCATCCCCTATTTAAACCCCCCTCCTTGTGGGCGGGTTTTCCAAGTGGGAACCACCATTCCACCCAGCCGGGCCCTCTCCTTCTCCCATCTCTCACCCAGCCGGGACCACTCCCCACCTCCGCCTGCTCCATCTGCTCCACCAGCCACCACCTACACCGCCACCTTCCCTCTTCCATCCACCACCACCATTTGCCCAGCCGGACGCCACCACCTCCATCCAACCGAACCAGCCAGCAGCCACCTGCCCGCCTGCTTCCCACTTCATCCGCCACCTCTCCCCATTCGATAAGTACCCTGCACCTTACCTAGCCCCTTCTCTACCACCTCTCCACTCTTAGCCACCCATCCTACCCTCATCTCAGCCCCTTTGCCACCACCATTTTAACCCAGCCGAACCTAGTATAACCCAAGCTGCCGGCCACTACCTAGCCATCATCTCCCATTCGGCCCTCCCCTAGGTGTCCTATTCGGCCTTCCCACCAGCTCACCTTTTAGGTCCAGTTTCCCTAAGTACCCAACTCCCCTAGTGACCCTAAGAATCCACTCATTCAGCCACTTTAAACCCCTACTTGGAGCCACCATCTACTTGCCACCGGTCACCTTCGAGGCGCCTATCCCGCGCCCCACTTGCAGCCGGCCAGCACCCTTGATCACCTACCTTCGCGGAGCTCCCGTTTGCAGCCTAAAGCCAAGTCCACGCCCAAGCAAGACCTCTACGGACCAGCTACTCGTAAGTGTCTAAACTTGGTCTATAGTTGTACACTTGCTTGAGATTCAATTTGATACGGGGTTGTAATAACGGAGCATAGTCTCCCCCCGCTTGTAATAACGTGGCTTGGCACAACCACACACGTGCACTCTCTTAGTTGTGCACGATTTTGAACACACACGGGCCTAATCAGCCCCTAATATATAAGTGTACATATATATTTCATTTTCGAAGGGTTTTGTTTAAGTTGGGTGCGTTGTCTTTCAATTCAAGCACTCTCACACACATTGAGCTTTCGCTCTTATTTGAAAGACCCAAGTAAGGGCCGACCTATACTATTTGGGTTTTATTTCTTGTCGTGTGAGTAAGTCTTTCAATTCAAGCACTCTCACACACATTGAGCTTTCGCTCTTATTTGAAAGACCCAAGTAAGGGCCGACCTATACTATTTGGGTTTCATTTCTGTAAACACCCCGAAATCCCACGAATTCCTTAAACGAATCTGGTTTTGATACAAGCAGCCCCAAAGGGCCATTTTTGAGTTTGGAAACCCAGGAGCCTTCCAAACAAACCCTGTGTATATGTTTCAAACTTTATCTTTCAAAAACATATGATATAGCTTTTGAAAACCCTTTTAAAACATGTTTTGAAACCCCGAAGTGGCTTGGCCCGATCAAGACAGGACCAGGAGAGCCAAGAAGAGCCCGGAACCGGAGCACCTGTCAAGCCCGGCGCAGCAACTCTTGTATCTGATTCACACCCCAGGATCTCGAACGTCCAAGACCCTGTTCTTACCAAAATATCATTTGAAGTCATCTCCGGAAGGCAGAAACGGAGGCGGACGACCATGTTGGCGAAGACCCAACGCAGACGGAGTACTGATGCTGTCAGGCCCCACACAAATCGTCCGTTTCGAACCCAGCTCGAAGGAGTCAGAGTTCAGTTTGGATTGGATCTGGACCATATATATCCAGATTCCAATCCAAACCCATATATGGACTTGGATTCGGATTTGGATCCAGAGATCCAATCCAATATCCATATCCATGGCCCACATCACCTTCTCATAAATGGAGGTGGGGCCCACTTGAAATTCACGTGGGATATTGGGCATGAGAGAGAGTGGGGGTGATAAATATCAAGAGTGTTGTATTAAGCTTGACTTGTGTGTCAAGTTTGGGTTTAATCTTGTGGTTTAGCCTAATTGAGTGGGTTTAAGCTTGTAATTAGCTAAAACCTAACCTAGGGCTGCACCAACATGGGGTGATCAAGGTCTATGGGCCATGCTAAGGGAGCTCCTTCACCTAAAACTAACCCAAAATGCCTAAACCTAGCCTAAACCCCTAATCCACCCCTAATCTGAACCTAATCACCTAACCCACTTCCCTAATCCCGGCCTAATCCCAACCTAATCACCTAACCCACTCCCCTAATCCTTCCCTAAACCTAGATTAATTTCCCTAATCCTAGCCTAAACCTAGCCTAAACCACCTAACCTAGCTCACTAAACCTCACCCTCAAACCCAACCACCTAACCTAACCCTAAACCACCCTTAGCCCACGATTTTCCCAAACACCTAGTTTTAAAATATCTGGCCCAACCCCATCCAGCCCACCTTATCTACATACCACCCTACCTAAACCACCTAACCACTACCCACAACCCAGCCCTAACCGACCTACCCATCCCCTATTTAAACCCCCCCCATTGTGGGCGGGTTTTCCAAGTGGGAACCACTTTCCACTCAGCCGGGCCCTCTTCCTCTCCCATCTCTCACCCGTCTTCCCAGCAGCTCCAGCCCCACCAGCCGCCACCTACTCCGCCACTCTCCCTCTTCCATCCACCATCATTGCCCCACCAGCCGGACGCCACCACCTCACTCAGCCGGGCCCTCTCCTTCTCCCATCTTCCACCAGCCGACAGCCACCTTGGCCGCCACTCCTTCCCATTCGGTAAGTCCCCCTAACTCCCTCAAAACCACTCTCCACCACCTCCCATTCGGCCGACCTCCCCCTAGGCGTCCTCTTTGGCCTTCCCACTAGCTCACCTTTTAGGTCCAGTTTCCCTAAGTCCCTAACTTACCTAGTGACCCTAAGACCCACTTAGTCAGCCACTCTAAACTCCCTACTTGGAGGCGCCGCCCACTTGCCACCGGTCCCCTTCGAGGCGTCCATCCCGCGCCCCATTTGCAGCCGGCCAGCACTCTTGGTCACACACCTTCGCGGAGCTCCCATTTGCAGCCCAAAGCCAAGGCCACGCTCAAGCAAGACCTCTACGGACCAGCTACTTGTAAGTTTCTAAACTCGGTCTTTAATCATACACTTGCTTGAAATTCAATTGGATACGGGGTTGTAATAACGGAGCATAGTCTCCCCCCGCTTGTAATAACGTGGCTTGGCACAACCACACACGTGCACTCTCTTAGTCGTGCACAATTTTGAACACACACGGGCCTAATCAGCCCCTAATATATAAGTATACGTATATATTTCATTTCCGAAGGGTTTTGTTTAAGTTGGGTGTGTTGTCTTTCAATTTAAACACTCTCACACACATTGAGCTTTCGCTCTTATTTGAAAGACCCAAGTAAGGGCCGACCTATACTATTTGGGTTTCATTTCATGTCGTGTGAGTAAGTCTTTCAATTTAAACACTCTCACACACATTGAGCTTTCGCTCTTATTTGAAAGACCCAAGTAAGGGCCGACCTATACTATTTGGGTTTCATTTATTGTCGTGTGAGTAGTCTTTCAATTCAAGCACTTGCACACACATTGAGCCTTCGCTCTTACTCCCAAGACCTTAGTAAAGGCCTTATTGCAGTTATATTTGGGTTTCATTTATGTCGTGTGTGTAGTACTTCAATTCAAGCACTCTCACACACATTGAGCCTTCGCTCTTACTCCCAAGACCTTAGTCAAGGCCATACTGCAATTTATATTTGGGTTTAATTTCATGTCGTGTGTGTAAGTCTTTCAATTCAAACACGCACCCACATTGAGCCTTCGCTCTTATTTGCAAGACCCGAGTAAGGGCTCATATACATAAGATATATACATATTTCCCTTCGGTCATTTCCCTTCGGTTATTTCCCTTCGGTTATTTCCCTTCGGTTATTTCCCTTCTGTTATTTCCCTTCAGCATTGTCTTTACATTTCGGGTTTTCCCTTTGGAGTAGCGTGAGTTTGCATTGCATCTACGCCATACCACGAGGTAGGACGCATATTGCATCGAAGCAACCCCCGCTCGAATTCGCCCATGTAGTGGAGTGTTCATAACACACAAACTAGGCGACCCAAAAAGGGATAAAAGAAAAGACTTAGGCACGTGCAAATCCACGTGATCTAAAACATGCAATCGCATCTTAAAGACCCGAAATAGACACCTCGAACCGTTTCGTAGATTTTCTCCCTAAAAACTCGATTTTTGCAAAAGCGTACAGACTGACCCTTGCGCATCGGTGCAAGAAGGTCTGCGACGACAAGAGCTCACTTGCTCACAGTCGCCACGTTTAGAAGTCAGTATTGATATATCTTCGCTAGCTTAAGTAAGCTAGCTGGCACGCCCTGTTTGTATACATAGGCCTTAGACGCACGATAAGATCCACTCCAAGCCACGAAAGGGGCGAAGAGGCGGGGATTTTCGCGCGTCTACAGAGATTGGCACGCCCGGTGGGACGTGAGCCTTTTCAAAAATCGAGTTTACTTGTAGGAGTCTTGCGAAAATTTTATAAAGGTGTCGTTTTAACTTGTTTTCTTTGTTTTCACTTAGGAAATTTTGAAAAAGCTTGAAAAGCATGTCAAAATCCAATCCAAGTGAAGTGTCGAGCCAAGGCTCATGCGCATCAAGTTCTCACTCTAGGAGGATTTTCAAAAACAAAATAAAACTAGATGAAATCGAGGACTTGAGAAGGGAATTTGAGGCCAAAATCGATGCTCTCAGCCAAGAGGCTGAAGTAGGCGATTCGTGTTCATCAAACGGTGAACAAAGGCCTAAAAAGAAAATTGAAAAACCTCGCAAGCAAAAAGAAGCCTCCGTAATGGAAGGCAACCAATACCATGAGTCCTTCACACAAAAGGACCGTAAAGCCCTACAGCAGCTGCTGAAAGGGCAAAATAAAGAGAAAAGAAGCTACGCCCTGTCTGATTTCCTTCCTATGGATTACGAAACAGACAGTGACGATGAAATACCGAACTTCCATCGGTATGATGGCATGGGAGACCCTAGGTCTCACTTGCAGCTTTTCTCACGTCGAGCCCATAAGAAGAAAAAGGACTCGATGAAATGGGTGTATTGGTTCCCTCTATCCCTTAAAGGCACAGCTGCCAAATGGCTGGCTTCCTACGACTTAAGCCAGTTCGCTACTTTTGAAGAGTTAGCGAACTGCTTCATGCAAAGATTTGCACACAACGTGGAAGTCACGCCAACCCTGAATACTTTAAGGGATACAAAGCAAGGCATGAACGAAGACGTGCATGCCTTCATTATAAGATGGAGGTCTCTTTTAGGCCAAGTGCGAGAGCCTATATCCGAAGGATGCGCAGTAATGCTCATCCTGGATAATTTCAAAAGCGAGTTAAAAACCCTTCTCTCGCTCCATGAGATTTCAACTTTCCATAAGTTGATCAAAAAAGCCTCCCTTTTCGAAACCAACTTGCGAAAAGGGACATACGACCACTTATGGAAAGGAAGTGCCGTTCCCAAAACACGTGTGGAAAAGCCCATCGCATATGGGCTGCCCACAACGGACAAAGGGGCAAAGCCCCATAAAATCGCCAATGTCCGGGTGGATCCAGGCATGGCGGGCACTTTTAAAAATTTCGAAAAAATAGAAAATAAGAGAGAACGCAATTTTTCAAAACCAATTGAAAAACGGGAGTACACTCCGCTGGGGCAACCTGTGTCGGAGGTCCTAGACCTCCTACTTGCCCAGGGCATGATCGAACTCCCTGACATCCCCGAAGGAGTCACGTCCAAAGGGGGGTATTTAAACCGGTTTTGCAAGTATCATCGGCTCAAAGGCCATGATACTAAACGGTGCTTCTCTCTTCTAAATAAAATTGAGAACTTGATAGCGGAGGGCCGGCTCCAGGTCACTGCGGAATCTGAGCCACCTCAAGCTATCTTCAAGGAACCCTTTCCCAAACACGCCAGTGGCAGTGGGAAAGGAAAGGAGGTATGTACCCTCACCATTTCCAAGGAACTAGCGCGAAAGCCCGAACCTGGTCGACCTGCTTGTGCGCCCATCCTTGTACTATACAAGAGGCCCGCCCAAGTTGTCATTCGGGGACCATCAAAAGTGGAAACCCCGGCAAAACCAGTTTTGAAAATCCAAGGTTCTCCTCAGCTCATCCTTAGAGCCAAGTTTAGCGCGAACCCTAGGCTGGTCGTGGGGGAAGTCACTAGATCCGGGAGGATCTACCAACCCCCGCACCTTCAAGGTGCTCAAAAGGTGGTCAGTGTGCCTGGCCCCTCAAAAGCATGTATCCCTAGTGGTCCGCCAAAAGCAGATAAGGACAAAATCATCCTAAATCCTTATGATTTCGAAAACCACCTTTCAAAGATTCCTATTCACATGTCTATCCTAGAGCTTATCAAAACCTCGCCTAGGCATAGACTTGTCTTAGAGAAAATTCTAGAAAGGGCCAAGGTTGATTCGAACATAAGTCCGGAGTCCTTGTCTGCCCAAGTGGCTTTGTTAGGAGCAAAATCGCCCATCACCTTTTCGGAAGATGATGTAGATAGACCCTACGAAACCCATAACCAGGCCCTGCATATCGAGGTGGTTCTAAACAACCACTCTCTGGACAGGTGCCTAGTCGATGGTGGAGGAGGGCTCAACATCCTTCCACTTCACGTGGCGTACAAAATCGGAGTCACCTTGACTTCAGTAAACCCAAGCCCCATCGTTATCACTGGATACGATGGGAATGCGTCTAGGCCTTTAGGATCCATCGAACTCCCAATGGAAACAGGAGGGATCGAACACACGGGGGTGTTCCATGTCTTGGACATCCACCCCCATTATAACCTGTTGCTGGGAAGACCCTGGATACACAGTTTGTGCGCTGTGCCATCCACCTTCCACAAGTGTGTCAAGATCCCTTTTAGGGACCAAGTCGTAGTGATCCTAGGTGAGAGTCACCCACAACTTCAGGGGATCATAAACTCCCCTTGTTTATCGAGCTCCCAGGCCCATGAGGCTAACCTGGGGCAAATTATGGTTGAGCCACCTCGGCTCGTGTTGAACAACCCTAGGAAGGTTGTATGTGTGAAGGGGCCGCCCAAAGCAGGCCCCCTCCCGACTCTAATCCTCCTAGGAAAACCCAAGCATTCCCTATTTCCAAAGCCCCTGGACAAAAGGCCCTACGAGCCTAATATGGACGATAGCATGTTCCAGGACCACGACTTATATCCCATCTTTTCAAAAAACAAAAGGTCGTGGAACATGTTATTGAACATGGGCTACACGCCCTACAAAAGTCTAGGGGCACAAAACCAGGGTCTCCTAGAGCCCATCCTTCCTAGGGCCAACCCAAGCCGATATGGGATCGGCTATACTCCCCGAATACCGCCGGAGCCACCCCCTGTGACCACCTGGGTCAAGGGTGCCCCGGGGCCTGTCTTAGAAGAGACCTATGGTTTAGATCTCCTATTCTGAGTCTAACCCATAGTGTTTTCCCTTTGTAGGTATGACGGAAGATCCCTTTTTCTAAAAATACAAAAAACATTTAAAAACTTAAAATCAAAAAAAAAAATCGAAAACAAGAAAAACCAAAAACAATGGAAAAGCAAAAACTTGAAAAGAGTGTACTTTGTATAGTTCCCAAAGTTCTTGTTTTACAAAAACCCAAAAAAATCGAAAATTTGGAAAATACCAAAAAGATTTTGTACATAGCTGCTCCTGGTTTAACTTTGGCGAAAGAAAAGAATTTCGAAAGAAACGTCGTCTGCATAGCCAGACCAAAAATTTCGAAATCACTTGAAAATCCAAGTACAAAACCAGGATATTTTGAAAACCACGCATCAAGTTCCCTCAGGTCTAAAGTCCACGAGAATGATCGAAGCCCAGAAGTGGATCCCCTTGAGGAAGATCCCACTTCTGAGCTCCCAGAATTTCATAGAATTCTCGATTTTGAAAGACCTTCCCAATCAGTAGGAGAAGATTTCGTAGAGGTGAACCTAGGGGATGATTCCAATCCAAAAACCATCAAAATAGGCGCATGCTTGCATGAAACTGAAAAGTTAGCATTCATGGCATTTCTACGGACCTATTTAGATGTGTTTGCATGGACGTATGAAGACATGCCGGGCATAGATCCCAGCATAGTCGAGCATCGTCTTCCCTTAGATGTAGGTGTAAAACCCATAAAGCAGAAGCTTAGGAAAATACACCCGAATATACACACGCAAGTCAAAGAGGGTTTAGAAGATCTGCTAAAAGCCGGATTTATAAAACCCATTGCGTATTCTGATTGGTTGTCAAATATCGTTGTAGTTTGAAAAACCAATGGGAAAATTCGAATATGCATCGATTTCAGAAACCTGAATAAAGCCACTCCAAAGGATAATTATCCTTTACCAAACATAGATTTGATAGTCGATAGTACTGCAAATCATGAAATGTTTTCATTTATGGATGGCTATTCAGGCTATAATCAAATCAAACTAAGTCCACGAGATCAGGGTAAGACCGCCTTCACAACCCCATGGGGCACGTACTGCTATACAGTCATGCCCTTTGGTTTGAAAAATGCCGGCGCAACATACCAACGAGCCATGAACACGATCTTCCATGATCAAATTCACGAGCTTGTAGAAGTGTATGTAGATGATCTCTTGGCGAAATCCAAAACCCGATGCACCCATATCGAATGTTTACAAAAGATTTTCGAAAGGCTTAGGCTTTACAAAGTAGAGCTAAACCCTCATAAATGTGTGTTCGGAGTAGAATCAGGAAAGCTTCTAGGCTTTATGGTGAGCCAAAGGGGAATAGAAGTCGACCCCTCTAAGTGTCGAGCCATCATAGACATGGCTCCACCCTCCAATCTCACCCAAGTCCGTAGCCTCCAGGGTCGATTACAATCTGTGCGCCGATTCATATCGAATCTGGCAACTCGATGCGAACCCTTCAACAAACTGTTGAGGAAGGGTACGAAATTCTTATGGGATGACGAATGCCAAAAGTCCTTCGAGAGACTAAAGGCATACTTGGTTAATCCCCCCGTTTTGAATCCTCCAAAGCAAGGAAAACCGCTTTTATTATACATCTCCGTGCATGTAAACGCTTTAGGAGCCCTGTTGGCTCAATACGAGGATGACACCCATAAGGAGTATGCCATCTACTATATTTCGAAAACTCTCTTGGCTTATGAACGAAATTATCAAGCCATGGAGAAGACGTGCTTGGCCCTAGTTTGGGCCTACCAGAAATTCAGACACTATTTCCTAGATCACGAAATCTGGATAGTGTCCAAGCTTGATCCAATCAAGCACTTGTTCGAAAAACCCATTCTCACGGGTAGATTGGGCAAATGGCAACTCCTTCTAATGGAGTATGATCTAAAATATCATCACCAGATCTCCGTTAAAGGGCAAGCCCTAGCAGATTACGTGGCTGACTTCCCCTTGGAGGACGCATATCCCACTCTTGTCGAAATGCCTGATGAAGGCATATTGCAAAACCATTTTCAAAACCACATTTTGGCAAATTCTTTTGAAAACCAAGTGTGGAAGATGCACTTCGACGGGGCACGAAACCAACGAGGGGCTGGTGCCGGGATCATCCTAATCTCCCCTGAAAAGGGCGAGATTCCCATAGCGGTCCGCTTAGATTTCGAATGTTCCAACAACGTAGCTGAGTATGAAGCACTCATACAAGGCTTAAGGATTTCGAAAACTCTAGGGGCATCATGCATCGAGGTCTTTGGAGATTCGCTCCTTGTCATAAACCAGGTTTTAAAAATTTGGCAAGTACGTAATGAGAAACTACTTCCATATCACGAGTTGGCCACTCGATTGGTCCACTCCTTCCAGTCGTGTAAACTCACACACGTGGGAAGAGAGGACAATGGCATCGCCGATGCCCTCTCCTCCTTGGGTTCAGCCCTGAAGATCGATCCCATTTCAGGGACCAGATCTTTGGAAATATGGCATGCGCCCCATCCATCCACACACGACTTAGATATTTGCCAAAACAACCCAGAGTCTATTGAAAAACCCTGGTTCTATGACATAAAACAATTTTTAGAAAATGGGGGATTCACTGAGGATGCCACATCCAAAGATAGGGCATTCATTCGTAAGATTTCGACCCGATACACCATTCTGGGGGGGGTCTTATACAAAAAGAGTTTTACCGGCATTCTGCTTAGGTGTATCGACCTGGAGGAGGCTAGGATAGTGATGCACGAGTTCCACGACGGAGAATGTGGAGGTCATGTTAATGCCAACATGATGGCAATGAAAATACTTAGAGGGGGTTATTTTTGGTCCACCCTGAAAAAGGATTGTCACGATCATGTTAGGAAGTGTCATCCATGTCAAGTGCATGGGCACGCCATTCATATCCCTTCATCAGCATTGCATTCCGTGGTCAGCCCCTGGCCATTTACCATGTGGGCGTTTGACATTGTAGGCCCCATATTTCCAAAGGCCTCGAATGGGCATCGTTTTATTTTAGCAGCCACGGAGTATTTCTCCAAGTGGGTGGAAGCCATTTCCCTAACGAATGTAATGGGGCAACATGTGGTGGCTTTCATCCGGAGGAATATCTTGGCTCGATTTGGGGTTCCACGAGACCTTGTGTCCGATAATGGTACCCCATTCAAGAACGAGCGGATGGTTAAGTTGTGCAACACGTATGGCATAACTCACCACTTCTCCTCGCCCTACTACCCTCAAGGCAACGGCCAAGCCGAAGCCACAAACAAGACTCTCATTGGTATCATTGAGAAGACCTTAGAGAAGGGTAGGAGGTGGCATGAGAAGCTGGATGAAGCCTTATGGGCTTATAGGACTTCCATCCGGACTCCCACAAATGCCACACCATTCGAATTGGTCTATGGCACAAACGCCATTCTTCCCATTCATACCCAACTGCATTCATTCCATACCTCCATTGCACTCGACCTCCCCCTAGAGACGCTTCAGCATGCTAGGATGGCCGAACTAGATTTGCTAGATGAGAGGCGACTCCTTGCTATGGATCATGCTCGTGCATACCGGCAAAGGATAGCCCGACATTATAGCAAACACATGAGACCTCGCCACTTTGAAGTGGGGGATCTGGTCTTGAAAACCATCCATCATCGTGGCCCACACCCCCTAGGCAAGTGGCGCCCCAACTGGGATGGACCCTATGTTGTGCGAGCAACCACTACGAACAATTCGTATTGGTTGATCGATGTAGAAGGTAGGAATTTAGCAGATCCTATCAATATTCAATACTTAAAGAAGTATCATGTGTAGGATCTGGATTAAATTCCAGTTTTCGAAAATTTTATAGGGATAGCTGCCCTGAGACATGTGAATAAGGTGCAAAGGTGAACTCGTGTGACCCTAAGTGAGAGAATTCGCACTTGTGAAAGAGTGGAGTTTTCAAAATCGTGGTTGCATTTCAAAATCCTTCGTTTTACAAAGAAAGGCCTAGTTCAACATAGCAAGATACTTGCAAGTAGTACGTGCTATTTCTAAATAGGCTGATCTGGAATGGATCGAGTGTAGGCTTGGGATAAGTCCTCCCCTCTTCTTTTCTCCTTCCAAAAGGAAAACAAAGGCCCAAATCAAAAGGGAATTTCCCATTTAAAGTCTCTTTCCAAAAGAAAGAAACCAGACTTGAAAAAGAAAAATCGATTCTCTTATAAAAAGAGGGATTAAAGAAAAAATACTCCCAAAGGGAGACCCTCTATGGAAAAAAGGAAAAAGAGGCCAAAAAGCTCAAAAAGAGCAGTTTTCCGCCTTCTATGCCTTAAACCACGGGACGCTTCAGAAGGGACCGTGGTATCTCTTTCCCATCCCTGGCTTATCCCAAGCTAAACATGGTTCATTTCGAGGAATCCTAAAGTAAAAATAGGATTTACTTGCTTGAATTTCATCTTGTTTGAGAATTCGACCTTTCGAGTAAGGCGTAGGAATTTGAAATGAAGCTTGTTTTCTTATAAAACCTCCGCTAAATAAGCGAGCGTTAAGACTCAAACAAGGGCAAGCACGAAGAGCTCGAGATCCTTAGGATCGAGACTCAAGACAGTTGTCCCCGTTGTAAATAGCTTTTTGTAAATAAGTTTTGAAAACCGAACGTCGAACAGCATAGGATTTTGCTCACTTGGAGCAGTAGGCCTTGTAAGTCTCTAGAGTTCGACCACATCTGGTCTCTGGGAGGTCGCCACTCTTGGCACCACACCCATGTCATCTGCATTCCACGCATGGTACTTGCATGAACATGATCCCATTTAGGACCAGATTCCATAGTAAAACCCTTTGGCGTGATATCTCCTCCTACCAGAGTTTGTAAAATTGAGATTTTGTTAAAATGGGACGATCCCATATTCTTCGTGGCTAGATCTAGGGAGACATTAAAAGGGGTGTTTGTCATCTTTGCCCTTATCCAAATCGATTTGGACAAGGCCAAAGAGGGGCATCTGTAAACACCCCGAAATCCCACGAATTCCTTAAACGAATCTGGTTTTGATACAAGCAGCCCCAAAGGGCCATTTTTGAGTTTGGAAACCCAGGAGCCTTCCAAACAAACCCTGTGTATATGTTTCAAACTTTATCTTTCAAAAACATATGATATAGCTTTTGAAAACCCTTTTAAAACATGTTTTGAAACCCCGAAGTGGCTTGGCCCGATCAAGACAGGACCAGGAGAGCCAAGAAGAGCCCGGAACCGGAGCACCTGTCAAGCCCGGCGCAGCAACTCTTGTATCTGATTCACACCCCAGGATCTCGAACGTCCAAGACCCTGTTCTTACCAAAATATCATTTGAAGTCATCTCCGGAAGGCAGAAACGGAGGCGGACGACCATGTTGGCGAAGACCCAACGCAGACGGAGTACTGATGCTGTCAGGCCCCACACAAATCGTCCGTTTCGAACCCAGCTTGAAGGAGTCAGAGTTCAGTTTGGATTGGATCTGGACCATATATATCCAGATTCCAATCCAAACCCATATATGGACTTGGATTCGGATTTGGATCCAGAGATCCAATCCAATATCCATATCCATGGCCCACATCACCTTCTCATAAATGGAGGTGGGGCCCACTTGAAATTCACGTGGGATATTGGGCATGAGAGAGAGTGGGGGTGATAAATATCAAGAGTGTTGTATTAAGCTTGACTTGTGTGTCAAGTTTGGGTTTAATCTTGTGGTTTAGCCTAATTGAGTGGGTTTAAGCTTGTAATTAGCTAAAACCTAACCTAGGGCTGCACCAACATGGGGTGATCAAGGTCTATGGGCCATGCTAAGGGAGCTCCTTCACCTAAAACTAACCCAAAATGCCTAAACCTAGCCTAAACCCCTAATCCACCCCTAATCTGAACCTAATCACCTAACCCACTTCCCTAATCCCGGCCTAATCCCAACCTAATCACCTAACCCACTCCCCTAATCCTTCCCTAAACCTAGATTAATTTCCCTAATCCTAGCCTAAACCTAGCCTAAACCACCTAACCTAGCTCACTAAACCTCACCCTCAAACCCAACCACCTAACCTAACCCTAAACCACCCTTAGCCCACGATTTTCCCAAACACCTAGTTTTAAAATATCTGGCCCAACCCCATCCAGCCCACCTTATCTACATACCACCCTACCTAAACCACCTAACCACTACCCACAACCCAGCCCTAACCGACCTACCCATCCCCTATTTAAACCCCCCCCATTGTGGGCGGGTTTTCCAAGTGGGAACCACTTTCCACTCAGCCGGGCCCTCTTCCTCTCCCATCTCTCACCCGTCTTCCCAGCAGCTCCAGCCCCACCAGCCGCCACCTGCTCCGCCACTCTCCCTCTTCCATCCACCATCATTGCCCCACCAGCCGGACGCCACCACCTCACTCAGCCGGACCCTCTCCTTCTCCCATCTTCCACCAGCCGACAGCCACCTTGGCCGCCACTCCTTCCCATTCGGTAAGTCCCCCTAACTCCCTCAAAACCACTCTCCACCACCTCCCATTCGGCCGACCTCCCCCTAGGCGTCCTCTTTGGCCTTCCCACTAGCTCACCTTTTAGGTCCAGTTTCCCTAAGTCCCTAACTTACCTAGTGACCCTAAGACCCACTTAGTCAGCCACTCTAAACTCCCTACTTGGAGGCGCCGCCCACTTGCCACCGGTCCCCTTCGAGGCGTCCATCCCGCGCCCCATTTGCAGCCGGCCAGCACTCTTGGTCACACACCTTCGCGGAGCTCCCATTTGCAGCCCAAAGCCAAGGCCACGCTCAAGCAAGACCTCTACGGACCAGCTACTTGTAAGTTTCTAAACTCGGTCTTTAATCATACACTTGCTTGAAATTCAATTGGATACGGGGTTGTAATAACGGAGCATAGTCTCCCCCCGCTTGTAATAACGTGGCTTGGCACAACCACACACGTGCACTCTCTTAGTCGTGCACAATTTTGAACACACACGGGCCTAATCAGCCCCTAATATATAAGTATACGTATATATTTCATTTCCGAAGGGTTTTGTTTAAGTTGGGTGTGTTGTCTTTCAATTTAAACACTCTCACACACATTGAGCTTTCGCTCTTATTTGAAAGACCCAAGTAAGGGCCGACCTATACTATTTGGGTTTCATTTCATGTCGTGTGAGTAAGTCTTTCAATTTAAACACTCTCACACACATTGAGCTTTCGCTCTTATTTGAAAGACCCAAGTAAGGGCCGACCTATACTATTTGGGTTTCATTTATTGTCGTGTGAGTAGTCTTTCAATTCAAGCACTTGCACACACATTGAGCCTTCGCTCTTACTCCCAAGACCTTAGTAAAGGCCTTATTGCAGTTATATTTGGGTTTCATTTATGTCGTGTGTGTAGTACTTCAATTCAAGCACTCTCACACACATTGAGCCTTCGCTCTTACTCCCAAGACCTTAGTCAAGGCCATACTGCAATTTATATTTGGGTTTAATTTCATGTCGTGTGTGTAAGTCTTTCAATTCAAACACGCACCCACATTGAGCCTTCGCTCTTATTTGCAAGACCCGAGTAAGGGCTCATATACATAAGATATATACATATTTCCCTTCGGTCATTTCCCTTCGGTTATTTCCCTTCGGTTATTTCCCTTCGGTTATTTCCCTTCTGTTATTTCCCTTCAGCATTGTCTTTACATTTCGGGTTTTCCCTTTAAAGTAGCGTGAGTTTGCATTGCATCTACGCCATACCACGAGGTAGGACGCATATTGCATCGAAGCAACCCCCGCTCGAATTCGCCCATGTAGTGGAGTGTTCATAACACACAAACTAGGCGACCCAAAAAGGGATAAAAGAAAAGACTTAGGCACGTGCAAATCCACGTGATCTAAAACATGCAATCGCATCTTAAAGACCCGAAATAGACACCTCGAACCGTTTCGTAGATTTTCTCCCTAAAAACTCGATTTTTGCAAAAGCGTACAGACTGACCCTTGCGCATCGGTGCAAGAAGGTCTGCGACGACAAGAGCTCACTTGCTCACAGTCGCCACGTTTAGAAGTCAGTATTGATATATCTTCGCTAGCTTAAGTAAGCTAGCTGGCACGCCCTGTTTGTATACATAGGCCTTAGACGCACGATAAGATCCACTCCAAGCCACGAAAGGGGCGAAGAGGCGGGGATTTTCGCGCGTCTACAATTTCTTGTCGTGTGAGTAAGTCTTTCAATTCAAGCACTCTCACACACATTGAGCTTTCGCTCTTATTTGAAAGACCCAAGTAAGGGCCGACCTATACTATTTGGGTTTCATTTCTTGTCGTGTGAGTAAGTCTTTCAATTCAAGCACTCTCACACACATTGAGCTTTCGCTCTTATTTGAAAGACCCAAGTAAGGGCCGACCTATACTATTTGGGTTTCATTTCATGTCGTGTGAGTAAGTCTTTCAATTCAAGCACTTTCACACACATTGAGCCTTCGCTCTTACTCCCAAGACCTTAGTAAAGGCCTTATTGCAGTTATATTTGGGTTTCATTTATGTCGTGTGGGTAGTCTTTTAATTCAAGCACTCTCACACACATTGAGCCTTCGCTCTTATTCCCAAGACCTTAGTCAAGGCCATACTGCAATTTATATTTGGGTTTAAATTCATGTCGTGTGTGTAAGTCTTTCAATTCAAGCACGCACCCACATTGAGCCTTCGCTCTTATTTGCAAGACCCGAGTAAGGGCTCATATACATAAGATATATACATATTTCCCTTCGGTTATTTCCCTTCGGTTATTTCCCTTTGGTTATTTCCCTTCGGTTATTTCCCTTCGGTTATTTCCCTTCGGTTATTTCCCTTCGGTTATTTCCCTTCAGCATTGTCTTTACATTTCGGGTTTTCCCTTTGGAGTAGCGTGAGTTTGCATTGCATCTATGCCATACCACGAGGTAGGACGCATATTGCATCAAAGCAAGCCCCGCTCGAATTCGCCCATGTAGTGGAGTGTTCATAACACACAAACTAGGTGGCCCGAAAAGGGATAAAAGGAAAGACTTAGGCACGTGCAAATCCACGTGATCTAAAAATATGCAATCGCATCTTAAAGACCCGAAATAGACACCTCGAACCGTTTCGTAGACTTTCTCTCCAAAACTCGATTTTTGCAAAAGCGTACAGACTGACCCTTGCGCATCGGTGCAAGAAGGTCTGCGACGACAAGAGCTTACTTGCTCACAGTCGCCACGTTTAGAAGTCGGTGTTGAATATATCTTCGCTAGCTTAAGTAAGCTAGCTGGCACGCCCTATTTGTATACATAGGCCTTAGACACACGAGAAGATCCACTCCAAGCCCCGGAAGAGGCGAAGAGGCGGGGATTTTTTGCGCGTCTACAAGTACTACGCACACAACATGAAATTAAACCCAAATAGTATAACACGGCCATTACTTGGGTCTTACAAATAAGAGCGAAGGCTCAATGTGTGTGAGTGATTGAATTGAAAGACAACACACCCAACTTAAGCAAAACCCTACGTAAGTTATATATATATATATATATATATATATATATATATATATGTATTAGGGGCTGATTAGGCCCATGTGTGTTCAAAATCGTGCACGACTAAGAGAGTGCACGTGTGTGTGGGTGTGCCAAACTACGTTATTACAAGCGGGGGGAGACTATGCTCCGTTATTACAACCCCGTATCGAATTAAATTTAAGCAAGTATACAACTAAGGATCGAGTTAGGCACTTACTTATAGCTGGTCTGAAGATGCCTTGCTTGAGTGTGGGCTTGGCCTTCGCCTTGGGCTGCAAGAGGGAGCTCCTCGGAGTTGAACGGCAAAGGGGCTGCTGGCCGGCTGGAAATGGGGAGCGGGAGGGGTGCCTTGAAGATGGCCGGCTGCTAGGAATGGGCTGGCTTGGTGTGTTGGGCTAAAGTGACTAAGTAGGGTCACTAAGGGAGGGTGTAGTGTTAGGAAATGTGGCACTAAATGGGAGCCTAAGGGAGTGTCTAAGGGAGTGTCGAAGCGAGGTATATGGCTGTCGGGTGGCTGGCCGAATGGGTATGTGACAGTCGGTTGGAGTGGCCGACTAAAGTAGACTCGGTGGTGGTGGTTGCTAAGGTAGCTAGGGCTATTGTAGATGGGAAGGGAGCTAGCTAGGGTATGGGGTAAGGTGGTGGTCGGCTGTGGTGAGGTGATATGGGTAGGTCTTAGGGAGTTAAGTGGAGTGGCCGGGTGTAGCTAGGGTGTCTAGGTAATGGCGGGTGTTTGGAGTGGTTGAGGTTTGGCCGAATGGGTAGGATGGAGGGTGGCTGGTGTTAGGGTGATGTGGTGGTGGTGTAGGTGGCTGGGAGTGGAGGGGGAGCGAAGAAGAGGTGGAGTGGAATGAAGATACTAACTGGTGGTGATGGGAGGCGGCGGATGGAAGAGGAGCAGCCGGGTAGTTGAGGTGGATGGTTCGGCTGGATGGGAGTGGTGGCAACGGGTGGTTGGCCGGCTGGGGTGTGGTGGAGCAGATGGAGCAAGGTGGTGGTGCTTGACTGAGAGGCGGTGGCACAGGTGGAGCAAGGTGGAGGTCCGGTTGGCAATGGGGGATGGAGTCGGCTGGGCTGACTGGGATGGGAAAACTTAGAAAACCCGCCCCTTGGGGGGGGGTTATAGGGCTGAAGAGGTCGGTTGGGGGTGGTATTAGGAAGGTGGTAAGGTGGTCTAGGGGTGGTGGTGTGGTGGTAAGGTGGGCTGGTTTTGGGGAGGGGCCAAATATTTTCATACAAGGGATTTTGGGTAGATTGTGTGCTAGGTTTAGGTGGGGTGGTTTAGAGGTTTAGGGTTTAGCTAGGTCGGTTGGTTTTGGGGTGAGGTTTAGTGAGGTGGGTTAGGTGATTAGGCTAGGATTAGGTTAGGTTTAGGGAAATTAACCTAGGTTTAGGGAAGGATTAGGGAAGTGGGTTAGGTGATTAGGTTGGGATTAGGCCGGGATTAGGGAAGTAGGTTAGGTGATTTGGCTAGGATTAGGACAGGATTAGGGTAAAAGGCTAGGATTAGGTGTTTTTGGTTAGGATTGGATTAAGGAGCTCCCTTTACATGACCCATAGACCCTAATCATATCATGTTGGTGCAACCCTAGGTTAGGTTTTGGCTAATTATAAGCTTAAACTCATGTTAACTAGGCTAACCCACATGATTAACCCCAAACTTGACACACAAGTCAAGCTTAATTACAACACTCCCAAATTTTATCCTCCCCCACTCTCTCTCATGCCCATAATCCCACGTGAAATTCAAGTGGGCCCCACCTCCATTTATGAGAAGGTGATGTGGGCCATGGATATGGATTGGGATCTGGATATATATGGTCCAGATCCAATCCAAACTGAATTCTGACTCCTTCGGGCTGTGTTCGAAACGAACGGTTTGTGCGGGGTATGACAGCATCAGTACTTCGTCTGCGTTGGGTCTTCGCCAACATGATCGTCCGCTTCTGTTTTTGTCCTCCGGAGATGACTTCAAGTGATGTTTTGATGATAATAGGGTCTTGGACGTTCGAGATCCTGGGGGGTGGATTCAACACAAGAGTTGCTGTGCCGGGCTCGACTTGTGCTCCGGTTCTGGGCTCTCTTTAGCTCTTCTGGTCCTATCTTGATCAGGCCAAGTTGCTTCGGGGTTTCAAAAACATGTTTAAAAAGGTTTTTAAAGCCATATTATACATTTTTGAAATATAAAGTTCAAAACATATGTATAGGGTTGCCTGGAAGGATCCTGGGTTTCCAGACTCAAAATAGCCCTTTGGGGCTGCTTTTACAAAACCAGGTTGGTTTGAGGAATTCGTGGGATTTCGGGGTGTTTACAGCCCTCACCTCCATTTATGAGAAGGTGATGTGGGCCATGGATGTAGATATTGGATTTAGATCTTTGGATCCAAATTCAAATCCAAATACATGTTGGGTTTGGATCTGGATATATGGTCTAGATCTGGCCCAAATCTGATTTTTTGATTCCTTCATGGTGTTTCGAAACGGATGGTTTGTATGGGACCTGACTGCATCAGTACTCCGTCTTGCATTGGGTCTTCACCAACATTGTCGTTCGCTCTTATTTTCACTTTCTAGAGTTTATTTTGAACAAATTTCTCATATCTGGGGCTTGGATGTTTGAGAATCTGGGGATGATTTTGACATGAGAGTTGATGTGCTGGGCTTGAAGTATGCTTCGGGTCTGGGCTCTTCTTTGCCTTTTCGGTCCTGCTTTCGTCAAGCCAGGCTGCTTTCAGGGTTTCAAAACACCTTTTTAAGGTTTTAAAACTATATGTATAGAGTTTTAAAACATATATACAGGTTCAAAGTATGTACAGGGTTGTCTGGAAGGCTCCTGGGTTTCTAGACTCAAAATAGCCCTTTGGGGTTGCTTTTGTGAAACCAGGCATACTTGAGAAAATCGTGGGATTTTGGGGTGTTTATAGAAGTTATATCCCTCTTATGGATTCTTAAGTTAAGTTAGAAGCAATCAATTTGTCGAAGAAATAAGAGAAGAGATAATATAACCTATAAGCATAGAATTAGAAGAGGGAGTATGAGATATAGATATAATGGAGAAGAACCAATATAAATTTATAATGTTTAATGAATCTTCTCACCTATAATCCGCTCATTCGTACCTCCAGACTTGGGCAATCCTCTCTTTGCAATGGTGTTCCACAAAAATTATTGTTTACTCTTAAAATACATTGATTTGAGGTAAGAATCCTAAGCTTACAACAAGAATGTGATAAAGTGAA
This sequence comes from Brasenia schreberi, assembly GCA_036023115.1. NCBI lineage: Eukaryota > Viridiplantae > Streptophyta > Magnoliopsida > Nymphaeales > Cabombaceae > Brasenia > Brasenia schreberi. The sequence continues at coordinate 16,975,618 of JAYKKT010000088.1, forward strand.
GGGGGTAGAGGCGGCTTGACGCCTTCTCTCTTGGTCTCTCTCTTTCTTCTCTTGGGCTATTTTCCCTCCTTAGGATCTTCCTTGGTTGGGCCTCTCTCTCTTGGGCTCCACTTTTTGTTTCTGCCTCCTTGGTTGGGTCTCCCTCTATTCTTTTATAAGCACTATGCCAAATTGGATCTTTCTTTGATTATTGTGCTCAATCCAAATCCAAATATAATCCACTAGGAGACCAACCCTTCTGCAAAGTTGTTGGGGGATATCCACACTTGAGAGTAGTAGTTGGAAACATGTTGTACACAAGAAGAGAGTTGGACAGACCGAAGGATGCTTGGGATACCTTGGCATGTGCGTCGACGTGTGAGAGTTAGGCATTGCATGGGAGCACGTGTGGTGGTGGCGTGTGGTGGCCAACAGTGGTGCGTGTGATGGTCGATGCTGGTATGCTTTATGGTTTTACACTTTCTTAATCAGTGGGTTGTTCTCTTTAACCTTTTTTGAACTGTTTTAATCTTTTGATGGGTGTAGGGTCACTTAGTGTAGGATCTTCCTTGGTTAGGGGTGTTTCAAGCATTCTAGTTTTTTATTCTCGATTGACGATTTGTCATTTTTTGCTCTGTGGGTTAATCTCTTTAACATTTTTGGACCGCTTTAACCTTTTTATGGGTATATGATCACTTAGTATAGGATCTTTCTTGGTTAGGAGTATTTCAAACTTTCCACTTTACACTTTTTGCTTGGGTTTAAACCCTCACCAAACATGAGTCTTCTAAGCTTATGAGGTTCTACTCCTTTTATCCTTTATATTTTAAGCCTGTTTGTTCTATTTTTTTGCCTTTTTAATTTAAATACTTTTAGATGTAAAATGATTATTTTATAAAGGTTTTGTATGTAAAATCTTATTTTGCTGCCAAATGTCTCATTTAGATTTTTAAAACCCCTTATTTGAAAAAATCATGCTTGAAATAGTGAAATTTCACTAATGCAGTCTTGAGGGCAAAATGGTTATTTTTTTGAATTTTGTCAAAGTTTAAATTTTTTTTGGTGGGGATTGAAGTACTCTTCATTTTTAAGTTTTAACAAAATTTTGGGTGTTTATAGAAGTGTTATCAATTTCCATTCTAAGAAGATGTCTAGGACTTGGTAAGAGGTTGCATTAGGAGAGTGAATTTTCGATCCAGGGTCCATGTGGTATTTCAAAACATTCTTGTCTTTGGTTCACTTTTGTTATAAAGTGTAAACACCCCAAAATCCCATGACTTTCTAAAACCAATGCCTGGTTTGCAAATCAGCCCAAAAGGGCCATTTTGAGTTCTGAAAACCCAGGAGCCTTCAGAACCCTGTACATATTGTTTTAAAACCCTGTAAATATTGCTTTAAGCCTGTAAATAGTGTTTTGAAAGCCCTGTATCCAAATACGAGTTTTTAAACCCGGGCTAAGCCCATTTTCCCAAAAGCCAAAGAAGAACAGGTGGAGCATGTGAATATGACACCTGATCCAGAAGCAGCTCAGCAAGCCGCTCGCGAAGGCCAATTCCAGAAGCAGCTTCAGAAGTGTATTCTAAAGCCCAGAAGAGCACCCTGGCCTGATAAAAGCCAGGTTCGAAAGGCAAATGGAAGGCCCAGGCACGAAGCAGTTTGCAAGCCGGGAGCACCAGAAAGCCAGATCAACCATTCTCATCCAAGCCTCAAGATTATGAACCAGAAAAACCAGAAAAGAGCAGAAACGGAGTCCAAAAGTCAAAAGGGAGTCCGGACGACAAAGATTGGGGAAACCCAACACTAGACGGAGAGCTGATGAAGCTAGGGCCCGCACAGATCGTTCGTCTCGAGAAGCCAAGAAGGACCATCCAGAGAAAATTTGGATTGGATCTGGACCATAAATATCCAGATTCAAATCCAAATAGTAAATAGTATTTGGATTTGGGCCGATCCAAATAGTGTTTAAATTTGGATTGGATCAGATTTGGACCAAAATATCCAGATCCATATCCATAAAAATGTTGGATTTGGATCAGATACGGATCTCAAAATATCTGAGATCCAAGATCCAGATCCAAATAGTGTTTGGATTTGGATCCAGATCTCAAACCCAAACCCAAATCCAAGACCCACCTCAAATGCCTATAAATAGAGGTGAGGGTGTCCCAAACAAGCGGTTCACGTGAATTTGAAGGGAGGACTTGGAGGAGAGAGAAGTTGCTTAGGTGAGTGCTTACTGCTTTCTTTTGTTTTAGGGTTTTTAATTGTGGGTTAGTATAGGGTTAGTTAAGGGCTGCCCCACCCCAATTGAAGGGCTGAAGTGGCTTCAACAAGGAGGCTTAAGGTGGCTGATCGGAGCTCAAGCACACCCTAAACTACCATTAAGAGGTAAGCCTTACTAAGCACCCTAAACCCTTCTTCTTAACCCCTCTAAACGCACCTCAACCGACCTCACCTAAACCTAATCCAACCAAAACCTAAACCCCATAGCACCCCTAATCCTACTTGAACCCACCTACACCCTCAACATACTCCACATCAAGACCCCTCGGCCACTCTAAACCTACCCGCTCCCACACCGCGCACCCCGCAAGCGCCATACGCGCCCTACACGTGCCCCACGTAGCCTGCCACTCTCGCGCGCTCTGCACGCGCTCTGTCACCCCGCTCCCTCTCTGCCTTAGCGCCTGCGACAGGCGCCTAGCGCCCGTCGCCCTCACCTTTCACCGACCCGCCTAGCGCCAACCTTCTCAGCCGACCCCAACCGACTTCATCCTAGCCTAAACCGCCACCTATCACCGCCATACCCGCACATACCACCACCACTACCTGTCCTAACCGACCTACCCCCTGTCCCAACCGAACCCATCCTAGCTAGACACTCCCTTACCCGCAGCCACCATACCATCACCCCACCTACCTAGCACCGTGACCCTTAGCTCCCATCCCTCATCCCACACCATACCATCACCCCACCTAAGCCTAACTCCTGTAGCTCCCATACCACTGCCTCACGTCCTTACCACCCCCGTGACCTTACATCTCACACTACCCCACCTACTTAGTCCCGTGACCACCTTGCCTAGAACCCCCAACTCCCATACCTTCCTATCCCATACCCACACCAAACCCGCACCCCGTTAGTGCCGTGAATCCCATAAACCCTCAAGCTCAAAGGCTCCGTTCAGCCATCTTTCGCTTCAAGCTTCAAGGAAGACTCATCCGTGGGTGCGAAGCCAAGCACGTCCGTGTAGATTGGAGTGGACAAACATCTGAATCACGTAAGTGCTTTAATTCGGTATTTCATATCTCCTTTCTATGCTTTGATTCAATTTGGATACGGGGTTGTATTAACGGAGCATTGTCTCCCCCCGATTGTAATAACTTGGTTTGATACACGAAACACACACAAGCACTTGAGCTTTAGCTCTTACTCGTACACAAATACCCACGAGCACCATTGAGCCTTCGCTCTTACTCCTAAGACTCTAGTAAGAGCTGCGTGAGTTGTCTTTAAATTTATACACTCACACACGCGTGCATTGAGCTTTCGCTCTTATTCTATATAAGTATTTCAATTCAGCTGGGTTGTTACATTAAGTCGTGTGAGTTTGTCTTTCATTTACACACTCGCACACAAAGAACACCCGAGCGCTTGCTCACGCACCATTTTGGCCTTTGCAGTCGCTAAGATATAGTCATATTTCTATACTTTCTTCTGTGTTTTCTCGGTTCAGGTGCGTGTGATTGTCTTTCCATTTACTCACCAACACAACACGTGCACGTTGGCGACCTTCAAGCCCATATATATATATATAGTTGTATTTCCCTTCCCCTATGTCTTTAAATTTCGGGTTTTAAGGTTCAGCTGTGTGAGTTGCATATCAATTTATACACAGCATACACTTACACAATTGATCCTTTCTGCTCATAAGATATAGCTATATTTCCCTTTTGCAATTTCCTTTTTGCAATTTCCCTTCAGCTATGTCTTTCAATTCCGAGTTTTCCCATTCAGTTGTGTGAGTTTGCATTGCATATTCGTCATACCATGAGGTAGGGCTCATATTGCATCAAAATAACCTCGAACTACCCATGCAAAACTCGCCAAATCGAGCATTGGATGCACACAACTACACGCCTAAATTGGCTAAAGCCCAAGACATAGGAAACGTGCAAATCCCACGTTGATAAAATCTGCAACAAGACAAACTAAACCAAATCAAACGCTTTGCATATTTTCAAAAAGGTCATGTTTGTTCAAAAATCAAGTTTTCTAAGCATACAGACTAACCCTTGAGCATTGGTTCAAGGTCTGCGACGAAAAGAGCCCACTTGTCCACAATCGCCCCCTAAGTTAGATATTTTCAAAACTTACTTTCACTAGCTTGAGTAAGCTAGCTGGCACACCCTTTTTAGAGACTTAGACATGTGAAAAGGTTCATTTCAGGCCTAAGAACCCGGAGTGGAAATTTTCCGTTTCTACAGAATTTGGCACGCCCGGTGGAACCTGGGTCTTATGAGAAATTGATTCATACAAACAGACCTCATGAAAAATTTTCAAGGAAAACTATTTTAACTCTTTTATTTGTTGTATTTCATAGTTGGATTTTAAAAGCATCGGAGCCATGTCAAGTCTAGGCTCCCAAGAAGTGTCTAGCCATGCCTCATGTGCATCAAGTTCTCATTCTAGAAAGCTTTTGAAAACTCGAGATCAAAGAGAAGAGATCGAGGAGTTGAGAAGGGATTTCGAGGCCAAGATCGCTACTCTTAGCCAAGAGGCTGAAGCAGCTGATTCATGTTCATCACATGGTGAACCAAAGGCCAAAAAAAAAATTGAAAAAACTCAGAAACACAAGGAGAGCTCCGCAATGGAAGGCAACCAATACCACGAATCCTTCACTCACAAGGATCATAAAGCCCTACAGCAGTTGTTGAAAGGGCAAAACAAAGAGAAAATGAACTATGCCCTGTCTGATTTTCTTCTTTTAGACTATGTGTAGACACGGAAAATTCTCACTTCTGGTTCTTAGGCCTGAAGCGAACCTTTTCGTGTGTCTAAGTCGTATTTAGCAAAAGGGCGTGCCAGCTAGCTTGCTTAAGCTAGCAAAGAAAGTTTTTAAAATCTGACTTTATCGGGGCGACTGTGAGCAAGTGAGCTCTTTTCGTCGCAGACCTTCTTGCACCGATGCGTAAGGGACAGTTTGTACGCTTGGCAAAGTCTTTAAAATCTAAACCTCTTTGAAAAATACCTGAAGTGTTTGGGCTTTGTGTGTACGATTGCAAGTTTTATTACACATGGAGTAGCGTGAGTTTGCATTGCATATACGCCATACCATGAGTTAGGACGCATATTGCATCAAAGCAAACCCCATACTCCCGCTCAAAGTCGCCACATCTTAGTGGAGTGTTCATAACACACACCTAGGTAGCCCCAAAGAGGGATAAAAAGAAAGACTTAGGCACATGCAAATCCGCGTGATCTAAAATCTGAAAATCATACCAAAAAGACCCGAATCAAACACCTCAAACCACTTTTGTAGGTCCTTAGACTCAAAAACTCGATTTTTAAAAGCGTACAGACTGACCCTTGCGCATCGGTGCAAGAAGGTCTGCGACGACAAGAGCTTGCTTGCTCACAGTCGCCACGTTAGAAGTCAAGTTTTAAAATATATCTTCGCTAGCTTAAGTACGCTAGTTGGCACGCCCTGTTTGTTTAATAGGACTTAGGCACACGAAAAGGTTCGCTTCAGGCCTAAGAACCAGGAAGCGAAAATTTTCTGCGTCTACACCCACGCAGCTGAACTTATATAAATACAATTATATCTTAAGGGCTGTCAAGGTCCGTGTGTGTGCAAAAAAGGGGTGCAGCTAAGAGCGGAAAGACTCAAGTGCACGTGGGTGTTGGTGTGTCAAACCACGTTATTACATCTTGGGGGGAGATTACGCTCCATTATTACAACCCCATGTCAAAATTTAATTGAATATAAGGCAAGTTCATGGACCGAGTTTAGGCACTTACATGTAGCTGGTCCATGTTCAACTTGCGTGGACTTGGCCTTAATGAGTCACCTTGGGCAGCAAAGGGGAGTCCCTTGGATAGATTGTTGTGGCAGGTAGGGGTGCTGGCCAGGTGGTGAAGTGTCCAGGTGCTAGCCGGGTGGTGGAGGTGGCGGGTGCAGCAAGTGGATGTGCAGGGTTTGGGTGGTGCTCAACTGGGCTCTCCTTTGCCTTTTCGGTCATACTTTTGTGAGGCTAGGAGGCTTTCGGAGTTTCAAAACACTTTTTTAAAGTCTAAAACTATATGTATAAAGTTTTAAAATGTATATACAGGTTCAAAATATGTACAGGGTTGTTTGGAAGGCTTCTGGGTTTCCAGACTCAAAATAGCCCTTTGGGGCTGCTTTGGTAAAACCAGGCATATTTGAGAAAATCATGGGATTTCGGGGTGTTTACAAATACCTCTCTTTGGCATTATCCAAATTTATTTGGATAATGGCAAAGACGACAACACCCCTTTCAATGTCTCCCTAGATCTATTCAAGAAAATATGGGATCGTCCCAATTTTTGAGCAAAATCTCTCTTTTAAACCTAATAGGAGGAGATATCATGCCAAAGTGATTTTTCTATGGTTTCTGGTCCTAAATGGGGATCATGTTATGGAAGTGTTCATGCGTAGATGTGCACATGCATGACATGGATGAGACGCCAAGTAGGGCGACCTCCTAGAGACCAGATGGCATGGTCGAACTTTTGAGACTTATGAAGACCTGTTGCTCCAAGTGAGCGGGCCCTATGTTGCTCAATGTTTGATTTTTCAAAATCTATTTACAAACGGAAAACTGTATTTTAGCCTCATTCCTAAGGATCTCGAGCTCTTCATGTTTGCCTTTGCTTGAGTCTTGATACTCGCTAATCTAGCGGAGGTTTTATAAGAAAACAAGCTATATTTCAAAATTCCTACGTCTTACTCAAAATGTCGAATTCTCAAACAAAATGAAATTTAAGTAAGTAAATCCTATTTTTACTTTAGGATTCCTTGAAATGAACCATGTTTTACTTGGGATAAGTCATAGGGATGGGAAAGAGATACCACGGTCCCTTCTGAAGCGTCTCGTGGTTTGAGGCATAGAAGGCGGAAAACTGCTCTTTTTCAGCTTTTTGGCCTTCTCTTCCTTTTTTTTCATAGAGGGTCTCCCTTTGGGAGTATTTTTTCTTTAATCCCTCTTTTCCATAAAAGAATCAAATTTTTCTTTTGATTCATGTTTCTTTCTTTGGGAAAGAGATTTTGGCGGGGATTTCCCTTGTTTTTTGGCCATATTTTCCTTTTGGAAGGAGAAGAGAAAAGGGGAGGACTTATCCCAAGGTCATACTCGATCCATTCCAGATTAGCCTATTTAGAAATAGCACGTACTACTTGCAAGTATCTTGCTATATTGAACTAGGCCTTTCTTTGTAAGAAGAAGGATTTTAAAATGTAACCACATATTTGGAAAGCTCCACTCTTTCACAAGTGCGAATTCTCTCACTCAAGGTCACACAATTTGACTTTGAACCTTACTTTCGAGGTTTCAAAGCAGTTATCCCTATGAATTTTGAAAATGAGAATTTAACCCAAACCCTACACATAATACTTCTTTAAGTATTGAATATTGATAGGATCTGCTGAATTCCTACCTTCTACATCGATCAACCAATATGAGTTGTTCGTGGTGGTTGTACGCACAACATAGGGTCCATCCCATTTGGGGCGCCACTTTCCAAGTGGATGTGGGCCACGATAGTGGATGATTTTCAAAACCAGATCTCCCACTTCAAAGTGGCGAGGTTTCATATGTTTGTCGTAGTGTCGGGCTATCCTTTGCTGGTATGCATGAGCATGATCCATAGCAAGGAGTCGCCTCTCATCTAACAAATCTAGCTCGACCATCCTAGCATGCTGAAGCGTCTCTAGGAAGAGGTCGAGTGCAATGGATGTATGGAATGAATGCAATTGTGTATGAATGGGGAGAATGGCATTTGTGCCATAGACCAACTCAAATGGCATGGCATTCGTGGGAGTCCGGATGGAAGTCCTATAAGCCCATAAGGCTTCATCCAGCTTCTCATGCCATGTCCTACCCTTCTCTAAAGCCTTCTCAATTATGCTAATGAGAGTCTTATTCATGGTTTTGGCTTGGCCGTTGCCTTGAGGGTAGTAGGGCAAGGAGAATTGGTGAGTTATGCCATAGGTGTTGCACAACTTGACCATCCGCTCGTTTTTGAATGGGGTGCCATTATCGGACGCAAGGTCTCTTGGAACTCCAAATCGAGCCAAGATATTCCTCCTAATGAAAGCCACCACATGTTGCCCCTGTACGTTGGTTAGGGAGATGGCTTCGACCCACTTGGAGAAGTACTCAGTGGCTGTTAAAATGAACCTATGCCCATTTGATGCCTTTGGAAATATTGACCCTACTATGTCAAACGCCCACATGGTAAATGGCCAGGGGCTGACCACGGAATGCAATGATGATGATGGGATATGAATGGCGTGCCCATGCACTTGACATGGATGACACTTCCTAACATGATCGTGGCAATCCTTTTTCAGGGTGGACCAGAAATAACCCGCTCTAAGTATTTTCATCGCCATCATATTAGCATTAACATGACCTCCACATTCTCCATTGTGGAATTCATGCATAATAGTCCTAGCCTCCTCCAGGTCAACGCATCTTAGTAAGATGCCAGTAAAACTCTTTTTATACAAAACCCCACCCAAAATCGTGTATTGGGTAGAAATTTTCCAGATGAATGCCTTATCTTTGGATGTGGCATCCTCAGCGAATCCCCCATTTTCTAGAAAACATTTAATGTCATAAAACCAAGGTTTTTCAACAAAATCTGGATTATTTTGGCAAATTTCTAAATCCTGTGTGGATGGAGTGGGTGCATGCCATCTCTCTAAGGATCGGGTTCCCAAAGTGGGATCGACCCTTAGGGTTGAACCCAAGGAGGAGAGGGCATCGGCCATGCCATTATCCTCTCTTCCTACATGTGTGAGTGTACACGATTGGAATGATTCGACCAATCGAGTGGCCAACTCATGATATGGAAGAAGTTTTTCATTTCGCACTTGTCAAAATTTTAAAACTTGGTTTATAACGAGTAATGAATCTCTAAAGACCTCGATGCATGCTGCCCCTAGAGTTTTCGAAATCCTTAAGCCTTATATGAGTGCTTCATACTCAGGTATGTTGTTGGAACATTCAAAATCTAGGCGAATTGCTATGGGGATCTCACCCTTTTCAAGGGATATGAGGATGACCCCTGCACCAACCCCTCGTTGGTTTCGTGCCACATCGAAGTGCATCTTCCACACTTGGTTTTCGAAAGAGTTTGCCAAAATGTGGTTTTGAAATTGGTTTTGCAATATGCCTTCATCAGGCATTTCATTAAGTGTGGGATAGGTGTCCTCTCGGGGGAACTCAGCCACGTAGTCTGCTAGGGCTTGCCCCTTAATAGAGATCTGATGATGGTATTTTAGGTCATACTCCATTAGAAGGAGTTGTCATTTGCCCAATCTACCAGTGAGAATGGGTTTTTCGAACAAGTGCTTGATTGGATCAAGCTTGGACACTATCCAGATCTCATGATCTAGGAAATAATGTCGAAATTTCTGGCAGGCCCAAACTAGGGCCAAGCATGTCTTCTCCATGGCTTGATAATTCCTTTCATAAGCCAAGAGAGTTTTTGAAATATAATATATGGCATACTCCTTGTGAGTGTCATCCTCGTATTGGGCTAACAAAGCTCCCAAGGCATTCGCATGCACGAAAATGTAAAGCAGAAGAGGTTTTCCTTGCTTTGGAGGATTTAAAAAGGGGGATTAACTAAGTATGCCTTTAGTCTTTCAAATGACTTTTGGCAGTCGTTATCCCATGAAAATTTTGTGCCCTTTCTTAACAACTTGTTAAAGGGTTCGCATCTAGTCGTCAGGTTTGAGATAAACCTGCGAATGGATTGTAATCGACCTTGGAGACTATGAATCTGTGTGAGATTGGAGGGTGGAGCCATGTCTATGATGGCTCTACACTTAGAGGGGTCGACTTCTATGCCCCTTTGGCTCACCATAAAGCCTAAGAGCTTTCCGGACTCTACTCCGAACACACATTTCTGAGGGTTTAGCTTTACTTTGTAAAGTCTATGCCTTTTGAAAATCTTTTGTAAGCATTCGATATGAGTGCATCGAGTTTTAGATTTGGCCAAGAGATCATCCACATATACCTCTATGAGCTCATGAATTTGATCATGGAAGATCGTGGTCATATCTCTTTGGTATGTGGCACCGACATTTTTCAAACCAAAGGGCATGACTGTATAGCAGTACATGCCCCATGGGGTTGTGAAAGCGGTCTTACCCTGATCTCGTGGGCTTAGTTTAATTTGGTTATACCCTGAATAGCATTCCATAAATGAAAACATTTCGTGATTTGCAGTACTATTGACTATCAAATCTATGTTTGGTAAAGGATAATTATCCTTGGGAGTGGCTTTATTCAGGTTTCTAAAGTCGATGCATATTCGAATCTTCCCATTGGTTTTTCGAACAACAACTATATTGGATAGCCAATCAGAATACACAATGGGTTTTATAAATCTAGCTTTTAACGGATCTTCTAAACCCTCTTTGACTTGTGCGTGTACGTTCGGATGTATTTTCCTAAGCTTTTGCTTTATGGGTTTCACATTCACATCTAAGGGAAGACGATGTTCGACAACACTCGGGTCTATGCCTGGCATGTCTTCATACATCCATGCAAACACATCTAAGTAGGTTTTTAGAAATGCAATGAATGATGACCTTTCATGCTCATGCAAACATGCGCCTACCTTAATGAGTTTGGGCTTTGAATTACTCCCTAGGTTTATCTCTATGAAATCTCCTCCTATTGAATTTGAAGGTTTTTCAAAATCGAGAATTTTATGAAATTCTGGGAGCTCAGAAGTGGGATCTTCCTCAAGGGGATCCACCTCTGGGCGTTGATCATTCTCGAGGTTTATAGATCCTAGGAAATTTGATGCATGGATTTTAAAAAGACCTGGTTTCACACTTGGAATTCCTATTGATTTCGAAATTTTTGGTCTGGTTATGCAGACAACGTTTCTTTCGAAATCTTTTTCTTTTCCCAAATCCTTACCAAGAGCAGCTATGTACAAAATCTTTTTGGAATTTTGTAAATTTTTGATTTTTTTGTGCTTTTGTAAAATGAGCACTTTGGGAACTATACAAACTACTCTTTTTTCGAGTTTTTCATTTTCAAGTGTTTTTGGCTTTTGTAATTTTTTCATTTTTTTAGTTTCGAGTTTTTCAAATGTTTTTGTATTTTTGATTGAGGGATCTTCCATCATACCTACAAAGGGAAAACACTACAGGTTAGACTCTGATTTTGTGCTCCTAGACTCTTATATGGCAAATAGCTCATATTTAACAGCATGTTCCACAATTTTTTGTTTTTAGAGAAAGTTCGATATGAATCGTGGTCCTAGAACTTGCTGTCGTCTATGTTATGCATATAGGGCTTTTTGTCCAGGGGTTTTGGAAATAGGAGATTTTTGGATCTTCCTGGAATGGTCAGAACTTTGAGGGGGCCAGCCTTGGGTGGCCCCTTCACATATACGACCTTCCTAGGGTTTTTCAATGTGAGCCTTGGTGGCTCGAGCAGGGTCTGCCCCAGTTTTACCTCGTGGGTCTGGGAACTCGATAGGCAAGGGGAATTTATGACCCCTTGAAGCTGAGGATGACTCTCACCTAGGATCACTACAACTTGGTCCCTGAAAGAGATTTTGACACACCTGTGGAAGGTGAATGGCACAGCACACAAGCTGTGTATCCAAGGCCTTCCCAACAACAGGTTATAATGGGGGTGGATGTCCAAGACATGGAACACCCCCGTGTGTGCTATCCCTCCCGTTTCCATGGGGAGTTCGATAGATCCTAGTGGTCTAGACGCATTCCCATCGTATCCAGTGATGACGATGGGACTTGGGTTTATGGATGTCAAGGTGACTCCAATTTGGTTCGCCACATGAAGTGAAAGGATGTTGAGCCCTCCTCCCCCATCGACTAGGCACCTATCCAGAGAGTGGTTATTCAGAACCATCTCGATATGTAAGGCCTGGTTATGGGAGACGTAGGGTCTTTCTACATCGTCTTCCGAGAATACGATGGGCGTTTTAGCTCCTATGGATGCCACTTGGTTGGACAAGGATTCTGGGGTTATGTTCGAACTAACCTTTGCTCTTTCTAGAATTTTCTCTAACACGAGTCTATGCCCAGGCGAAGTTTGTATTAGCTCTAGGATGGACATGTAGATAGGAATCTTTGAAAGATGGTTTTCGAAATCATATACCTTTAACACGACATTTCCTTTGTCCGCTTTCGGCGGAACTCTAGGAATACATGCTTTTGAGGGGCCAGGCATAGTGACCACCTTTTTAGCACTTTGCAGATGTGGGGGTTGATAGATCCTCCCGGATCTTGTCCCCTCCCCTACGATCAACCTATGGTTCACACCTAACATGGCTCTAATCGAAAGATTTGGAGCACCTTGAATTTTCAAAATTGGTTTAACCGGGGACGGAACTCTTGGTGGTCCCTGGATGACTACTTGGGTGGGTTTTTTGTAAAGTATGAGAGTAAATGCATAAGTAGACAAACCAGACTCATATGTATGCGCTAGACTCTTCAAAATCGTGAGAGCACATACCTCTTTTCCCTTCCCACTGGTACTTGCGTGCTTGGGGAAGGGTTCTTTGAAGATAGCTTGGGCAAGCTTAGGTTCCTCAGCAACCTGGAGCCGGCCTTCTACTATCAAGTTCTCGATTTTATTTAGGAGGGAGAAACACCGCTTTGTATCATGGCCTTTGAGCCGATGATACTTGCAGAATCTGTTTAAAAATCCCCCTTTTGAAGTGACTCCCTCGGGAATCTCAGGAAGTTCAATCATACCCTGGGCGAGTAGGAGGTCTAGGACCTCCGATACAAGTTGCCCCAGTGGAGTGTACTCCCGTCTTTCAAAGGGTTTTTGAAAGTTTTTCTCCCTTTTATTTTCTATTTTTTCAAAACTTTTTGAAGCACTTGTAGGGCTTTGATCCACCCGGACATTGGCGATTTTGTGGGGCTTTGCCCCTTTATCCGCGGTGAGTAGCCCATAAGTGTTGGGCTTCTCCAAGCGAGTTTTCGAAACCACGCTTCCTTTCCACAGATGATCTTAAATCCCTTTTTTCAAATTTGTTTCGAAAAGGGATGCTTTTTTTATCAACTTATGGAAAGTTGAGATTTTGTGAAGCGAGAGAAGGGTTTTCAACTCATTTTTGAAATTATCTAGGATGAGCATGACTGCGCATCCTTCGGATATTGGCTCTCGCACTTGTCCTGGGAGAGACCTCCAATGAACGATGAACGTATGTACGTCTTCATTCACACCTTGTTTTGTATCCCTCAAGGTGTTTAAAGTCGGCGTGACTTCTACGTTATAGGAGAATCTCTGCATAAAGCAGTTCGCTAACTCTTCAAAAGTTGTGAACTGGCTAAGGTCTGTAAACACCCCGAAATCCCATGAACTTCTCAGATAAATTTGGTTTTGTAAAAGAAGCCCCAAAGAGCTATTTTGAGTCTGGAAACCCAAGAGCCTTCCAGGCAACCCTGTATATATGTTTAAACTGTATATATTTTAAAATCCATAAAAGAAAACATTTCATGATTTGCAGTGCTATCTACTATCAAATCTATATTTGGAAGCGGAAAGTTATCTTTTGGAGTGGCTTTATTCAAATTTCGAAAATCTATGCAAATACGAATTTTTCCATTGCTTTTTCTAATTATAACAATATTTGAAAGCCAATCAGAATATGCAATGGGTTTTATAAATCCAGCTTTTAAAAGATCTTCTAACCCTTCTTTTACTTGGGAGTGGATATCAGGATGAATTTTCCTAAGTTTTTGTTTTATGGGTTTGACTTGGGGGTCTAATGGCAACTGATGCTCTACCACACGAGGATCTAAACCAGGCATATCCTCATAAGTCCATGCAAACACGTCTATATAGTCTTTTAAGAATGCAATGAAGGATGCTCTCTCATGCTCATGCAAACAAAGACCTATCTTGACTTTCTTTGGATTTGACTCACTCCCTAAGTTGACTTCCACAAAATCTCCCCCTACGGCACTAGAAGGTTTATCAAAGTCTAGGACTTTATAGAATTCAGGCAGGCTAGAGGCAAGATCATCCTCATGAATGAGGGGATCCTCCTTTTCGCCTTGATCATTTTCAAGCATCTTTGTCTCTAGGAAAATATCAAAAGAAGACATTTTTGAATCTAAACCTTTCTATTTTTGGAAAATAAACATTTTTTTTGAGTTTTCATAATTTTCTATTTTTTTGGATTTTTGAAAACAAACAGAAGGGGAAACCAACATTTTTTTGGATTTTTGATAATTGCTCCTAAAGCATTCGTATGCACGGAAATGTAAGGTAAGAGCGGTTTTCCTTGCTTTGGAGGATTCAGAATGGGGGGATTAACCAGGTAAGCCTTTAGTCTCTCAAAGGACTTCTGGCATTCGTCATCCCATAAGAATTTCGTGCCCTTCCTCAAGAGTTTGTTAAAGGGTTCGCATCTGGTCGCCAGATTTGATATGAATCGGCAAATGGATTGTAATTGACCCTGGAGGCTACGGATTTGGGTGAGATTGGAGAGTGGAGCCATGTCTATGAGCTCATGAATCTGATCATGGAAGATCGTGGTCATGGCTCTTTGGTATGTTGCGCCGGCATTTTTCAAACCAAAGGGCATGACTGTATAGCAGTACGTGCCCCACGGGGTTGTGAAGGCGGTCTCGTGGACTTAGTTTGATTTGATTATAGCCTGAATAGCCATCCATAAACGAAAACATTTCATGATTTGCAGTACTATCGACTATCAAATCTATGTTTGGTAAAGGATAATTATCCTTTGGAGTGGCTTTATTCAAGTTTTTGAAATCGATGCATATTCGAATTTTCCCATTAGTTTTTCGAACTACAACGATGTTTGACAACCAATCAGAATACACAATGGGTTTTATAAATCTAGCTTTTAGCAGATCTTCTAAACCCTCTTTGACTTGCGTGTGTACATTCGGGTGTATTTTCCTAAGCTTCTGCTTTATGGGTTTTACATCCGCATCTAAGGGAAGACGATGTTCGACAATGCTGGGGTCTATGCCCGGCATGTCTTCATACGTCCATGCAAACATATCTAAATAGGTTCGTAGAAATGCAATGAATGCTGATCTTTCATGTTCATGCAAACATGCGCCTATCTTGATGGTTTTGGGATTGGAATTATTCCCTAGGTTCACCTCTATGCAATCTCCTCCTACTGAATTGGAAGGTATTTCAAAATCAAGAATTTTATGAAATTCTGGGAGCTCAGAAGTGGGATCTTCCTCAAGGGGATCCACTTCTGGGCTTTGATCATTCTCGTGGGTTATAGACCTAAGGGAATTTGATGCGTGAGTTTTCAAAAGACCTGGTTTTGTACTCAGATTTTCAATTGATTTCGAAATTTTTGGTATGGCTATGTAGACGATGTTTCTTTCGAAATCCTTTTCTTTTTCCAAAGTCCTACCAGGAGTAGCTATATACAAAATCTTTTTGGTATTTTGTAAATTTTCGATTTTTTTGGGTTTTTGTAAAACCAAAACTTTAGGAACTATACAAACGACTCTATTTTCGAGTTTTTGTTTTTCCATTATTTTTGGTTTTTCCTCTTTTTTGATTTTTTTGATTTTAAGTTTTCCAAATGTTTTTGTATTTTTATGAAAGGGATCTTCCATCATACCTACAAAGGGAAAACACTACAGGTTAGACTCAGAATAGGAGGTCTAAATCGTAGGTCTCTTCTAGGGTAGGCTCCAGGGCACCCTTGACCCAGGTGGTCACAGGGGGTGGCTCTGGCAGTATTTTGGGAGTATAGGCGATCCCGTATCGGCTTGGGTTGGCCCTAGGAAGGATGGGCTCTAGGAGACCCAAGTTTTGTGCCCCTAAACTTTTGTAGGACGTGTAGCCCATATTCAACAACATGTTGCACGATTTCTTATTTTTTGAAAATGCAGAGTATAAATCGTGGTCCTGGAACTTGCTGTCGTCCATATCGTGCTTGTATGGCTTTTTGTCTAGGGGTTTTGGAAATAGGGGATGCCTGGGTCTTCCTAGAAGGTTTAGAATCGAGAGGGGGCCTGCTTTGGGCCGCCCCTTCACATACACAACCTTCCTAGGGTTGTTTAACATGAGCCTTGGCGGCTCAATCACAGTCTGCCCCAGGTTAGCCTCATGGGCCTGGGAACTCGACAAACAAGGGGAGTTTATGATCCCCTGAAGCTGAGGGTGACTCTCACCTAGGATCACCACGACTTGGTCCCTGAAAGGGATCTTGACACACTTGTGGAAGGTGGATGGCACAGCGCACAAGCTGTGTATCCAGGGCCTTCCCAGCAACAGGTTATAATGGGGGTGGATGTCGAAGACATGGAACACTCCCGTGTGTGTGATCCCTCCCGTTTCTATTGGGAGTTCGATCGATCCTAATGGCCTAGACGCATTCCCTTCGTATCCAGTGATAACGATGGGGCTTCGGTTTACAGAAGTCAAGGTGACTCCGATTTGGTATGCCACATGAATTGGAAGGATGTTGAGCCCTCCTCCCCCATCGACTAGGCACCTGTCCAGAGAGTGGTTCTTCAGAACCACCTCGATATGCAGGGCCTGGTTGTGGGACTCGTAGGGTCTATCTACATCATCTTCCGAGAAAGTGATGGGCGATTTTGCTCCTATTAAGGCCACTTGGTCAGACAGGGATTCTGGACATATGTTCGAACTACACTTGGCTCTTTCTAGAATTTTCTCTAACACGAGTCTATGCATAGGCGAAGTTTGTATAAGCTCTAGGATAGACATGTGGATAGGAATCTTTGAAAGATGGTTTTCGAAATCATAAGGGTTTAGGATGACTTTTCCCTTGTCTGCTTTTGGCAGAACTCCAGGAATACATGCTTTTGAGGGGCCAGGTACACTGACCACCTTTTTTGCACTTTGTATGTGCGGGGGTTGATAGATCCTCCCGGATCTAGTCACTTCCCCCACGACCAGCCTAGGGTTCGCACTAAAATGGGCTCTAATTATGAGTTGAGGAGCACCTTGAAGTTTTAAAACTGGTTTAACCGGGGATTCAGCTCTTGGTGGTCCACTTGGGCGGGCTTCTTGTATAGTACAAGAGTGGGCGCACAAGTGGGTCGACCAGACTTAGAATTTTGTGCTAGTTCCTTTGAAAAGGTGAGGGTACATACCTCCTTTCCTTTCCCACTGCTACTGGCGTGCTTGGGAAAGGGTTCCTTGAAGATAGCTTGAGGTGGATCAGGTTCCGCAGTGACCTGGAGCCGGCCCTCCGCTATCAAGTTTTCGATTTTGTTCAAAAGGGAGAAACAATGTTTGGTATCATGGCCTTTGAGCCGATGATATTTGTAAAAATGATTTAAATATCCCTATTTGGAAGTGACTCCTTCGGGGATTTCGGGAAGTTCGATCATGCCTTGGGCAAGTAGGAGGTCTAGGACCTCCGACACAG
Organism: Brasenia schreberi; assembly: GCA_036023115.1. Lineage (NCBI taxonomy): Eukaryota > Viridiplantae > Streptophyta > Magnoliopsida > Nymphaeales > Cabombaceae > Brasenia > Brasenia schreberi. The sequence continues at coordinate 16,993,247 of JAYKKT010000088.1, forward strand.
GTTGCCCCAGCAGTGTGTACTCCAGTTTTTCAATAAGTTTTTGGAAATTTCTCTCCCTTTTGTTTTCTGATTTTTCAAAATTTTTGGAAGTGCATGCCACGCCTAGATCCACCTGGACATTGGCGATTTTATGGGGCTTTGCCCCTTTGTCCATCGTGGGTAGCCCATAAGTGATGGGCTTTTCCAAGCAGGTTTTGGAAACGGCACTTCCTTTCCATAAGTGATCGTATATCCCCTTTTTCAAGTTTGTTTCGAAAAGGGATGCTTTTTTTATCAACTTATGGAAAGTTGAGATCTCATGGAGCGAGAGAAGGGTCTTTAACTCGCTTTTAAAATTGTCCAGGATGAGCATGATTGCGCATCCTTCGGATATGGGCTCTCGCACGGCCCAAAAGTGACCTCCATCGAATAATGAAGGCATGTACATCTTCGTTCATGCCTTGCTTCGTATCCCTTAAAGTGTTCAGAGTCGGCGTGACTTCTACGTTATGTGCAAATCTTTGCATGAAGCAGTTCGCTAACTCTTCAAAAGTAGCGAATTGGCTTAAATCGTAGGAAGCCAGCCATTTGGCAGCTGTGCCTTTAAGGGATAAAGGGAACCAATACACCCATTTCATCGAGTCCTTTTTCTTCTTATGGGCTCGACGTGAGAAAAGTTGCAAGTGAGACCTAGGGTCTCCCATGCCATCATACCGATGGAAGTTCGGTATTTCATCGTCACTGTCTGTTTCGTAATCCATAGGAAGGAAATCAGACAGGGCGTAACTCCTTTTCTCTTTATTTTGCCCTTTCAGCAGCTGCTGTAGGGCTTTACGGTCCTTTTGTGTGAAGGACTCGTGGTATTGGTTGCCTTCCATTACGGAGGCCTCTTTGTGCTTGCGAGGTTTTTCAGATTTTTTCTTGGCCCTTTGTTCACCATTCGATGAACATGAATCGCCTACTTCAGCCTCTTGGTTGAGAGCATCGATTTTGGCCTCGAATTCCTTTCTCAAGTCCTCTATCTCGTCTAGTTTGATCTTATTTTTCAAAACCCTCCTAGAGTGAGAACTTGATGCGCATGAGCCTTGGCTCGACACTTCACTTGGGTTGGATTTTAACATGCTTTCAAGCCTTTTTCAAAATTCCTAAGTACAAGTAAAGAAAAGAGTTAAAACAACACCTTTTTTGAAAAAATTTCGCAAGGTTCCTAGAGTAACTCGATTTTTAAAAGACTCACGTCCCACCGGGCGTGCCAAATAACTGTAGACGCAGAAAATTTCTGCTTCCTGGTTCTTAGGCCTGAAGAGAACCTTTTCGTGTACCTAAGTCCTATTGAACAAACAGGGCGTGCCAGCTAGCTTAAGTAAGCAAGCGAAGATATATTTTAAAACCTGACTTCTAACGTGGCGACTGTGAGCAAGCAAGCTCTTGTCGTCATAGACCTTCTTGCACCGATGAGCAAGGGTCAGTCTGTACACTTTTAAAAATCGAGTTTTTGAGTCTAAGGACCTTCGAAAGCGGTTTGAGGTGTTTGATTCGGGTCTTTTTGGTATGATTTTCAGATTTTAGATCACGCGGATTTGCACGTGCCTAAGTCTTTCTTTTTATCCCTCTTTGGGGCCACCTAGGTGTGTGTTATGAACACTCCACTAAGATGTGGCGACTTTGAGCGAGACTATGGGGTTTGCTTTGATGCAATATGCATCCTAACTCGTGGTATGGCATATATGCAATGCAAACTCACGCTACTCCAAAGGGAAAACCCGAATTTAAAGACAATGCTGAAGGGAAATGACTTGTAATGGAAATTGCCGAAGGGAAATGACTTGTAATGTAAAATTGCCGAAGGGAAATTGCAAAAGGGAAATATGGCTATATCTTAAGAGCGAAAAGGCTCAATAGTGCAAGTGTGTGCCGTGTATATATTGAAAGACTACGCACACTGTTGAACCTTAAAACCCAAATTGAAAAGACATAGCCAAAAGGGAAATACGTATATAGTATATATGAGCCCTTACTTGGGTCTTGTAAATATGAGCGAAGGCTCAATGTGGGTGCGTGTGAAAATGTAAAGACAACACACACAACTTCAAATGAAACCCAAATATAAATTACAATATGGCCTTAACTAAGGTCTTGTGAATAAGAGCGAAAAGCTCAATGTGTGTGAGTGCTAGAATTGAAGTACTACGCACACAACATGAAATTAAACCCAAATATAAATTGCAATATGGCCTTAACTAAGGTCTTGGGAGTAAGAGCGAAAGCTCAATGTGTGTGAGTGTATAATTGAAATACTACACATACGACGTGAAATTAAACCCAAGGATAGTATAACACGGCCCTTACTTGTGTCTTGCAAATAAGAGCGGAAGCTCAATGTGTGTGAGTGCGAGAATTTAAAGACAACACACCCAACTCAAGCAAAACCCTACGCAACTAAAAGTATATACATAAACTTATATCTAAAGGGCTGATTAGGCCCGTGTGTGTTCAAAATCATGCACAACTAAGAGCAAGGTAGGCTCAAGTGCACGTGTGTGTGGGTGCCAAGCCATGTTATTACAAGCGGGGGGAGACAATGCTCCATTATTACAACCTCGTATCAAATTTAATTTAATTTAAGCAAGTCTACAACTAAGGACCGAGTTAGTTACTTACTTATAGCTGGTCCGGAGGTGACTTGCTTGAGCGTGGGCTTGGCTTCACCTTGGGCTGCAAGAGGGAGCTCCTCGGAGTGGCACGGCAAAGGTGTGTGGCCGGGTGACAAGGGAGGATTTTGGTGCCTTGGGGACTCACCGGCTGCTAGGAGGAGGCTGCCGTGGTGTTTTGGGCTAAGGTGATTAAGGAGGGTCACTAAGGGATAGGCTAGTGCTAGGGAGGGTGGCGCTAAAAGGCAGCCTAAAGGGAAGTCTAAGGAAGAGGGTGTGGCTGCCGAATGGGTTGGGTGTAGTCGGCTATGACTGGCCAACTAGGGGGAGTTTTAGTGGTGGCCGGTTGGGGTAGTGGGGATGTTATGGATGGGAAGGGAGCTAGCTAGGGTGTTGTGGAAGGTGGGGTTAATGGGTTGGTTGAGAGTAAAAGGGGCAGGTCTTAGGGAGCAAGGTAGGGTGGCCGGGTATCACTAGGGGAGACGGTAGAGAGTCAGGTGGCTAAGGGGTTATGTCTGGCCGAATGGGCAAGGGTGGCGGGAAGGTGGTGTTGGCGAGGTGGAGTGGTGGTATGGGCGGTTGAGAGTGGAGGGGGAGTGAAGAGGAGGTGGAGCTTGGGTTGAGATACTAACCGAATGGTGAAGGAGTTGGTGGATGGAAGAAGGGCAGCCGAATGATGAAGGAGGGTGGAGCTCGGCCGGGTGATGAAGGTGGCAGCATGGAGTGGAGCAGGTTGGATGGAAGTGGTGGCACGAGGTGGAGCTGGCCGGGTTGTGGTGGTGTAGGTGGAAGATGAGAGCATGGTAGAAGGGGGCTCGGCTGGCCCAAGGGTGGGCTGGAAGAGGATGGGAGAGGATCGGCTGGGCCAAGATGGAAAAAGCCCAAGATGGAAGAAGCTGAAAAACCCGCCCACTAGGGGGGGGTTTATATAGCTTTTTGAAGGGCGGTTGGGGCTGGTATTTGGAGGGTAGTAAGGTGGTTTAGGTGGTGGTGGTGTGGTGATAAGGTGGGCTGGTTTTGAGGAGGGGCCAGATATTTTGCTTAAAGGGGTTTTAGGGATATGGTGTGCTAGGTTTAGGTGGGGTGGTTTAGGGGCTTAGGTCTTAGCTAGGTGGGTTGGTTTTGGGGTGAGGTTTAGTGAGGTGGGTTAGGTGATTAGGCTAGGATTAGGTTAGGTTTAAGGAAATTAGGCTAGGTTTAGGGAAGGATTAGGGAGGTGGGTTAGGTGATTAGGTTAGGATTAGGCCGAGATTAGGGAAGTGGGTTAGGTGATTAGGCTAGGTTTAGGATGGGATTAGGGTAAAAGGCTAGGATTAGGGGTTTTGGCTTAGGATTGAGTTAGGGAGCTCCCTTTGCATAACCCATAGACCTTATTGCATCATGTTGGTGCTGCCCTAGGTTAGGTTTTTGGATAATACAAGCTTAAACCCATACTAATTAGGCTAACCCACATGATTAACCCCAAACTTGACACACAAGTCAAGCTTAATTACAATTACCCTCAAATCTTATACTATCCTTGGGTTTAATTTCATGTTGTGTGCGTAGTACTTCAATTCAAGCACTCACACACATTGAGCCTTCGCTCTTATTCCTAAGACCTTAGTTAAGGCCATACTGCAATTTATATTTGGGTTTAATTTCATGTTGTGTGCGTAGTACTTCAATTCAAGCACTCACACACATTGAGCCTTCGCTCTTATTCCCAAGACCTTAGTTAAGGCCATACTGCAATTTATATTTGGGTTTAATTTCATGTTGTGTGCGTAGTAATTCAATTCAAGCATTCACACACATTGAGCTTTCACTCTTATTCCCAAGACCTTAGTTAAGGCCATATTGCAAGTTATATTTGGGTTTCATTTCATGTCGTGTGTGTAGTACTTCAATTCTCGCATGCACCCACATTGAGCCTTCGCTCTTATTTGCAAGACCCGAGTAAGGGCCCATATATACATTATATACGTATTTCCCTTCGGCAATTTCCGTTACAAGTCATTTCCCTTCGGTAATTTCCCTTCGGCAATTTCCATTACAAGTCATTTCCCTTCGGCATTGTCTTTAAATTCGGGTTTTCCCTTTGGAGTTGCGTGAGTTTGCATTGCATATACGCCATACCACGAGTTAGGATTCATATTGCATCAAAGCAAACCTCATACTCCCGCTCAAAATCGCCACATCTTAGTGGAGTGTTCATAACACACACCTAGGTGGCCCCAAAGAGGGATAAAAAGAAAGACTTAGGCACGTGCAAATCCATGTGATCTAAAAAATATGAAACCATACCAAAAAGATCCGAATCAAACACCTCGAACCGCTTTCATAGGTTTTCTCCACTCAAAACTCGATTTTAAAAGCGTACAGACTGACCCTTGCACACCGGTGCAAGAAGGTCTGCGACGACAAGAGCTTGCTTGCTCACAGTCGCCACGTTAGAAGTCAAGTTTTAAAATATATCTTCGCTAGCTTAAGTAAGCTAGCTGGCATGCCCTGTTTGTTTAAATAGGACTTAGGCAAACGAAAAGGTTCGCTTCAGGCCTAAAAACCAGGAGCGGGAATTTTCTGCGTCTACAGAATTGGCATGCCTGGTGGGACGTGAGTCTTTAAAAAGTTGAGTTATTCTAGGAACTTGCGAAAATATTTTCAAAAGAGGTTGTTTTAACTTTTTTCTTCTTTACTTGTACTTAGGAATTTTGAAAAAAGGCTTGAAAGCATGTCAAAATCCATCCCAAGTGAAGTGTCGAGCCAAGGCTCATGTGCATCAAGTTTTCACTCTAGGAGGATTTATAAAAACAAGATCAAACTAGACGAGATAGAGGACCTGAGAAGGGAATTCTTGGCCAAAATCGATACTCTCAGCCAAGAGGCTGAAGTAGGCGATTCATGTTCATCAAATGGTGAACAAAAGGCGAAAAGAAAATCTGAAAAACCTCGCAAGCATAAAGAGGCCTCTGTAATGGAAGGCAACCAATACCACGAGTCCTTCACACAAAAGGACTGTAAAGCCCTGCAGCAGTTGCTGAAAGGGCAAAATAAAGAGAAAAAGAGTTACGCCCTGTTTGATTTCCTTCCTATGGATTACGAAATAGACAGTGACGATGAAATACCAAACTTCTATCGGTATGATGGCATGGGAGACCCTAGGTCTCACTTGTAACTTTTCTCGCGTCGAGCCCATAAGAAGAAAAAGGACTCGATGAAATAGGTGTATTGGTTCTCTTTATCCCTTAAAGGCACAGCTGCCAAATGGCTGGCTTCCTACGACTTAAGCCAGTTCACTACTTTTGAAGAGTTAGCGAACTGCTTCATGCAAAGATTTGCACACAACGTAGAAATCACGCTGACTCTGAACACTTAAAGGGATACGAAGCAAGGCATGAATGAAGATGTACATGCCTTCATTATACGATGGAGGTCACTTTTGGGCCAAGTGCGAGAGCACATATCCGAAGGATGCGCAGTCATGCTCATCCTGGATAATTTTAAAAGCGAGTTAAAGACCCTTCTCTCGCTCCATGAGATCTCAACTTTCCATAAGTTGATCAAAAAAGCATCCCTTTTCGAAACAAACTTGAGAAAAGGGACATACGATCATTTATGGAAAGGAAGTGGCGTTTCTAAAACCCGCTTGGAAAAGCCCATCACTTATGGGCTACCCATGATGGACAAAGGGGCAAAGCCCCATAAAATCGCTAATGTCCAGGTGGATCCAGGCGTGGCAGGTACTTCCAAAAATTTTGAAAAGCTAGAAAACAAAAGGGAGCAAACTTTTTAAAAACCGATTGAAAAACGAGAGTACACACCGTTGGGGCAACCTGTGTCGGAGGTCCTAGACCTCCTACTTGCCCAAGGCATGATAGAACTTCCCGAAGTCCCCGAAGGAGTCACTTCCAAAGGGGGGTATTTAAATCGATTTTGCAAGTATCATCGGCTCAAAGGCCATGATACCAAACATTGTTTCTCCCTTTTAAATAAAATCGAGAACTTGATAGCAGAGAGCCGGCTCTAGGTCACTGCGAAACCTGAGCCACCTCAAGCTATCTTCAAAGAACCCTTTCCTAAGCATGCCAGTAGCAGTGGGAAAGGAAAGAAGGTATGTACCCTCACCTTTTCAAAGGAACTAGTGCAAAATTCTGAGTCTGGTTGACCCACTTGTGCGCCCACTCTTGCACTATACAAGAAGCCCAGCCAAGTCGTCATCCGAGGACCATCAAAAGCGGAATCCCCGGCTAAACCAGTTTTGAAACTTCAAGGTGCTCCTCAACTCATACTTAGAGCCAATTTTAGTGCGAACCTTAGGCTGGTCGTGGGGAAAGTGACTAGATCCGGGAGGATCTATCAACCCCCACACCTACAAAGTGCTAAAAAGGTGGTCAGTGTGCCTGGCCCCTCAAAAGCATGTATTCCTGGAGTTCTACTGGAAGCAGACAAGAGAAAAGTTATCCTAAATCCTTATGATTTCGAAAACCACCTTTCAAAGATTCCTATCCACATGTCTATCCTAGAGCTTATACAAACTTCGCCTAGACATAGACTCGTGTTAGAGAAAATTCTAGAAAGAGCCAAGGTTGATTCGAACATAAGTCCAGAATCCTTGTCTGACCAAGTGGCCTTAATAGGAGCCAAATCGCCCATCACTTTCTCGGAAGATGATGTAGATAGACCCTACGAGTCCCATAACCAGGCCCTGCATATCGAGGTGGTTCTAAATAACCACTCTCTGGACAGATGCCTAGTCGATGGGGGAGGAGGGCTCAACATCCTTCCACTTCATGTGGCATACCAAATCGGAGTCACCTTGACTTTAGTAAACCCAAGCTCCATCGTTATCACTGGATACGATGGGAATGCATCTAGGCCGTTAGGATCGATCGAACTCCCAATGGAAACGAGAGGGATCACACACACGGGGGTGTTCGATGTCTTGGACATCCACCTCCATTATAACCTATTGTTGGGAAGGCCCTGGATACACAGTTTGTGTGCTGTGCCATCCACCTTCCATAGGTGTGTCAAGATCCCTTTCAGGGACCAGGTCGTAGTGATCCTAGGTGAGAGTCACCCACAACTTCAGGGGATCATAAACTCCCCTTGTTTATCGAGTTCCCAGGCCCATGAGGCTAACCTGGGGCAAACTATGATTGAGCCACCAAGGCTCATGTTAAACAACCATAGGAAGGTTGTGTATGTGAAGGGGCCACCCAAAGCAGGCCCCCTCCCGATTCTAACCCTTCTAGGAAGACCCAAGCATCCCCTATTTCCAAAGCCCCTGGACAAAAAGCCATACGAGCACAATATGGAAGACAACAAGTTCCATGACCACGAACTTTATCAAAAATTTTCAAAAAATAAAAAATCGTGGAACATGTTGTTAAATATGGGCTACACTCCCTACAAAAGTCTAGGGGCACAAAACCAGGGTCTCCTAGAACCCATCCTTCCTAGGGCCAACCCAAGCCGATACGGGATCGGCTATACTCCCAAAATACCGCTAGAGCCACCCCCTGTGACCACCTGGGTCAAGGGTGCCCTGGAACCTATCCTAGAAGAAACCTACGATTTAGACCTCCTATTCCGAGTCTAATGTAAACACCCCGAAATCCCACGAATTTCTCAAAACCATCTGGTTTTATAAAAGCAGCCCCAAAGGGCCATTTTGAGTTTGGTAACCCAGGAGCCTTCCAAACAACCCTGTACATACGTTTTGAACTCCGTATTTCAAAAATATACAATATGGCTTTTTAAAACCTTTTTAAAACATGTTTTGAAACCCCGAAGCAACTTGGCCCAATCTAGACAGGACCAGGAGAGCTAAGAAGAACCCAGAACCGGAGCACATGTCAAGCCCGGCACAGCAACTCTTGTATCAAGCTCACACCCCCAAGATCTCGAACGTCCAAGACCCTGTTATCATCGAAACCTTGTTTGAAGTCATCTCCGGAAGGCGAAAACAGAGGCGGACGATCATGTTGGCGAAGACCCAACGCAGACGGAGCACTGATGCTGTCAGGCCCCGCACAAACCGTTCGTTTCGAATACAGCTCGAAGGAGTCAGAGTTCAGTTTGGATTGGATCTGGACCATATATATCTAGATCCCAATCCAAACCCATGTATGGACTTGGATTTGGATTTGGATTCAAAAATCCAATCCAATATCCATATCCATGGCCCACATCACCTTCTCATAAATGGAGGTGGGGCCCACTTGAAATTCACGTGGGATTATGGGCATGAGAGAGAGTGGGGGGGTGGATAAGATCAAGTGTGGTTGTAATTAAGCTTGACTTGTGTGTCAAGTTTGAGGTTAATCATGTGGGTTAGCCTAATTGAGTGGGTTTAAGCTTGTAATTAGCCAAAACCTAACCTAGGGCTGCACCAACATGATGTGGTTAAAGTCTATGGGCCATGAAAAGGGAGCTCCTTCACCTAAACCTAACCCAAAATACCTAATCCTAGCCTTCCACCCTAATCTGCCCCTAATCTGAACCTAATCACCTAACCTACTTCCCTAATCCCGGCCTAATCCCAACCTAATCACCTAACCCACTTCCCTAATCCTTCCCTAAACCTAGGTTAAATTCCCTAAACCTAGCTTAATCCTAGCCTAATCACCTAACCTAGCTCACTAAACCTCACCCTAGAACCCACCCACCTAACCAAACCCTAAACCCCTAAACCACCCCTAGCCCACAACCTACCCAAACCACTTGTATCTAAAATATCTGGCCCTACCCTTTCCAGCCCACCTTATCATCATACCACCCTACCTAAACCACCTAACCACTACCCCAAACCCAGCCCTAACCGACCTACCCATCCCTATATAAACCCCCCCTTGGGGGCGGGTTTCATCACCAAGCCGCCTCACCCATCCCAACCGGGTCCTCCACTTCCCCAAGCTCAGCCGCCTGCCCCACCTGCTCCACCTACTCCACATCCCACCACCACCTGCACCACCACCTACACCACCACCTTCCAGCCGAATGCCACCGCCTGCACAACTCCCTTCCAGCCGAGCGCCACCCTCTCTTCACCCGGTAAGTCCCCTACACCCTACCTTGCCACCTCTTCACTCCCTCTCCACTCTCAGCCACCTAATCCACTCCCCTATCATCCTAACACTAGCCCATCCACCTGCTGCCATCAGCCCCACTTAGCCGAACCCCTAGCACCCTAACTACCCGCCACCACCAAACTCCCTTAGTCGACCATTTCCTTCCCTTACATCACTCCCAGTCGCCCTAGCAAACAGCCAACCTTAGGTAACCCCAATCGGTCTTCCTTTGAGCTTCCCTTAGTGCCATACTCCCTTAGTGACCCTACTTAGGTCCTTTAACCCAATACACCAAAGACAGCCCTTTGCTAGCAGTCAGCCACCTTCAAGGCGCCTCTTCCACGCGCCAAGGACACTCGGCCAGCACCTCTTGCCGTTCACCCTCACGGAGCTCCCTTTTGCAGCCCAAGGCGAAGGCCAAGCCCACACTCAAGCAAGGCATCTTCGGACCAGCTACTAGTAAGTGCCTAACTCGGTCTTTAGTTGTATACTTGCTTGAGATTCAATTCGATAGGGGGTTGTAATAACGGAGCATAGTCTCCCCCCGCTTGTAATAACGTGGCTTGGCACACCCACACGCGTGCACTCTCTTAGTTGTGCACGATTTTGAACACACACGGGCCTAATCCGCCCCTAATACATAAGTATATACATATACTTTCATTTTTGTAGGGTTTTGCTTAAGTTGGATGTGTTGTCTTTCAATTCAAGCACTCACACATATTGAGCCTTCGCTCTTATTTGAAAGACCCAAGTAAGGGCCGACCTATACTATTTGGGGTTTCATTTCATGTCGTGTGGGTAAGTCTTTCAATTCAAGCACTCTCACACACATTGAGCCTTCGCTCTTATTTGAAAGACCCAAGTAAGGGCCGACCTATACTATTTGGGTTTCATTTCATGTTGTGTGCGTAGTACTTCAATTCAAGCACTCACACACATTGAGCTTTCGCTCTTACTCCCAAGACCTTAGTCAAGGCCTACTGCAGTTATATTTGGGTTTCATTTCATGTTGTGTGCGTAGTACTTCAATTCAAGCACCAAGACCTTAGTTAAGGCCATACTGCAATTTATATTTGGGTTTAATTTCATGTCGTGTGTGTAAGTCTTTCAATTCAAGCACGCACCCACATTGAGCCTTCGCTCTTATTTGCAAGACCCGAGTAAGGGCCCATATACATACTCTATATACATATCTCCCTTCGGCATTTATATTTCAAGTCATTTCCCTTCGGTCATTTCCCTTCGGTTATTTCCCTTCGGTCATTTCCCTTCGGTTATTTCCCTTCGGCATTGTCTTTACATTTCGGGTTTTCCCTTTGGAGTAGCGTGAGTTTGCATTGCATCTACGCCATACCACGAGGTAGGACGAATATTGCATCAAAGCAAGCCCCGCTCGAATTCGCCCATGTAGTGGAGTGTTCATAACACACAAACTAGGTGGCCCGAAAACGGATAAAAGGAAAGACTTAGGCACGTGCAAATCCACGTGATCTAAAATATGCAACCGCATCTAAAAGACCTGAATTAGACACCTCGAACCGCTTCGTAGACTTTCTATCCCAAAAACTCGATTTTTTGCAAAGCGTACAGACTGACCCTTGCGCATGGGTGCAAGAAGGTCTACAGACTGACCCTTGCTCATAGTTGCCACGATTAGAAGTCAGTTTTACATCTTCGCTAGCTTAGGTAAGCTAGCTGGCACGCCCTGTTTGCATAAATAGGCCTTAGATGCACAAGAGGATCCACTCCAAGCCCAGAAAAGGTAGGGGAGGCGTGGGGATTTTTTGCACGTCTACATCTAACCCGTAGTGTTTTCCCTTTGTAGGTATGATGGAAGATCCCTTTCATAAAAACACAAAAACATTTGGAAAACTGAAAATCAAAAAAATCGAAAAAGAGGAAAAACCAAAAACAATGGAAAAACAAAAACTCGAAAATAGAGTGCTTTGTATAGTTCCTAAGGTTCTTGTTTTACAAAAACCCAAAAAAATCAAAAATCTAGAAAATACCAAAAAGATTTTGTATATAGCTGCTCCTGGTAAGACTTTGGAAAGAGAAAAGGATTTCGAAAGGAACGTCGTCTGCATAGCCAGACCAAAGATTTCGAAATCAATTGAAAATCCGAGTACAAAACCAGGTCTTTTTGAAAATCACGCATCAAATTCCCTCAGGTCTATAGCCCACGAGAATGATCAAAGCCCAGAAGTGGATCCCCTTGAGGAAGATCCCACTTCTGAGCTCCCAGAATTTCATAAAATTCTCGATTTTGAAAGACCTTCCAATTCAGTAGGAGGAGATTTCATAGAGGTGAACCTAGGGGATGATTCCAATCCCAAAACCATCAAAATAGGCGCATGCTTGCATGAACATGAAAGATTAGCATTCATTGCATTTCTACGAACCTATTTAGATGTGTTTGCATGGCGTATGAAGACATGCCGGGCATAGACCCCAGCATTGTCGAACATCGTCTTCCCTTAGATGCGGATGTAAAACCCATAAAGCAGAAGCTTAGGAAAATACACCCGAATATACACACGCAGGTCAAAGAGGGTTTAGAAGATCTGTTAAAAGCCGGATTTATAAAACCCATTGCGTATTCTGATTGGTTGTCAAATATCGTTGTGGTTCGAAAAACCAATGGGAAAATTCGAATATGCATCGATTTTAGAAACCTGAATAAAGCCACTCCAAAGGATAGTTATCCTTTACCAAACATAGATTTGATAGTCGATAGTACTGCAAATCATGAAATGTTTTCATTTATGGATGGCTATTCAGGCTATAATCAAATTAAACTAAGTCCACGAGATCAGGGTAAGATCGCCTTCACAACCCCATGGGGCACATACTCTATACAATCATGCCCTTTGGTTTGAAAAATGCTGGCGCAACATACCAACGAGCCATGACCATGATCTTCCATGATCAAATTCATGAGCTCGTAGAAGTGTATGTAGATGATCTCTTGGCGAAATCCAAAACCCGATACACTCATATCGAATGTTTGCAAAAGATTTTCGAAAGGCTTAGGCTTTACAAAGTAAAGCTAAACCCTCAAAAATGTGTATTCGGGGTAGAATCAGGGAAGCTTCTAGGCTTTATGGTAAGCCAAAGGGGTATAGAAGTCGACCCCTCTAAGTGTCGAGCCATCATAGACATGGCTCCACCCTCCAATCTCACCCAAATCCGTAGCCTCCAGGGTCAATTACAATCCATTCGCCGATTCATATCAAATCTGGCGACTAGATGCGAACCCTTCAACAAGTTGTTGAGGAAGGTCACGAAATTCTTATGGGATGACGAATGCCAGAAGTCCTTCGAGAGACTAAAGGCATACTTGGTTAATCCTCCCGTTTTGAATCCTCCAAAGCAAGGAAAACTGCTTTTACTCTATATCTTTGTGCATGCAAATGCTTTAGGAGCCCTATTGGCTCAATACGAGGATGACACCCACAAGGAGTATGCCATCTACTATATTTCGAAAACTCTCTTGGCTTATGAACGAAATTATCAAGCCATGGAGAAGACGTGCTTGGCCCTAGTCTGGGCCTGCCAGAAATTCAGACACTATTTCCTAGATCATGAGATCTGGATAGTGTCCAACCTTGATCCAATCAAGCACTTGTTCGAAAAACCCATTCTCACGGGTAGATTGGGCAAATGGCAACTCCTTTTAATGGAGTATGACCTGAAATACCGTCACCAGATCTCCATTAAGGGGCAAGCCCTAGCAGATTATGTGGCTGAGTTCCCCCTCGAGGACGCATATCCCACACTTGATGAAATGCCTAATGAAGGCATATTGCAAAACCATTTCCAAAACCACATTTTGGCAAACAATTTCGAAAACCAAGTGTGGAAGATGCACTTCGATGGGGTACGAAACCAACAAGGGGCTGGTGTTGTGGTCATCCTCATCTCCCCTGAAAAGGGCGAGATTCCCATAGCAGTCCGCCTGGATTTCGAATGTTCCAACAACGTAGCTGAGTATGATGCACTCATACAAGTCTTAAGAATTTTGAAAACTCTAGGGGCATCATGCATCGAGGTCTTTGGAGATTCACTCCTTGTCATAAACCAGGTTTTGAAAATTTGGCAAGTACGTAATGAAAAACTACTTCCATATCACGAGTTGCCAACTCGATTGGTCCAGTCCTTCCAATCGTGTAAACTCACGAATGTAGGAAGAGAGGACAATGGCATCGCCGATGCCCTCTCCTCCTTGGGTTCAGCCCTAAAGGTCGATCCCATTTCCAGGATCCGGTCTTTAGAAATATAGCATGCGCCCAACCCATCCACACACGATCTGGATATTTGCCAAAATAACCCAGACTCTATCGAAAAACCCTGGTTTTATGACATCAAACAGTTTTTAGAAAATGGGGGATTCGTCGAGGATGCCACATCCAAAGATAAGGCATTCATCCGTAAGATTTCGACCCGATACACCATTTTGGGTGGGGTTTTATACAAAAAAAGTTTTACAGTTTTACTGTTATCCTACTTAGGTGTATCGATCTAGGGGAGGCTAGGATAGTGATGCATGAGTTCCACGATGGAGAATGTGGGGGTCATGTTAATGCCAACATGATGGCAATGAAAATAGTTAGAGGGGGCTATTTTTGGTCCACCCTGAAAAAGGATTGTCACAATCATGTTAGGAAGTGTCATCCATGTCAAGTGCATGGGCACGCCATTCACATCCCTTCATCTGCATTGCATTCCATGGTCAGCCCCTGGCCATTCACCATGTGGGCATTTGATATCGTAGGCCCGATTTTTTCGAAAGCCACGAATGGGCATCGATTCATTTTAGCAGCCATAGAATATTTCTCCAAATGGGTGGAAGCCATTTCCCTAACCAACGTGCTGGGGCAACATATGGTGCTTTCATTAGGAGAAATATCTTGGCTCGATTTGGGGTTCCACGAGACCTTGTGTTTGATAATGGTACCCCATTCAAGAACGAGCGGATGGTTAAGTTGTGCAACACATATGGCATAACTCACCACTTCTCTTCGCCCTACTACCCTCAAGGCAACGGCCAAGCCGAAGCCACAAACAAGACTCTCATTAGCATAATTGAGAAGACTTTAGAGAAGGGTAGGACGTGGCACGAGAAGCTGGATGAAGCCTTATGGGCTTATAGGACTTCCATCCGGACTCCCACGAATGCCACACCATTCGAATTGGTCTATGGCACAAACGCCATTCTTCCCATTCATACTCAATTGCATTCATTTCATACATCCATAGCACTCGACCTCCCCCTGGAGATGCTTCAGCATGCTAGGATGGCCGAACTAGATTTGCTAGATGAGAGGCGACTCCTTGCTATGGATCATACTCATGCATACCGGCAAAGGATAGCCCGACACTATGGCAAACACATGAGACCTCACCACTTTGAAGTGGGGGATTTGGTTTTGAAAATCATCCACTATCGTGGCCCACATCCACTTAGAAAGTGGCACCCCAAGTGGGATGGACCCTATGTTGTACGTGCAACCACCACGAACAACTCGTATTGGTTGATCGATGTAGAAGGTAGGAATTTAGGAGATCCTATCAATATTCAATACTTAAAGAAGTATCATGTGTAGGATTTGGATTAAATTCCCCATTTTCGAAAATTTTAGGGATAGCTACCCTGAGACATGAAAATAAGGTGCAAAGGCAAAGTCGTGTGACCCTGAGTGAGAGAATTCACACTTGTGAAAGAGTGGAGTCTTCAAAATCGTGGCTACATTTCAAAATCCTTCTTCTTACAAAGAAAGGCCTAGTTCAACATAGCAAGATACTTGCAAGTAGTACGTGCTATTTCTAAATAGCCTGATCTGGAATGGATCGAGTGTGAGCTTGGGATAAGTCCTCCCCGCTTCTCTTCTCCTTCCAAAAGGAAAACAAAAGCCCAAATAAAGGGAATTTCCCATCCAAAGTCTCTTTCCAAAAGAAAGAAACCAGAATTCAAAAGAAAAATCGATTCTCTTGTGAAAAAAAGAGAGGGATTAAAGAAAAAATACTCCCAAAGGGAGACCCTCTACGAAAAAAAGGAAGAAGAGGCCAAAAAGCTCAAAAAGAGCAGTTTTCCGCCTTCTATGCCTTAAACCATGGGACGCTTCAGAAGGGACCGTGGTATCTCTTTCCCATCCCTGGCTTATCCCAAGCTAAAGCATGGTTCATTTCGAGGAATCCTAAAGTAAAAATAGGATTTACTTACTTGAATTTCATCTTGTTTGAGAATTCGACGTTTCGAGTAAGACGTAGGAATTTGAAATATAGCTTGTTTTCTTACAAAACCTCCGCTAGATAAGCGAGTGTTAAGACTCAAACAAGGGCAAACACGAAGAGCTCGAGATCCTTAGGATCGAGACTCAAGACAGTTGTCCCTTCTGTAAATAGTTTTGTAAATAGATTTTGAAAAATAGAACATCGAACAGCATAGGATCTCCTCACTTGGAGCAAGAAGCCTTGTAAGTCTCTAGAGTTCAACCATCTGGTCTCTGGGAGGTCGCCGCTCTTGGCACCACACCCATGTCATGCATCTGCATTCCACGCATGGCACTTGCATAACGTGATCCCATTTTAGGACCAGAAACTGTTTGTATTATCCCTTTGGTGTGATATCTCCTCCTACCAGGATTTTAAAACTGAGATTTTGCTAAAGTTTGGGACGATCCCATATTCTTCGTGGTTAGATCTAGGGAGACATTGAAAGGGGTGTTTGTCATCTTTGCCCTTATCCAAATCGATTTGGACAAGGCCAAAGAGTGGCATCTCTGTAAACACCCCGAAATCCCACGAATTTCTCAAATAAACTAGGTTTTTGTAAAAGCAGCCCCAAAGGGCTATTTTAAGTCTGGAAACCCAGGAGCCTTCCAGGCGATCCTGTACAGATGCTTTAAACTTTTATATGTTTTAAATATGTATAATATGTTTTAAAAACTGTTAAAATATGTTTTGAAACCCTACGAAGTGGCCTGGCCTGAGGAAAGGAGGACCAGAAGAGCTAAAGAGAGCCCAAAACCGGAGCACATGTCGAGCCCGACACAACAACTCTCGTATTGAATCCATCCCCAGGATCTCGAACGTCTAAGACCCTATTATCAGCAAACATCTTTTGAAGTCATCTCTGGAAGGTGAAAACAGGAGCGGACGATCATGTTGGCGAAGACCCAACACAGACGGAGTACTGATGCTGTCAGACCCCGCACAAACCGTTCATTTCGAACACAGCTTGAAGGAGTCAGAATTCAGTTTGGATTGGATCTGGACCATATATATCCAGATCCCAATCCAAACCTATGTGTGGAGTTGGATTTGGATTTGGATCCAGAGATCCAATCCAATATCCACATCCATGGCCCACATCACCTTCTCATAAATGGAGGTGGGGCCCACTTGAAATTCACGTGGGATTATGGGCATGAGAGAGAGTGGGGGAGGATAAGATTTGAGGGTTAATTGTAATTAAGCTTGACTTGTGTGTCAAGTTTGGGGTTAATCATGTGGGTTAGCCTAATTAGCATGGGTTTAAGCTTGTATTAGCCAAAACCTAACCAAGGGCTGCACCAACATGATGCAACAAGGTCTATGGGTTATGCAAAGGGAGCTTCCTAACCCAATCCTAATCAAAAACCCCTAATCCTAGCCTTTTACCCTAATCCCAGCCTAAACCTAGCCTAATCACCTAACCCACTTCCCTAATCCCGGCCTAATCCCAACCTAATCACCTAACCCACTTCCCTAATCCTCCCCTAAACCTAGCTTAATTTCCTTAAACCTAACCTAATCCTAGCCTAATCACCTAACCCACCTCACTAAACCTCACCCCAAAACCAACCCACCTAGCTAAGCCCTAAACCCCTAAACCACCCCACCTAAACCTAGCACACCATATACCTAAAACCCCTTGTATTAAAATATCTGGCCCCTCCTCAAAACCAGCCCACCTTATCACCACACCACCACCCCCTAAACCACCTTACCACCCTCCAAAAACCAGCCCCAACTGCCATCTCCAAACCTATATAAACCCCCCCTAGTGGGCCGGTTTTCCATGAAAGCTTTTCCATCTTGGGCCAGCCGACCTTGGCCAATCTCCTTCCAACCGAATCCTCCACCTGCACCACCACTGCCCCCGGCCAAGCTCCACCCGCACCACCACTGCCTCCCAGCCTGCTCCATTCCACGCTGCCATCACTTCCATCCGGCCGAACTCCATCCACTTCAATCACCCGGCTGCCCTTCTTCCACCCACCGATCTTCATCTTCCATTCGGTTAGTATCTCACACTTAGCTCCACCTCCTCTTCACTCCCCCTCCACTCTCAACCACCTATACCACCACTACATAACCCCATCACAGCCACCCGCCACCCTTACCCATTCGGCCAGACCTCAACCTTTACATCACCCGCCTTGAACCATTTCCCTTAGTGACATCCGACCACCCCACTTGGCTCCCTAAGACCTGCCCATACCACTTTCCACCAGCCCTTAGCCCCACCTTACATAACACCCTAGCTAGCTCCCTTCCCATCCATAACATCCCTAGCTACCCTAGCAGCCGGCCACCATTAAACCACCCCTTAGTCGACCACCCCTTAGTCGACCACCCCAACCGACTGTACCAAACCTATTCGGCCAGCCACACCTTTTTCCTTAGATTTTCCTTAGGCATTCCCTTTAGGCTCCCCTTTAGCACCACCTTCCATAGTGCCAACCTATCTCTTAGTGACTCTCCTTAGTCATCTTAGCCCAAAGCACCAAGGTAGCACACTCATAGCAGCCGGCCAGCTTCAAGGCGCCCTTCCCGTGCACCCAAGTCACCCGGCCAGCATCTCCCCTTGCCGTTCCACTCCGAGGAGCTCCCTCTTGCAGCCCAAGGCGAAGCCAAGCCTACGCTCAAGCAAGTCACCTCCGGACCAGCTATAAGTAAGTGCCTAACTCGGTCCTTAGTTGTAGACTTGCTTAAATTAAATTTGATACGGGGTTGTAATAACGGAGCATAGTCTCCCCCCGCTTGTAATAACGTGGCTTGGCACACCCACACACACGTGCACTTGAGCCTACCTCGCTCTTAGTTGTGCACGATTTTGAACACACACGGGCCTAATCAGCCCCTAAGATACAAATTTATGTATATACTTTAAATTGCGTAGGGTTTTGCTTAAGTTGGGTGTGTTGTCTTTAAATTCTCGCACTCACACACATTGAGCCTTCGCTCTTATTTGCAAGACCCAAGTAAGGGCCGTGTGATACTATCCTTGGGTTTAATTTCATGTTGTGTGCGTAGTACTTCAATTCAAGCACTCACACACATTGAGCCTTCGCTCTTATTCCCAAGACCTTAGTTAAGGCCATACTGCAATTTATATTTGGGTTTAATTTCATGTTGTGTGCGTAGTACTTCAATTCAAGCACTCACACACATTGAGCCTTCGCTCTTATTCCCAAGACCTTAGTTAAGGCCATACTGCAATTTATATTTGGGTTTAATTTCATGTTGTGTGCGTAGTACTTCAATTCAAGCACTCACACACATTGAGCTTTCGCTCTTATTCCCAAGACCTTAGTTAAGGCCATATTGCAAGTTATATTTGGGTTTCATTTCATGTCGTGTGTGTAGTACTTCAATTCTCGCACGCACCCACATTGAGCCTTCGCTCTTATTTGCAAGACCCGAGTAAGGGCCCATATATACATTATATACGTATTTCCCTTCGGCAATTTCCATTACAAGTCATTTCCCTTCGGTAATTTCCCTTCGGCAATTTCCATTACAAGTCATTTCCCTTCAGTCATTTCCCTTCGGCATTGTCTTTAAATTCGGGTTTTCCCTTTGGAGTTGCGTGAGTTTGCATTGCATATACGCCATACCACGAGTTAGGACGCATATTGCATCAAAGCAAACCTCATACTCCCACTCAAAATCGCCACATCTTAGTGGAGTGTTCATAACACACACCTAGGTGGCCCCAAAGAGGGATAAAAAGAAAGACTTAGGCACGTGCAAATCCACCTGATCTAAAAAATCTGAAACCATACCAAAAAGACCCGAATCAAACACCTCGAACCGCTTTCGTAGGTTTTCTCCACTCAAAACTCGATTTTAAAAGCGTATAGATTGACCCTTGCGTATCGGTGCAAGAAGGTCTGCGACGACAAGAGCTTGCTTGCTCACAGTCGCCACGTTAGAAGTCAGGTTTTAAAATATATCTTCGCTAGCTTAAGTAAGCTAGCTGGCATGCCCTGTTTGTTTAAATAGGACTTAGGCACACGAAAAGGTTCGCTTCAAGCCTAAAAACCAGGAGCGGGAATTTTCTGTGTCTACAACTATCCTCTCGACAAATGCTTAGTTGATGGGGGAGGAGGTCTCAACATCCTTCTGCTCCACGTGGGATGTCAAATCGGAGTCACCTTGACTTCCGTGAACCCAAGTCCCATCGTAATCACTAGATACGATGGAAATGCATCTAGACCTTTGGGAGTCGTAGAGTTACCCATGGAAATAGGGGGCATAGCCCACGCAAGGGTGTTCCATGTCTTAGACATACACCCCATTACAACCTACTGCTTGGAAGACCATGGATACACAGCCTGCGAGCTGTGCCATCCACCTTCCGTAGGTGTGTAAAAATCTCCTATGAAAACCAGATTGTGGTAATTCTAGGAGAAAACCATCCTCAGCTTCAAGGAATACAAAACTTCCCTTGCTTATCAGGTCACAAAGCCTATGAGGACAACCTTGAGAAACCTTTGGTTGAAACACCCAAAATCGTCCTCCAAAAACCTAGGAAAATCTTACATATCAAGGGGTAGCCCAAAGCTTGCCCGCCCAAAACCATAATCATCCTAGGAAAGACCAAGTGCCAACTATTTCCAAAGTCCCTAAATAAAAAACCATTCAAGCATGACATGGACGATAGCGAGTTCCAAGGCCACCCTTTGTACAAAGAATTTGCAAAACTAAAAAAGCCTTGGAACATGCTATTAAACATGGGTTACATGCCCTACCAAAGCCTAGGAATCCAAAACCAAGGTTGTCTCGAGCCCATAATACCAAATGCAAACCCAAGTAGGTATGGGATAGGATATATCCCCACCATACCCCCAGAACCACCACCTGTGACCACTTGGGTCAAGGGTGCCCTGAAACCTATTAAAATAGAAACCTATGATTTAGACCTCTTATTTAGAGACTAATTCATGGCGTTTTCTTTTGTAGGTCTGATGGAAGATCCCTCCTTAACCAAAAATCCAAAAAAATTACAAATTTTCAAAATCCAAAAACATTAGAAATTTGCGAAAAATCCAAAAAAGTTGTAGTTTGTATTTCTCCAAATATCTTTTCTTTGCAAAAAACCAAAAAAATCAAAAAATTGGAAAATTCCAAAAACAAAATCATGTATATACCAGCTCCTGGTAAAAATTTGGAAAGAAAAAAGGATTTTAAAGAAAAAATCATCTTCATAAAAGGACCCAAGTCTTCAAAACCTGTAGAAATTCCAAAACCAAAACCAGGTTGTAGACACCCAAAATTTTCTTTTAAAATTCTTACCTTTTTAGGAAAGTGGCTATTTTTAGAAATTTTGGGGTTTTTGAAGGAAAAAGGCACTAAACGAGTTTGTTTTGGTACCAAAATTTTATGGAAGCTTTAAAATGATGAAAGAATGCTTTCCGTTCTGAAAATTTCGAATTTTGACAAAATTGGGAAAAATAACGATTTTGCCCCCGGCATGGAAAAGCTGGATTTCGTTTTCTTAAAAGATTTATGACAAAAAGTATGTTGAAAGCTTGCCTTTTGAAAAGATACAGGTATCAAAAAGACAAGTTGACACCTGAAAAGGACGGTGGACGCCCAGAAAGGGAAAACGGGCACTAAAAAGGAAAAGTGAGCTTCCTAGAAAGAAAAGCTCACATTTGGAAAGAAATCAATTTCTAGAGGGTAAGGTCGGTATTATCAAAAGAAAGGAAAGGTGGAAGCAAGAACGAAAGTCTCCGAAAACAAAGGTTTGGTATCGAACGCCTTTCGTAACGTGTCTACGTTATGTTTGGGTATCGAGGTAATTAGTATTGATATACATCCATTTGCATCGTCATTTGTTACTGGTATGCTATTGATATGTTATGATAAGAGCAATTTTAATATCCCAACACTCGTGGAAAGGATTGAATGAGCATGAAAGTTGATTTTCAAAAATGTAACATGGGCTTAATTCAAATATGTTCCTAATAGGTAAGTATGTAACATCATTTGCATTTACTGCTAGACTATCTTAGTAGTGTTCATCTACATTTCAAAGCTTCAGTTCAGATGTTCCATGAATGAGGTTGGAACCATATCGGAGGGAAGGCTGTCTACTTGACAATGAGAGGGTGAGCCATACGCTAAGTTAGTTGATAAAGGATATGCAGTAAGATTTGCCTTTGCTGCATCACTTTTTGAAGATCCCTCTGAAGCAATTTTCTGGTTACAATTGCCTTATTTTCTTTCCCTCCTCAAAAGGAAATTGATTGAGAAATCTACTAAAAAAACTGAATCGTTTATGTCCATTCAAGAGCATAGAGACACAACCATGTCTCATATAAGGACACCCTCATGGAAAGCATTATTGGGAAGCTAGTAAAAAAATCAGAACAGTAAGACATCTGTAACGATAACAACATTTTGTTAAAGGGGGTGCCAAATCTAGTTTAATGGCATTTGAACAAAGGGAAATACATGCGAATGCTAGTGAAAGAATCTCTTGGCATGAAAAACTTGATGGAGAGGATGCTGTACAAAAACGTGTTCATGATTGGAAACTTGGAAGCTGCAGTGACGCTGTTACTTTCCACCCCACCTGAGGGATTCTATTTCTATGTAAATGCTTTGCGTGCAGTTGCTCTTTCAGCAGCTGTGTCCATGTCATTGCATGAGCTTGCAGTTAAGGTGGTTGCTGCAAACATGGTCAATAGGATTAGATAACTTCAACAACCTTCGACAAACCTTCAACGACTCCTGGCTGCAGCCTTCAACAAACCTTCCACGATTCCTAGCTGCAGCATATCTGCAACAGACCGAAGAAGGAGCAGAAGATCACGTTCAAGGCATATGAGATCAAAGAAGGATCAGATAACGTTCGAGGCTTACCAGATAAAGGAAGATCATCAAATGCAGATAATGTCATCAACTGCAGATAATGTCCCAACCAATTCATAAGAGACCAAATGCAGATAACGTTGGATCATGTTATCAATTGCAGATAACGTTCCAGACCTAACCAATTCAAATGAAAAAGGCAGATAACGTTCAGGAAGATTATGCCTATCAAATACAGATGACGTTCCAAACAAAATCAGGTAGAAAATGGAGCTTATCAAAACAGTCAAGATCAGGCTTATCCAAATCACAACAAACAAGTATCCGTGAGCCTATAAAAGGGCCCTCCCAAGTGCTGCAAAGGGGAGGAACCGGGAAGGAACAACAAGGCATCAACCAGCGATCATCGACCAGTGACAATCAACCAGTGAGCATCAACAGAAAACGATCAACCAAGATACAGCCACATTCAATCCGAAAATACAGAGAAATAGAGAGAGAAAGAGAGAGAAAGGAGGGGAAGAAGAAGAAAAAAGGGAGGCCGGACTGGTTTCGACGTCCGACGATCATCCGACGAAGCTCTTCTACGTTCCCTCTCACTCACACAGGTTCGAATCCATGCACAAATTTGTTTTAATTCATGAGAATCTGAAGAAGCACAGATTCTGGAAATTTGTATATGAATCAAGGCCTCGAGCTCATGTTCTTCATTTATATCGATACAAACACACATGATTCCTTCATGAACTAAATTAAAATCCATGTTTAGATGATTCCCATGCATCATTAGGACTGATACAGGTTGAATTTCGTTTTAGAATCACGTTAGGAACATTTTGAAATTTTTTGTAAAACTGATTTCTGAAACTGTCTGTGCACACACGTCTGATCACGGAATTTTTATAGACAAACGGATAAGCCAATTGCTTCGGGATTTTGCATGAATAATCTAGAAATATCAGACTTTATCAGATAAAAGTTTGAGGAATTTTTATAAAATATTGCCTAGTCAATTAACTCCGTGAAGTTTATACAAAATCCAGATTACGTTTTACAAAAACATAACGTTCAGTAACAGACCTCTGTTCTTTTGCCATATCTCTGCAACCACTGAATGAAATTGGATGAAATTTGATTCTTTGGAAACCTAACATCAGTATCTTTCTAACACAATAAATTTTATCGAAATTGGATGACTGAGTGCTGAGATATTACTGTTTTTCTGAGCTTCTGATTCACAGAAATAGGATTGTTCCGAATTTTATAACAGTTTCTGATTCTTTATTTAATTCTTAGAAAATAAAGAATTAAATTATAAAATAAAAATATATTCTGATTCTACACACAAGTGTCTCTATTATGTAAAAGGTTTAGAATTTTTGGAGAATCAGAAGTATTTTTAAAAAATTTGGAGAACAGTTCTTTGGAACTGAACAGATTCTGCAACTTTCAGAATCTGAAAATTTTCAGAAATCAAGAACTTAAACACAAATCTGAAACTTTGGAAAATCTGGTTTTTCCTTTCTTGAATTAACGGATTCAAACAAATTTCAAGCGTCTAGGCTGACCCTTGAGCGCCGGTTCAAGAAGGCCTAAGTCGAAAAGATCTCACTTATCCACAATCATTCTTAGAAGTCAGAAAATCAAAATTTGTTAGTTTTGATAAACTAACTGGCACGCTCGCGCAACCCGACGTAGTTCGAGGGTTTGATTTCGAATCCCATGATTTGAAATAAAATCACGTCTACACAGGTGTTTGTAAAAACCATGCATCAAATCCAAATTCCCTAGGATTTAGAATTCTCGAGAATAATCAAAGCACGGAGGAGGATCCCCCTCTCTCTGAGAAGGATCAAACCTCCGAGCTTCCCGAGTTTAACAAAATTCTCTATTTGGAAAAACCTTCGAATTCTGTAGGAGGGAATTTCATAGAAATCAACTTAGGGAGTGAGTCAAAACCTAAACACATTAAGATAGGCACATGTTTGCACGAGCATGAAAAAGCATCATTCATTGCATTCTTGAAAACCTATATCGATGTGTTCGCATGGACTTACGAAGATATGCCAGGTATAGACCCAAAAGTGGTAGAACATTGTCTTCCCCTAGATCTAGATTCAAAACCCATAAAACAAAAGCTTAGAAAGATTCATCCGAATGTCCATTCTCAAGTAAAAGAGGGTTTAGAAGATCTACTTAAAGCTGGTTTTATAAAACCCATTGCGTATTCTGATTGGCTTTCAAACATTGTTGTAGTTCAAAAATCCAATGGAAAAATTCGAATTTGCATTGATTTCAGAAATTTGAACAAAGCCACACCAAAGGATAACTTCCCTTTGCCAAATATTGATTTGATAGTTGATAGTACTGCAAATCATGAAATGTTTTCCTTTATGGATGGCTACTCGGGTTATAATCAAATCAAATTAGCCCCAAGAGACTAGGCTAAAACTGCTTTTACCACACCCTGAGGCACGTACTGCTATACAGTCATGCCCTTTGGTTTGAAAAACGCCGGTGCCACATACCAAAGAGCCATGACTACGATCTTTCAAGCCAAGAAGCAGACTTCAAGCCTAGAGCATCAAATGCCAAGCCAAGAACATCCACCAAAATAGCAGAAATCCAAACCTGAAATAACAAAAATGAACTGAAACGAAGTCCAAAAAGGTGAGAAGGAGTTCAGACGACAAAGTTGGGGAAGACCCAACCCAAGACGGAGTGCTGATGAAGCCAGGACCCACAGAAACTGTCCGTCCTGAAACACCAAGAAGGACTGAAGAAATGAAATTTTGGATTGGATCTGGACCCAAATATCTAGATCCAGACCCAAATAGTGTTTGGATTTGGATCTCAAAATCCAAATCCAAGATCCATACCCAAGACCCACCTCATTTGCCTATAAATAGAGGCGAGGGGGTGCCCACAAGTTCACGTGAAATCCAAGAGGCTTGGGGAGAGCTTGAATAAAGTAGGTGAGAGAAAATTGGTGTACTAGATATTTTCAAGTGGGCTAGCCTTGTGGGCTTGATCAAGGGCATGGGTTCAAGCCTTGTATGAACCTAGGCTCAAACCAAAGGGTTGCACCAACTTGAAGGAGGGTTGTACAAGGGCGAGGAAGCATGGGCAAGGCATGGTCGACCGGCTCCAAGAGGTAGGTCTCTCAACCTCACCCTAACCTAGCCTAAACCACCTAACCCACCTCACCAAACCTAACCCAAAATTAGCCTAAACCTAGCCCCTCTCATCTAAACCGACCCAAACTTCTCTAAACCGACCTCCCATGGACCACCCTAAATCTAACCCCAGCCGACTCCCTTTGACCTAGACCTAACCCAACCGACCTCTCACTAGTCGACCTAAACCGACCTACCTTAACCGACCTAGCTCAGCCCCTAATCACTTGACTTAGACCTAACCTAATCCACTTCCCCACCAACCTAATCTGAACCTAACCGAGTGCAGCTGCACTCAGTTTGAACCTAATTCAAACCCCATCAACCTGCCCTACCGCCTGCCCCTTTCTTACCCCAGCCGACTCACACCCCATGACACCCACCTGCTAGTACCCGACTCCTATTTCACGCACCTGCCATCATCATCCTAGTGCCCCACTACACCAGCTCCCTTTCCTAGCCGCCTGTCGAGACCACCTACCTGCCACCAGTCCCGGCCTTATCCCTTACCTTCCCTAGCGCCACACCATACTTGTCCCCCACTAGTACCCCACTACCATAGCTCGCCTCACCCCAGCACCTGCCAGGCACGCCTAGTGTAGACACCCAAAATTTTCTTTTAAAATTCTTACCTTTTTAGGAAAGTGGCCGTTTTGGCAAATTTTGGGGTTTTTGAAGGAAAAAGGCACTAAACGAGTTTGTTTTGGTACCAAAATTTTATGGAAGCTTTGAAATGATGAAAGAATGCTTTCCGTTCTGAAAGTTTTGAGTTTTGACAAAATTTGGAAAAATGACGATTTTGCCCTTAGTACTGGAAAAACAAGATTTCATTTCCCTAAAAGATTTATTACGAAAAGTATGTTGAAAGCTTCCCTCTTCAAAAGAAAAAGGCATTGAAAAGACAAGTTGACACCTAAAAAAGAAGGTGGACGCCCAAAAAGGGAAAACGGGCATCAAAAAGGAAAAGTGAGCTTCCTAGAAAGAAAAGCTCACATTTGGAAAGAAATCAATTTCTAGAGGGTAAGGTCGGTATTATCAAAAGAAAGGAAAGGTGGAAGCAAGAACGAAAGCCTCCAAAAATGAAGGTTTGGTATCGAACGCCTCTCGTAACGTGTCTACGTTATGTTTGGGTATTGAGGTAATTAGTATTGATATACATCAATTTGCATTGTCATTTGTTACTGGTATGCTATTGATATGTTATGATAAGAGCAATTTTAATATCCCAACACTCGTGGAAAGGATTGAATGAGCATGAAAGTTGATTTTCAAAAACGTAACATGGGCTTAATTCAAATATGTTCCTAATAGGTAAGTATGTAACATCATTTGCATTTACTGCTAGACTATCTTAGTAGTGTTCATATGCATTTCAAAGCTTCAGTTCAGATGTTCCATGAATGAGGTTGGAATTGAGAATCAACTGAATAAGGCTTACATCTTTTAATCAATTGGGAATTCTCACGGGCTCGAGTGGAGGTCCCTAGATGAAAGTCAGATTTTTTTTTTATCAGGATGAAGTCGAATCCTTGTTAGAATCTTATGATCTGTGTGTTGGTGGGGATTGCTTTGAAATGATTCCAGCAAAACTCCAGCACGTGATGATAAAAAGAACTGGCATGAAGGCTGCAAATATTAGCAGTTAGGAACAAGCTATTCACTATTGCAGTAACACAAAAGAAACATTGGACGTGACTCTGAATCTTCTGCGGCACTCACAGAATCCTTGATGAAATACTTACACGAAGACCAAATTTTCAGAATTGATCATCATTTGAGAAAGGAGTTCGGTTGGAAAAGATGACCCATTGTGATGATCATTCTCGTGAACTGATCTTCAACAGACTTCAACGACTTCCAGCTGAATCTGGTCAACAACCTTCAACAGAACGTGCTAGCTGCAGAATTTCTCATCCTTATCTGTGATAGATTGAAAAAGGAGCAGAAGATTACGTTAAAGATAAAACCAAGGAAATAACAACTCACATTACAAACAACATTCAAATAATTCAGATAACGTTCAGCAAACCAGATGGAATCAAATACAGAGGATTATGCTTATCAAATCAGATCAGAGGAGATCAGCCAAGAGATTGAGTTTATCAAAATCGAACTCATCCAAATCCCAACCAACAGGCATCCATGAGCCTATAAAAGGACTCTTCCATCAACGGATCAGGCATCAACCAACGAGCATCAAGAGGTTCAGTACGAAAATTTAGAGAAATAGAGAGAGAGAGAGAGAGAAAGGAAGAGAAGAAGGAGAAGATGGAAGTCCGGCCTGGTTCCGACGTCCGACGATCGTCCGGCGAAGTGCTCCTACGTCTCCTCTCACTCACACAGGTTGGAATTCTTGCACAAATTGGTTTTAATTCATGAGAATCTGAAAAAGCACAGATTCTGGAAATTTGTACGTGAATCAAGGCCTTGAGCCCATGTTCTTCATTTATATCGATACAAACATGCATGATTCCTTCATGAACGGAGATGATTTCCATGCATCATTAAGACTGATACAGGTTGAATTTCGTTTTAGAATCACGTTAGGAACTTTCTGAAATTTTCTGCAAACTTGGTTTCTGAAACTGTCCGTGCACACGCGTCTGATCACGGAATTTTTATAGACAAACGGATAAGCCAATTGCTTCGAAATTTTTCATTAATAATCTAGACATATCAGACATTCTTAGATAAAATTTTGAGGAATTTGTATGAACTGTTGCCTAGCCAATTAGATCCGTGAAGTTTATACAAAATCCAGATTGCGTTTTACAGAAACAGAACGTTCAGTAACAGACCTCTGTTCTTTTGCCCATATCTCTTCAACCACTAAATGAAATTGGATGAAATTTGATTCTTTGGAAACCTAACATCCGTATCTTTCTAACACAACAAATTTTATCGAAATTGGATGACTGAGTGCTGAGATATTGCTATTTTTCTGAGCTTCTGATTCACAGAAACAGGGTTGTTCCGAATTTTATAACAGTTTCTAATTCTGTATTTAATTATCAGAAAATAAGAACAAAATTATAAAATAAAAATATATTCTGATTCTACACACACGTACTATTCTGTAAAAGTTTTAGAATTTTTGGAGAATCAGAAGTATTTTTAAAAATTCGAAGAACAGGTCTTTGGAACTGAATAGATTCTGCAACTTTCAGAATCTGAAAATTTTCAGAAATCAAGAACTTAAACACAAATCTGAAACTATTGAAAAATCTGGTTTTTCCTTTCTCGAATTAACGGATTCAAACAAATTTCAAGCGTCTAGGCTGACCCTTGAGCGCCGGTTCAAGAAGGCCTAAGTCGAAAAGATCTCACTTGTCCACAATCGTTCTTAGAAGTCAGGAAATCAGAATTTGTTAGTTTTGATAAACTAACTGGCACGCTCGCGCAACCTGACGTAGTTCTAGGGTTTGATTTCGGATCCCACGATTTGAAATAAAATCACGTCTACACCTAGCACCTGTCTTCTGCCGCGTGCCACTGCCGCACCCCACTACCTAGAGCCCTGCCATAGTGTGTCGCATCCCATTCTCCCTAGCGCCAACCTAACACACCCTAACTGTGACCTACCTTAGCCAACACCCGCCTTGGTAGAACCCAATCCTTAAGCCCAAAACAGTCAGCTGCCCCCAAGCACACCCTAAGTCTAACACCTTCACGTCAAAGCCCACCTAGGGAGACCCGTCTCTTGGCTGTTATGGTGGACAAAAGCCCAAGTACGATTGAGAGGAAAAGTCGTCCACTTGTAAGTGTTTAAATTCGGTTTTTACCTTACTCATTTCAAATTTAATTCAATTCGATACGGGGTTGTAATAATGGAGCGTAGTCTCCCCCCGAAATGTAATATTGGTGCTTGATACATGAAGCACACACGTACACTTGAGCCATATTGCTCTTAAACGTACACTAGACACACACGTACACTTGAGCCATATTGCTCTTAAACATACACAAGACACCCACGTGCACTTAAGCCTTTCCGCTCTTAATTGCACACTATTGCACACACATTGAGCCTTCGCTCTTAAGCTAAAGACTTTAGTGAAAGCCATGTGAGTTGCATTTCAATTTGGGTTGTTAACATTCATGTCATGTGAGTTTGTCATTTAAATTTCACACTCGCACCCAAGAAGTACTCGAGCACTTGCTCTATACTTTCACGCACCTTTTGGGCCTTTGTTGCTCATAAGATATAGTATATTTATATACTTTCAAGCTGCGTGAGTTTTACATTCAAGTCGTGTACGCACTTACATTTCTGGGTGGTTCAATTCCAGTTCTGTGAGTTGTCTTTCCATTTACACACCAAGAGCACTCACTCACAATTGAGCCTTTCCGCTCTTACTATATACTTATATTTCAATTTTGGCAAGTTCAATTCAAGTCGTGTGAGTTTGTCATTTAAATTTTACACTACACACACGCGTGCATTGAGCCTTTCTGCTCTTAAATATATAAGTATATTTCAATTCTCCAATTTACATTCAAGTAGTGTGAGTTGCTTTCAAGTTCGGGTATTTTCCTTAAAGTTGCGTGAGTTGCACTTCCATTCGGGTATTTACATTAAGTTGTGTGTGTGAGTTGCTTTCAATTCGAGCTTAGCTCACATCATCATATCAAACCAGAAAATATTTGTTCATCCTTGCATTCGTGCATTTTCAAAGAGGAAACCCTGAATCTACGCTCAAACTCGCTGAAATTAGGCCACTTGAAACACACACATCCGACCTAAATAGCTTAAAAGCTCAAAGACTTGGAATCGAACAACCCCTGTAATAAAAACTGCAATTTAGGCATACAATCATCGAAACACTTACTTTTCTTTCAAAAGTACACGTTTGTTTAAAAGATCAAAGGTTTTCTAAGCGCTTAAACTGACCCTTGAGTACCGGTTCAAGAAGGTTCAAAGCGAAAAGATCTCGCTTGCACATAATTGCCTTTCAAAACGTCAAATATCTCAAAAACTTCGCTAGCTTGAGCAAGCTAGCTGGCACGCCCCTAAAAGCGACGTAGGCACGAGAAGGTTCATTTCAGGCCTCAAAAGCCAGAAGTGAGAATTTTCGTGGTTTACAGCCACTATCCAAATCAATTTGGATTAATGCAAAAGAGAGGCATCTGTAAACACCTGTAGATGCAGAAAATCTCCGCTTCCTGGTTCTTAGGCCTGGAGCGAACCTTTTTGTGTGTCTAAGTCCTATTTAAATAAACAGGGCGTGCCAGCTAGCTTACCTAAGCTAGCGAAGGTATATTCTAGAACCTGACTTCTAACGTGGCGACTGTGAGCAAGCAAGCTCTTGTCGTCGCAGACCTTCTTGCACCGATGCGCAAGGGTCAGTCTGTACGCTTTTAAAAATCGAGTTTTGAGTGGAAAAAAGCCTACGAAAGTGGTTCGAGGTGTTTGATTCGGGTCTTTTTGGTATGGTTTTAGATTTTAGATCACGTGGATTTTCACGTGCCTAAGTCTTTCTTTTTATCCCTTTACGGGCCACCTAGGTGTGTGTTATGAACACTCCACTAAATGTGGCGACTTTGAGCAGGAGTATGGGGTTTTGCTTTGATGCAATATGCGTCCTAACTCGTAGTATGGCGTATATGCAATGCAAACTCATGCTACTCCAAAGGGAAAACCCGAATTTAAAAGACAATACCGAAGGGAAATGACTTGAAATGTAAATGCCGAAGGGAAATTGCCGAAGGGAAATATGTATATAATGTATATATGGGCCCTTACTTGGGTCTTGCAAATAAGAGCGGAGTCTCAATGTGGGTGCGTGCTTGAATTGAAGTAATACACACACGACATGAAATGAAACCCAAATATAACTTGCAATATGGCCTTAACTAAGGTCTTGGGAATAAGAGCGAAAGCTCAATGTGTGTGAGTGCTTGAATTGAAGTACTACGCACACAACATGAAATTAAACCCAAATATAAATTGCAGTATGGCCTTAACTAAGGTCTTGAGAATAAGAGCGAAACCTCAATGTGTGTGAGTGCTTGAATTGAAGTACTACGCACACAACATGAAATTAAACCCAAATATAAATTGCAGTATGGCCTTAACTAAGGTCTTGGGAATAAGAGCGAAAGCTCAATGTGTGTGAGTGCTTGAATTGAAGTACTACGCACACAACATGAAATTAAACCCAAATATAAATTGCAGTATGGCCTTAACTAAGGTCTTGGGAATAAGAGCGAAAGCTCAATATGTGTGAGTGCTTGAATTGAAGTACTATGCACACAACATGAAATAAACCCAAGGATAGTATAATACGGTCCTTACTTGGGTCTTACAAATAAGAGCGAAGGCTCAATGTGTGTGAGTGCTAGAATTGAAAGACAACACACGCAACTCAAGCAAAACCCTACGCAACTTAAAGTATATACATAAATTTATAAATAAAGGGCTGATTAGGCCCGTGTGTGTTCAAAATCGTGCACAACTAAGAGAGTGCACGTGTGTGTGGATGTGCCAAGCCACGTTATTACAAGCGGGGGGAGACTATGCTCTGTTATTACAACCCTGTATCAAATTTAATTTAAGCAAGTCTACAACTAAGGACCGAGTTAGGCACTTACTTATAGCTGGTCCGGAGGTGACTTGCTTGAGCGTAGGCTTGGCTTTGCCTTGGGTTGCAAGAGGGAGCTGCTCGGAGTTGAACGACAAGGGGAGATGCTGGTCGGGTGACTCAGGTGCGTGGGAAGGGTGCCTTGAAGGTCGCCGGCTGCTAGGAAGGTGCTGCCTTAGTGCTTTGGGTTAAGGTGACTAAGGAAGGTCACTAAAGGATGGGTTGGTATTAAGGAAGATAGTGCTAAAGGGGAGCCTAAGGGAATGTATAAGGGAAAGTATTGCTGGCCGGGAGGTGGTGCAGTCGGCTAGGGTGGCCGACTAAGGGGAGTTTAGTGGTGGCCGGCTGCTAGGGTGGCTAGGGATATTATGGATGGGAAGGGAGTTAGCTAGGGTGTTGTGGAAGGTGGTGGGACTAAGGGCTGGTGGAGGGTGGAAGGGGAAGGTCCTAGGGAGCCAAGTAGGGTGGTCGGGTGTCACTAGGCGAAGGTCAAGTGTTGGGTGGTGGAAATGGTTGAGGTCTGGCCGAATGGGTAAGGATGACGGGCAGGTGGTGTTGGCGAGAGATTGTGGTGGTGTGGGCGAGAGGTTGTGGTGGTGTGGGTGGTTGAGAGTGGATGGGGAGTGAAGAGGAGGTGGAGCTAAGTGGAAGGTACTAACCGGATGGTGAAGGAGTTGGCGGATGGAAGAAGGGAGGCCGGGTGATAAGGGAGATGGAGTTCGGCCGGGAGGTGGTGGCGACGTGCAGTGGAGCTGGCTGGGAGGCAGTGGTGGCACGAGGTGGAGCTGGTCGGGGGTGCGGTGGTGCAGGTGGAGCAAGGTGGAAAGCTCGGCTGGGAGGTGGCTGGCCAAGGTCGGCTGGGCCAAGGTGGAGAAAATTCATGGAAAACCCGCCCACTAGGGGGGGGGTTTATATAGGGTTGGAGATGGCGGTTGGGGCTGGTTTTTGGAAGGTGGTAAGGTGGTTTAGGTGGTGGTGGTGTGGTGATAAGGTGGGCTGGTTTCGAGGAGGAGCCAAATATTTTAATACAAGGGGTTTTAGGTAGATGGTGTGCTAGGTTTAGGTGGGGTGGTTTAGGGGTTTAGGGCTTAGCTAGGTGGGTTGGTTTTGGGGTGAGGTTTAGTGAGGTGGGTTAGGTGATTAGGCTAGGATTAGGTTAGGTTTAAGGAAATTAAGCTAGGTTTAGAGGAGGATTAGGGAGGTGGGTTAGGTGATTAGGCTAGGATTAGGCCGGGATTAGGGAAGTGGGTTAGGTGATTAGGCTAGGTTTAGGACGGGATTAGGGTAAAAGGGTAGGATTAGGGTTTTTTTATTAGGATTGGGTTAGGGAGCTCCCTTTGCATCACCCATAGACCTTAATTGCATCATGTTGGTGCAGCCCTAGGTTAGGTTTTGGCTAAGACAAGCTTAAACCCGTGCTAATTAGGCTAACCCACATGATTAACCCCAAACTTGACACACAAGTCAAGCTTAATTACAATCACTCCCAAACCTTATCCTCCCCCCTCTCTCTCGTGCCCATAATCCCACGTGAATTTCAAGTGGGCTCCACCTCCATTTATGAGAAGGTGATGTGGGCCATGGATGTGGATATTGGATTGGATCTCTGGATCCAAATCCAAATCCAAGTCCACACATGGGTTTGGATTGGGATCTGGATATATATGGTCCAGATCCAATCCAAACTAAATTCTGACTCCTTCAGGCTGTGTTCGAAATGAACGGTTTGTGCGGGGTCTGATAGCATCAGTACTCCGTCTGTGTTGGGTCTTCGCCAACATGATCGTCCACTTTTGTTTTCACCTTCCGGAGATAATTTCAAGTGATGTTTGATGATAACAGGGTCTTGGACGTTTGAGATCTTGGGGGTGGATTCAATACGAGAGTTGCTGTGCCGGGCTTGACATGTGCTCCGGTTCCGGGCTCTCTTCAGCTTCTTTGGTCCTGCTTTGCTCAGGCAAAGCTTGCTTTGTGGGGTTTCAAAACATATTTTAACAGTTTTTAAAACATATTATACATATTTAAAACATATAAAAGTTCAAAATATCTGTACAGAGTTGCTTGGAAGGCTCTTGGGTTTTCAGACTCAAAATGGCCCTTTGGGGCTGCTTTTACAAAACCAGGTTGTTTTGAGAGATTCGTGGGATTTCGGGGTGTTTACAAATGCCCCTCTTTGGCCTTGTCCAAATCGATTTGGATAAGGGCAAAGACGACAAACACCCCTTTCAATGTCTCCCTAGATCTAACCACGAAAAATATGGGATCGTCCCAATCGTTAGCAAAATCTCAGTTTTAAAACCCTGGTAGGAGGAGATATCACGCCAAAGGGATCTGTGGGAATCTGGTCCTAAAATGGGATCAGGTTTATGCAAGTGCCATGCATGGAATGCAGATGCATGACATGGGTGTGGTGCCAAGAGTAGCGACCTCCCAGAGACCAGATGTGGTCGAACTTTAGAGACTTACAAAGCCGGTTGCTCCTAGTGAGTAGATCCTATGCTGTTCGATGTTCGATTTTCAAAATTTATTTACAAAAACTATTTACAAAAGGGACAAATGTCTTGAGTCTCGATCCTAAGGATCTCGAGCTCTTCGTGTTTGCCTTTGTTTGAGTCTTAACACTCGCTTATCTAGCGAAGGTTTTATAAGAAAACAAGGCATATTTCAAATTCCTACACCTTACTCGAAACGTCGAATTCTCAAACAAAATGAAATTCAAGTAAGTAAATCCGATTTTTACTTTAGGACTCCTCGAAATGAACCATGTTTTAGCTCGGGATAAGCCAGGGATGGGAAAGAGATACCACGGTCCCTTCTGAAGCGTCTTGTGGTTTAAGGCATAGAAGGCGGAAAACTGCTCTTTTTGAGCTTTTTGGCCTCTTTTTCCTTTTTTTCATAGAGGGTCTCCCTTTGAGAGTATTTTTTCTTTAATCCCTCTTTTTCACAAGAGGATTGATTTTTTTCTTTGAGTTCTGGTTTCTTTCTTTTGGAAAGAGACTTTGGATGGGAAATTCCCTTTATTTGGGCCATGTTTTCCTTTTGGAAGGAGAAGAGAAGAGGGGAGGACTTATCCCAAGCTCACACTCGATCCATTCCAGATTAGCCTATTTAGAAATAGCACGTACTACTTGCAAGTATCTTGCTATGTTGAACTAGGCCTTTCTTTGTAAGAAGAAGGATTTTGAAATGTAACCACGATTTTGAAGACTCCACTCTTTCACAAGTGTGAATTCTCTCACTCAGGGTCACACGATTTTGCCTTTGCACCTTATTTTCAGCTCTCAGGGCAGCTATCCCTAAAATTTTCGAAAATGGGGAATTTAATCCAAATCCTACACATAATACTTCTTTAAGTATTGAATATTGATAGGATCTGCTAAATTCCTACCTTCTACATCGATCAACCAATATGAGTTGTTCGTGGTGGTTGCTCGTACAACATAGGGTCCATCCCACTTGGGGCGCCACTTTCCAAGGGGATGTGGGCCACGATAATGGATGATTTTCAAGACCAGATCCCCCACTTCAAAGTGGCGAGGTCTCATGTGTTTGCCATAGTGTCGGGCTATCCTTTGCCGGTATGCACGAGCATGATCCATAGCAAGGAGTCGCCTCTCATCTAGCAAATCTAGTTCGGCCATCCTAGCATGCTGAAGCGTCTCTAGGGGGAGGTCGAGTGCTATGGATGTATGGAATGAATGCAGTTGAGTATGAATGGGAAGAATGGCGTTTGTGCCATAGACCAATTCGAATGGTGTGGCATTCGTGGGAGTCCGGATGGAAGTCCTTTAAGCCCATAAGGCTTCATCTAGCTTCTCGTGCCACGTCCTACCCTTCTCTAAGATTTTCTCAATTATACTAATGAGAGTCTTGTTTGTGGCTTCGGCTTGGCCGTTGTCTTGAGGGTAGTAGGGCGAAGAGAAGTGGTGAGTTATGCCATACGTGTTGCACAACTTAACCATCCACTCGTTCTTGAATGGGGTGCCATTATCAGACACAAGGTCTCGTGGAACCCCAAATCGAGCCAGGATATTCCTCCGGATGAAAGCCACCACATGTTGCCCCAGCACGTTGGTTAGGGAAATGGCTTCCACCCACTTGGAGAAATACTCCGTGGCTGCTAAAATGAATCGATGCCCATTCGAGGCTTTTGGAAATATTGGGCCTACGATGTCAAACGCCCACATGGTGAATGGCCAGGAGATGACCACAGAATGCAATGCAGATGATGGGATATGAATGGCGTGCCCATGCACTTGACATGGATGGCACTTCCTAACATGATCGTGACAATCCTTTTTTAGGGTAGACCAAAAATAGCCCCCTCTAAGTATTTTCATTGCCATCATGTTGGCATTAATATGACCTCCACATTCTCCATCGTGGAATTCATGCATCACTATCCTAGCCTCCTCTAGATCGATACACCTAAGCAGGATGCCGGTAAAACTCTTTTTGTATAAAATCCCACCTAGAATGGTGTATCGGGTCGAAATCTTACGGATGAATGCCTTATGTTTGGATGTGGCATCCTCGGTGAATCCCCCATTTTCTAAAAACTGTTTGATGTCATAAACCTAGGATTTTTCAATAGAGTCTGGGTTATTTTGGCAAATATCCAGATCGTTTGTGGATAGGTTGGGCGCATGCCATATTTCTAAAGATCGGGTCCCTGAAATGGGATCGACCTTTAGGGTTGAACCTAAGGAGGAGAGGGCATCAGCATTGCCATTGTCCCCTCTTCCTACGTGTGTGAGTTTACACGATTGGAAGGACTCAACCAATCGAGTGGCCAACTCGTGATATAGAAGCAGTTTCTCATTACATACTTGCCAAATTTTCAAAACGTGGTTTATAACAAGGAGCGAATCTCCAAAGACCTCGATGCATGATGCCCCTAGAATTTTCGAAATCTTTAAGCCTTGTATGAGTGCTTCATACTTAGCTACATTGTTGGAACATTCGAAATCTAGGCGGACTGCTATAGGAATCTTGCCCTTTTCAGGGGAGATGAGGATGACCCCAGCACCAGCCCCTCGTTGGTTTCGTGTCCCGTCGAAGTACATCTTCCATACTTGGTTTTCAAAATAGTTTGCCAAAATGTGGTTTTGGAAATGGTTTTGTAATATGCCTTCATCAGGCATTTCAGCAAGTGTGGGATATGCATCCTCCAGGGAGAACTCAGCCACGTAATCTACTAGGGCTTGCCCCTTAATGGAGATCTAGTGATGGTATTTCAGGTCATACTCGATTAGAAGTAGTTGCCATTTGCCCAATCTACTCGTGAGAATGGGTTTTTCGAACAAGTGCTTGAATGGATCAAGCTTGGACACTATCCAGATCTCATGATCTAGGAAATAGTGTCTGAATTTCTGGCAGGCCCAGACTAGGGCCAAGCACGTCTTCTCTATGGCAATTTCGTTCATAAGCCAAGAGAGTTTTCGAAATATAGTAGATGGCATACTCCTTATGGGTGTCATCCTCGTATTGAGCCAATAGGGCTCCTAAAGCATTCGCATGCACGGAGATGTAGAGTAAAAGCGGTTTTCCTTGCTTTGGAGGATTCAAAACGGGGGGATTAACCAGGTATGCCTTTAGTCTCTCGAAGGGCCTTTGGCATTCGTCATCCCATAAGAATTTCATGCCCTTCCTCAACAGTTTGTTGAAGGGTTCGCATCTAGTCACCAGATTTGATATGAATCGGCGAACGGACTATAATCGACCATGGAGGCTACGAATTTGGGTGAGATTAGAGGGTGGAGCCATGTCTATGATGGCTCGACACTTAGAGGGGTCGACTTCTATACCCCTTTGGCTCACCATAAAGCCTAGAAGTTTCCCCGATTCTACCCCGAATACACATTTTTGAGGGTTTAGCTTTACTTTGTAAAGCCTAAGCCTTTCGAAAATCTTTTGCAAACATTCGATATGAGTGCATCGGGTTTTGGATTTCGCCAAGAGATCATCTACATACACTTCTACGAGCTCATGAATTTGATCATGAAAGATCGTGGTCATGGCTCTCTGGTATGTTGTGCCAGCATTTTCCAAACCAAAGGGCATGACTGTATAGTAGTACATGCCCCATGGGGTTGTGAAGGTGGTCTTACCCTGATCTCGTGGACTTAGTTTAATTTGATTATAGCCTGAATAGCCATCCATAAATGAAAACATTTCATGATTTGCAGTACTATCGACTATCAAATCTATGTTTGGTAAAGGATAATTATCCTTTGGAGTGGCTTTATTCAGGTTTCTGAAATCGATGCATATTCGAATTTTCCCATTGGTTTTTCGAACTACAACGATGTTTGACAACCAATCAGAATACGCAATGGGTTTTATAAATCCGGCTTTTAACAGATCTTCTAAACCCTCTTTGACCTGCGTGTGTATATTCGGGTGTATTTTCCTAAGCTTCTGCTTTATGGGTTTTACATCCGCATTTAAGGGAAGACGATGTTCGACAATGCTGGAGTCTATGCCCGATATGTCTTCATATGTCCATGCAAACACATCTAAATAGGTTCGTAGAAATGCAATGAATGCTAATCTTTCATGTTCATGCAAGCATGCGCCTATTTTGATGGTTTTGGGATTGGAATCATCCCCTAGGTTCACCTCTATTAAACCTCCTCCTACTGAATTGGAAGGTTTTTCAAAATCAAGAATTTTATGAAATTCTAGGAGCTCCGAAGTGGGATCTTCCTCAAGGGGATCCACTTCTGGGCTTCGATCATTCTCATGGGTTATAGACCTAAGGGAATTTGATGCGTGATTTTCAAAAAGACCTGGTTTTGTACTCGGATTTTCAATTGATTTCGAAATTTTTGGTCTGGCTATGCAGACGACGTTTCTTTTGAAATCTTTTTCTTTTTCCAAAGTCCTACCAGGTGTAGCTATATACAAAATCTTTTTGGTATTTTCCAAATTTTCGATTTTTTTGGGTTTTTGTAAAACAAGAACCTTAGGAACTATACAAAGCACTCTATTTTCGAGTTTTTGTTTTTCTATTGTTTTTGGTTTTTCCTCTTTTTCGATTTTTTTGATTTTAAGTTTTCCAAATGTTTTTGTATTTTTATTAAAGGGATCTTCTGTCATACCTACAAAGGGGAAACACTACGGGTTAGACTCGAAATAGGAGGTCTAAATCGTAGGTTTCTTCTAAGATAGGTTCTAGGGCACCCTTGACCTAGGTGGTCACAGGAGGTGGCTCTAGCGATATTCTGAGAGTATAGCCGATCCCGTATCGGCTTGGGTTGGCCCTAGGAAGGATGGGCTCTAGGAGACCCTAGTTTTGTGCCCCTAGACTTTTGTAGGACGTGTAGCCCATATTTAACAACATATTCCGTGTAGGCCATGGATGTGGATATTGGATTGGATCTCTAGATCCAAATCCAAATCCAAGTCCACACATGGGTTTGGATTGGGATCTGGATATATATGGTTCAGATCCAATCCAAACTGAATTCTAACTCCTTCAGGCTGTGTTCGAAACGAACGGTTTGTGCGAGGTCTGATAGCATCAGTACTCCGTCTGTGTTGGGTCTTCGCCAACATGATCATCCGCTTTTGTTTTCACCTTTCGGAGATAATTTCAAGTGATGTTTGATGATAACAGGGTCTTGGACGTTTGAGATCTTGGGGGTAGATTCAATACGAGAGTTGTTGTGCCGGGCTCGACATGTGCTCCAGTTCCGGACTCTCTTTAGCTTCTCTGGTCCTGCTTTGCTCAGGCCAAGCTTGCTTTGTGGGGTTTCAAAACATGTTTTAATAGTTTTTAAAACTTATTATACATATTTAAAACATATAAAAGTTCAAAATATCTATACAGGGTTGCCTGGAAGGCTCCTGGGTTTCCAGACTCAAAATGGCCCTTTGGGGTTGCTTTTACAAAACCAGGTTGTTTTGAGAGATTTGTGGGATTTTAGGGTGTTTACAACACCCTAAATAAAAAAAATTTCGAAAATACTCCAACTTCGAAAGCTGACTTGTTTTAAAAATCTTTGGCTTTAAAATGAAAATTTTAAATCTTTAAAATAAAGATTTTAAAAGGTTTCAAATTAAAGTTAAAAGTATAAAGCCTAGAAGATTGGAGTAAAGCATGCAGAAAGCAGGTTGACAAGTGGGGCCCCCTTCGAACCAAGTACAGTTTCACAAAGGACAAGCCAAAAATCAAGGGAGGAGATCAAGTCAAAGCATATCCTCACCCAAGATCAAATCAAAAGTATACGGCCCCATCAAACCCAACCCAATTCAACCAAGTGCTAGACATGATTGGCTTTAATTAAACTTAAAGCCTTACTTGAACCAAATGTTTTAATTCAACCAAGATCGAAATTTTTCTAGCCTTGTTCATCCTACATCCTTCGGTTAAATAACAAATCATATACCTACCTAGCCTTTATTAAATCAGTCAAGCAAGCCACTTGAAGAAGCAAGGATCGGCCGTTGAAAGTAAGAGCTCAAACACCTAGCCGGCCATGGCTAGGTGCACTCAATCAAGACCACAACCAGTCCACATGGGGTTGGTCCATCGCTGACCAAAAGGGGACCACTCCTCTCTCTCTTTCATGTGAACATGGTGAACTTGGAGTTGGATTTAGATAATGGGCCACTTGCCCCAAGGAAGGGCCTAGAAAGGCCCCCCCTTGGCCTATAAATAAAGGCCAAGGGGGGGGTGTTCTTCATTCTTGGAGATCTTGAATCCTCTTAAGAGTTACTACACTTTGGGCTGTTGGAGTGAGAGAATAAGCTGCTAGGGTGAGGCTTAGAGAGGGAAGAGGGTATTAGTATC
Source organism: Brasenia schreberi (assembly GCA_036023115.1). Taxonomy (NCBI): domain Eukaryota; kingdom Viridiplantae; phylum Streptophyta; class Magnoliopsida; order Nymphaeales; family Cabombaceae; genus Brasenia; species Brasenia schreberi. The sequence goes on from JAYKKT010000088.1 coordinate 17,034,578, forward strand.
AAGGCTCTTGGGTTTGAGTGAGAGAATTGAGTGAAAAGTGAGGAAAAAGAGGGTCGAGCACCATTTTTGGAGGCTATCTCCAAGAGAATCCGGGTAAGTGCTGGTTCTAACTTGATTAAATCCTCATCTCTTCTTGTTATTCAATTGAAAAGGGGTTGTATTAACTGAGCTTTGTCTCCTCCTATGATGTAATAGAAGTAGATGTGCTAAAATTTTCCTTTCCTTTGCTTATGCACTCTATGTGTTTGAGTTCTTGATTCTATCCCAATATATGCTATAAACACTCTATATCTTCTTATCCTCTCTATGCTTAAGCTATTAGATACATTTCAATTAATTTCCCTTCAACATTTAATTTCGAGATGTTGTGTTGTTGCATTTTGATTCACGTGAGTTTTGCATTATGTACGTTCTAAAACCTGAAAACTAACTTTTAGCATCCTTGCATACGTTGATTGTTTGATTTTTCATTTCCGAAGCACTGCTCTAAACCCTCCAAAATTTTGCACACTATATCTACACACACAGGCTTACTCCTAATAAAATTTCAAGAATTTTAGGGCCATGCAATCTCATAATTAAAACAATGCAAAATCAGGAAAAATTTTACAAACTGTCTGTCCATTCATTTTTCCTGCAACAGAGCTTGGGTGTTCATCCTATAACTCTGTCTGCAGGCATCTAAAATCAGTGATTCTTGGTTGATTAGAAAGCTGATATCCATAGCTTTCTAACAAGATTAAATTCACTAAAATTAGAACTATGAACACTGAAATACAGGCTCATTTTTAAGCCTCTATATTTCTATAACAGAACAGTTTCGGGTGTCTGAGTAGAGGCACTTCTTTAAATTAATTCTGTAACATCATAACCCTGAATGCAAATCTGAAAAATGTCTTAGACTCTTTGCATCTCAGGCTTATTCTATAAAATTTTGGTTATTTTTTTGAGGTCTTTAATGTATTCAAAGAGATTCGAGAAACAAGTCTTGAAAATAGAGTTTTCTGTTTTTCAGAACTTGTACATTTTTGAACTTGAAAACTAAGTGCACTAACTTGTCATTTTTCAACACATTGTTTTCACGTGAATTTGGAATATCACCTATCTATTTGGAATCCCGAAGCGCTTTGGCTGACTCTTGAGCATCGGTTGAAGAAGGCCTAAAGTGAAAAGAGCCCACTTATCTATAATCGCCCAGTCGGATTTAACTTTTACTAGTTTTTAGAAACTAGCTCGCACGCTCGCACACAAAGTAGAATTGAAAGTTTTGCTTCAAGTCTCTACATAGGCTTGGAGTGAAAATTTCATATCTACATGTACCTAAAAAAATTGATCAATCCCTTCGAATTGGGTGTTCTTATTGTTGATCGTGTAATGTTGTTGTAATGGATAGAAGAGCCATGAATGGATGGAGAAACGGGTAAAAATGTGAGTGATTTTATTGGTGCATGTAAGAGAGGAAAGAGATTCAAAAGTTATCGTGTGGAGGAGTCTTTTGATAATTAACGAAATAACCAAAGGTATTTTGAGAACCTCGGACAAGCGTGTAATAAAAAAGGTGTCCACGTATTAATCCCGTTAATTTCACAACGTCCGCACAAGGCTCAAAATGGGTCTCATTTCAGAGATTCCTAAACATGGGCATAGAAGCGCTTTTCGTCGAGAAACTTCTCTCCAGAACCATCTCGTCTCAGCGTGTAGAACAAAGAAGGGGGATCTCCTCTCTCCATATACATATGCGACATCTTCTTCCCTCGATCAGTAACAGCAAGCGGTAACTGTTCGCTTTCCTCTCAATAATCTCAAATCACATATCTTGTCCAGAAGGAAAACGAGGATTGTCTAGGTTTTCCCCATTCCGCAGAGTACAAACCACCACCACCACCATCCCCAGGAGATTCTCGCTTTCCTGCTTTCCTGTGATCTTACCCAACGTCGTCGTCCGCGATGGAGCACACGTTTTCCAGAAAGCCTTGGAGGAGCCCCCTATACTACTCACCGACGAACTCTGCCGTTCCGGTTCGATCTGTGGAAACTGAGTCTCCGCGAGTCGTCTCCATCCCCGTCCACTTCGTCGCCAGCGCCAGGGCTAGAACAGCCGCTGAGAGGATCCAGAGAATCTTCAGGGGATTCATACTGAGAAAGAACGTCGGGAAGATCGCCTGTGTTGCAGCTGAAGCGGATCGGATAGATCAGGCGATCTCCAGCGGAGAAACGGTGAGGCGAGTCCAGGAAGATCCCAAGGAGCGGCTGAAGGCGAACGAGTCCCTGATGTCTTTGCTCTTCCAACTCGACTCAGTGCATGGGATCGATCCCGCGGTGAGAGATCTGCGGAAAGCCGTGATCCGGAAGGTTATTGCGTTACAGGAAGCTGTGGACTCGATTCCTTTGCAAGAAATAGACGTAATCGATCTTGATCGCCACGGATCACATGGAGGAAACAATAATACCCAAAGAGATCGCGATGTAAATGAGCGGCAGAAACATGTTGATAGATGGTGTCAGCGAGGAGGCACAACAGAGCAAATCCTAGAAGATGAAGACTCCAAGACCGTAGATGTCGTCGTCGATGAAGGCCAAGATCAGGAAGGTCCGCAACAAGCTTGTGCCAATCTCCTCGACGAGACGACTTCGAGAGATGGTACGTTCAAGAGAATCATCGATGACTCGTCGGCTCCTCGTGGCATCAAGGAAATGGCAGAGTGTCATAAAGATGAAAGAATGGTCTGGAGGTGCGTCGAAGGCGCGGAGGAGGACAGCACAATGGAGACCATCCAACTCATTCGGAACACCGTGAAAGCAGCGGAGAGTGAGAGATGTGCGCAGACGGAGGGAGCGATCAAGCGGGTGATAGCGGAGAACAAGAAGCTAAGGAGCCTCATCGCGGAGCTATGCGAGAGGAACGTGGTGCAAAGCCGGCTGATGAGCTCGCTGGCGGTACGGGTGGAGCAGCTAGAGAGGGCGGTGAGACAGCAAGAAATGAGGAAAGCCAAGAAGAAGCAGAAAGCCATGGCTGCGAGATCGCGGACGCCTAATTAATCTCCTCTGCCATATTATCTTTTTGTGAAGTATTTGTAAAATGATCACACAATAGTTTTTAGAATTTGCCCTTTGATAAGAAAGATGTGAATGTACACAGGAACATCCCTCTGCTGTTTTGCTTGCCCGAAAGTTTCTTCATTTCATTTTTCGTAAAATACTGAAAAGTATTCTATATCTTACAAAGGAAGAATGTTGTTGGTTGTAAATAGTTCTGTTCGTCAGTAGATCTTTTATTTCTTCGTATTGCGTCGTTCACTATTATACGATATTTTTCAAGGTAGCTTGGTCCAGGTGTTTTTGGTCAAGCTAAGCGTGGTATATGATACCAAATATCGGGACAAGTCGCGTTGTAACAGTACAATGACTGCTTACCCATGAAACAACTGGGAGCTGAGAACGATAATTATTATTAACCAACCTCCGTCATGGAGCTCAAAAACTTTTGCATTTGCAGGTTCCTTGGGAGATTTGATCAAGTCCTTAGCTCCCAGTTGATTGTCGACGACGCAGGTTGATTGTCATCGCAGGATGTTGTGTCTTCACGGTGCTTTCCCCTAGCCTCGTTGTACTTCAGAGTTGTAGAGGTAGCTTTCATAGGGGTTGCTTTAATTTTCCTTTCATCTACTATTTGTTTCAATCGGTTGCACGATCTCTCATTACTTCTTTCTGCAAATCTCGCTTTCATGGACAATCTTTTTGTTTTCATGGGTTTCTTCCTTGACGTGCTGATTATCGATGGCAAACGCGCGTGCCCGAAATTTGTTGTGGGAAGTGGTCGTATATATATCTGATTTCAAGCTGAAAAACTTAGTAGAACATTCAAGCATTAAAGCAACTATACTTTATCAAAGGAATTCAATTTTTTGTTTCTCCCCTCGAGTTACTGGTTTTGAGGATTGAACGTTCTCCTTTCTTTCTTTGTCATGCATTTCTTCTCATCTCCAATTCAATAATGCCTCTCACTACTACTGATGACGCATTAAAGCATTTTCAAGAACTTGTGGTTTTCTGATGAAGGTTTCATTCATTCATTGCCTTCCCAGATGAAGGAGTACAAGTCCTAATGTTGGGGTCCACGACTTTATCATGCTTTCTATTTTGGCAGCTGCTTTGATGAAAAGCTGCTATATTCACTCATGGCATTTTGGGTTCTACAACCAATTCTAATTCCAGTTTGAGATGATGTCTCTAATGGTGTTGGGTTGTCTTGGTAATTATAGACAGTGTTCAACTGCCATTGCTTTTTAGTATTTTGATATTTCCACGCTAACACTACAATTGTCTTAAGACAACGTCATTCTAGAGTACGTAAGGATCATACTTGTATCTGACGAAGAGTAGCATGTCTTTCTTGTTGCTACAGTTGTTAGCTCGTGACAATGAGATAGGTTCTCTTTAAAATGTGAAAATAAGGATGCTATAAGAAGAACAAAACAAAAGGAGAAAAGAAAAAAATAATATATTAAGAAGCAACTCTCACACAAAACCAAAATGAATATTGTATAACTAATTTTAAAATTATAAGAAATGTAAAAATTAAAAATCACGAAAAAATTCCATGACATGTACTTTACCAAGAGATAATTGATTCAAGGTCAAACCAATCAAAATCATATGCATAGATCGTCCTTGGGTTTTATTTTGAAACTTAAAATTGATTACTATTAATGAATGTAAAATACATTATTAATTATTAATAAATGTAGGGTACATATTGTAAGACACGAAAATTCCCACTCTTGGCTTTTGGGGGCCTGGAATGAACCTTTTCGAGTTTACGTCGCTTTTAAGGGCGTGCCAGCTAGCTTTACTCAAACTAGCGAAGATTTTTGGAAATATCTGACTTTTTGGCGACTGTGGACAAGCAGGATCTTTTCGTTTAAAACCTTCTTGAACCGACGCTCAAGGGTTGGTTTAAACGCTTAGAAAACTTCGATTTCAAACAAACATGAACTTTTGAAAGAAAAGCGAGTATTTCAATGATTGTTTGCCTAAATTGCAGTTTTTATTACGGGGGTTGTTCGAATCCAAGTCTCTCGAGTTTTAGCTATCTTAGGCCGGATGTGTGTGCTTCAAGTGGCCTAAATTTAGCGAGTTTGAGCATAGTTTCGGGTTTTTCTCTTTGAAAATATGCGAATGCAAGGATGCACGAATACTCTTCGGGTTCGATATGATGTGAGCTAGGCTCGAATTGAAAGCAACTCACACACACAACTTGAAGTAAATAACCGAATAAAAGTGCAACTCACGCAACTGAAGGGAAATACCCGAACTTGGAAAGCAACTCACACGACTTGAATGTAAATTGCAGAATTTGAAATATACTTATATCTTAAGAGCGGAAAGGCTCAATGTGAGTGTGTGTTTGTCGTGTATAAATGGAAAGACAACTCACACAACTGAAATTGAACTTGCCGAAATTGAAATATAAGTATAGTAAGAGCGGAAAGGCTCAATGCACGCGTGTGTGTAGTGTAGAATTTAAATGACAAACTCACATGACATAAATTGAACCACCTGGAAATGTAAGTGCGTACACAACTGAATGTAAAACTCACGCAACTGGAAAGTATATAAATACACTATATCTTATGAGCAACAAAGGCTCAAAAGGTGCGTAAGAGTGTGGAGCAAGTGCTCATGTACTTCTTGGGTGCGAGTGTAAAATTTAAATGACAAATTCACACGACATGAATGTAACAACTCGGAATTGAAATTGCACGACTTTCACTAAAGTCTTTAGAGTAAGAGCGAAGGCTCAATGTGTGTGCAATAGTATGCAACTAAGAGCGGAAAGGCTCAAGTACACGTGGGTGTCTTGTGTACGTCTTAAGAGCAATATGGCTCAAGTGTACGTGTGTGCTTCGTGTATCAAGCACCAATATTACATCTCGGGGGGAGACCACGCTCCATTATTACAACCCCGTATCGAATTGAATTGAAATTTAAAGGAGTAAGGTAAAAACCGAATTTAAACACTTACAAGTGGAGGACTTTTCTTCACACTCGTGCTTGGGCTTTGGTCCACCTTGGCAGCTAAGAGGGGTCTCCCTAGGTGGGGGGGGGGTTATGGACGTGAGTTGGAGCTTGGGTGTTTAGACTTGGGAAGGGCCTAGGTTTGGCAAAGAGGTAGGGCTGGTGTGTCACGGCGAGGTGAGTGTCTTAGGCACGGGCTGGCTAAGGTAGGTAGGGTGCAGCCTAAGGTATGGGATGGTTCTAGTCGGCCTAAAGGGGAAGGGTGCAACCTAAGGTATGGGCTGTCTAAGGCAGGTCACGGGTGCTAGGAGATGGAAGGCATGGGGTGCAGCAGTTTGGTGCTAGGGCGTCGCAGCGGGGTGCGCCGGGACAGGCGCTGGGGGTGTTCGGTACGGGGGCGTGTAGGGTGGCGCTAGGGCGCAATAGGCGCGCAGTTGGGCCGGGTAGTGTTTAGGGGAAGTTTTAGTTGGTTTAAGTTCTTGTTTGAGTCAGTTTAAGTGGTTTAGGCTAGGTTTAGGCTAGCTGTGGGTTAGGTTTAGTGGGGTAGGTTAGGTGATTTAGGCTAGGTTAGGGTTAGGTTTAGGATGACCTACCTCTTGGAGCCGGTCCACAGTGCTTCACCCATGCCTCCACGCCTTGGTTGCAGCCTCCTCCTTGGTCGAGCCCCCCTTGGTTGCAACCCTTAGGTCAAGCCTTGATCAACATGGCTCAAGCCCACCTCACTCATGAGCCCACATGGCTAAGTCTCTCTCTCACTCTCTCTCCTCCCAAGCAATTCACGTGAACCCCTCATTTGGGACCCCCTCACCTTTATTTATAAGCAAATGAGGTGGGTCTTGGATATGGGTCTTGGAATCCAGATCTGATCCAAACACTATTTGGGTCTAGATCTTGGATCTCAGATATTTTGGGATCTAGATCCGACCCAAATATTTAGTTGGGTTTGGATCTCGGATATTTGGGTTTCAGATCCAATCCAAACACTATTTGGATTTGGATATTTGGGTCCAGATCCAATCCAAACACTATTTAGATTTGGATCTGGATATTTGGGTCCAGATTCAGTCCAAATTTCTTTTCTTCAGTCCTTCTTGGCATTTCGAGACGGACGGTTTGTGCGGGCCCTGGCTTCATCAGCACTCCATTTTGTGCTGGGTTTTCCCCAGCTTTGTCGTCCGAACTCCTTCTCACCTTTCTTGACTTCGTTTCAGTTCATTTCTGTCGTTTCCGGCTTGGATTTCTGCTATTTTGGTGAATGCTTTTCGGCTTGGCTTTTGGTGCTCTGGGCTTGCAGTGTGCTTCTGGCCTGGGCCTTCCTTGTCTTCTGATCCATGCTTTTATCAGGCCAGGGTGCTTTCTTTGGGCTTCTAAACCTACTTCTGAGGTTGCTTTTGATTCAGGCTTCACTTGTTGAATTTTGGGTTTTTACGAAATTGGGACTTGGCCCATGTTTGAGAAAATTTCAATTTGAACGGGGTTTAGACAAAATTTAAAGCTTTCGCAACTCCTGGGTTTTCGAAAACTCTAGAATTTGGTTTTGAAATGAATTTTCAAACCAGGTGTTTGTTTTTGAAAATCGTTTTATTTTGGGGTGTTTACACATATGAACATTCTTCTTATGTTTCACACAAATATCTACTTTGTTTTTTTTCACATATGATTTTGCCTAACCTTTTTTCGTTCATTTCATGCATGAGAGTGTTCAGTTTCATGTGTATACTTTGCTATTGTTATGCGAAAGTGATAATTATAATAGTACAGAGTTAGTCGAAGGAAATATAGTTGGGTACCGCCATCCTTTTAGTACGATAGACGCAAACCAGCCTCTCAAAGGATGACACATCCCATAATGGTTTAGGGGTGTGTTGAACTTTTGGCTCTACTGAGTTTTGCATCAGTTATAGAACTTATTATGAAACCCAAATGAGATATGGAAGAATAGAGTTGCGGTCTTTCGAGTGCATTTTTATTTTAAGAGTAACATGATTTAGATGCGTTTCTCTTCAAGTACATTTGGCTCACGCATATTATTCTTTAGCCGCATGTCAATGTTTGGAGCTAAACTTGATGATATATAAAAGGATAGGCATGCCATAAACAATTACAACGGCGAGTCTCCACATGAGCCAAAAGCTCGTGAGCATGCATAACTTTATGCTTGTCGAGTGGGCCTACTTATTTGAATGTTGGAAAACAATTTCAGTATGATGTCAATAAAAGTTGAGATTGTAGAAAAAGTATCAAAGGCTAGGGGATACTTAGTTCCCAAAAGTCATTTCAAGAATTTCATGGATGCTACTAAATGATTTAGGTACTCTTGAAGTATAACCAGTTGTTACATGTTTAAATTTCTCATATACTTAATTTACACTGCTCTTCAATTTCTTTTTAATTCTCAATATAAAGCCAAATTTGTTGTATTTATCTAGCTCTTTCGTGTCACTCCATATGTGCATATATATATATATATATACAACAAGTTGCTAGGCTCTCATTCATGTTTCTTTTTTATAATATGGATTGTCCATCTTTTTTATTTGATGGTTTTGATTAAAAAAAGAAACAGTAGAAATTAGAAAATATATTTTATAATTTTGTATTTTTGAAAAATTTACTTTTACTTTTTTCAGGTCAACATTGTGAAGAAAAGTCTAGTATGAATGAAAATTCAGCAACTCCCATTCTCTCCCTCTATATATATTATAGTGAGGGAACAACTCTATGAAAGTGCATCAAATTAGTTATTTTGTTATATTACATAAACATGTAGAAACGAAAAAAACATTAGTCACACAGACATATAATCTTCATCATGAATGGAGATGTAATTCGCTAAAAACATATACTCTCTTATAACAATTATGAAGGAGGTCTATGATACCATATGCCACCAGCAATGGTTTTGAGTATTCGCTAAACATATCCATCAAAGGTCTCTATTTGAATGACATCTAAAGGACATTATAAACGACAAAGATTAAGGAAATTTGAAGCTTTTGCATTCTATGAACCTAAATTTCATTCAGTATTTACAAAGATATAAGCAAAAGAACAGACAACTGTTTTTGAATATTTTGTTTCTGCAGAACAGAATCTGGTTTTTGCTCAATTTTACGGATTTAATTAACTAGGCAAACGACCACATAAAATCCTCAAAATTTTATCAAATAATCCCTGATATGTCTAGATTGGACATGCAAAAATCGACTTGATTGGATCAATCATTCGTTTGAAACAAATCTATGTTGAGGTGTGTAAAGTCATGTGTTTTAAAAGTTCAGAATTGCAAAAATTTTGAGACGTGTTCCCTTGATCATTTGGAACACTCTTCAACTTGTAACCAATCCTAAAATTTGTAAAGATCATAGAGGTGTGTTGTTTTTATCATATTCATGGAGATTAATGGATAAACACGCATGTTTTGCATCAACATTGATCACAAACATGATACATAATTCAGTCCAAGTACAACCTTCTGCAAAACCTGCATATTTTCGAATTTTCAGTGGATCACATCCATAAATTAATTGGTTCAAACCTGTGGGATTAAGGAGGAAGATGATGTGAAGCCGTGGCTGAGGGACCCCCACAATGCAGACATCAGATGGCGGAGCAGGGTAAGCCTCCTTCTCTTCTTTTGGTGATACCGACCAAACCTAATATGAACTTTTCTTTCTAGGAAGCTCACTTTCCCTTTTTAATATCCGCTTTCCCTTTCTGGGCATCCACCTTCCTTTTCAGGTGTCAACTTGCCTTTTTGAGGCCTATATCTTTTCAAATAACAATTTTTCAACATACTTTTCAACAAAAATCTTTTAAGGAAACGAAATCCTGCATTTCTAGTGCCAAGGGTAAAATCGTTATTTTTATTCAATTTTGTTCAAATTCGAAATTTTCAGAAAGGGAAGCAATGTTTCATCATTTTAAGGCTTCCATAAAATTTTGATGACAAAAACAACTAGTTTGATGTGTTTTTTATTCGAAAACCCAAAGCTGCCAAAAATAGCTAATTTCCTAAGAGTCAAAAATTAAAAAAAAAAAATTGGGTGTTTATAGATGCCCCTTGTAGATGCAAAAAATTCCCGCTCCTAGTTCTTAGGCCTGAAGCGAACCTTTTCGTGTATCTAAGTCCTAATTAAGCAAAAGGGCGTGCCAGCTAGCTTACTTAAGCTAGCGAAGAGAAATTTTAAAAACTGACTCCTAACGTGGCGAATGTGAGCAAGCAAGCTCTTGTCGTCGCAGACCTTCTTGCACCGATGCGCAAGGGTCAGTCTGTACGCTTTTAAAATCGAGTTTTGGGATATAAGAACTTACGAAAACGTGTTTGAGGTGTTTGATTCGGGTTGTTTTTGGTATGATTTTCAGATTTTATTACATGTGGATTTGCACGTGCCTAAGTCTTTCTTTTTATCCCTTTTCGGGCCAACTAGGTGTGTGTTATGAACACTCAGCCTAAGTGGGGCGACTTTTGAGCGGGAGTATGGGGTTTGCTTTGATGCAATATGCGTCCTAACTCGTGGTATGGCGTATATGCAATGCAAACTCACGCAACTCCAAAGGGAAAACCCGAATTTAAAAGACAATGCCGAAGGGAAATGACTTGTAATGTAAATTGCCGAAGGGAAATTGCAGAAAGGAAATTGCAAAAGGGAAATATGGCTATATCTTAAGAGCGGAAAGGCTCAATAGTGCAAGTGTGTGCCGTGTATATATGTAAAGACTACTTACACTGCTGAACCTTAAAACCCAAATCTAAAAGACATAGCCGAAAGGGAAATACTTATAATATATATGGGCCCGAAGGTCGCCAACGTGTTGCGTGGGTGTTGTGTATATATTGAAAGACAACTCACACGACTTAAATGAAACCCAAATATAAATTGCAATATGGCCTTAACTAAGGTCTTGGGAGTAAGAGCGAAAGCTCAATGTGTGTGAGTGCGAGAATTGAAGTACCACGCACACAACATGAAATTAAACCCAAATATAAATTGCAATATGGCCTTAACTAAGGTCTTGGGAGTAAGAGCGAAAGCTCAATGTGTGTGAGTGTATAATTGAAATACTACACACACGGCATAAAATTAAACCCAAGGAAAGTATAACACGGCCCTTGGGTCTTGCAAATAAGAGCGAAAGCTCAATGTGTGTGAGTGTGAGAATTGAAAGACAACACACACAACTTAAGCAAAACCCCACGCAACATAAACTATATAAATAAATTTATATCTTAGGGGCTGATTAGGCCCGTGTGTGTTCAAAATCGTGCACGACTAAGAGCGAGGTAGGCTCAAGTGCACGTGTGTGTGGGTGTGCCAAGCCACATTATTACAAGCGGGGGGAGACAATGCTCCGTTATTACAACCCCGTATCAAATTTAATTTAACTTAAGCAAGTCTACAAATGAGGACCGAGTTAGGCACTTACTTATAGCTGGTCCGGAGGTGACTTGCTTGAGCTTGGGCTTGGGCGTCGCCTTGGGCTGCAAAGAGGGAGCTCCTCGGAATGGCACGACAAAGGTGACTGGCCGGGTGACAAAGGAGCGCGGGTGTGGCACCTTGGAGCTTGCCGGCTGCTAGGAGGGTGCTGCTATGGTGTCTCGGGCTGAAGTGGTTAGGGAGAGTCACTAAGGTATAGGGCTGGTGTTAGGGAAGGTGGCGCTAAGGGGTGACTAAAGGGAGGATGTCTAAGGAAGAGGGTGTGGCTGGCCGGGTGACTTGGGTGCAGTCGGCTATGACTGGCCGACTAGGGGCGGTTTAAGTGGTGGCCGGCTGGGGTAACTAGGGGATGTCACGAATAGGGAGGTAGGGAGCTATGGAAGGTGGAGCTAAGGGCTGGATGAAAGTGGAAGGGGCAGGTCCTAGGGAGCAAGGTAGGGTGGCCGGGGTGTCACTAAGGAAAAAGTAGAGAATCGGGTGATGTAATGGGTTATGTCTGGCCGAATGGGGAATGGTGGCGGGAAGGCTGTGATGGAGCTGTGTTGTGGTGGTATGGGTGGCTGAGAGTGGAGGGGGAGTGAAGAGAAGATGGAATTAGGGGAGTGTACTAACCGGATGGGTGAGAGAGGTTGGTATCCAAGGAGGGTAGCCGGGTGATGAAGGTGGATGGAGCTGGCCGGGAGATGGTGGCGACGTGGAAGGGTGCAGGCCGGGAGGTGGTGGTGGAGTGGAAGGGAGCAGGCCGGGAGGCGGTGGTGGCATGGAAGGGAGAAGAGAGCAAGGTGAGAGAGGGCTCGGCTGGCCCAAGTTGCTGGCTGGGAAAAGTTGAAAAACTCGCCCACTGGGGGGGTTTTTTATAGGTTTCAAAGGGGTGGTTGGGGCTGGTTTTGAGAGGGCGGTTTGGTGGTTTAGGTGGTGGTGGTGTGGTGATAAGGTGGGCTAGTTTTGAGGGGGGGCCAGATATTTTGTTTTAAGTGGTTTTAGGGATATGGTGTGCTAGGTTTAGGTGGGGTGGTTTAGTGGTTTAGGGCTTAGCTAGGTGGGTTGGTTTTGGGGTGAGGTTTAGTGAGGTGGGTTACGTGTTTAGGCTAGGATTAGGTTAGGATTAAGGAAACTAGGCTAGTTTCAGGGAAGGATTAGGGAGGTGGGTTAGGTGATTAGGTTGGGATTAGGCTGGGATTAGGGAAGTGGGTTAGGTGATTAGGCTAGGATTAGGCCGGGATTAGGGTAAAGGGCTAGGATTAGGGGTCTTGGCTTAGGATTGGGTTAGGAAGCTCCCTTTGCATAACCCATAGACTTCATTGCATCATGTTGGTGCAGCCCTAGGTTAGGTTTTAGCTCATACAAGCTTAAACCCATAGGCTAACCCACATGATTAACCCCAAACTTGACACAGAAGTCAAACTTAATACAATTCCCCTCATGCTTATCCTCCCCATTCTCTCTCATGCCCATAATCCCACGTGAATTTCAAGTGGGCCCCACCTCCATTTATGAGAAGGTGATGTGGGCCATGGATGTGGATATTGAATTGGATCTCTGAATCCAAATCCAAATTCAGATCCACACATACGTTTGGATTGGGATCTGGATATATATGGTCCAGATCCAATCCAAACTGAATTCTGACTCCTTCAGGGTATGTTTGAAACGAACGGTTTGTGCGGGGTCTGACAGCATCAATACTCTGTCTGCGTTGGGTCTTCGCCAACATGGTCGTCCGCTTCTGTTTTCACCTTTCGGAGATGATTTCATATGATTTTTGCTGATAACAGGGACTTGGATGTTTGAGATCCTGAGGGTGGATCTAACACGAGAGTTGTTGTGCCGGGCTCGACATGTGCTCCGGTTCCGGGCTCTCTTTAGCTCTTCTGGTCCTACTCTCATCAGGCCAAGCTGCTTCGTGGGGTTTCAAAATGTGTTTTAAAAGGTTTTAAAAGCATATTATACATATTTTAAGACATATACAGTTTAAACATATGTACAGGGTTGCCTGGAAGGCTCCTGGGTTTCCAGACTCAAAATATCCCTTTGGGGCTGCTTTTACAAAGCCAGGTTTTATTTGAGAAGTTCGTGGGATTTCAGGGTGTTTATAGATGCCCCTCTTTGGCATTGTCCAAATTGATTTGGATAATGGCAAAGACAACAAACACCCCTTTCAATGTCTCCCTAGATCTAACCACGAAAATATGGGATCATCCCGATCTTTAGCAAAATCTTAGTTTTAAAACCCTGATAGGAGGAGATATCATGCCAAAGGGATATACAAACGGTTTTTGGTCCTAAAATGGGATCATGTTATGCAAGTGCTATGCGTGGAATGTAGATGCATGACATGGGTGTGGTGCCAAGAGTGGCGACCTCCCAGAGACCAGATATGGTCGAACTTTCGAGACTTACAAGGCCTGCTGCTCCAAGTGAGCAAATCCTATGTTGTTCGATGTTCGATTTTTCAAAATCTATTTACAAAATTTATTTACAAAAGGGACAACTGTCTTGAGTCTCAATCTTAAGGATCTCGAGCTCTTCGTGTTTGCCTTTGCTTGAGTCTTGACACTCGCTTATTTAGCGGAGGTTTTATAAGAAAACAAGGCATATTTCAAATTCCTAGGTCATACTCGAAACGTCGAATTCTCAAACAAAATGAAATTCAAGTAAGTAAATCCTATTTTTACTTTAGGATTCCTCGAAATGAACCATGTTTTAGCTTGGGATAAGCCAGGGATGGGAAAGAGATACCACGGTCCCTTCTGATGCGTCCCGTGGTTTAAGGCATAGAAGGCGGAAAACTTCTCTTTTTGAGCTTTTGGCCTCTTTTTCCTTTTTTTCATAGAGGGTCTCCCTTTGAGAGTATTTTTTCTTTAATCCCTCTTTTTTTCACAAGAGAATCAATTTTTTTTCTTTTGGATTCTGGTTTCTTTCTTTTGGAAAGAGACTTTGGATGGGAAAATTCCCTTTATTTGGGCCATGTTTTCCTTTTGGAAGGAGAAGAGAAGGGGGAAGGAATTATCCCAAGGTCACATTCGATCCATTCCAGGTCAGCCTATTTAGAAATAGCACGTACTACTTGCAAGTATCTTGCTATATTGAACTAGGCCTTTCTTTGTAAGAAGAAGGATTTTGAAATGTAACCACGATTTTGAAGACTCCACTCTTTCACAAGTGCGAATTCTCTCACTCAGGGTCACACGATTTTGCCTTTGCACCTTATTTTCAAGTCTTAGGGCAGCTATCCCTAAAGGTTTTCGAAAATTTGGAATTTAACCCAAATCCTACACATAATACTTCTTTAAGTATTGGATATTGATAGGATCTGCTAAATTCCTACCTTCTACATCGATCAACCAATACAAGTTGTTCGTGGTGGTTGCACATACCACATAGGGTCCATCCCACTTGGGGCGCCACTTTCCAAGGGGATGTGGGCCACGATAGTGGATGATTTTCAAAACCAGATCTCCCACTTCAAAGTGGCGAGGTCTCATGTGTTTGCCATAGTGTCGGGCTATCCTTTGCCGGTATGCACGAGCATGATCCATAGCAAGGAGTCGCCTCTCATCAAGCAAATCTAGTTCGGCCATCCTAGCATGCTGAAGTGTCTCTAGGGGGAGGTCGAGTGCTATGGATGTATGGAATGAATGCAATTGAGTATGAATGGGAAGAATGGCGTTTGTGCCATAGACCAATTCGAATGGTGTGGCATTCGTGGGAGTCCGGATGGAAGTCCTATAAGCCCATAAGGCTTCATCCAGCTTCTCGTGCCACATCCTACCCTTTTCTAAAGTCTTCTCAATTATGCTAATGAGAGTCTTGTTTGTGGCTTCGGCATGGCAGTTGCCTTGAGGGTAGTAGGGCGAAGAGAAGTGGTGAGTTATGCCATACGTATTGCACAACTTAACCATCTGCTCATTCTTGAATGGGGTGCCATTATCAGACACAAGGTCTCGTGGAACCCCAAATCGAGCCAGGATATTCCTCCTAATGAAAGCCACCACATGTTGCCCCAGCACGTTGGTCAGGGAAATGGCTTCCACCCATTTGGAGAAATACTCCGTGGCTGCTAAAATGAATCGATGCCCATTCGAGGCTTTTGGAAATATAGGGCCTACGATGTCAAACGCCCACATGGTGAATGGCTAGGGGCTGACCACGGAATGCAATGCAGATGAGGGGATATGAATGGCGTGCCCATGCACTTGACATGGATGACACTTCCTAACATGATCGTGACAATCCTTTTTCAGGGTGGACCAAAAATAGCCCGCTCTAAGTATTTTCATTGCTATCATGTTGGCATTAACATGACCTCCACATTCTCTCATGCATCACTATCCTAGCCTCCTCTAGATCGATACACCGAAGTAGGATGCCGCTAAAACTTTTCTTATATAGAACCCCACCTAGAATGGTGTATCGGGTCGAAATTTTACGGATGAATGCCTTATCTTTAGATGTAGCATCCTCGACGAATCCCCCATTTTCTAGAAAATGTTTGATGTCGTAAAACCATGGTTTTTCAACAGAATCTGGGTTATTTTGGCAAATATCCAAATCGTGTATGGATGGGTTGGGCACATGCCATATTTCTAAAGATCGGGTCCCTGAGATGGGATCGACCTTTAGGGCTGAACCCAAGGAGGAGAGGGCATCGACAATGCCATTGTCCTCTCTTCCTACGTGTGTGAGTTTACACGATTGGAAGGACTCAACCAATCGAGTGGCCAACTTGTGGTATGGAAGTAGTTTTTCGTGACGTACTTGCCAAATTTTCAAAACCTGGTTTATAACAAGGAGCGAATCTCCAAAAACCTCAATGCATGATGCCCCTAGAGTTTTCGATATCCTTAAGCCTTGTATGAGTGCTTCATACTCAGCTATGTTGTTGGAACATTCGAAATCTAGGCGGATTGCTATGGGAATCTCACCCTTTTTAGGGGAGATGAGGATGACCCCAGCACCAGCCCCTCGTTGGTTTCGTGCCCCATCGAAGTGCATCTTCGACACTTGGTTTTCGAAAATACTTGCCAAAATGTGGTTTTGGAAATGGTTTTGCAATATGCCTTCGTCGGGCATTTCATCAAATGTGGGATATGCATCCTCTAGGGGGAACTCAACCACGTAGTCTGCTAGGGCTTGCCCCTTAATGGAGATTTGGTGATGGTATTTTAAGTCATACTCCATTAGAAGGAGTTGCCATTTGCCCAATCTACCCGTGAGAATGGGTTTTTCGAACAAGTGCTTGATTGGATCAAGCTTGGACACTATCCAAATCTCATGATCTAGAAAATAGTGTCTGAATTTCTGGCAGGCCCAGACTAGGGCCAAGCACGTCTTCTCCATGGCTTGATAATTTTGTTCATAAGCCAAGAGAGTTTTCGAAATATAGTAGATGGCATACTCCTTATGGGTGTCATCCTCGTATTGAGCCAATATGGCTCCCAAAGCATTCGCATGCACGAAAATGTAAAGTAAAAGCGGTTTTCCTTGCTTTGGAGGATTCAAAACGGGGGGATTAACTAGGTATGCCTTTAGTCTCTCGAAGGACTTCTGGCAGTTGTCATCCCATAAGAATTTCGTTCCCTTCCTCAACAGCTTGTTGAAGGGTTCACATCTAGTCGCCAGATTTGATATAAATCGGCGAATGGACTGTAATCGACCCTAGAGGCTACGAACTTGGGTGAGATTGGAGGGTGGAGCCATGTCTATGATGGCTCGACACTTAGAGGGGTCGACTTCTATACCCCTTTGGCTCACCATAAAGCCTAGAAGTTTTCCAAACTCTACCCCGAATACACATTTTTGAGGGTTTAGCTTTACTTTGTAAAGCCTAAGCCTTTCGAAAATCTTTTGCAAACATTCGATATGAGTGCATCGGGTTTTGGATTTTGCCAAGAGATCATCTACATACACTTCTACGAGCTCATGAATTTGATCATGAAAGATTATGTCATAGCTCTCTGGTATGTTGCGCCGATATTTTTCAAACCAAAGGGCATGACTATATAGCAGTACGTGCCCCACGGGGTTGTGAATGCGGTCTTACCCTGATCTCGTGGACTTAGTTTGATTTGATTATAGCCTGAATAGCCATCCATAAACGAAAACATCTCATGATTTGTAGTACTATCGACTATCAAATCTATGTTTGGTAAATGATAGTTATCCTTTGGAGTGGCTTTATTCAGGTTTCTGAAATCGATGCATATTCGAATTTTCCCATTGGTTTTTCGAACCACAACGATATTTGACAACCAATCAGAATACGCAATGGGTTTTATAAATCTGGCTTTTAACAAATCTTTTAAAACCTCTTTGACTTGCGTGTGTACATTCGGGTGTATTTTCCTAAGCTTCTGCTTTATGTGTTTTACATCCGCATCTAGGGGAAGACGATGTTCGATAATGCTGGGGTCTATGCCCGGCATGTCTTCATACGTCCATGCAAATACATCTAAATAGGTTCGTAGAAATGCAATGAATGTTGATCTTTCATGTTCATGCAAACATGCGCCTATCTTGATGGTTTTGGGATTGGAATCACTCCCTAGGTTCACCTTTATGAAATCTCCTCCTACTGAATTGGAAGGTCTTTCAAAATCGATAATTTTATAAAATTCTGGGAGCTCAGAAGTGGGATCTTCCTCAAGGGGATCCACTTCTGGGCTTCGATCATTCTCGTGGGTTATAGACCCGAGGGAATTTGATGCGTGAGTTTTCAAAAGACCTGGTTTTGTACTTAGATTTTCAATTGACTTTGAAATTTTTGGTCTGGCTATGCAGACGACGTTCCTTTCGAAATCCTTTTCTTTTTCCAAAGTCCTACCAGAAGCAGCTATGTACAAAATCTTTTTGGTATTTTGTAGATTTTTGATTTTTTTGGGTTTTTGCAAAACAAGAACTTTAGGAACTATACAAACCACTCTATTTTCGAGTTTTTGATTTTCCATTGTTTTTGGTTTTTGCCCTTTTTTGATTTTTTTGATTTTAAGTTTTCCAAATGTTTTTGTATTTTTATGAAAGGGATCCTCCATCATACTTACAAAGGGAAAACACTACGGGTTAGACTCGGAATAAGAGGTCTAAATCGTCGGTCTCTTCTAGGGTAGGCTCCAGGGCACCCTTGACCTAGGTGGTCATAGGGGGTGACTCTGGAGGTATTTTGAGAGTATAGCTGATCCCATATCGGCTTGGGTTGGCCCTAGGAAGGATGGGCTCTAGGAGACCCTGGTTTTGTGCCCCTAGACTTTTATAGGGCGTATAGCCCATATTCAACAGCATGTTCTACGATTTTTTATTTTTTGAAAAATTATGGTACAAATCGTGGTCCTAGAACTTGCTGTCGTCCATATCGTGCTCGTATGGCTTTTTGTCCAGGGGTTTTGGAAATAAGGGATGCTTGGGTCTTCCTAAAAGGGTTAGGATTGGGAGGGGGCCTGCTTTGGGCAACCCCTTCACATACACAACCTTCCTAGGGTTGTTTAACACGAGCCTTGGTGGCTCGACCATGGTCTGCCCCAAGTTAGCCTCATGGGCCTGAGAACTCGACAAACAAGGGGAGTTTATGATCCCCTGAAGCTGAGGGTAACTCTCACCTAGGATCACCACGACTTGGTCCCTAAAAGGGATCTTGATACACCTGTGGAAGGTGGATGGCACAGCGCACAAGCTGTGTATCTAGGGCCTTCCCAGCAACAGGTTATAATGGGGGTGGATGTCTAAGACATGGAACACCCCCGTGTTTGTGATCCCTCCCATTTTCATTGGGAGTTCGATCGATCCTAATGGTCTAGACGCATTCCCATCGTATCCAGTGATAACGATGGGGCTTGGGTTCACAAAAGTCAAGGTGACTCCGATTTGGTACGCCATATGAAGTGGAAGGATGTTGAGCCCTCCTCCCCCATCGACTACACACCTGTCCAGAGAGTGGTTATTCAGAACCACCTCGATATGCAGGGCCTGGTTGTGGGACTCGTAGGGTCTATCTATATCATCTTTCAAAAAAGTGATGGGCAATTTTGCTCCTATTAATGCCACTTGGTCAGACAGGGATTCCGGACTTATGTTCGAACTAACCTTAGTTCTTTCTAGAATTTTCTCTAGCACGAGTCTATGCCTAGGCGACGTTTGTATAAGCTCTAGGATGGACATGTGGATAGGAATCTTTGAAAGATGGTTTTCGAAATCATAAGGGTTTAGGACGACTTTCCCATTGTCTGCTTTCGGCAGAACGCTAGGAATACATGCTTTTGAGGGGCCAGGCACACTGACTACCTTTTTAGCACTTTGTAGTTTTGGGGGTTGATAGATCCTCCTGGATCTAGTCACTTCCCCCACGACCAACCTAGGGTTCGCACTTAAATTGGCTCTAATTACGAGTTTAGGAGCACCTTGAGGTTTAAAAACTGGTTTAGCCGAGGATTCAACTTTTGGTGGTCCCCGGATGACAACTTGGGCGGGCTTCTTATACAGTACAAGAGTAGACGCACAAGTGGGTCGACCAGACTCTGATGTTTGTGCTAGATTTTTCGAAAAGCTGAGGGTACACACCTCCTTTCCTTTCCCACTGCTACTGGCGTGCTTGGGAAAGGGTTCTTTGAAGATAGCTTGAGTTGGCTAAGGTTCCGCAGTGACCTGGAGCCAGCCCTCCACTATCAAGTTCTCGATTTTGTTTAAAAGGGAGAAACAACGTTTTGTATCATGGCCCTTGAGCCGATGATACTTGCAAAACTGATTTAAATATCCCCCTTTGGAAGTGACTCCCTTGAGGATTTCGGGAAGTTCAATCATGCCTTGGGCAAGTAGGAGGTCTAGGACCTCCGACACAGGTTGCCCGAGCGGTGTGTACTCCCGTTTTTCAATTGGTTTTTGAAAATTTCTCTCCCTTTTGTTTTCTAATTTTTCAAAATTTTTGGAAGTGCCTGCCACACTTGGATCCACCCAGACATTGGCGATTTTATGGGGCTTTGCCCCTTTGTCCATCGTGGGTAGCCCATAAGTGATGGGCTTTTCCAAGCGGGTTTTAGAAACGGCACTTCCTTTCCATAAATGATTGTATATCCCCTTTTTCAAGTTTGTTTCGAAAAGGGATGCCTTTTTGATCAACTTATGGAAAGTTGAGATCTCCTGGAGCAAGAGAAGGGTCTTTAGCTTGCTTTTAAAATTATCCAGGATGAGCATGATTGCGCATCCTTCGAATATGGGCTCTCGCACTTGGTCCAAAAGGGACCTCCATCAAATAATGAAGGCATGTACGTCTTCGTTCATGCCTTGCGTCGTATCCCTTAAAGTGTTTAAAGTCGGCGTGACTTCTACGTTATGTGCAAATCTTTGCATAAAGCAGTTCGCTAACTCTTTAAAAGTAGCGAACTGGCTTAAGTCGTAGGAAGCCAGCCATTTGGCAGGTGTGCCTTTAAGGGATAAAGGGAACCAATACACCTATTTCATCGAGTCCTTTTTCTTCTTATGGGCTCGACGCGAGAAAAGTTGCAAGTGAGACCTAGGGTCTCCCATGCCATCAAACCGATGGAAGTTCGGTATTTCGTCGTTACTGTCTGTTTCGTAATCCATGGAAAGGAAATCAGACAGGGCGTAACTCCTTTTCTCCTTATTTTGCCCTTTCAGCAACTGCTGTAGGGCTTTACGGTCCTTTTGTGTGAATGACTCGTGGTATTGGTTGCCTTCCATTACAAAGGCCTCTTTGTGCTTGTGAGGTTTTTCAGTTTTTTTCTTGGCCCTTTGTTCACCATTCGATGAACATGAATCGCCTACTTCAGCCTCTTGGTTGAGAGCATCGATTTTGACCTCGAATTCCCTTCTCAAGTCCTCCATCTCGTCTAGTTTGATCTTATTTTTCAAAATCCTCCTAGAGTGAGAACTTGATGCGCATGAGCCTTGGCTCGACACTTCACTTGGGTTGGATTTTGACATGCTTTCAAGCTTTTCAAAAATTCCTAAGTACAAGTAAAGAAAAGAGTTAAAACAACACCTTTTGAAAATATTTTCGCAAGGTTCCTAGAGTGACTCGATTTTTTAAAAGACTCACGTCCCACCGGGCGTGCCAAATAACTGTAGACGCAGGAAATTCCCGCTCTTGGTTCTTAGGCCTGAAGCAAACCTTTTTGTGTATCTAAGTCCTAATTAAGGAAAAGGGCGTGTCAGCTAGCTTACTTAAGCTAGCGAAGAGAAATTTTAAAACCTGACTCCTAACGTGGCAACTATGAGCAAGCAAGCTCTTGTCGTCGCAGACCTTCTTGCACCGATGCGCAAGGGTCAGTCTGTACGCTTTTAAAATCGAGTTTTGGGATATAAGAACTTACGAAAACGTGTTTGAGGTGTTTTATTCGGGTTGTTTTTGGTATGATTTTCAGATTTTATTACACGTGGATTTGCACGTGCCTAAGTCTTTCTTTTATCCCTTTTCGGGCCAACTAGGTGTGTGTTATGAACACTCAACCTAAGTGGGGCGACTTTTGAGCGGGAGTATGGGGTTTGCTTTGATGCAATATGCGTCCTAACTCGTAGTATGGCGTATATGCAATGCAAACTCACGCAACTCCAAAGGGAAAACCCGAATTTAAAAGACAATGCCGAAGGGAAATGACTTGTAATGTAAATTGCCGAAGGGAAATTGCGGAAAGAAAATTGCAAAAGGGAAATATGGCTATATCTTAAGAGCGGAAAGGCGCAACAGTGCAAGTGTGTGCCGTGTATATATGTAAAGACTACGCACACTGCTGAACCTTAACACCCAAATCTAAAAGACATAGCCGAAAGGGAAATACTTATAATATATATGAGCCCGAAGGTCGCCAACGTGTTGCGTGGGTGTTGTGTATATATTGAAAGACAACTCACACGACTTAAGTGAAACCCAAATATAAATTGCAATATGCCCTTAACTAAGGTCTTGGGAGTAAGTGCGAAAGCTCAATGTGTGTGAGTGCGAGAATTGAAGTACCACGCACACAACATGAAATTAAACCCAAATATAAATTGCAATATGGCCTTAACTAAGGTCTTGGGAGTAAGAGCGAAAGCTCAATGTGTGTGAGTGTATAATTGAAATACTACACACACAACATAAAATTAAACCCAAGGAAAGTATAACATGGCCCTTACTTGGGTCTTGCAAATAAGAGCGAAAGCTCAATGTGTGTGAGTGCGAGAATTGAAAGACAACACACACAACTTAAGCAAAACCCCATGCAACATAAACTATATAAATAAATTTATATCTTAGGGGCTGATTAGGCCCGTGTGTGTTCAAAATCGTGCACGACTAAGAGCGAGGTAGGCTTAAGTGCACGTGTGTGTGGGTGTGCCAAGACACGTTATTACAAGCGGGGGGAGACAATGCTCCATTATTACAACCCTGTATCAAATTTAATTTAACTTAAGCAAGTCTACAAATGAGGACCGAGTTAGGCACTTACTTATAGCTGGTCCGGAGGTGACTTGCTTGAGCTTGGGCTTGGGCGTCGCCTTGGGCTGCAAATAGGGAGCTCCTCGGAATGGCACGGCAAAGGGGGTGACTGGTCGGGTGATAAGGGAGCGCGGGTGTGGTGCCTTGGAGCTTGCTGGCTGCTAGGAGGGTGCTGCTATGGTGTCTCGGGCTGAAGTGATATGGGAGGGTCACTAAGGTATAGGGCTGGTGCTAGGGAAGGTGGCGCTAAGGGGTGACTAAAGGGAGGATGTCTAAGGAAGAGGGTGTGGCTGGCCGGGTGACTTGGGTGCAGTCGGCTATGACTGGCCGACTAGGGGCAGTTTAAGTGGTGGTCGGCTGGGGTAGCTAGGGGATGTCACGAATAGGGAGGTAGGGAGCTATGGAAGGTGGAGCTAAGGGCTGGTTGAAAGTGGAAGGGGCAGGTCCTAGGGAGCAAGGTAGGGTGGCCGGGGTGTCACTAAGGAAAAAGTAGAGAATCGGGTGGTGTAATGGGTTATGTCTGGCCGAATGGGGAAGGGTGGTGGGAAGGCTGTGATGGAGCTGTGTTGTGGTGGTATGGGTGGCTGAGAGTGGAGGGGGAGTGAAGAAAAGATGGAATTAGGGGAGTGTACTAACCGGATGGGTGAGGGAGGTTGGTGTCCAAGGAGGGTAGCCGGGTGATGAAGGTGGATGGAGCTGGCCGGGAGATGGTGGCGACGTGGAAGGGAGCAGGCCAGGAGGTGGTGGTGGAGTGGAAGGGAGCAGGCCGGGAGGCGGTGGTGGCATGGAAGGGAGAAGAGAGCAAGGTGAGAGAGGGCTCGACTGGCCCAAGTTGCTGGCTGGGAAAAGTTGAAAAACCCGCCCACTAGGGGGGGGTTTATAGGTTTCAAAGGGGCGGTTGGGGCTGGTTTTGAGAGGGTGGTTTGGTGGTTTAGGTGGTGGTGGTGTGGTGATAAGGTGGGCTGGTTTTAAGGGGGGGCCAAATATTTTGTTTTAAGTGGTTTTAGGGATATGGTGTGCTAGGTTTAGGTGGGGTGGTTTAGTGGTTTAGGGCTTAGCCAGGTGGGTTGGTTTTGGGGTGAGGTTTAGTGAGGTGGGTTAGGTGTTTAGGCTAGGATTAGGTTAGGCTTAAGGAAACTAGGCTAGGTTTAGGGAAGGATTAGGGAGGTGGGTTAGGTGATTAGGTTGGGATTAGGCCGGGATTAGGGAAGTGGGTTAGGTGATTAGGCTAGGATTAGGCCGGGATTAGGGTAAAGGGCTAGGATTAGGGGTTTTGACTTAGGATTGGGTTAGGAAGCTCCCTTTGCATAACCCATAGACTTCATTGCATCATGTTGGTGCAGCCCTAGGTTAGGTTTTAGCTCATACAAGCTTAAACCCATAGGCTAACCCACATGATTAACCCCAAACTTGACACAGAAGTCAAGCTTAATACAATTCCCCTCATGCTTATCCTCCCCATTCTCTCTCATGCCCATAATCCCATGTGAATTTCAAGTGGGCCCCACCTCCATTTATGAGAAGGTGATGTGGGCCATGGATGTGGATATTGGATTGGATCTCTGAATCCAAATCCAAATCTAGATCCACACATATGTTTGGATTGGGATTTGGATATATATGGTCCAGATCCAATCCAAACTGAATTCTGACTCCTTCAGGGTATGTTCGAAACGAACGGTTTGTGCGGGGTCTGACAGCATCAGTACTCCGTCTGCGTTGGGTCTTCGCCAACATGGTCGTCCGCTTCTGTTTTCACCTTTCGAAGATGATTTCATATGATTTTTGCTAATAACAGGGACTTGGATGTTTGAGATCCTGGGGGTGGATCTAACACGAGAGTTGCTGTGCCGGGCTCGGCTTGTGCTCCGGTTCCGGGCTCTCTTTAGCTCTTTTGGTCCTGCTCTCATCAGGCCAAGCCGCTTCGTGGGGTTTCAAAATGTATTTTAAAAGGTTTTAAAAGCATATTATACATATTTTAAAACATATACAGTTTAAACATATGTACAGGGTTGCTTGGAAGGCTCTTGGGTTTCCAGACTCAAAATATCCCTTTGGGGCTGCTTTTACAAAACCAGGTTTTATTTGAGAAGTTCGTGGGATTTCGGGGTGTTTACACCCCTCTTTGACATTATTCCAAATTTATTTGGATAATGGCAAAGACGAAAACACCCATTTGCTTTCCTTCCTAGATTTACTTTGAGAGTATGAAATTCTTCTTCATTCCATAACTATTTCCTTGGATTTACTTTTATAAAGGAGGGGATCTTAGCAAAAAGGGATTTGGTAAGAACACCTAGCCCTAGGGCAACCATGCATGAACGACCACTTTATGAATGCATGCATGTATGTGAGGTGAATGACATAGATGTTTAGAGACCCATACCTTTGATTCATGAACTTGAGAAGAAGCCTATTATGGCCAGCTGCCCCACGCAATGATCCCTGTATTGTTTCTTTTCATGTTTAGGATTTTCCAAATTTTTTTTTAAAAAGAGAACTCCTTTTTGGTTTCTATAAAAAAGGACTTACAATTTCTTATATTTCCCTTCACTCGAGTTTTAATACCCACTAATAAGTAGAGGTTTTATAGAAGATTTTGAATAACATTTCAAAGTTCCATTTGTTACCCAATAAAGTCTAATTCTCAAACAACATGAATCCAAATAAATAGGTCCTATTCCTACTCTAGGACTTTCAAGGTGAATTTTTCTCCATCGGGATGAGCTATGGGGATTTTGGGAAAGAGTTACCCGCGGTCCCTTCTGAAGCATCCTCGGGTTTAAGGCAAAGAACTTTTTATGGAAAATTGCTCTTTTGAGCTTTGACTTTCTTTTTCTTTTCAAAGGGCACCTCT
This sequence comes from Brasenia schreberi, assembly GCA_036023115.1. Lineage (NCBI taxonomy): Eukaryota > Viridiplantae > Streptophyta > Magnoliopsida > Nymphaeales > Cabombaceae > Brasenia > Brasenia schreberi. Next base: position 17,060,316 of record JAYKKT010000088.1, read on the forward strand.
ATATTGGAGGTTTTTGTTTCCCTTTTCTTTTCTTTTTCTTTTTGGAAGGCTTCTGTATTGGGGGTTTTATTTCCTTCCTTTTCTTTTGATTTTTTTTTTGCCAATTTTTCTTTTTTTTAGAAGAGAAATGGGAAATACAACTCATCCCTTTAGATAATCAATCTAAACAAGAATATCCTATTTCCTAATAGCACCTACCATTTGAAAACACCTTGCTATTTTGAACTTGGCCTCATTTGGTAAGTAAAAGAATTTTGAAATGTTACCAAATAATTTTTTTGGAAACTCCACTTTTCATAAAGTATCAATTCCCTAATTTAGGGTCACATAATCCACCTTTGGTCCTTCTTTCTAGAAATTTAAAGGAGATCTATTTTCAAAATCTTTTCAAATGAAATTTAAACTAAACCCTATACATAGTATTGGGCACTTATAGAATCTACTAAATTTCCTTCTTCAACATCAACTTACCAATATTGATTTTATGATGCCCTTTTACAACATAGGGATGATCCTTGTGGGCCACCATCTTCCAATGGATTATGCCATGTAAAAATGTATTCTTATGACATGCTTTATGAAATGATGAATACATTTGATTTCCATGAAAGCTATATAATGAACAAACTCTAAATGCCCCTAGTTTAGCCGATCCTTACATGACATGAATGATTTTCGATATGATGCATGAAGGATATGCACGATCTTAGTTCTTGCATGATATGATCCTAGTTTTTTTATGCATTTTGGGTTAGGTTAACTCCCTAATTGATTTCTAGGAAATTCCTACATACTTTGAAGAGTTTTTCTAATCAAAGATTTTATGGAATTTAGAAAGCTTGGAGTCTTTATCATCCTCATGGATGAGGGGATTCAAGCATTTTTATCTCTAAGGAAGTATCATGGCTAAAAGAAGAAGGCATTTCTAAATCTAATTTTTGTTTTTGATTTTGAAAAACAATATTTTTGGAGTTTTCAATTTTTTCAATTTTTATTTTTTTATTTTTCGAAACAATTAGTAGAAGGGAAAACAAGTAAGACTTTTTTTTTGGAATTTTGATTTTTACAATTTTTTTTGGGGTTTTGGGTTTTCTATTTTTTTTGGATTCTTTTCATTGAAAAGGGGTCTTCCATCAAATCTGCAAAGAAAACACTACGAGTTAGACTCTAAATAAGATGTCTAAACCATAGGTTTCGGGATTAGCAGGCTCTAGGGCATCCTTGACCCAATTGGTCTTAAGTGGTGGTTCAGGTGGTATGGGTGGGATGTATCCTAAACCATATTGACCTAGATTTGGTAGAGGTATGATAGGTTCTAGTCTACCTTGGTTTTTAGCTCCTAGGCCCTAGTATGGTGTATATCCGATGTTTAGTAACATATTTCAAGGCTTTTTGAGTTTTGAAAATTTTTGATAAAGGTGATGACCCTGGAATATTGTATCCTCTATGACATGGTTATACACTTGAATTTTATTGTGTGTACCCAGGAGATCTATGGGCTTAGGGGTGGAGGTGTTGGGTGATTCGGTTTCCTCTAGGAGATGGACGACCTTGGCTGGGTGTGGCTCGGTTTCTCCTAGTTTGTGGATGGTAGGGTTAGGTGTACCTAGGCTATCGATGTGTATCCTAGGGGTTACCAAATTTGAAATTTTATTTTCTTTTTCATTTTGAAATTCCTTTTAGTGTTGGACATTCGTTGCACCTTCATAATCTACATCCTTCGGCACATTTTGCGGGATTGTAGGTGCATGATTGTGATTTGAATCTTGATGATCTATTGGTCCTAAACAATGAATAGGAAGATCGAGTAGAGAGTTTGGAGAGAAAAGAGTTTCAGGTATACCTTTTTCATGCTTGTCTACCTTTCCATGGTGAGAGCAAGCTTCCTTGCAGGCGTCCTGAGGGTGCTGTGGCTCATGTATGGCTTCGAGCTCACATTGCTTTGGTAGGTCTTGGATTTCATTCGCCAAGCCTATATGTGTGTAACACTCGTTCTCTCTTGTGCATGAAATGATACTCGTGGGAATGGAACCCATCGGAGCAACCGGTTTTGAAAAGTTTTGGGTGGTGGGTATAAAGTGACTCCCATGCCCCACTCCACTCGTGCGCTTAGGGATGAAAACTTTTTCTTCCTTTTTAGTTTTTCGAGTTTCAAAATTTTGGTTTTTAAATCTTTTTGGTTTTTGAAGATTTTCCAATTTTTTTTGGTCTTTCCAAACATAAAAAACTTTTTTTGGTTTTTGGATGGAAAAAGGGGTGTTTGAATGTTTAAAAAGTTTAGACGATTTGATCCGAACCCTCGCTTCATCTCTAGCCTCATATCCTTCATTGGTTTTTGTCCTTGGTTTGGTTTTTCAAGTATGGATCTTCTCCCAACATACCCAAGATAGGTTTTCATGGGAATGATGCATCTTGGCCTCTAAGGCCTCAATTTTCCTTTTAACTTCGGTTGCTCTCTTCATAAGACAAGCAATTTCTTCTTCTCGAGTTTGAGAAGATCTTTCTATGGTTTTGGAAAACTGATTTTGAAAATTAGATGAAGTCTTCCTTGAATGGCTTGATTTTCTAGGTTTTTTACCATGGGAGGAGCAAGATTCTTCTTCTTCGGTTTTTAAAGCAACTATCATTTCTTCTATTTTCTTCATCATTTTCCTTTTTAGGGAGTCCAACGTGTCTTTTGAAAACCTATTTGAAATTTTGCTCTTATAGCATGAGCCCCGCCTTGACATCTTGGAAGATCCTTTTGAACTCGACATGATCAACTTGTGAAAGGAAACTTATCGCAAGTTTGAAAATTGAGCTAGTATAACGGATTCAAACAAATTTCTAAGACTCAGGTCCCACCGGGCATGCCAAATCTGTAGACGCGAATTTTTATTTCAAAATCTTTTAGGATTTGAAATTAAACTCTCGAACTACGTCGTGTGCGCGAGCGTGCCAGTTAGTTTACTTAAACTAACAAAGTTTGGTTTTCTGATTTTCGTAGATGATTATGGACAAGTGAGATCTTTTCGACGTAGGCCTTCTTGAACCGGTGCTCAAGGGTCAGCCAAGATGCTTGAAAAATGTTTGAAATCTGTTAAATTCGAAAAAGCAAAAACCCGATTTTACAAGTGCAAACATGAAAATTTCCACTCTCAAGTTAGAAAACTCAAAGTGAACCTTTTTGTGCCTATGCTTGCGTGAGTGTGTCAGCTAGCTTACTCAAACTAACGAAGGTTTTTAAACGTTTTTCTGACTTTTTGGCGATTGTAGGCAAACAGACTCTTTTCGCTTTAAACCTTCTTCAACCGACGCTTAAGGGTCGGTTTAAGCGCTTAGGAACTTCAATTTTCAAACAAGTTTTTACTTCAAATTAACTGAACGATCAGTGTTTTTGAAAGAATTCGACTCGTGCACTTTTGCCAATTTTATTACGGGGGTTGGACGACCCTAAGTTGCTTACAAGTTTTATTTGTTTAGGCCTGATGTGTGTGTGGAATGTGTGGCCTAATTTCAACTTGATTTGAGCGAGTGTTCGAGCGATTTGCCGAATGAGTTGATGTAGAGATACTATAAATTCTATTTTGGGTTTTTGAGAACGATGATGCGAACTCACCCTAATTGAAACTGCACCCACTCTACTTTCACGAAAGTAAACTCACGCGAATTTAAGTACTTTCACTCTACTTTCAAGAAAGTAAACTCACGCGAATTGAAGTGCTTTCATGAAAGTAAACTTACGCAAATTGAAGTGCTTTCACTCTACTTTCACGAAATTAAACTCACGCGAATTTAGGTGTTTTCACACTACTTTCACGAAAATAAACTCACGCGAATTTAAGTGCTTTCACTCTACTTTCACGAAAGTAAAACTCACGTGAATTGAAGTGCTTTCACTCTACTTTCACGAAAGTAAACTCACGCGAATTTAAGTGCAGCCACTCTACGATCACGAAAGTAAACTCACGCTAACTGAAATATGCATACTTGCTTAAGAACAGAGGGGGTTCAAAGTATAGAATGTTTATAATGTATATTGAGGCAGAGAGCGGAAAGGCTCAAGTTCATGTGAGTGTAAAGAGTGAAAAGGCTCAAGTGCTCGTGGGTGTGATCGTGTTCATGCACAAATATTACAACATGGGTGGAAGCTTCGCTCTGTTAATACAACCCCATTCTGAATTGAATTTAAGGGAGAAAGCAGTTTAAAATCAAAGTTTTGAAGACTTACAATTTTTCCCTTCGATCGAGCTCGGGGTTCGGTTCGATGCAGCCCTCTTTTTGGTGTGGTTCGACCAGGTCAAGTCAGCCCCAAGGTACAACCAATTTGCCACTTGATGCAGTCGTGAGCTTCAAGGTTTGGCCAAGTCTTTGGCCTTGGTCAACCCCCTTTGGTGCAGCCTACCCTTGGTCAAGGTCCTTGACTTTGGTCAAGTTCAAAGCTAGCCCCTTGGTTTGATGCACTTCGGCCAGGTCCTCTAGGCTAGGTGCCGCCAATTGGTGCCTACCCGTGTCCTCCAAGGCGCTCCACTTGGTGCAGCCCACTTGTGCAGCCGAGTCTTGGTGAGGTTCGACCAAAGCTTGGGGCAAGTGCAGCTGGTCCACTTTGTTGCAGCCGGTCCCTAGCCGAGCCCTCTATGGTCAACACACCACCTTTCACGTGAGCTCCAAGGTTTAGCCCACTTGAGTTTAGGCACTCACCTCAAGCCCAACCTTGACTCCACCTTGTTGCAGCCGGTCCACCTTGGTCAATACCTTTGTTGCAGCCAGTCCACCTTGGTCAAGACCTTTGTTGCAGCCGCGATCTCCACCTTGGTCCTTCTTTGACTTGAACTCCACGTGAGCCACCTTTGTTGACCAAGTCCTCCTCTTGATCAAGCCCACAAGCCCACCTTTGTTGACTTTCACTCCCTCTCTCTCCTCCTTTCCCAAAGCTTCAACTTTTCCAAGAGAAATTCATGTGAACCCCCTTGGCCCTATTTATAGGCCAAGGGTGGTTCTTTGGATCGGGTTTTGATCCTTGGATCCAACCCGATCCAATCTTTAATGGGACGTAGCATGCCCAGCGCGCCTAGCGCCTGGCGTTTGCAGGCCGCACCAAACCAAACCAAACTCACACGACTTTCACGAAGTAAATTTACCCGAATTGAAATATATATAATTAGCTTAAGAGCGAGAAGGCTCAAGTGCGCGTGAGTGCGATCGTGTGCAATTTAAGAGCGAAAAGGCTCAAGTGCACGTGGGTGTACTCGTGTGTAGTTTAAGAGCGACTAGGCTCAAGTGCACATGGATGTACTCATGTGCAGTTTAAGAGCAAGAAGGCTCAAATGCATGCATGTGTGATTGTGTTTCATCCACGAATATTACAACCCAGGGGGAGACTTCGATTCGTTACTACAACCCCGTTACGAATTGAATTGAATTGAAACAAATGATTAAAAACTGAAACTGTACTTACAAGTTTTCGTTCGATTTAGTCTCTTGTTTCCATTTGTGGGGTTCGCTCGAGTCCCTTTTGTGGCAGCCGTGAGGTAAGTCCCTTGGTTTGGTTCCAAGGTGATGTAGTTTGAGTACAAGTCAACCTAGGTGCAACCGGTTTTGATTGGGTGTAGCTGGCCAAGGGTGCAAGTTGGCTAGCCTTGAGTCAAGGTCAAAGGCTGACCTTGGTTCAACCAAGGTCGGTTGGGCCTTGTTCAAGGTGAACAATGATGACGATGGGGCTTAGGTTTACGGATGTCAAGGTGACTCTGATTTGGTTCGCCACATGAAGTGGAAGGATGTTGAGCCCTCCTCCCCCATCAACTAGGCACCTATCCAGAGAGTGGTTATTCAGAACCACCTCGATATGTAGGGCCTAGTTATGGGACTCGTAGGGTCTTTCTACATCATCTTTCGAGAATACGATGGGCGTTTTCGCTCCTATGGATGCCACTTGGTTGGACAAGGATTCTGGGGTTATGTTCGAACTAACCTTTGCTCTTTTTAGAATTTTCTCTAACATGAGTCTATGCCTAGGCAAAGTTTGTATTAGCTCTAGGATGAACATGTTGATAGGAATCTTTGAAAGATGGTTTTCGAAATCATATAATTTTAACACAACATTTCCTTTGTCTACTTTCGGCGGAACTCTAGGAATACATGCTTTTGAGGGGCCAGGCACACTTACTACCTTTTTAGCACTTTGTAGATGTGGGGTTGATAGATCCTCCCGGATCTTGTCACCTCCCCCACGATCAACCTAGGGTTCACACCTAACATGGCTTTAATCGAAAGTTTTGGAGCACCTTGAATTTTTAAAACTGGCTTAACCGGGGACGGAACTCTTGGTGGTCCCTGGATGACTACTTGGGCGGTATGAGAGTAGATGCACAAGTAGAGAAACCAGACTCATATGCATGTGTTAGACTCTTCGAAATCGCGAGAGCACATACCTCTTTTCCCTTCTTACTGGTACTTGCGTGCTTGTGGAAGGGTTCTTTAAAGATAGCTTGGGCAGGCTCGGGTTCCTTAGTGACCTGAAGTCGACCTTCTGCTATCAAGTTCTCAATTTTATTAAGCAGGGAGAAACACCGCTTTGTATCATGGCCTTTGAGCTGATGATATTTGCAGAATCGGTTTAAAAATCCCCCTTTGGAATTGACTCCCTCGAGAATCTCGGGGAGTTCGATCATTCCTTGGGCAAGTAGGAGGTCTAGGACCTCCGACACAGGTTGCCCGAGCGGAGCATACTCCCGTCTTTCAAAGGGTTTTTGAAATTTTTTCTTCCTTTTATTTTTTATTTTTTCAAGGTTTTTCGAAGTGCTTGTCGGGCTTGGATCCACCCGGACATTGGCGATTTTGTGGGGCTTTGCCCCTTTATCCATGGTGGGTAGCCCATAAGTGTTGGGCTTCTCCAAGCGAGTTTTCGAAACCACGCTCCCTTTCCACAGATGATCATAAATCCCTTTTTTCAAATTTGTTTCGAAAAGAGATGCTTTTTTTATCAACTTGTGGAAAGTTGAGATTTTGTGAAGGGAGAGAAGGGTTTTCAACTCGTTTTTAAAGTTATCCAGGATGAGCATGACTGCGTATCCTTCGGATATTGGCTCTCGCACTTGTCCAAGGAGAGACCTCCAACAAACGATAAACGTATGCACGTCTTCGTTCATGCCTTATTTTGCATCCCTCAACGTTTTTAAAGTTGGCGTGACTTCTATGTTATGCGAGAATATCTACATAAAGTAGTTCGCTAACTCTTCAAAAGTAGCGAACTGGCTAAGGTCGTAGGAAGCCAGCCATTTGGCAGCTGTGCCTTTAAGGGACAAAGGAAACCAATACACCCATTTCATCAAGTCCTGCTTTTTCTTGTGGGCTCGACGAGAGAAAAGTTGCAAGTGAGACCTAGGGTCTCCCGTGCCATCATACCGATGGAAGTTCGGTATTTCATTGTCACTATCTGTTTCATAGTCTATAGGTAAGAAATCAGACAGGGCGTAACTCCTTTTTTCTTTGTTTTGCCCTCTCAGCAGCTGTTGTAGGGCTTTACGGTCCTTGTGTGTGAAGGACTCGTGGTATTGGTTGCCTTCCATTGCGGAGGTCTCTTTATGTTTGTGAGTTTTTTCAAACTTTTTCTTGGCCTTTGGTTCACCATTTGATGAACATGAATCAGTTGCTTCAGCCTCTTGGCTAAGAGTAGTGATTTTGGCCTCAAAATCCCTTCTCAAGTCCTCAATCTCTTCTAGTTTGTTTCGATTTTTTGAAAACCTCCTAGAATGAGAACTTGATGCGCATGAGCCATGGCTAGACACTTCCTGGGAGCCTGGACTTGACATGCTTCAAATGCTTTCAAAAATCCTAAGTATGAAATGCAACAAACAAAAGTTAAAACACTTTCTTTGAAAAATTTTCGTGAGATTTCCTTGTATGACTTGACTTTGCACAAGGCCCAGGTCCCATCGGGCGTGCCAAAATCTGTAGACACGAAAATTTTTCACTCTGGGTTCTTAGGCCTGAAGTGAACCTTTTCGTATATCTAAGTCGCTTTTATAAAAAGGGCGTGCCAGCTAGCTTACTCAAGCTAGCAAAGTAAGTTTTTGAATATCTGACTCGTTTGGGGCGATTGTGAGCAAGTGGGCTCTTTTCGTCACAGACCTTCTTGCACCGATGCGCAAGGGTCAGTCTGTACGCTTTTGTAAAGTCGATTTTGAACAAATGTAACCTCTTTGAAAATATACGAAGTGTTTGATTGGGTTTTGTTTGTATTGTTGCAAATTTTATTTCACGTGGGATTTGCACGTGCCTATGTCTTTCAATTTTACGCTATTTAGGCCAGCTAGATGTGTGCACAAGTGACCTAAGTTGGGCGATTTTTGCACGGGTGTATGGGGTTTTGCTTTGATGCAAGTATGCGCCTTAACTCGTGGTATGGCGGATATGCAATGCAAACTCACGCAACTCGAAGGGAAAACCCGAATTTGAAAGACAATGCTTAAGGGAAATTGCAAAAGGGAAATATAACTATATCTTAAGAGCAGAAAGGCTCAATTGTGTAAGTGTATGCCGTGTATAAATTGAAATGCAACTTACACAACTGAACCTTAAAACTCAAAATTTAAAGACATAGTGGAAGGAAAATACAACTATATATATGGGCCCGAAGGTCGCCAACGTGTGCGTGGGTGTTGTGTGTATATGTAAAGACAACTCACACGACTTGGAATGTAAAACCCAAATTGAATTGCAATATGGCTCTTATTAGAGTCTTGGGAGTAAGAGCGAAAGCTCAATGTGTGTGAGTGTGGAATTGAAAGACCACGCACACAACTTGAATGAAAACCCCAAATTGAATTGCAATACGGCTCTTATTAGAGTCTTGGGAGTAAGAGCGAAAGCTCAATGTGTGTGAGTGTGGAATTGAAAGACCATCCACACGACTTGAATGTAAATACACGCAGCTGAACTTATATAAATAAAACTATATCTTAGGGGCTGTCAAGGCCCGTGTGTGTGCAAAAAGTGTGCAACTAAGAGCGGAAAGGCTCAAGTGCACGTGTGTGCTTTGTGTAGCAAACCAAGTTATTACAATCAGGGGGAGACAAGGCTCCGTTAATACAACCCCGTATCTAAATTGAATCAAAGCGTAGAAAGGAGATATGAAATACCGAATGAATAGAAAATAAAGCTAGAAAGCCAACTTAACCATGTAGTGGATCAACCACACTAAGACGTTCTTGTTCATTGTAGAGGAGCTGCCCAATTAAAGCCCACTGAGGGAGATCAAATGAAAACTTTATCCCAAATCACCATTTATACACCCCTCCTTTTTACAAATATAAATTGCAGAACAATTTAATGGGTACCATATTTTCAGGCCAGTGTCATATCCAAGAGAAGTTGCCTTTGAGTTCAATAAAACTCTAACTGGTTTCATCTTAGAGAGTCCACCTCGAAATCACCAAGGATCAATGATGACTTCCACAACAGTTTAGAACCTGCCAACCGGTGCCACGAAGGCTTCCGGATGGACCCAACATGCTCTTGGCGAACTTCAATGCAACTAAATCTCTTAGTAATGTGGCACTAAGAACAAATTTGATCTATGGACAGCTGATGGGGGCATAGTAATGCCAGAGGAATCATTATCGCAAGGCATAAAGGGGGATGTCCTAAGTGCCTGTACTATAAAACTGGTACAATTGTAATGGTGGTCAGTCAAGCACCACACCCATTGCAAAAACAAGCTGAAAAGAAATTGCATTTATCTACAATTATGCCTTTTGCTTGAATAATCATCTCATAAAAAAATACAAGCAACTATTTTTACGGGAGAATTAATTACAACACTAACTGAATAGGAAAAGCAACAAATACTTATCAAAAATAAAAGCATGGGGCTCCATATTTGGACTTCAGCTGAGAACTACCATCAATAGATCTAATCTACAATTTGTGTCAATATGTTCACATGGTGCCGAAAGTACATTCTGATGCCAAGAGTTCCGCTCCAACATAAACAAGCTCAAGTAGGATACTGAAAAAGAAGCCAACGTATCTAATGCCAGACTTACAGCATCAAGGATAATTTTTAGAGTGATTGTCGGTTACTAGGGTGCTCCCTTGATGCAGGTCGCTCATCCTGGATTTGTTCCAATTCATCTTCATCACCCTTTTTGCCTGCTTGATCTTTCCAGTAGGCTACCAACTTCTTCAACCGAGCAACTTCCTTTGAGGAAATATTTTTGTTTGGATCATTCACAATAGAGCGAACCCTTGACGCATACCTGGAACAACATTGCAATTGCTTAGGCAACCACAGCTTATTAATTAGAAGATTTGAAACTCAGCTCAATTCATCAGTGTAGTTCAGCCAAGGTTCAGTCGGTCTTGGCTGGGCTTGGTTGGAAGGCAAGTCAAAGGGTCGAGCTAGGTGCAACCAACACCTAGCCAAATCGGGTTTAGCAAGGAGGGTGCTAGCCTAGTGTTAGGTTCTGGTTTAGGTGGAATTCGGTTGATGGCAGGTTTAGGTTCAAGCTTGGCTGCAGCCAAGATGGGGCAGGTTTGCAGCTAGAGGGTTAGGTTTAACAAGGCCATGGTTCGGCCAGAGGTTGTTCAGCTAAGGTGGGTTTAGGTTTCAAGTGTGGGTTCGGTTTGGAGTGGGTGCAGCTGGCCAAGGTGTTTGAAGTTGTTCATGTGAGGTTCAAGGCCTAGGTGCAGCTGGGTTAGGTTTAGGATGAGCTTGGTTCAAGCTAGGTTTAAACTAGGTCGGCCAGCAGGTTCAGCCCAAGCTAGGTCAGTTCAGTTTCGGCAAGGTGGGCAGCTGGGTCAAAGGTAGCTAGTTTAGGTTGGTTCATGTGGGGTTCGGCCGGGGGCGTGGTGCAGCAGGGTATGGCTGGGTGCGGTTTAAGGTAATGTGGGTCAAGGGCAGCTAGTTTAGTGGGTTCAAGGGTGCGGTTTGGGATGGTGTAAGGTGATTAGGGCTGGGTTAGGTTAGGTTATGGCTGGGTTAGGTTTAGCAAGGTGGGTCAGCCGAATGGGATTTAGCTAGGTGCAGTTTTAGCAAGGTGGGTCAAGGGCTTACGTCTTGCAGCCAGTCCACCTTAGTCCACCATAGTTGCAGCCCATGTCCATGTCAACTCCTTGCTTGTTGCAGCCCACCCCTTGGTCAAGGCAACATGGTTCAAACCCACCTCACCCTAGGTCAAGCCAACATGGCTAAGGCCCACTATTGTTGACTTTCACACACTCTCTCGCTTACCTTTTCATACTCCCCCAAGCCCCAAGTGAATTCATGTGACCTTTCTCCCCCCCCTTGGCCTGGGTCTTAGATTTGGGTTTGGATCCAAGGATCCAATCCAATCCAAATTCCAAATAGAACTGGATCTAGATTTTTTGTCCAGATCCAATCCAAAATTTCTTTCTTCAGTCCTTCTTTGGTGTTTGAAACGGGCTGTTTTAAACGGGCCCCGGTTCCGTCGGTGACCCGATTTTGGGCTGGGTTTTTCCCAGTCCTTTCGACCGGCCAGTTTCTCACTTTTTGAACTATTTTTGTTTGGATTTGATCTGTCGGGCCCGGTTCCGTTGGTGACCCGCACCTTAGGCCGTGACTTGCCTTAGCCAACCCGCACCTAAGACACGCACCTTAGGCTCTTGTAGACACCGAAAATTCTCACTTCTTGTTCTTAGGCCTAAAGTGAACCTTTTTGAGTTCTACTTCGCTTTATATGGGCGTGCCAGCTAGTTTGCTTTAAAACTAGCAAAATTTCAAACTATCTGACTTTTTGGGCAAGCGGGATCTTTTCACTCGAAACCTTCTTGAACCGGTGCTCAAGGGTTGCTTTAAGCACTTATGGACTTTGATAAAACGGTTTTGACTCTTGAAAACATAAGTGTTTGAAAATACGGATTCGATTCGTGTTTGTGTTTGCAAGTTTTATATACGTGGGTTTGCACGTATCTATGTCTTTCAATTTTATGCTATTTAGGCCAACTAGGTGTGTGCGCAAGTGACCTAAGTTGGGCGATTTTTGCACGGGAGTATGGGGTTTGCTTTGATGCAATATGCGTCCTAACTCGTGGTATGGCGAATATGCAATGCAAACTCACACAACTCCAAGGGAAAACCTGAAATTGAAAGACAATGCTTAAGGGAAATTGCATAATGTAAATTGCAAAAGGGAAATTGCAAAACGGAAATAGGGCTATATCTTAAGAGTGGAAAGGCTCAATTGTGTAAGTGTATGCCATGTATAAATGGAAAGACTACTCACACAACTGAACCCTAAAACCCAAATCTAAAAAGACATAGCGGAAGGGAAATACAACTATATATATATGGGCCCGAAGGTCGCCAACGTGTGCGTGGGTGTTGTGTGTATATGTAAAGACAACTTACACGACTTGTAATGTAAAAGCCAAATAGAATTGCAATATGGCCCTTATTAGGGTCTTGGGAGTAAGAGCGAAAGCTTAATGTGTGTGAGTGTGGAATTGAAAGACCACGCACACAACTTGAATGAAAACCCCAAATTAAATTGCAATATGGTCCTTATTAGAGTCTTGGGAGTAAGAGGGAAAGCTCAATGTGTGTGATTGTAGAATTGAAAGACAACACACACGACTTGAATATAAACCCACGCAACTGAATATATATAAATAGAACTATATCTTAGGGGTTGTCAAGGCCCGTGTGTGTGCAAAAGGTGTGCAACTAAGAGCGGAAAGGCTCAAGTGCACGTATGTACTTGTGTGTCAAACCAAGTTATTACAATCGGGGGGAGACAAAGCTCCTTTACTACAACCCCGTATAAAAATTTAATTGAATATAAAGCAAGTTAATGTAATAGACCAAGTTTAGACACTTACAAATAGTTGGTCCGTCTTCAACTTGCTCCCACTTGGGCTTGCAGTTCACTTTGTGCAGCCAAGAGGGGTTACCCTAAGTGGCTTTGAGGGAGGTTCTATGGGTCACGGTTAGGACCTTAGGGGAGCTTAGGTTTGGCCAAGAGAAGGCTGTCTAGGGTATGTCCTAGGTTGCAGGTCACGGCCAGAGTGTAGGTCAGGTCGGCCAGGGTGCAGGTCAGGTCATCAGGGAGCAGGTCAGGCTGGCAGGGAGCAGGTTAGGCCGGTAGGGAGGTGTCGGGTTACTGGCGCGACAGTCGGGTTGCCTGGCACTAAGGGGCACCGTAGGGGCGCGCTGGGGGGGGGTCCTAGCGCTAAAGTGGCGGCAGGGCACCTATGGCGCAACAGGGCACGTGTGGCGCGGTAGGGCGCTGAGGGGTGCCGCAGGGTTGCCGGGTGGCGCGCGTTGGCAGGGCGCATTGAGGCAGGGCACGCAGGCTGAGTCGGGGGTTCGGGTGACGGTTTGGGGGGATATTGTTGAGGCGGTTGAGGTTAGGTTAGGTCTAGTTAGGGTTAGGTTGGTTCAGTTAGGGTTAGGTTCAGTTGGGGTTAGGTAGGTTCGAACCTAGGCTAGGTTGGGGGTTAGGTTTAGAGGGGTATAGAGAGAACGGCTAGGTTAGGTTAGGCTTACCTCTTGGAGTCGGTCCAGCCCATGTCCAAGCTTGGTTGCAACCACTTGGTCCAGCACACCTTGGTTGCAGCCCCTTGGTCTAGACCCACTTAGCCCACATGGCTTGAACCCACCTCACCCAATGAGCCCACATGGCTAGGTCTATCACTCCCTCTCTCTCCTCCCAAGCATTTGCATGAACCCTTTACATGGACCCCCACACCTCTATTTATAGACATTTGAGGTGGGTCTTGGATTTGGGTTTGGGTTTGGGATTTGGATCCAAACCCAAATCCAAACACTATTTGGATCTGGATCGTGGATCTCAGATATTTTGATATCCGTATCCGATCCAAACCCAACATTTTTATGGATACAGATTTGGATATTTTGGTCCAAATCCGATCCAATCCAAACACTATTTGGATAGACCCAAACACTATTTGGATTGGCCCAAATCCAATCACTATTCATTATATGGATTTGGATCTGGATATTTATGGTCTAGATCCAAATCAAAATTTCTTCGGACAGTCCTTCTTGGCTTCTCGAGGCGAACGATCTGTGCGGGCACTAGCTTCATCAACACTCCGTCTGGTGTTGGGTTTTCCTCAACTTTGTCGTCCGGACTCCGTTTCGCCATTCTAGACTCCGTTTTGCTTGATTTTGAGCTTTTCTTCAAACGGGCTCTGCTTTCTCTTGTTTTTGATCAGGGAGTGGCTTTTGAGGCTCTGGGCTTGAATCCTCTTCTGGCCTAGGGTCTCCTTTTACCTTTTGTACCTGCTTTTGCATTTAAAATAGGTTGTTGTTTTGGCTTAAACAAGCTTTTTGTGTTTTTGAGAGTTTTTGAATTTTGGAAAATTCGGGGTGTTTACAAATGCCCCTCTTTGGCATTATCCATGTATTTGGATAATGACAAAGAAGAAACACCCCATTTTGGTTTTTCTCTCAAATTTTCTCGAGAATACACCATTTATTTCGAAGAAACCCTGTTTTCTTCTACCACAGGTGGGGATTTTTAGCAAAGGGGGCTTTTCCTAGCTATTTCCCTATATGTATGATCATGCACGAACAACTCTTTGAATGCATGCATGAGAAAAATTTTATTTTTGGGTTTTTGAGCCCGAAGAGAGCCTTTTGAGGCTGGCTGCTCCGATCAGGTTTTTACCCATGTCTTCTTGACATTTTCCTGGTTTTCAAGCTTTAGAGAGAGCCTTTTGAGGTTGTCTGCTCTAAGCAGGTTGTACCCTTGTCTTTTTGACATTCGTGGGTTTTTTGAAAATTTCTTTTTGAAAAGGAACTCCTTTTAACTTGTATCGAAAAGGACTTCCATTTTTCATACTTCCCTTCATTCGGGTTTCAATACCTGCTACTAAGTAGAGGTTTTTGGGGTAGGAAAACTTGGAAAACATTTCAAAGTTCCATTTCCTACGAAACAGAGTCGAGTTCTCAAACAAAATGAAATCCAAATAAGCCTATTTTATTGGTACTTTAGGATTTTCGCAAATTTGAATCTTTTTCCTCGGGGATAAGCCGTAGGGATATGGGAAAGAGATACCACGGTCCCTTTTGAAGCATCCCGTGGTTTTAGGCAAAGAATGATAAAATCGCTCTTTGGAGCTTTAGCTTTTTGTTTCTTTTTTTCATAGAGGGTCTCCCTTTTGGAGTATTTTTTCATTAATCCCTCTTTTCTTTAAAGGAGAGCAGCTCTTTGGAGGAGTTTTTGTATTCCCTGTTTATGAAGGGAAGACCTCTTTGGGAGGAGTTTTTTTATATCTCCTTTTTATTTTGAAACGAGAAGACCCCTTTTGGAGGAGTTTTTGTATTCCCTGTTTATGAAGGGAAGACCACTTTCGGAGGTGTTTTTGTATTCTCGTTTCTTTTTCTTTTGAACACAACCAATTTTCCTTTTCGGAGAGAAAGTAGAATGGGGGAAGGCTTATCCCTTTGGTTACTCGATTCAAACAAGATCGTCCTATTTCTTAATAGCACCTGCTATTCGAAAATATTTTGATATTTTGAACAAGGCTTAATCTTGTAAGCCAGGGATTTTTGAAATGTTGCCAATTCGTTTTTGGAACACTCTACCTTTTGCAAAGTATAAATTCCTCCATTCAGGGTTATACAATCAACTTTGATCCTTCTTTTAAGAAGTTTCAAAGGAGTTTGATTTTCAAAATCTTTTTGAAAAGGAATTTAACATAAACCCTTTTGAATATTCGGGCATTTTCGGGGTTTTGCTAATTTCGACCCACAATATCAACAAATTTCCGATTTTTGTTTCCCTTTTGAAGACATGGGGACATTCCTACTTGAGTTGGCCACCCTTTTGGGTTTTCTTTGTGGTGATATGATGCATGCTATGCACTCCATGTGATTTAAAATGGAAATACATGTTTTTATGCAATGATGAACATATGAAATGTATCTCACAAATCATGAAGGAGATGCATTCATTTATACATGGAAAGTGTCTAGGGGCTGTATTTAAAAATGCCCCTAGCTTGATGGGAATTTCGCATGGCCATATGGTGAAGGGCCATGGCTTTTAAAAAGGATTTTGGATGGACAATGGTATGTTCATGTCCATGCACTTCCATGGTTTTTCTAACATGATCATGATACTTTTTGCTCAAGGATGAAAACATAACCAGCCCTAAGTGATCGTCATGGCCATCAGGTTTTAGTTTTGACATGGTCTCCATATTTCATCGTGAGATTCATATTTTTTATCCCAACACAATCAAGGTTTTCATATAAACCAGAAGTTGAAAAATCTTTCTTTTCAAAGCCATATAGGGTTAAATTTTTTGAAATTTTGATCCCTTTTGAGAAAACAATTTTGGGAAATCCTCCCTTTCTAGATGAAGATGGTTTTATACCAGCCCTTTTGATCGAAATATGTTTCCCATACTTGGTTTTGGTCGAGCATGGTTTTTGGAATTCATTTGGAAGATTCATGCCTTCATGGGGCATTTGATCAAATATGGGGAATGTGTCTCAAAGAGGCACTTCAGCCACAGGATGTAGGGCTTGTCCCTTAATGGAGTCTTGAGTTTTGAACTCACACTCTGTTGAAAGGGGCTGCCATTTACTTTGCCTATTTGTTTAAGATAGGTTTTCAAAATGAGTGCTTTAGTGAACATCATTCCCTTTTTCATGACATGGGAGATGATGTCTCGAATTTTGAAGGCCTACAGCAAGGCTAAGCACGATTTTTCTTTTGGCTTAGCGATTCCTGTCACATGCCAATAGAGTTTTCGAAAATGTATGGCACATTTAGTATGAACAACATCTTCATTTGATCAAGTCAAGCAGACAATGTATGAATTGCAATGCTTGGGAAGTTTTTATCAAAAGAATTTTGAAAAGTTTTGTGAAATGCTAACCCTTTTTCGAGATTCTCATTTCCTTTTGAAATTTGCCTTGAAGGTGTCAGATTTGATTCATATGGAGACATGCCTATGATGGCCCGATACTTAGGGGGTCGACTCTTATTGCCCCTATACCCTTTTGGATATTGGGATTTTGGACTTTGGGGTGATGGAAGACTTGGGCTTCCACACAACCTGACTTTGGGAGACACGTCTCTCAAAGAAAACCATGCTTGGTTCTTTAAGAGACTTTGGATATTTTGGGATGATGGAAGACTTGGGCTTCCACGCATCCTAGGTTTGGGAGATGTGTCTTTCAAGGGAAACCAAACTTGGTCCTTCGAGAGACTTTGGATTTTTAGGATGGTGGAAAACTCGGGTTTCCACACAACCTGGGTTTGGAAAACATACCTTTCAAGGGAAGCCAAGCTTGGTCCCTCGAAGGATTTTGAATATTTCAGGGTTTTGGAAGACTTATGGTTCCAGATAACCTCATTTTGGAAAATTTTGTTCTCAAGGGAAGCCGTGCTTAGTCCTTTGAGAGACTTTGGATTTTTCAGGGTGAGGGAAGACTTGAGCTTCCACACGACCTGGGTTTGGGAGATTTTGTTTTCAAGGGAAACCATGCTTGGTCCCTTGAGATACTTTGGATTTTTCAGGATGGTGGAAGACTCGGGCTTCCACACAACCTGGGTTTTGGAGACATATTCTTCAAGGGAAGCCAAGCTTGCTCCCTTGAAATTTTTGACCTGCTCCCTAGGTGCAACTCGTGGTGCCCCGAGGGATGGATTTTTTTGTTTCGAAGCCATAGCCTTGGTTCCAGGGCACAAGACTAGGCTCGAAGAAGTGGGTTTTTCTATGGTAGGGTTATGAGCTCTTAAGATTTTGATGCATGCATTAGGGGTCTCCATGTCTACCATTTTTTGAACTTCTTTTTGTTTTTGAAATTCTTTTGAGTGGTGCGGGATATTTGGCACACCTTGAAAATCCTCAAATTTTGGCACAATTTATGGGTTTGTGTGTGCATAGGGGTTATCCAATGCATCTGATGACCCTGTATGAAGAAGAGAGTTTTGAGAAGGATGGGTTTCAGGCATACCTCTTTGTGGCTTATCTACCTTTTCAGGGTGAGAGCAGGCCATTTTCTCAAGTAACTCTGTTTTGAGCCCCCGGGGTTTCACGAGGCATTCCTTTTCGAAACCTTCCTGTTTTTCACTCTCGTCTCTTTGTGGGGTGTGGGTTTCATGTCCCACAGTGTGTGTGTGCCTAGACTTAAGAATTTCACTTGAGTTTTTCAAAATTTCAAAGTTTTGTTTTTCAATTTTTTTGTTTTTTTGCAAGATTTCAAGATTTTTTTGATTTTTTGAAATAGACAAATCTTTTTTTGATTTTTCTATGGATTTTGAAAAGCTTTGAGATTTAGGAGTGGATGACTCATCCCTTTTTCGGAATTCGTCTTTAATCTCCAATCCTTCGTTGAGTTTGAGATCGGTTTCAATTTCACAATCTTTATGTGCCCTAGAAGAGCTGCTATGTGATCGATGGGCTTTAAGCTCCTTGCTTAAAGCATCCATCTTTTGAAATATTTTTGAAATATCATCAAGCTCTTTTTGGGCTTTATCTATTTTGAAAGCCTTCTTTAGTTTACTCAATGAGGATTGTTGTAGCTTTTTATCCATTTTCTTACAAATTTTTGAATCGAATTTTGAAAACACTTTTTTGGAAAAAAATTTCAAGAGTTTTATTTGTTTTATCAAAGTTTTAAGACCCGGGTCCCACCGGGTGTGCCAATTCTGTAGACATCAAAAATTCTCACTTCTAGTTCTTAGGCCTAAAGTGAACCTTTTCGAGTTCTACTTCGCTTTATATGGGCGTGCCAGCTAGTTTGCTTTAAAACTAGCAAAGTTTCAAAATATCTAACTTTTTTGGGCGATTTTGGGCAAGCGGGATCTTTTCGCTCGAAACCTTCTTGAACCGGTGCTCAAGGGTTAGTTTAAGAGCTTATGGACTTTGATAAAATGGTTTTAACTCTTGAAAACGTAAGTGTTTGAAAATACGAATTCGATTCATGTTTGTGTTTGCAAGTTTTATATACGTGGGTTTGCACGTATCTATGTCTTTCAATTTTATGCTATTTAGGCCAACTAGGTGTGTGCGCAAGTGACCTAAGTTGGGCGATTTTTGCACGGGAGTATGGGGTTTGCTTTGATGCAATATGCGTCCTAACTCGTGGTATGGCGAATATGCAATGCAAACTCACACAACTCCAAGGGAAAACCCGAAATTGAAAGACAATGCTTAAGGGAAATTGCGTAATGTAAATTGCAAAAGGGAAATTGCAAAACGGAAATAGGGCTATATCTTAAGAGTGGAAAGGCTCAATTGTGTAAGTGTATGCCGTGTATAAATAGAAAGACTACTCACACAACTGAACCTTAAAACCCAAATCTAAAAAGACATAGCGGAAGGGAAATACAACTATATATATATGGGCCCGAAGGTCACCAACGTGTGCGTGGGTGTTGTGTGTATATGTAAAGACAACTCACACGACTTGTAATGTAAAAGCCAAATAGAATTGCAATATGGCCCTTATTAGGGTCTTGGGAGTAAGAGCGAAAGCTCAATGTGTGTGAGTGTGGAATTGAAAGACCACGCACACAACTTGAATGAAAACCCCAAATTAAATTGTAATATGGTCCTTATTAGGGTCTTGGGAGTAAGAGCGAAAGCTCAATGTGTGTGATTGTAGAATTGAAAGGCAACGCACACGACTTGAATATAAACCCACGCAATTGAATATATATAAATAGAACTATATCTTAGGGGCTGTCAAGGCCCGTGTGTGTGCAAAAGGTGTGCAACTAAGAGCGGAAAGGCTCAAGTGCACGTGTGTGCTTGTGTGTCAAACCAAGTTATTACAATCGGGGGGAGACAAAGCTCCTTTACTACAACCCCGTATAAAAATTTAATTGAATATAAAGCAAGTTAATGTAATAGACCAAGTTTAGACACTTACAAATAGCTGGTCCGTCTTCAACTTGCTCGCACTTGGGCTTGCGGTTCACTTTGGGCAGCCAAGAGGGGTTATCCTAAGTGGCTTTGAGGGAGGTTATGTGGGTCACGGTTAGGGCCTTAGGGGAGCTTAGGTTTGGCCAAGAGAAGGCTGTCTAGGGTCTGTCCTAGGTTGCAGGTCACGGCCAGGGTGCAGGTCGGGTCGATAGGGAGCAAGTCAGGCCGGCAAGGAGGCGTCGGGTCACTTGGTGCTATGGGGCACCGCAGGGGCGCGTTGGGGGGGTCCTGGCGCTAAAGGGGCAGCAGGGCGCCTGTGGCGCAGTAGGGCGCGTGTGGCACGGTAGGGCGCTGAGGGGTGCCATAGGGTTGCCGGGTGGCGCGCGTAGGCAGGGCACGCTGAGGCAGTGCGCGCAGGCTGAGCCGGGTGTTCGAGTGACGGTTTGGGGGGATATTGTTGAGGCAGTTGGGGTTAGGTTAGGTCCAGTTAGGGTTCAGTTAGGGTTAGGTTGGTTCAGTTAGGGTTAGGTTCAGTTGGGGTTAGGTAGGTTCGAACCTAGGCTAGGTTGGGGGTTAGGTTTAGAGGGGTATAGAGAGAACGGCTAGGTTAGGTTAGGCTTACCTCTTGGAGTCGGTCCAGCCCATGTCCAAGCTTGGTTGCAACCACTTGGTCCAGCACACCTTGGTTGCAGCCCCTTGGTCTAGACCCACTTAGCCCACATGGCTTGAACCCACCTCACCCAATGAGCCCACATGGCTAGGTCTATCACTCCCTCTCTCTCCTCCCAAGCATTTGCATGAACCCTTTACATGGACCCCCTCACCTCTATTTATAGACATTTGAGGTGGGTCTTGGATTTGGGTTTGGGTTTGGGATTTGGATCCAAACCCAAATCCAAACACTATTGGGATTTGGATCGTGGATCTCAGATATTTTGAGATTCGTATCCGATCCAAACCCAACATTTTTATGGATACGGATTTGGATATTTTGGTCTAGATCCGATCTAATCCAAACACTATTTGGACCCAATCCAAATCCAAACACTATTTGGATCAACCCAAACACTATTTGGATTGGCCCAAATCCAAATACTATTCATTCTATGGATTTGGATCTGGATATTTATGGTCCAGATCCAAATCAAAATTTCTTCGGACAGTCCTTCTTAGCTTCTTGAGGCGAACGATCTGTGCGGGCACTAGCTTCATCAGCGCTCCGTTTTGTGTTGGGTTTTTCCCAACTTTTCGACCGGACTCCGTCTCGCCATTCTAGACTCCGTTTTGCTTGATTTTGAGCTTTTCTTCAAACGGGCCTTGCTTTCTCTTGTTTTTGATTAGGGAGTGGCTTTTGCAGCTCTGAGCTTGAATCCCCTTCTGGCCTAGGGCCTCCTTTTGCCTTTTGTATCTGTTTTTGTATTTAAAACAGGTTATTGTTTTGGCTCAAACAAGCTTTTTTGTGTTTTTGAGAGTTTTTGAATTTTGGAAAATTCGGGGTGTTTACAGCCGTGACGTGTCTTAGCCAGCCCGCACCTTAGACCCACGCCTTGCTGTAATTAAGAGTTTCCTAATTAGAGAGTTAACCTACCCAGAATACATCCAAGGATCATTGATTTGGAAAAGCTTCAAAATCTCTAAGTAAGAGTTTCCTAAAAATGTATTAGAGAGTTAACCTACCCAGAATACATCCAAGGATCATATCATGCATCACCAAGACTAAGGTTGTGCATATCTTTCATGCATCACATTCAAAACCATATCATATAGAGATTGGCCATGGTATGTGAGTTCTCATGCCATTCCCTCCAAACTAGGGGCATTGAGATGTTATTCCTTAAATACATTTCATAGAAATTGAGTGTATTCATCATATCATATAGCATGCATTACCATTGTATTATAGGAATACATCTTGCATGACATAATGCATCCACAAGAAGCCCGCACTCCATTTGAAGATGGCGGCCCACAAGGATGGTTCCTATGATGCAAAGGGGCATCACAAAAGGAATGCTGGTAAGTTGATGTTAAGGAAGGAAAATTAGTAGATTCTATAAATGCCCAATACTATGTATGGGGTCTACTTTAAATTTCATTTGAAAAGATTTTGAAAATAGATCTCCTTTGAATTTCTGGAAAGAAGGACTAAAGATGGATTATGTGACCCCAAATTAGGGAATTGATACTTTATGAAAAGTGGAGTTTTCAAAAATTATTTGGTAACATGTCAAAAATCTTTTACTTACCAAATGAGGCCTAGTTCAAAATAGCAAGGTGCTTTCAAATGGTAGGTGCTATTAGGAAATAGGACAATCTTGCCTGGATTGATTATCTAAAGGGATGAGTTGTATTCCCCATTTTGCTTCTCTCCAAAAAGGAAAATTGACAATATTCAAAAGAAAAAGAAAAGAAAAAGTGAATACAAAAACTCCTAGAAAAAAGAAGTCTTCCCCGAATAGACTGAGGGAATATAAAAACTTCTTAAAAAGGAGTCTTCTCTTTGAAAGAAAAAAAGAAAAAAAAAAGAGAATGCAAAAACTCCTCCGAGAAGAAGTCTTCCCCAAATAGATAGAGGGAATACAAAAACTTCTTCAAAAAAGGTCTTCTCTTGAAAAATGAAAAAAAAAGGAAAAGCCAAAGCTTAAAAGAGCAATTTTCCGTCTCTTTGCCTTAAACCCCGGGACGCTTCAGAAGGGACCGCGGGTAATTCTTTCCCAAATCCTCACAGTTCATCCCGATGGAGAAAAGTTCACCTTGAAAGTCCTAGAGTAAGAATAGGACCTATTTTATTTGAATTCATGTTGTTTGAGAATTAGAATTCGTTAGGTAAGAAAGGGAGCTTTGAAATGTTATTCAAAATCTTCCATAAAACCTCTACTTATTTATGGGTATTAAAACCCGAGTGAAGGGAAATATGAGAAATTGTAAGTCCTTTTTTATAGAAACCAAAAAGAGTTCTCTTTTCGAAAAAGGAATTTTGAAAATCCTAAACATCAAAAGAAACAGGGACCATTGCTTGGGGTAGCTGGCCATCATAGGCTTCTTCTCGAGTTCGTGAATCAAAGGTATGAGTATCTAAACATTCATTTCACACACATGACTGCATTTATAAAGTGATCGTTCATGCATGGCTGTCCTAGGACTAGGAGCTCTTGCCAAATCCCCCTTTACTAAGAATCCAAGGAAATAGATGTTATGGAATAAAGAACGATTCCATACTCTCAAGGCAAATCTGGGAAGAAAAGCAAATAGGTGTTTTCTTCTTTGCCATTATCCAAATGAATTTGGAATAATGCCAAAGAGGGGCATCTGTAAACACCCAAAATTTTCTTATAAAATTTTTACCTTTTTAGGGAAAGAACTATTTTTGGCAATTTTAGATTTTCGAATGAAAAAGGCACTAAACGAGCTTATGTCGGTATCAAAATTTTATGGAAGCTTTAAAATGATGAAAGAATGCTTTCCTTTCTGAAAATTTCAAATTTTGACAAAATTGGAGAAAATGATGATTTTGCCCTTAGCACTGGAAAAGCAGGATTTCGTTTCCTTAAAAGATTTATGACGAAAAGTTTGTTGAAAGCTTATCTTTTGAAAAGATACAGGTATCAAAAAGACAAGTTGACACCTGAAAAGGACGGTGGACGCCCAGAAAGGGAAAGTGAGCTTCCTAGAAAGAAAAGCTCACATTTGGAAAGAAATCAATTTCTAGAGGGTAAGGTCGGTATTATCAAAGGAAAGGAAAGATGAAAGCAAGAACGAAAGCCTCCGAAAACGAAGGTTTGGTATCAAACTCCTTTCGTAATGTGTCTACGTTATGTTTGGGTATCGAGGTAATTAGTATTGATATACATCAATTTGCATGCTATTGATATGTTATGATAAGAGCAATTTTAATATCCCAACACTCGTGGAAAGGATTGAATGAGCATGAAAGTTGATTTTCAAAAATGTAACATGGGCTTAATTCAAATATGTTCCTAATAGGTAAGTATGTAACATCATTTGCACTTACTGCTAGACTATCTTAGTGGTGTTCATATGCATTTCAAAGCTTAAGTTCAGATGTTCCATGAATGAGGTTGGAATTGAGAATCAACTGAATAAGGCTTACATCTTTTAATCAATTGGGAATTCTCACGGGCTCGAGTGGAGGTCCCTAGATGAAAGTCAGATTTTTTTTTATCAGGATGAAGTCGAATCCTTGTTAGAATCTTATGATCTGTGTGTTGGTGGGGATTGCTTTGAAATGATTCCAGCAAAACTCCAGCACGTGATGATAAAAAGAACTGGCATGAAGGCTGCAAATATTAGTAGTTAGGAACAAGCTATTCACTATTGCAGTAACACAAAAGAAACATTGGACATGACTCTGAATCTTCTGCGGCACTCACAGAATCCTTGATGAAATACTTACACGAAGACCAAATTTTCAGAATCGATCATCATTTGAGAAAGGAGCTCGGTTGGAAAAGATGACCCATTGTGATGATCATTCTCGTGAACTGATATTCAACAGACTTCAACGACTTCCAGCTGAATCTAGTCAACAACCTTCAACAGAACGTGCTAGCTGCAGAATTTCTCATCCTTATCTGTGATAGATTGAAGAAGGATCAGAAGATTACGTTAAAGATAAAACCAAGGAAATAACAACTCACATTACAAACAACGTTCAAATAATCCAGATAACGTTCAGCAAACCAGATGGAATCAAATATAGAGGATTATGCTTATCAAATCAGATCCGAGGAGATCAGCCAGGAGATTGAGTTTATCAAAGCAATCAAAACCGAACTCATCCAAATCCCAACCAACAGGCATCCATGAGCCTATAAAAGGACTCTTCCATCAACCAACGAGCATCAAGAGGGAACGATCAACCAACACACAGGAACGTTCAGTCCGAGAATTTAGGGAAATAGAGAGAGAGAGAGAGAAAGGAAGAGAAGAAGAAGAAAAAAGGGAGGCCGGACTGGTTCCGACGTCCGACGATCATCCGACGAAGCTCTTCTACGTTCCCTCTCACTCACACAGGTTCGAATCCGTGCACAAATTTGTTTTAATTCATGAGAATCTGAAGAAGCACAGATTCTGGAAATTTGTATATGAATCAAGGCCTCGAGCTCATGTTCTTCATTTATATCGATACAAACACACATGATTCCTTCATGAATGAAATTAAAATCCATGTTTAGATGATTCCCATGCATCATTAGGACTGATACAGGTTGAATTTCGTTTTAGAATCACGTTAGGAACATTCTGAAATTTTCTGTAAAACTAGTTTCTGAAACTGTCTGTGCACACACATCTGATCACGGAATATTTATAGACAAACAGATAAGCCAATTGCTTCGAGATTTTGCATGAATAATCTAGACATATCAGACGTTCTTAGATAAAATTTTGAGGAATTGTTATAAACTGTTTCCTAGTCAATTAGATCTGTGAAGATTATATAAAATCCATATTGTGTTTTACAGAAACAGAACGTTCAGTAACAGACCTCTGTTCTTTTGCTCATATCTCTGCAACCACTGAATGAAATTTGATTCTATGGAAACCTAACATCCGTATCTTTCTGAAACACTAAATTTTATCGAAATTGGATGACTGAGTGCTGAGATATTACTGTTTTTATGAGCTTCTGATTCACAGAAACAAGGCTGTTCCGAATTTTATAACAGTTTCTTATTCTATATTTAATTCTCAAAAAATAAAGAACTAAATTACAAAATAAAAATATATTCTGATTCTACACACAAGTGTCTCTATTATATAAACTTTTTAGAATTTTTGGAGAATTAGAAGTATTTTTAAAAATTCAGGGAACAGGTCTCTAGAACTGAACAGATTCTGCAACTTTCAGAATCTGAAAATTTTCAGAAATCAAGAACTTAAACACAAATCTGAAACTTTGGAAAATCTGGTTTTTCCTTTCTCAAATTAACGGATTCAAACAAATTTCAAGCGTCTAGGCTGACCCTTGAGTGCCGGTTCAAGAAGGCCTAAGTCGAAAAGATCTCACTTATCCACAATCGTTCTCAGAAGTCAGAAAATCAGAATTTGTTAGTTTTGATAAACTAACTGGCACGCTCGCGCAACCCGACATAGTTCAAGGGTTTGATTTCGAATCCCATGATTTGAAATAAAATCACATCTATACACACACATTGAGCCTTTCCGCTCTTAAGCTAAAGTATATTTCCCTTTGGGTATTTACTTTAGTGAAAGCTGTGTGAGTTGCAATTCAATTCGGGTTGTTACATTTACGTCGTGTGAGTTTGTCATTTAAATTTCACACTCGCATCCAAGAAGTACTTGAGCACTTGCTCCACACTCCCACACCCACTTAGGCCATGACTTGCCTTAGCCAACCCACACCTAAGACCCCACCTTAGCCAACCTCCCTCTTGGCTGAACCCAAGCCTCTCCTAGTCTAAGCACCCGACTGCTCCAAAAGCCCAAACTCACGTCAAAGACCCACCTAAGGAGACCTGTCTCTTGGCTGCCAAGGTGGACAAAAGCCCAAGCACGATTGAGAGGAAAAGTCATCCACTTGTAAGTGTTTAAATTCGGTTTTTACCTTACTCCTTTAAAATTCAATTCAATTCGATACGGGGTTGTAATAATGGAGCGTTGTCTCCCCCCGAAATGTAATATTGGTGCTTGATACACGAAGCACACACGTACACTTGAGCCATATTGCTCTTAAACGTACACAAGACACCCACGTGCACTTGAGCCTTTCCGCTCTTAATTGCACAATATTGCACATACATTGGGCCTTCGCTCTTAAGCTAAAGACTTTAGTGAAAGCCGTGTGAGTTGCAATTCAATTTGGGTTGTTACATTCACGTCGTGTGAGTTTGTCATTTAAATTTTACACCCGCACCCAAGAAGTACTTGAGCATTTGCTCGACACTCTCACGCACCTTTTGAGCCTTTCTTTCTCATAAGATATAGCATACTTATATACTTTCCAGCTGCGTGAGTTTTACATTCAGTTGTGTACGCACTTACATTTCCGGGTTGTTCAATTCATGTTGTGTGAGTTTGTCATTTAAATTTCACACTACACACACGCGTGCATTGAGCCTTTCCACTCTTATCATATATCTATATTTCAATTTCTGGGTGGTTCAATTCATGTCATGTGAGTTTGTCATTTGAATTTCACACTACACACACGCGTGCATTGAGCCTTTCTGCTCTTACTATATACTTATATTTCAATTTCTTCAAATTCAATTCCAGTCGTGTGAGTTGTCTTTCCATTTACACACCAAGAGCACTCACTCGCAATTGAGCCTTTCTGCTCTTAAGATATAAGTATATTTCAATTCTGCAATTTACATTCAAGTCGTGTGAGTTGCTTCAAGTTCGGGTATTTCCCTTAAGCTACGTGAGTTGTACTTTCATTCGGGTATTTACATTAAGTTGTTTGTGTGAGTTGCTTTCAAATTCGAGCCTACCTCACATCATCATATCAAACCCAAAAAATATTTGTGCATCCTTGCATTCGCGCATTTTCAAAGAGGAAACCCCGAATCTACGCTCAAACTAGCTAAAATTAGGCCACTTGAAGCACACACATCCGGTCTAATTAGCTAAAACTCGAGAGACTTGGAATCGTACAACCCCCGTAATAAAAGCTACAATTTAGGCATACAATTTAGGTTTTATAAGCTCTCAAAAAGGCTTTATAGGCACCGGTTCAAGAAGGTTAAAAGTGAAAAGATCCCGCTTGCTCACAATCGCCTTTCAAAATGTCAGATACTTCAAAAACTTCGCTAGCTTGAGAAAGCTAGCTGGCACACCCTTCTAAAAGCAATGTAAACTCGAAAAAGTTCATTTCAGGCCTCAAAAGCCAGAAGTGAGAATTTTCGTTATGTAGACGCAGAAAGTTCCTGCTTCTAGTTCTTAGGCCCAAAGCGAATCTTTTCGTGTGTCTAAGTCCTATTTAAGCAAAAGGGCGTGTCAGCTAGCTTACTTAAGCTAGCGAAGATATATTTTAAAATCTGACTCCTAACGTGGCGACTTTGAGCAAGCAAGCTCTTTTCGTTGCAGACCTTCTTGCACCGATGCGCAAGGGTCAGTCTGTATGCTTAGAAAATCGAGTTTTTAAATATGAGAACCTATGAAAATGTTTAAGGTGTTCGATTCGGGTTGTTTTTGTATGGTTTCAAGTTTTATTTCACGTGGATTTGCACGTGCCTATGTCTTTCTTTTTATCCCTTTTCGGGCCAACTAGGTGTGTGTTATGAACACGTGACCTAAGTGGGGCGACTTTGAGCGGGAGTGGGGTTTGCTTTGATGCAATATGCGTCCTAACTCGTGGTATGGCGTATATGCAATGCAAACTCACGCAACTCCAAAGGGAAAACCCGAATTGAAAGACAATGCGGGAGGGAAATGACTTGAATGTAAATTGCAAAAGGGAAATTGCAAAAGGGAAATATGACTATATCTTAAGAGCGGAAAGGCCCAATTGTGCAAGTGTGTGCCGTGTATATATGTAAAGACAACGCACACAACAGAACCTTAAAACCCAAATCTTAAAGACATAGCCGAAAGGGAAATACTTATAATATATATGGGCCCGAAGGTCGCCAACGTGTTGCATGGGTGTTGTGTGTATATTGAAAGACAACTCACACGACTTAAATGAAACCCAAATATAAATTGCAATATGGCCTTAACTAAGGTCTTGGGAGTAAGAGCGAAAGCTCAATGTGTGTGAGTGTAGAATTGAAGTACTACGCACACGACATGAAATTAAACCCAAATATAAATTACAATAGGCCTTGACTAAGGTCTTGGGAGTAAGAGCGAAAGCTCAATGTGTGTGAGTGTAGAATTGAAGTACTACGCACACGACATGAAGTAAAACACCCAAAACGAAATGGTAATAGGCCCTTACTTGGGTCTTGAAAATAAGAGCGAAAGCTCAATGTGTGTGAGTGTGATAATTGAAAGACAACGCACACAACTTAAGCAAAACCCCACGCAACTTAAATTATATCAGTAAGTCTATATGTTAAGGGCTGATTAGGCCCGAGTGTGTGTCAAAATCGTGTGCAGCTAAGAGCGAGATAGGCTCAAGTGTACATGTGTGTGGGTGTGCCAAACCACGTTATTACAAGCGGGGGGAGACAATGCTCCGTTATTACAACCCCGTATCGAATTTAATTAAGCATAGCAAGTCAATATAACAAAGATCGAGTTAGGCACTTACGGATAGCTGGTATGGGCGTGACTTGCTTGCGCTTGGGCTGGTATATCGCCTTGGGCTGCAAGAGGGAGCTCCTCGGAAGGGCGCAGCAAAGGAGGGTGCTGGCCGGACGACATGGGTGTGGCTGTGGCACCTTGGCGCTAGCCGAACGGTGGGGGCTGCCTTGGTTGAGGTTGGGGCACTTGGGAAAGCAACGGGGAGCTAGTTGGGGTGTTGGCTAGGGGCTGGTTTAAGGGAAAAGGTAAGGTTAAGGGTGTGTAAGTTAGGGGCTATCTAAGGGAGATGTAGGGTGGCGGGTGGTGTAGTCGGTTGTGGCTGGCTGAATGGAGGGGGTGCTGCTACCTTGGCTGGGGTAGTTAGGGGTGCTTAGGGAAGATAAAGGGGAGCTAACTAGGGTGTTGGCTAGGGGTTGGTTTAAGGGAAGAGGTAAGGTTGCGGGTGTTACAGTCGGTTGTGGCTGAATGGTGGCAGGTAGTTAGGTGGTGGCCGACTGGATGAAATGGAGACTAGGCTAAGGAAGGGTGGTATATGGTGGCTGAGAGTGGAGGGGGAGTGAAGAGAGGGTGGTATTAGGATGGGGTACTAACCGAAGAGGAAGGTGAAGGTGGCGGGTATCCAAGGGAGGCAGCCGAACGGTGGGAAGGTGGCAGGTTGGTGCAGTCGAGTGGTAAGGAGTGAGGCTGGCTGGGAGGTGCTGGTGGCATAGAGCGGAGCTGGCTGGAGTTCCAAGGTGGAGCAGGTGAGAGAAGAGAGGAAGGGATGAGAGAGGAGAGGGGGCTAGGCTGGCCCAAAGGAGCTTGAAAAACCCACCCACTAGGGGGGGGGGGGTTTATAGGATTTGTTGGGGTCGGTTGGGCTTGGTTTTGGGGGAATGGTTTAGTGGTTAGGTGGTGATGGTTTGGGGATAAGGTGGGCCAGATATTTGGGGGGGCTAGATATTTAGGTTAGGTGGTTTTAGGGATATGGTGTACTAGGGTTTGAGGTGGGGTGGTTTAGAGGTTTAGGGCTTAGCTAGGTGGGTCGGGTTTAGGGTGAGGTTTAGTGAGGTGGGTTGGGTGTTTAGGCTAGGATTAGGGTGAGGTTAGAGGAATTAGGCTAGGTTTAGGGAGGTGGGTTAGGTGATTAGGTTGGGATTAGGGAAGGATTAGGGAAGTAGGTTAGGTGATTAGGTTGGGATTAGGGTAAATTGCTAGCATTAGGGGGTTTAGCTTGGAATTGAGTTAGGAGCATCCCTTTGCATGGCCCATAGACTTAGTTGCATCATGTTGGTGCAGCCCTAGGTTAGGTGTAGGTTCATACAAGCTTAAACCCACACTAATTAGGCTAACCCACATGATTAACCCAAAACTTGACACACAAGTCAAGCTTAATACATTTCCCTCACATTTAATCCTCCCCATTCTCTCTCATGCCCAAGATTCCACGTGAATTTCAAGTGGGCCCCACCTCCATTTATGAGAAGGTGATGTGGGCCCTGGATGTGGATATTTGATTGGATCTTTGGATCCAAATCCAAATCTAAATCCACATATACGTTTGGATTGGGATCTGGATATATATGGTCCAGATCCAATCTAAAGTTGAATTCTGACTCCTTCAGGGTATGTTCGAAATGAACGGTTTGTGCAGGGCCTGACAGCATCAGTACTCCATCTTGCGTTGGGTCTTCGCCAACATTGTTGTCCGCTTCTGTTTTCTCCTTCCGGAGATGATTCCTAACAGTTTTGGTTGATAACAGGGGCTTGGATGTTCGAGATTCTGGGGATAAATCTAACACAAGAGTTGCTGTGCCGGGCTCAACATGTGCTCCGGTTCTGGGCTCTCTTTAGCTCTTCTGGTCCTGCTTTCATCAGGCCAAGTCGCTTTATGGGGTTTCAAAACATCTTTTAAAAGGGTTTTAAAACTATTATACATATTTTAAAACATAGTTTAAAGCATATGTACAGGGTTGCCTGGACGGCTCCTAGGTTTCTAGACTCAAAATAGCCCTTTGGGACTGCTTTTACAAAACCAGGTTATCTGAGAAGTTCGTGGGATTTCGGGGTATTTACAGATGCCCCTCTTTGTCATTATCCAAACTGATTTGGATAATGGCAAAGACGACAAACACCCCTTTCAATGTCTCCCTAGATCTATCCACGAAAATATGGGATCGTCCCAATCTTTAGCAAAATCTCACTTTTAAAACCCTGGTAGGAGGAGATATCACGCCAAAGAGATATACAAAACGGTTTCTGGCCCTAAAAATGGGATCACGTTATGCAAATGTCCATGCGTGGGCATGCAGATGCATGACATGGGTGGGGTGCCAAGAGTGGCGACCTCCCAGAGACCAGATATGGTCGAACTCTTGAGACTTACAAGGCCTGTTGCTCCAAGTGAGCAGATTCTATGCTGTTCGATGTTCGATTTTTCAAAATCTATTTACAAAAGGGACAACTGTCTTGAGTCTCAATCGTAAGGATCTCGAGCTCTTCGTGTTTGCCTTTGCTTGAGTCTTGACACTTGCTAATCTAGTAGAGGTTTTATAAGAAAACAAGTTATATTTTAAGATTCCTACATCTTACTCGAAACGTCGAATTCTCAAACAAAATCCTATTCTTACTTTAGGGTTCCTCGAAATGAACCATGTTCATACTTGGGATAAGCTAGGGATGGGAGAGAGATACCACGGTCCCCTCTGAAGCGTCCCGTGGTTTATGGCATAGAAGGCGGAAAACTACTCTTTTTGAGCTTTTGGCCTCTTTTTCCTTTTTTTTCATAAAGGGTCTCCCTTTGGGAGTATTTTTTCTTTAATCCCTCTTTTTCACAAGAGAATCGATTTTTTCTTTTGGATCCTGGTTTCTTTCTTTTGGAAAGACTTTGGATGGGAAAATTCCCTTTATTTGGGCCATGTTTTCCTTTTGGAAGGAGAAGAGAAGGGGGGAGGACTTATCCCAAGGCCACACTCGATCCATTCCAGATCAGCCTATTTAGATATAGCACGTACTACTTGCAAGTATCTTGCTATATTGAACTAGGCCTTTCTTTGTAAGAAGAAGGATTTTGAAATATAACCACGATTTGGAAGACTCCACTCTTTTCACAAGTGTGAATTCTCTCACTCAGGGTCACACGATTTTGCCTTTGAACCTTATTTCCTAAGTCTCAAAGCAGCTATCCCTAAGGTTTTTGAAAATTGGAATTTTAATCCAAATCCTACACATAATACTTCTTTAAGTATTGGATACTGATAGGATCTGCTACATTCCTACCTTCTACATCGATCAACCAATACGAGTTGTTCGTGGTGGTTGCACGTACAACATAGGGTCCATCCCACTTGGGGCGCCACTTTCCAAGTGGATGTGGGCCACGATAATGGATGATTTTTAAAACCAGATCTCCCACTTCAAAGTGGCGAAGTTTCATGTGTTTGCCATAATGTCGGGCTATCCTTTGCCGGTATGCATGAGCATGATCCATAGCAAGGAGTCGCCTCTCATCTAGCAAATCTAGTTCAGCCATCCTAGCATGCTGAAGCGTCTCTAGGGGGAGGTCAAGTGCGATGGATGTATGGAATGAATGCAATTGTGTATGAATGGGAAGAATGACGTTTGTGCCATAGACCAATTCGAATGGTGTGGCATTTGTGGGAGTCCGGATGGAAGTCCTATAAGCCTATAAGGCTACATCCAGCTTCTCGTGCCACATCCTACCCATCTCTAAAGTCTTCTCAATTATGCTAATGAGAGTCTTATTCGTGGCTTTGGCTTGGCCGTTGCCTTGAGGGTAGTAGGGCGAGGAGAAGTGGTGAGTTATGCCATACGTGTTGCACAACTTGACCATCCGCTCGTTTTTGAATGGGGTGCCATTATCGGACACAAGGTCTCGTGGAACCCCAAATCGAGCCAAGATATTCCTCCTAATGAAAGCCACCACATGTTGCCCCTGTACGTTGGTCAGGGAAATGGCTTCCACTCACTTGGAGAAATACTCAGTGGCTGCTAAAATGAATCGATGCCCATTCGAGGCTTTTGGAAAGATCGGGCCTACGATATCAAACGCCCACATGGTAAATGGCCAGGGGCTGACCATGGAATGTAATGCAGATGATGGGATATGAATGGCGTGTCCATGCACTTGACATGGATGACTTCCTAACATGATCGTGACAATCCTTTTTCAGGGTGGACCAAAAATAACCCGCTCTAAGTATTTTCATTGCTATCATGTTGGCATTAACATGACCTCCACATTCTCCATCGTGGAACTCATGCATCACAGTCCTAGCCTCCTCTAGATTGACACATC
Source organism: Brasenia schreberi (assembly GCA_036023115.1). Lineage (NCBI taxonomy): Eukaryota > Viridiplantae > Streptophyta > Magnoliopsida > Nymphaeales > Cabombaceae > Brasenia > Brasenia schreberi. Next base: position 17,093,695 of record JAYKKT010000088.1, read on the forward strand.
TAAGTAGGATGCCGGTAAAGCTTTTCTTATATAGAACCCCACCCAGAATGGTGTATCGGGTCGAAAGTTTGCGGATGAATGCCTTATCTTTGGATGTGGCATCCTCGGTGAATCCCCCATTTTCTAGAAATCGTTTGATATCATAAAACCAAGGTTTTTCAACAGAATCTGGGTTATTTTGGCAAATATCCAGATCGTGTGTGGATGGGTTGGGCGCATGCCATATTTCTAAAGATCGGGTCCCTGAAATGGGATCGACCTTTAGGGCTGAACCCAAGGAGGAGAGGGCATCGGCAATGCCATTATCCTCTCTTCCTACGTGTGTGAGTTTATACGATTGGAATGACTCAACCAATCGAGTGGCCAACTCATGATATGGAAGTAGTTTTTCGTTACGTACTTGCCAAATTTTCAAGACTTGGTTTATAACAAGGAGCGAATCTCCAAAGACCTCGATGCATGATGCTCCTAGAGTTTTTGAAATCCTTAAGCCTTGTATGAGGGCTTTGTAGACGCGACGAAAATCCCCGCCTCTCTCCTTTTCAAGGGGCTTGGAGCGGATCCTTTCGTGCATTTAAGGCCTATTTATGTAAACAGGGCGTGTCAGCTAGCTTACCTAAGCTAGCGAAGATATATTCTAAACTGACTTCTAACGTGGCGATTGTGAGCAAGTGAGCTCTTGTCGTCGCAGACCTTCTTGCACCGATGCGCAAGGGTCAGTCTGTACGCTTTGCAAAAATCGAGTTTTTGGGATAGAAAGCCTACGAAGCGGTTTGAGGTGTTTAATTTGGGTCTTTTAGATGCGATTGCGGATTTTAGATCACGTGGATTTGCACGTGCCTAAGTCTTTCCTTTTATCCCTTTATGGGCCACCTAGTTTGTATGTTATGAACACTCCACTATATGGGCGAATTTGAGCAGGAATACGGGGCTTGCTTCGATGCAATATGCGTCCTACCTCGTGGTATGGCGTAGATGCAATGCAAACTCACGCTACTCCAAAGGGAAAACCCGAAATGTAAAGACAATGCCGAAGGGAAATAACCGAAGGGAAATAATCGAAGGGAAATGACTTGTAATGTAAATGCCGAAGGGAGATATGTATATAGAGTATGTATATGGGCCCTTACTCGGGTCTTACAAATAAGAGCGAAGGCTCAATGTGGGTGCGTGCTTGAATTGAAAGACTTACACACACGACATAAAATTAAACCCAAATATAACTTGTAGTATGGCCTTGACTAAGGTCTTGGGAATAAGAGCGAAAGCTCAATGTGTGTGAGTGCTTGAATTGAAGTACTACGCACACAACATGAAATTAAACCCAAATAGTATAACACGGCCCTTACTTGGGTCTTTAAAATAAGAGCGAAGGCTCAATGTGTGTGAATGCTTGAATTGAAAGACTTACACACACGACATGAAATGAAAACCCAAATAGTATAGGTCGGCCCTTACTTGGGTCTTTCAAATAAGAGCGAAGGCTCAATGTGTGTGAGTGCTTGAATTGAAAGACTTACTGTAGACGCGCGAAAAAAATCCCGCCTCTCACCTTTTCAAGGCTCGGAGCGGATCCTCTCGTGCGTCTAAGGCCTTATTTATGCAAACAGGGCGTGCCAGCAAGCTTACCTAAGCTAGCGAAGATATATTTAACACTGACTTCTAATCATGGCGACTGTGAGCAAGTGAGCTCTTGTCGTCGCAGACCTTGCACTGATGCGCAAGGGTCAGTCTGTACGCTTTGCAAAAATCGAGTTTTGGGAGAGAAAGTCTACGAAGCGGTTCGAGGTGTCTAATTCGGGTCTTTTTGATGCGATTGCATGTTTTAGATCACGTGGATTTGCACATGCCTAAGACTTTTCTTTTATCCCTTTTCGGGCCACTTAGTTTGTGTGTTATGAACACTCCACTACATGGGCGAATTCGAGCGGGGCTTGCTTTGATGCAATATGCATCCTACCTCGTGGAATGGCGTAGATGCAATGCAAACTCACGCTACTCCAAAGGGAAAACCCGAATGTAAAGACAATACTGAAGGGAAATAACCGAAGGGAAATAATCGAAGGGAAATGACTTGAAATATAAATGCCGAAGGGAGATATATATATAGAGTAGGTATATGGGCCCTTACTCGGGTCTTGCAAATAAGAGCGAAGGCTCAATGTGGGTGCGTGCTTGAATTGAAAGACTTACACACACGACATGAAATTAAACCCAAATATAAAGTGCAGTATGGCCTTAACTAAGGTCTTGGGAATAAGAGCGAAAGCACAATGTGTGTGAGTGCTTGAATTGAAGTACTACACACACAACATGAAATAAAACCCAAATATAACTGCAATAGGCCTTGACTAAGGTCTTGGGAGTAAGAGCGAAGGCTCAATGTGTGTGAGAGTGCTTGAATTGAAAGACTTACCCACACGACATGAAATGAAACCCAAATAGTGTAGGTCGGCCCTTACTTGGGTCTTTCAAATAAGAGCGAAGGCTCAATGTGTGTGAGGGTGCTTGAATTGAAAGACTTGCACACACGACATGAAATGAAACCCAAATAGTATAGGTCCGCCCTTACTTGGGTCTTTCAAATAAGAGCGAAAGCTCAATGTGTGTGAGTGCTTGAATTGAAAGACAACGCACCCAACTTAAGCAAAACCCTACAAAAATGAAAGTATATGTATATACTTATGTATTAGGGGCTGATTAGGCCCGTGTGTGTTCAAAATCGTGCACACTAAGAGAGTGCACGTGTGTGGGTGTGCCAAGCCACGTTATTACAAGCGGGGGGAGACTAGACTCCGTTATTACAACCCCGTATCGAATTGAATCTCAAGCAAGTATACAACTAAAGACCGAGTTAGGCACTTACTAGTAGCTAGTCCGTAGAGGCCTTGCTTGAGCGTGGGCTTGGCCTTCGCCTTGGGCTGCAAAAGGGAGCTCCGCGAGGTTGAGCGACAAGGGGAGCTGGCCGGGTGCCTTGAAGGTGGCCCGGCTGCTAGCAAGGGTGTCGCCTTGATGTGGGGGATTCAAGGGGCTAGGTAAGGTCACTAGGGGGAGTATAGTGTTGGGGGAGTATGGCACTAAGGGAAGTTCAAGGGAAGATCGAATGGGACACTTAAGGTTGGCGGGTTGTTAGGGTGGCCGAGTGGAGCTAGAAGGTCTAGGTGGTGGCGGGTAGGTAGGATGCTATGGGTTCGGCTGAGTGGGGCTGGTGGCAGCAAGTGGAAGGTCTGGTGTTAGGGGGATATGGGAGTGGATTAGGTGGTTGAGAATGGAGAGGGAGTGAAGAGGGAGTAAGGTGGAAGGTAGGGCACTTACCGAGTGAAGAGAGGGTGGCACTCGGCTGGAAGGAAGCGGTGCAGGTGGTGGCGTTCGGCTGGGCTGGGGAAGTGATGCAGGTGGTGGCGGGATGTGGAGCAAGTGGTGGTGGGGTGTGGAGCACGTGGAGCAGGTGGCGGAGCTTGGGGAAGTGGAGGACCCGGCTAGGCTTGGGGAAGGCCTCTAGAAAGGAAAACCTGCCCCCAAGGGGGGGGGGGTTATATAGGGATGGGTAGGTCGGTTAGGGCTAGGTTTGGGGTAGTTGTTAGGTGGTTTAGGTAGGGTGGTATGATGATAAGGTGGGCTGGAAAGGGTAGGGCCAGATATTTTGTTTTAATGGTTTTGGGGGATATGGTGTGCTAGGTTTAGATGGGGTGGTTTAGTGGTTTAGGGTTTAGTTAGGTGGGTTGGTTCTAGGGTGAGGTTTAGTGAGCTAGGTTAGGTGATTAGGCTAGGATTAGGCTAGGTTTAGGGAAATTAACCTAGGTTTAGGGAAGGATTAGGGAAGTGGGTTAGGTGATTAGGTTGGGATTAGGCCGGGATTAGAGAAGTGGGTTAGGTGATTAGGCTCAGATTAGGGGTGGATTAGGGTGGAAGGCTAGGATTAGGTGTTTTGGGTTAGGTTTAGGGGAAGGAGCTCCCTTTGCATGACCCATGGACCTTAACCACATCATGTTGGTGCAGCCCTAGGTTAGGTTTTGGCTAATTACAAGCTTAAACCCACTCAATTAGGCTAACCCACATGATTAACCCCAAACTTGACACACAAGTCAAGCTTAATTACAACCACACTTGATCTTATCCACCCCCACTCTCTCTCATGCCCATAATCCCACGTGAATTTCAAGTGGGCCCCACCTCCATTTATGAGAAGGTGATGTGGGCCATGGATATGGATATTGGATTGGATCTCTGGATCCAAATCCAAATCCAAGTCCACATATGGGTTTGGATTGGGATCTGGAAATATATGGTCCAGATCCGATCCAAACTGAACTCTGACTCCTTCGAGCTGTGTTTGAAACGGACGATTGGTGCGGGGTCTGACAGCATCAGCACTCCGTCTGCGTTGGGTCTTCGCCAACATGATCGTCCGCCTCCGTTTCTGCCTTCCGGAGATGACTTCAAATGACATTTTGATAATAACAGGGTCTTGGACGTTCGAGATCCTGGGGGTATGGATTTGATACCAGAGTTGCTGTGCCGGGCTCGACATGTGCTCCGGTTTCGGGCTCTCTTTGACTTCGTTGGTCCTGTCTTGATTAGGCCAAGCTGCTTTGGGGTTTCAAAACATGTTTTAAAAAGGTTTTTAAAGCCATATCATATATTTTTGAAATATAAAGTTCAAAACATATGTACAGGGTTGCCTGGAAGGCTCTTGGGTTTCCAGACTCAAAATAGCCCTTTGGGGCTGCTTTTTCAAAACCAGATGAATTTGAGAAATTCGTGGGATTTCGGGGTGTTTACAGATGCCCCTCTTTGGCCTTGTCCAAATAGATTTGGATAAGGGCAAAGATGACAAACACCCCTTTCAATGTCTCCCTAGATCTATCCACGAAGAATATGGGATCGCCCCAATTTTTTGCAAAATCTCAATTTACAAACTCTGGTAGGAGGAGATATCACGCCAAAGGGTTCTATGGGATCTGGTCCTAAAATGGGATCATGTTTATGCAAGTACCATGCGTGGAATGCAAATGACATGGGTGTGGTGCCAAGAGTGGCGACCTCCCAAAGACCAGATGTGGTCGAACTCTAGAGACTTACAAGGCCTGCTGCTCCAAGTGAGCAAATCCTATGCTGTTCGATGTTCGGTTTTCAAAACTTATTTACAAAAGCTATTTACAAAAGGGACAACTGTCTTGAGCCTCGATCCTAAGGATCTCGAGCTCTTCGTGCTTGCCCTTGTTTGAGTCTTAACACTCGCTTATCTCAAATTCCTAAGAAAGCTTATAAGAACGTCGAATTCTCAAACAAGATGAAATTCAAGTAAGTAAATCCTATTTTTACTTTAGGATTCCTCGAAATGAACCATGTTTTAGCTTGGGATAAGCCAGGGATGGGAAAGAGATACCACGGTCCCTTTTGAAGCGTCCCGTGGTTTAAGGCATAGAAGGCGGAAAACTGCTCTTTTTGAGCTTTTTGACCTCTTTTTCCTTTTTTTCATCGAGGGTCTCCCTTTGGGAGTATTTTTTCTTTAATCCCTCTTTTTTATAAGAGAATCGATTTTTCTTTTGAATTCTGGTTTCTTTCTTTTGGAAAGAGACTTTGAATGGAAAATTCCCTTTTGTTTTGGGCCTTTGTTTTCCTTTTGGAAGGAGAAGAGAAGAGGGGAGGACTTATCCCAAGCTTACACTCGATCCATTCCAGATCAGCCTATTTAGAAATAGCACGTACTACTTGCAAGTATCTTGCTATGTTGAACTAGGCCTTTCTTTGTAAGAAGAAGGATTTTGAAATGTAACCACGATTTTGAAGACTCCGCTCTTTCACAAGTGTGAATTCTTTCACTCAGGGCCACACGAGTTTGCCTTTGCACCTTATTCACATGTCTCAGGGCAGCTATCCCTAAAATTTTCGAAAAATGGAATTTAATCCAGATCCTACACATGATACTTCTTTAAGTATTGAATATTTATAGGATCTACTAAATTCCTACCTTCTACATCGATCAGCCAATACGAATTGTTCGTAGTGGTTGCTCGTACAACATAGGGTCCATCCCAGTTGGGGCGCCACTTGCCTAGGGGGTGTGGGCCACGATGGTGGATGGTTTTTAAGACCAGATCTCCCACTTCAAAGTGGCGAGGTCTCATGTGTTTGCTATAATGTCGGGCTATCCTTTGCCGGTATGCACGACCATGATCCATGGCAAGGAGTCGCCTCTCATCTAGCAAATCTAGTTCGGCCATCCTAGCATGCTGAAGCGTCTCTAGGGGGAGGTCGAGTGCAATGGATATATGAAATGAATGTAGTTGAGTGTGAATGGGAAGAATGGCGTTTGTGCCATAGACCAATTCGAATTGTGTGGCATTCGTGGGAGTCTGGATGGAAGTCCTATAAGCCCGTAAGGCTTCATCCAGCTTCTCATGCCACGTCCTACCCTCCTCTAAGGTTTTCTCAATTATGCTAATGAGAGTCTTGTTTGTGGCTTCGGCTTGGCCGTTGCCTTGAGGGTAGTAGGGCGAGGAGAAGTGGTGAGTTATGCCATACGTGTTGCACAACTTAACCATCCGCTCGTTCTTGAATTGGGTGCCATTATCAGACACAAGGTCTCGTGGAACCCCAAATCGAGCCAAGATATTCCTCCGGATGAAAGCCACCACATGTTGCCCCATCACGTTGGTTAGGGAAATGGCTTCCACCCACTTGGAGAAATACTCTGTGGCTGCTAAAATAAATCGATGCCCATTCGAGGCCTTTGGAAATATTGGGCCTACGATATCAAACACCCACATGGTAAATGGCCAGGGGCTGACCACAGAATGCAATGCAGATGAGGGGATATGAATGGCGTGCCCATGCACTTGACATGGATGACACTTCCTAACATGATTGTGGCAATCCTTTTTCAGGGTGGACCAAAAATAGCCCCCTCTAAGTATTTTCATCGCCATCATGTTGGCACTAACATGACCTCCACATTCTCCATCGTGGAATTCATGCATTACTACCCTAGCCTCCTCTAGGTCGATACACCTAAGTAGAATGCCGGTAAAACTCTTTTTGTATAAACCCCCACCTAGAATGGTGTATCGGGTCGAAATCTTACGAATGAACGCCTTATCTTTGGATGTGGCATCCTTGGCAAATCCCCCACTTTCTAAAAATTGTTTTATGTCATAAAACCAGGGTTTTTCAATAGACTCTGGGTTGTTTTGGCAAATATCCAAGTCGTGTGTGGATGGGTGGGGTGCATGCCATATTTCCAAAGATCTGGTCCCTGCAATGGGATCGACCGTCAGGGTTGAACCCAAGGAGGAGAGGGTATCGGCGATGCCATTGTCCTCTCTTCCTACATGTGTGAGTTTACACGACTGGAAGGATTGGACCAATCGAGTGGCCAACTCGTGATATGGAAGTAGTTTCTCATTACGTACTTGCCAAATTTTTAAAACCTGGTTTATGACAATGAGCGAATCTCCAAAGACCTCGATGCATGATGCCCCTAGAGTTTTCGAAATTCTTAAGCCTTGTATGAGTGCTTCATACTCAACTACGTTGTTGGAACATTCGAAATCTAAGCGGACTGCTATGGGAATCTCGCCCTTTTCAGGGGAGATTAGGATGACCCCGACACCAGCCCCTCGTTGGTTTCGTGCCCCATCGAAGTGCATCTTCCACACTTGGTTTTCGAAAGAGTTTGCCAAAATGTGGTTTTGAAAATGGTTTTGCAATATGCCTTCATCAGGCATTTCGACAAGAGTGGGATATGCGTCCTCTAAGGGGAATTCAGCCACGTAATCTGCTAGGGCTTGCCCCTTAATGGAGATCTGGTGATGGTATTTCAGATCATACTCCATTAGAAGGAGTTGCCATTTGCCCAATCTACCCATGAGAATGGGTTTTTCGAACAAGTGCTTGATTGGATCAAGCTTGGACACTATCCAGATCTCATGATCTAGGAAATAATGCCTGAATTTCTGGCAGGCCTAGACTAGGGCCAAGCACGTCTTCTCCATGGCTTGATAATTTCGTTCATAAGCCAAGAGAGTTTTCGAAATATAGTAGATGGCATACTCCTTATGGGTGTCATCCTCGTATTGAGCCAACAGGGCTCCTAAAGCATTTGCATGCACGGAGATGTATAATAAAAGCGGTTTTCCTTGCTTTGGAGGGTTCAAAACGGGGGGATTAACCAAGTATGCCTTCAGTCTCTCGAAGGACTTCTGGCATTCGTCATCCCATAAGAATTTCGTCCCCTTCCTCAACAGTTTATTGAAGGGTTCGCATCTAGTTGCCAGATTCGATATGAATCGGCGAACAGATTGTAAACGACCCTGGAGGCTATGGATTTGGGTGAGATTGGAGGGTGGAGCCATGTCTATGATGGCTCGACACTTAGAGGGGTCGACTTCTATTCCCCTTTGGCTCACTATAAAGCCCAGAAGCTTCCCTGATTCTACCCCGAATACACATTTTTGAGGGTTTAGCTTTACTTTGTAAAGCCTAAGCCTTTCGAAAATCTTTTGCAAGCATTCGATATGGGTGCATCGGGTTTTGGATTTCACCAAGAGATCATCTACATACACTTCTACGAGCTCATGAATCTGATCATGGAAGATCGTGGTCATGGCTCATTGGTATGTTGCGCCGGCATTTTTCAAACCAAAGGGCATGACTGTATAGCAGTACGTGCCCCATGGGGTTGTGAAGGCGGTCTTACCCTTATCTCGTGGACTTAGTTGAATTTGATTATAGCCTGAATAGCCATCCATAAACGAAAACATTTCATGATTTGCAGTACTATCGACTATAAAATCTATGTTTGGTAAAGGATAATTATCCTTTGGAGTGGCTTTATTCAGGTTTCTGAAATCGATGCATATTCAAATTTTCCCATTGGTTTTTCGAACTACAACGATATTTGACAACCAATCAGAATACGCAATGGGTTTTATAAATCCGGCTTTTAGCAGATCTTTTAAACCCTCTTTGACTTGCGTGTGTACATTCGGGTGTATTTTTCTAAGCTTCTGCTTTATGCGATTTACACCTGCATCTAAGGGAAGATGATGCTCGACAATGCTGGGGTCTATGCCCGCATGTCTTCATACGTCCATGCAAACACATCTAAATAGGTTCGTAGAAATGCAATGAATGCTAACCTTTCAGTTTCATGCAAACATGTGCCTATTTTGATGGATTTGGGATTTGAATCATCCCCTAGGTTCACCTCTATGAAATCTCCTATCGATTGGGAAGGTCTTTCAAAATTGAGAATTTTATGAAATTCTGGGAGCTCAGAAGTGGGATCTTCCTCAAGGGGATCTACTTCTGGGCTTCGATCATTCTCGTGGGCCATAGACCCGAGGGAAGTTGATGCGTGGTTTTCAAAAGGACCTAGTTTTGTACTTGAATTTTCAAGTGATTTCGAAATTTTTGGTCTGGCTATGCAGACGACGTTTCTTTCGAAATCCTTTTCTTTTGCCAAAGTGCTACCAGGAGCAGCTATATACAAAATCTTTTTGGTATTTTCCAAATTTTCAATTTTTTTGGGTTTTTGTAAAACAAGAACTTTGGGAACTATACAAAGCACTCTTTTTTCGAGTTTTTGTTTTTCCATTGTTTTTGGTTTTTCTTCTTTTTCGATTTTTTTGATTTTAAGCTTTTCAAATGTTTTTGTGTTTTTATAAAAGGGATCTTCCGTCATACCTACAAAGGGAAACACTATGGGTTAGACTCGGAATAGGAGATCTAAATCGTAGGTCTCTTCTAAGGCAGGTTCTAGGGCACCCTTGACCCAGGTGGCCACAGGGGGTGGCTCCGGCAGTATTCAGGGAGTATAGCCGATCCCATATCGGCTTGGATTGGCCCTAAGAAGGATGGGCTGTAGGAGACCCTGGTTCTGCGCCCCTAGACTCTTGTAGGGCGTGTAGCCCATGTTCTACATGTTCCATGACTTTTTGTTTTTTGAAAAGGTTTGATATAAGTCGTGGTCCTGGAACATGCTGTCGTCCATATTGTGCTCATATGGCCTCTTGTCCAAGGGCTTTGGAAATAGGGAACGCTTGGGTTTTCCTAGAAGGGTTAAGATTGGGAGGGGGCTTGCTTTGGGCGGCCCCTTCACACATACAACCATCCTAGGGTTGTTTAACACGAGCCTGGGCAGCTCGATCACAATTTACCCCAGGTTAGCCTCATGGGCCTGGGAGCTCGATAAACAAGGGGAGTTTATGATCCCCTGAAGCTGTGGGTGACTCTCACCTAGGATCACTACGACCTGGTCCCTAAAAGGGATCTTAACACACCTGTGCAAGGTGGATGGCACAGCGCACAAGCTGTGTATCCAAGGTCTTCCCAGCAACAGGTTATAATGGGGGTGGATGTCCAAGACATGGAACACCCCCGTGTGTTCGATCCCTCCCGTTTCCATTGGGAGTTCGATGGATCCTAACGGCCTAGACGCATTCCCATCGTATCCAGTGATAACGATGGGGCTTGGGTTCACTGAAGTCAAGGTGACTCCGATTTTATACGCCACATGAAGTGGAAGGATGTTGAGCCCTCCTCCACCATCGACTAGGCACCTGTCCAGAGAGTGGTTATTCAGAACCACCTTGATATGCAGGGCCTGGTTGTGGGATTCGTTATGTCTATCTACATCATCTTCTGAGAAAGTGATGGGCGATTTTGCTCCTAATAAAGCCACTTGGGCAGACAAGGATTCCAGACTTATGTTCGAATCAACCTTGGCCCTTTCTAGAATTTTTTCTAATACAAGTCTATGCCTAGGCGAGGTTTGTATAAGCTCTAAGATAGACATGTGAATAGGAATCTTTGAAAGGTGGTTTTCGAAGTCATAAGGATTTAGGATGACTTTGTCCTTATCTACTTTTGGCAGAACACTAGGGATACATGCTTTTGAGGGGCCAGGCACACTGACCACCTTTTGAGCACCTTGAAGGTGTGGGGGTTGATAGATCCTCCCGGATCTAGTGACTTCCCCCACGACCAGCCTAGGTTTCATGCTAAATTTGGCTCTAAGGATGAGCTGAGGAGAACCTTGGATTTTCAAAACTGGTTTTGCCGGGGATTCCACTTTTGGTGGTCCCCAAATGACGACTTGGGCGGGCTTCTTGTATAATATAAGAGTGGGCACACAAGTGGGTCGACCAGGTTCTGGTTTTTGCGCTAGTTCCTTAGAAATGGTGAGGGTACATACCTCCTTTCCTTTCCCATTGCCACTGGCGTGTTTGGGAAAGGGTTCTTTGAAGATAGCTTGAGGTGGCTCAGGTTCCGCAGTGACCTGGAGCCGGCCTTCTGCTATCAAGTTCTCAATTTTATTTAAAAGGGAGAAACAACGTTTGGTATCATGGCCTTTGAGCCGATGATATTTACAAAATCGGTTTAAATACCCCCCTTTGGAAGTGACTCCTTCAAGGATTTCAGGGAGTTCTATCATGCCCTGGGCAAGTAGGAGGTCTAGGATCTCCGACACAGGTTGCCCTAGTGGAGTGTACTCCCATTTTTCAACCGGTTTTTGAAAGTTTCGCTCCCTTTTATTTTCTAGTTTTTCAAAATTTTTAGAAGTGCCTGCCACGCCTGGATCCACCCGAACATTAGCGATTTTATGGGGCTTTGCCCCTTTGTCCATCGTGGGTAGCCCGTATGTGATGGGCTTTTCCAAGCGGGTTTTAGAAACGGCGCTTCCTTTCCATAAGTGATCGTATGTCTCTTTTCGCAAGTTGGTTTAGAAAAGGGAGGCCTTTTTGATCAACTTATGGAAAGTTGAGATCTCATGGAGCGAGAGAAGGGTTTTTAACTCACTTTTAAAGTTATCAAGGATGAGCATGACTGCGCATCCTTCGGATATGGGCTCTCGCACTTGGCCCAAGAGTGACCTCCATCTTATAATGAAGGCATGTACGTCTTCGTTCATGCCTTGCTTTGTATCCCTTAAGGTATTCAGAGTCGGCGTGACTTCTACGTTGTGTGCAAACCATTGCATGAAGCAGTTCGCTAACTCTTCAAAAGTAACGAACTGGCTTAAGTCGTAGGAAGCCAGCCATTTGGCAACTGTGCCTGTAAGGAGCCCTCTTTGTGCTTGAGAGCTTTTTCAGATTTTTTCTTAGGCCTTTATTCACCATTTGATGAACACGAATCGCCTACTTCAGCCTCTTGGCTGAGAGCATCGATTTTGGCCTCAAACTCCCTTCTCTGGTCCTCGATTTCATCTAGTTTTATTTTGTTTTTGAAAACCCTCCTAGAGTGAGAACTTGATGCGCATGAGCCTTGGCTCGACACTTCACTTGGATTGGATTTTGACATGCTTTTCAAGCTTTTTCAAAATGTCCTAAGTACAAGCAAAGAAAACAAGTTAAAATGACACCTTTTAACAAAATTTTCGCAAACTTCTACCTTAAAACTCGATGTTTTGAAAGGCTCACGTCCCACCGGGCGTGCCAGCTAGCTTACCTAAGCTAGCGAAGATATATTCTAAACTAACTTCTAACGTGGCGACTGTGAGCAAGTGAGATCTTGTCGTCGCAGACCTTCTTGCACCGATGCGCAAGGGTCAGTCTGTACGCTTTACAAAAATCGAGTTTTTGGGATAGAAAGCCTACGAAGTGGTTCGAGGTGTTTAATTCGGGTCTTTTAGATGCGATTGCGGATTTTAGATCACGTGGATTTGCACGTGCCTAAGTCTTTCCTTTTATCCCTTTATGGGCCACCTAGTTTGTGTGTTATGAACACTCCACTATATGGGCGAATTTGAGTGGGAATACGGGGCTTGCTTCGATGCAATATGCGTCCTACCTCGTGGTATGGCGTAGATGCAATGCAAACTCACGCTACTCTAAAGGAAAAACCTGAAATGTAAAGACAATGCTGAAGGGAAATAACCGAAGGGAAATGACTTGTAATGTAAATGCCGAAGGGAGATATGTATATAGAGTATGTATATGGGCCCTTACTCGGGTCTTACAAATAAGAGCGAAGGCTCAATGTGGGTGCGTGCTTGAATTGAAAGACTTACACACACGACATGAAATTAAACCCAAATATAACTTGCAGTATGGCCTTGACTAAGGTCTTGGGAATAAGAGCGAAAGCTCAATGTGTGTGAGTGCTTGAATTGAAGTACTACGCACACAACATGAAATTAAACCCAAATAGTATAACACGGCCCTTACTTGGGTCTTTAAAATAAGAGCGAAGGCTCAATGTGTGTGAGTGCTTGAATTGAAAGACTTGCACACACGACATGAAATGAAAACCTAAATAGTATAGGTCGGCCCTTACTTGGGTCTTTCAAATAAGAGCGAAGGCTCAATGTCTGTGAGTGCTTGAATTGAAAGACTTACATACACGACATAAAATGAAAACCCAAATAGTATAGGTCGGCCCTTACTTGGGTCTTTGAAATAAGAGCGAAGGCTCAATGTGTGTGAGTGCTTGAATTGAAAGACTTACACACACGACATAAAATGAAAACCCAAATAGTATAGGTCAGCCCTTACTTGGGTCTTTCAAATAAGAGCGAAGGCTCAATGTGTGTGAGTGCTTGAATTGAAAGACAACACACCCAACTTAAGCAAAACCCTACGAAAATTAAAGTATATATCTACACTTATATATTAGGGGCTGATTAGGCCCGTGTGTGTTCAAAATCATGCACAACTAAGAGAGTGCACGTGTGTGGGTGTGCCAAGCCACGCTATTACAAGCGGGGGGAGACTATGCTCCGTTATTACAACCCCATATCAAATTGAATCTCAAGCAAGTATACAAATAAGGACCGAGTTAGGCACTTACTAATAGCTGGTCCGAAGATGCCTTGCTTGAGAGTGGGCTTGGCCTTCACCTTGGGTTACAAAAGGGAGCTCCGCGAGGTTGAACGGCAAGGGGAGGTGCTGGCCGGATGTCCTTGGTTTGCGGAAGAGGCGCCTTGAAGATGGTCGGTTGCTAGCAAGGGTTGTTTTTGGTGTGTTGGGCTAAAGGGCCTAGGTAAGGTCACTAGGGAGAGTGTAGTGTTGGGGGAGTATGGCACTAAGGGGAAGCTTAAGGGAAGGTCTAATGGGTCACCTAAGGTTGGCGGGTTGCTGGCCAAGTGAAGAGGCGACAGTCGGTTGGAGTGGCCGACTGGGGGAGTTCGGTGGTGGCGGGCTGTTGGGGTGGCTAGGAGTGGTGGAAGGGAAAGGAACTAGCTAGGAGATGGGGTCAGGTGGTAGTGGGTGTAGTGGGTGTAGTGGGCAGGTCTTAGGGAGTTGGATAGGGTGGCCGAATGGAGCTAAGGTGTCTAGGTGGTGGCGGGTAGTTAGGGTAGTTATGGCCTGGCCGAGTGGGAATGGTGGCGGCTAGTGGTTGGCCTTAGATTGATATGGTAGTGGGTTAGGTGGCTGAGAGTGGAGAAGGAGTAAGGTGGAGGATAGGGTACTAACCGTGATTGAAGAGGGGCGGTGGATAGAAGAATGGAGCCGGGTGGTTGGGATGCGCAGGAGGGGATTCGACCGGTGTGGTGGTGGTGGTGGTGCTCGGCTGGAGTGGTGGTGTTGGTGGTGGCTGACTGTGGGCAGGTGGAGCAGGAGGGGAGTCGGCTGAGCTGGAAAGTGGAGGACCCGGCTGGTGGAAGGTGGGGCTTCTAGATGGGAAAACCCGCCCCCAAGGGGGGGGTTTATATAGGGCTGGGCTAGGTCGGTTAGGGCTGGTTTTGGGGTAGTGGTTAGGTGGTTTAGTTAGGGTGGTGTGGTGATAAGGTTGGCGTGAAAGGGTAGGGCCAGATATTTTAAATACAAGTGGTTTGGGTAGGTTGTGGGCTAGGGGTGGTTTAGAGGTTTAGGGTTTAGCTAGGTGGGTTGGTTCTAGGGTGAGGTTTAGTGAGGTAGGTTAGGTGATTAGGCTAGGATTAGGCTAGGTTTAGGGAAATTAACCTAGGTTTAGGGAAGGATTAGGAAAGTGGGTTAGGTGATTAGGCTCAGATTAAGACGGGATTAGGGTAGAAGGCTAGGATTAGGTGTTTTTGGTTAGGTTTAGGTGAAGGAGCTCCCTTTGCATGGCCCATAGACCCTAATCATATCATGTTGGTGCAACCCTAGGTTAGGTTTTGGCTAATTACAAGCTTAAACCCACTTAATTAGGCTAACCCACATGATTAACCCCAAACTTGACACACAAGTCAAGCTTAATTACAACACACACTTGATCTTATCCACCTCCCACTCTCTCTCATGCCCATAATCCCACGTGAAATTCAAGTGGGCCCCACCTCTATTTATGAGAAGGTGATGTGGGCCATGGATATGGATATTGGATTGGATCTCTAGATCCAAATCCAAATCCAAGTCCATACATGGGTTTGGATTGGGATATGGATATATATGGTCTAGATCTGATCCAAACTGAACTCTGACTCCTTCGAGCTGTGTTCGAAATGAACGGTTTGTGCGGGGCCTGATAGCATCAGTACTCCGTCTTCGTTGGGTCTTCGCCAACATGATCGTCCACCTCTGTTTTCACCTTCCGAAGATGACTTCAAAGGATGTTTTGATGATACCAGGGTCTTGGACGTTCGAGATCCTGGGGGTGTGGATTTGATACAAGAGTTGCTGTGCCAGGCTCGACATGTGCTCTGGTTCTGGGCTCTTCTTAGCTTTCCTAGTCCTGTCTGGATTAGGCCCAGCTTTTTCGGGGTTTCAAAACATGTTTTAAAAAGGTTTTAAAAAACCATATTGTATATTTTGAAATACAGAGTTCAAAACATACATACAGGTTATTTGGAAGGCTCCTGGGTTTCCAGATTCAAAATGGCCCTTTGGGGCTGCTTTTACAAAACCAGATGGGTTTGAGAAATTCGTGGGATTTCGGGGTGTTTACAGGCTTCATACTCAGCTATGTTGTTGGAACATTCGAAATCTAGGCGGATTGCTATGGGAATCTCGCCCTTTTTAGGGGAGATGAGGATGACCCTAGCACTAGCCCCTCGTTGGTTTCGTGCCCCGTCGAAGTGCATCTTCCACACTTGGTTTTCGAAAGAGTTTGCCAAAATGTGGTTTTGAAAATGGTTTTGTAATATGCCTTCATCAGGCATTTCATTAAGTGTGGGATATGCATCCTCCAGGGGGAACTCAGCCACGTAGTCAGCAAGGGCTTGCCCCTTAATGGAGATCTGGTGATGGTATTTCAGGTCATACTCCATTAGAAGAAGTTGCCATTTGCCCAATCTACCAGTGAGAATGGGTTTTTTGAATAAGTGCTTGATTGGATCAAGCTTGGACACTATCCAGATCTCATGATCTAGGAAATAGTGTCTAAATTTCTTGCAGACCCAGACTAGGGCCAAGCACGTCTTCTCCATGGCTTGATAGTTCCTTTCATAAGCCAAGAGAGTTTTCGAAATATAGTAGATGGCATGCTCCTTATGGGTGTCATCCTCGTATTAAGCTAATAGAGCTCCCAAAGCGTTCGCATGCACGGAAATGTAAAGCAAAAGAGGTTTTCCTTGCTTCGGAGGATTCAAAACAGGGGGATTAACTAGGTATGCCTTTAGTCTCTCGAAGGACTTTTGGCAATTGTCATCCCATAAAAATTTTGTGCCCTACCTCAACAGTTTATTGAAGGGTTCGCATCTAGTCGCCAGATTTGATATAAATCGGCGAACGGACTGTAATCGACCCTGGAGGCTACGAATTTGTGTGAGATTGGAGGGTGGAGCCATGTCTATGATGGCTCGACACTTAGAGGGGTCGACTTCTATACCCCTTTGGCTCACCATAAAGTCTAAAAGCTTTCCAGACTCTACCCCGAATACACATTTTTGAGGGTTTAGCTTTACTTTGTAAAGCCTAAGCCTTTAGAAAATCTTTTGCAAACATTCGATATGATTGCATCGGGTTTTGGATTTTGCCAAGAGATCATCTACATACACTTCTACGAGCTCATGAATCTGATCATGGAAAATCATGGTAATGGCTCTCTGGTATATTGCGCCGACATTTTTCAAACCAAAGGGCATGACTGTATAGCAGTACATGCCCCACGGGATTGTGAATGCGGTCTTACCCTGATCTCATGGACTTAATTTAATTTGATTATAGCCTGAATAGCCATCCATAAACAAAAACATTTCATGATTTGCAGTACTATCGACTATCAAATCTATGTTTGGTAAAGGATAATTATCCTTTGGAGTGGCTTTATTCAAGTTTCTGAAATCGATGCATATTCGAATTTTCCCATTGGTTTTTCGAACTACAACGATGTTTGATAACCAATCAGAATACGCAATGGGTTTTATAAATCCGGCTTTTAGCAGGTCTTCTAAACCCTCCTTGACTTGCGTGTGTACATTCGGATGTATTTTCCTAAGCTTCTGCTTTATAGGTTTTACATCCGCATCTAAGGGAAGACGTTGTTTGACAATGCTGGGGTCTATGCCCGGCATGTCTTCATACATCCATGCAAACACATCTAGGTAGGTTCGTAGAAATGCAATGAATGTTGATCTTTCATGCTCATGCAAACATGCGCCTATCTTGATGAGTTTGGGATTGGAATCACTCCCTAGGTTTACCTCTATGAAATCTCCTCCTACTGAATTGGAAGGTCTTTCAAAATCGAGAATTTTATGAAATTCAGGGAGCTCAGAAGTGGGATCTTCCTCAAGGGGATCCACTTCTGGGCTTCGATCATTCTCGTGGGTTATAGACCCGGGGGAATTTGATGCGTGAGTTTTCAAAAGACCTGGTTTTATACTTGGAATTTCAATCAATTTTGAAATTTTTGGTCTGGCTATGCAGACGATGTTCCTTTCAAAACCCTTTTCTTTTTCCAAAGTCCTACCAGGAGCAACTATGTACAAAATCTTTTTGGTATTTTGTAGCTTTTTGATTTTTTTGGGTTTTTGCAAAACAAGAACTTTAGGTACTATACAAACCACTCTATTTTCGAGTTTTTGATTTTCCAATGTTTTTTGTTTTTGCAATTTTTTCATTTTTTTGATTTCGAGTTTTTGAAATGTTTTTGTATTTTTTGTAAAAGGGATCTTCCATCATACCTACAAAGGGAAAACACTACGGGTTAGACTCGGAATAAGAGGTCTAAATCGTAGGTCTCTTCTAAGGTAGGCTCTAGGGCACCCTTGACCCAGGTGGTCACAGGGGTTGGCTCTGGTGGTATTTTGGGAGTATAGCCGATCCCATATCGGCTTGGGTTGGCCCTAGGAAGTATTGGCTCTAGGAGACCCTGGTTTTGTGCCCCTAGACTTTTATAGGGCGTATAGCCCATTTTTAACAGCATGTTCCACGATTTTTTGTTTTTTGAAAAGTTAGAGTATAAATCGTGGTCCTGAAACTTGCTGTCATCCATATCATGCACGTATGGCCTTTTGTCTAGGAGTTTTGGAAATAAGGGATGTTTGGGTCTTCCTAGAAGGGTCAGGATTGGGAGGAGGCCAGCTTTGGGCGGTCCCCTGACGTATACGACCTTCCTAGGACTTGCTAACACAAGCCTTGGCAGCTCAATCATGGTCTACCTCAGGTTAGCCTCATGGGCCTAGGAACTCGACAAACAAGGGGAGTTTATGATCCCTTGAAGCTGAGGGTGATTCTCACCTAGGATCACCACGACTTGGTCCCTGAAAGGGATCTTTACACACTTGTGGAAGGTGGATGGCACAGCGCACAAGCTGTGTATCCAGGGCCTTCCCAACAACAGGTTATAATGGGGGTGGATGTCCAAGTCATGGAACACCCCCGTGTGTGTGATCCCTCCCGTTTCCATAGGGAGTTTGATCGATCCTAAGGGTCTAGACTAATTCCCATCGTATCCAGTGATAACGATGGGACTTGGGTTCACAGAAGTCAAGGTGACTCCGATTTGATACGCCACATGAAGTGAAAGGATGTTGAGCCCTCCTCCCCCATCGATAAGGCACCTGTCCAGAGAGTGGTTATTCAGGACCACCTCGATATACAGGGCCTGATTATGGGTTTCGTAGGGTCTATCTACATCATCTTCCGAAAAGGTGATGGGCGATTTTACTCCTATTGACGCCACTTGGTCAGACAGGGATTCAAGACTTATGTTCGAACTAACCTTAGCTCTTTCTAGAATTTTCTCTAGTACGAGTCTATGCCTAGGTGAAGTTTGTATTAGCTCTAGGATGGACATGTGGATAGGAATCTTTGAAAGATGGTTTTCGAAATCATAAGGGTTTAAAACAATTTTCTCATTGTCTGCTTTCGGCAGAACTTTAGGAATACATGCTTTTGAGGGGCCAGGCACACTGACCACCTTTTTAGCACTTTGTAGGTGTAGGAGTTGATAGATCCTTCCGGATCTTGTCACTTCCCCACAACCAACCTAGGGTTCGCTCTTAAACTGGCTCTAATCATGAGTTTTGGAGCACTTGAATCTTTAAAATTGGTTTAGCCGGGGATTCAGCTCTTGGTGGTCCCTAGATGATTACTTGGGCAGGTTTCTTGTAAGGTAAAAGAGTAGATGCACAAGTGAATCGACCAGACTCAGATGAATGTGCTAGATCTTTCGAAAAGGTGAGGGTACATACCTCCTTTTCTTTCCCACTACTACTGGCATGCTTGGGAAAGGGTTCTTTAAAGATAGCTTGAGTTGGCTCAAGTTCCGCAGTGGCTTGGAGCCGGCCCTCCGCTATCAATTTCTCGATTTTGTTTAAAAGGGAGAAACAACGCTTTGTATCATGGCCTTTGAGCCGATGATACTTGCAAAAGCGGTTTAAATATCCCCCTTTGGAAGTGACTCCCTCGGGGATTTCGGGGAGTTCAATCATGCCTTGGGCAAGTAGAAGGTCTAGGACCTCCGACACAGGTTGCCCTAGTGTAGTGTACTCCCATTTTTCAATAGGTTTTTGGAAGTTTCTCTCCCTTTTATTTTCTAATTTTTCAAAATTTTTCAAAGTGCCCGCCAGACCTGGATCCACCCGGACATTGGCGATTTTGTGGGGTTTTGCCCCTTTGTCCATCGTGGGTAGCCCATAAGTGATGGGCTTCTCCAAGCGGGTTTTTGAAATGACACTTCCTTTCCATAGGTGATCGTATATCCCTTTCTTCAAATTGGTTTCTGTAAATACCCCGAAATCCCACAAACTTCTCAGATAAACCTGGTTTTGTAAAAGCAGCCTCAAAGGGCTATTTTGAGTCTGGAAACCCAGGAGCCTTCCAAGCAGCCCTGTACATATGTTTAAACTGTATATGTTTTAAAATATGTATAATATACTTTTAAAACCTTTTAAAATACATTTTGAAACCCCACGAAGTGGCTTGGCTTGATGAAAATAGGACCAGAAGAGCCAAAGAGAGCCCAGAATCGGAGCACATGTCGAGCCCGGCACAGCAATTCTCGTGTTAGATCCACCCCCAGGATCTCGAACATCCAAGTCCCTGTCATCAGCAAAAATCATATGAAATCATCTCCGGAAGGTGAAAACAGAAGCGAACGACCATGTTGGCGAAGACCCAACTTAAGACGGAGTACTGATGCTGTCAGGCCCCGCATAAACCGTTCATTTCGAACATACCCTGAAGGAGTCAGAATTCAGTTTGGATTGGATCTGGACCATATATATCCAGATCCCAATCCAAACGTATATGTGGATTTGGATTTGGATTTGGATTCAAAGATCCAATCCAATATCCACATCCATGGCCCACATCACCTTCTCATAAATGGAGGTGGGGCCCACTTGAAATTTATGTGGGATTATGGGCATGAGAGAGAATGGGGAGGATAAGCATGAGGGAAATGTATTAAGCTTGACTTGTGTGTCAAGTTTGGGGTTAATCATGTGGGTTAGCCTAATTAGTGTGGGTTTAAGCTTGTATGAGCCTACACCTAACCTAGGGCTGCACCAACATGATGCAATGAAGTCCATGGGTTATGCAAAGGGAACCTCCTAACCCAATCCTAAACCAAAACCCCTAATCCAAGCCATTTACCCTAATCCCGGCCTAATCCTAGCCTAATCACCTAACCCACTTCCCTAATCCCGGCCTAATCCCAACCTAATCACCTAACCCACCTCCCTAATCCTTCCCTAAACCTACCCTAATTCCCCTAATCCTAGCCTAAACACCTAACCCACCTCACTAAACCTCACCCCAAAACCAACCCACCTAGCTAAGCCCTAAACCACTAAACCACCCCACCTAAACCCTAGCACACCATATCCCTAAAACCACCTAAAATAAAATATCTGCCCCCACCTAAAAACCAGCCCACCTTATCACCACACCACTACCACCTAAACCACCAAACTACCCTTTCAAAACCGGCCCCAACCGACCTCTTCAAAACCTATAAAAACCCCCCCTAGTGGGCGGGTTTTTCATCTTTTCCCCGAGCACCTTGGGCCAACCAAGCCCTCTCTCACCTGCTCCAACACTACCTCCCGGCCTGCACCACTCCACGCCACCACTACCTCCCGGCATGCATCACTCCATGCCACCACAGTCACCCGGCCAGCTCCACTCCTTCCACCCGGCTGCCCTCCTTGGACACCAACCTTCCTCTCCTATCCAGTTAGTACCCTATCCTAACTCCACCCTATCTTCACTCCCCCTCCACTCTCAGCCACCCCATAGCACCCTACCTTAGCCTAGTCTCCACTCCATTCAGCCGGCCACCACCTAACTAACCGCCACCCTTCAATCACATCCCAACCGCACCACCTTCCATAGCGCCCTACCTTCCCATTCGTGATACCCCCTAGGTACCCCAGCCATCTTACCTCTTTCCCTAGGACCTACCCTTCCTCCCCTTTTACCATCCCTTAGCCAACACCCTAGCTAGCTCCCTCATCATTCCTAAACACCCTAACTACCCCAGCCAGCCACCACTTAAACCGCCACCAGTCGGCCAGTCATAGCCTACTGCACCCAATCACCCGCGGCCTTACACCCTTCTCCTTAGACATCCCCCCTAGTCACCCCTTACCTCCACCTTCCTTAGTACCAGCCCTACACCTTAGTGACACTCCCTAAACACTTCAGCCCGAGACACCACGGCAGCACCCTCCTAGCAGCCGGCAAGCCCCAAGGCGCCACATCCGTCACCCTTGCTTCACCCGGCCAATCACACCCTTGCCGTGCCATTCCGAGGAGCTCCCTCTTGCAGCCCAAGGCGACGCCCAAGCTCAAGCAAGTCATCTCCGGACCAGCCATACATAAGTGCCTAACTCGGTCCTTATTTGTAGACTTGCTTAAGTTAAATTAAATTTGATACGGGGTTGTAATAACGGAGCATTGTCTCCCCCCCGCTTGTAATAACGTGGCTTGGCACACCCACACACACGTGCACTTGAGCCTACCTCGCTCTTAGTTGTGCACGATTTTGAACACACACGGGCCTAATCAGCCCTTAAGATATAAATTTATTTATATACTTTAAGTTGCGTGGGGTTTTGCTTAAGTTGTGTGTGTTGTCTTTCAATTCTCGCACTCACACACATTGAGCCTTCGCTCTTATTTGCAAGACCCAAGTAAGGGCTGTGTTATATTTCCCTTGGGTTTAAATTCATGTCGTGTGTGTAGTATTTCAATTATACACTCACACACATTGAGCTTTCGCTCTTACTCCCAAGACCTTGGTTAAGGCCATATTGCAATTTATATTTGGGTTTAATTTCATGTTGTGTGCGTAGTACTTCAATTCTCGCACTCACACACATTGAGCTTTCGCTCTTATTCCCAAGACCTTAGTTAAGCCATATTGTAATTTATATTTAGGTTTAATTTCATGTTGTGTGCATAGTACTTCAATTCTCACACTCACACACATTGAGCTTTCGCTCTTATTCCCAAGGCCTTAGTTAAGGCCATATTGCAATTTATATTTGGGTTTCATTTAAGTCATGTGAGTTGTCTTTCAATATACACACAACACCCACGCAACACGTTGGCGACCTTCGGGCTCATATATATTATAAGTATTTCCCTTTCGGCTATGTCTTTTAGATTTGGGTTTTAAGGTTCAGCAGTGTGCGTAGTCTTTACATATATATACGGTACACACTTGCACTATTGAGCCTTTCTGCTCTTAAGATATAGCCATATTTCCCTTTTGCAATTTCCCTTCCGCAATTTCCCTTCGGCAATTTACATTACAAGTCATTTCCCTTCGGCATTGTCTTTCAAATTCGGGTTTTCCCTTTGGCGTTGCGTGAGTTTGCATTGCATATACGCCATACCACGAGTTAGGACACATATTGCATCAAAGCAAACCCCATACTTCCGTTTAAAGTTGCCCCACTTAGGCTACGTGTTCATAACACACACCTAGTTGGCCTAAAAAGGGATAAAAAGAAAGACATAGGCACGTGCAAATTCACGTGAAATAAAATCTAAAAATCATACAAAAACAACTCGAATCAAACACCTCAAACACGTTTTTTGTAGGTTCTTATATTCCAAAACTCGATTTTAAAAGCGTACAGACTGACCCTTGCGCATCGGTATAAGAAGGTCTGCGACGAAAAGAGTTTGCTTGCTCACAGTCGCCACGTTAGGAGTTAGATTTAATTTTCTCTTCGCTAGTTTAAGTAAGCTAGTTGGCATGCCCTTTTTGCTTAATTAGGACTTAGACACACGAAAAGATTCGCTTCAGGCTTAAGAACCAGGAGCGGAATCTTTCTGTGCCTACAGTTTCGAAGAGGGATGCTTTTTTGATCAACTTATGGAAAGTTGAGATTTCGTGAAGCGAGAGAAGGTTCTTTAGCTCATTTTTAAAATTATCCAGGATAAGCATGACTACGCATCCTTCGGATATTGTCTCTCGCACTTGCCCTAAAAGGGACCTCCATCGAATAATGAAGGCATGCACGTCTTCGTTCATGCCTTGCTTTGTATCCCTTAGTGTTTAAAGTTGGCATGACTTCTACGTTATGTGCAAATCTTTGCATAAAGCAGTTCGCTAACTCTTCAAAAGTAGCGAACTGGCTTAGATCATAGGAAGCCAGCCATTTGGCAGCTGTGCCTTTAAGGGATAGAGGGAACCAATACACCCATTTCATCGAGTCCTTTTTCTTCTTATGGGCTCGACGTGAGAAAAGTTGCAAGTGAGACCTAGGGTCTCCCATGCCATCATACCGATGGAAGTTCAGTATTTCATCGTCACTGTCTGTTTCATAATCCATAGGTAGGAAATCAGACAGGACGTAACTCCTTTTCTCTTTATTTTGCCCTTTCAGCAGCTGCTATAGGGCTTTACGGTCCTTTTGTGTGAAGGACTCGTGGTATTGGTTGCCTTCCATTATGGAGGCCTCTTTATGTCTGCGAGGTTTTTCAGTTTTTTTCTTGGCCTTTTGTTCACCATTTGATGAACATGAATCGCCCGCTTCAGCCTCTTGGCTAAGAGTATCGATTTTGGCCTCGAATTCCCTTCTCAAATCTTCTATCTCTTCTAGTTTGATTTTATTAATTCTCCTAGAGTGAGAACTTGATGCGCATGAGCCTTGGCTCGACACTTCACTTGGATTGGATTTCGACATGCTTTCAAGCTTTTCAAAAATCCTACATGTATGAAGCACAACAAAAAGAGTTAAAAATGACACCTTTGGAAAATTTTTCACAAGGTTTCTTTATGTGACTCGATTTTCAAAAGACTCACGTCCCAACGGGCGTGCCAAATCCTGTAGACGCAGAAAGTTCCTGCTTCTGGTTCTTAGGCCCGAAGCGAATCTTTTCGTGTGTCTAAGTCCTATTTAAGCAAAAGGGCGTGCCAGCTAGCTTACTTAAGCTAGCGAAGATATATTTTGAAATCTGACTCCTAACGTGGCGACTGTGAGCATGCAAGCTCTTTTCGTCGCAGACCTTCTTGCACCGATGCGCAAGGGTCAGTTTGTATGCTTAGAAAATCGAGTTTTTAAATATGAGAACCTACGAAAATGTTTAAGGTGTTCGATTCGGGCTGTTTTTGTATGGTTTCAAGTTTTATTTCACGTGGATTTGCACGTGCCTATGTCTTTCTTTTTATCCCTTTTCGGGCCAACTAGGTGTGTGTTATGAACACGTGACCTAAGTGGGGCGACTTTGAGCGGGAGTGGGGTTTGCTTTGATACAATATGCGTCCTAACTCGTGGTATGGCATATATGCAATGCAAACTCACGCAACTCCAAAGGGAAAACCCGAATTGAAAGACAATGCGGAAGGGAAATGACTTGAATGTAAATTGCAAAAGGGAAATATGACTATATCTTAAGAGCGGAAAGGCTCAATTGTGCAAGTGTGTGTCATGTATATATGTAAAGACTACGCACACAGCAGAACCTTAAAACCCAAATCTTAAAGACATAGCCGAAAGGGAAATACTTATAATATATATGGGCCCGAAGGTCGCCAACGTGTTGCGTGGGTGTTGTGTGTATATTGAAAGACAACTCACACGACTTAAATGAAACCCAAATATAAATTGCAATATGGCCTTAACTAAGGTCTTGGGAGTAAGAGTGAAAGCTCAATGTGTGTGAGTGTAGAATTGAAGTACTACGCACACGACATGAAATTAAACCCAAATATAAATTGCAGTAGGCCTTGACTAAGGTCTTGGGAGTAAGAGCAAAAGCTCAATGTGTGTGAGTGTAGAATTGAAGAACTATGCACACGACATGAAGTAAAACACCCAAAACGAAATGGTAATAGGCCTTTACTTGGGTCTTGAAAATAAGAGCGAAAGCTCAATGTGTGTGAGTGTGATAATTGAAAGACAACGTACACAACTTAAGCAAAACCCCACATAACTTAAATTATATCAGTATGTCTATATCTTAAGGGCTGATTAGGCCCGAGTGTGTGTCAAAATCGTGTGCAGCTAAGAGCGAGATAGGCTCAAGTGCACGTGTGTGTGGGTGTGCCAAACCACGTTATTACAAGCAAGTCAATATAACAAAGACCGAGTTAGGCACTTACGGATAGCTGGTCCGGGCGTGACTTGCTTGCGCTTGGGCTGGTATATCGTTGCAAGAGGGAGCTCCTCGGAAGGGCACAGCAAAGGAGGGTGCTGGCCGGACGACAAGGGTGTGGCGCCTTGGCGCTAGCCGAACGGTGGGGGCTGCCTTGGTTGAGGTTGGGGCGCTTGGGAAAGCAAAGGGGAGCTAGTTGGGGTGTTGGCTAGGGGCTGGTTTAAGGGAAAAGGTAAGGTTAAGGGTGTGTAAGTTAGGGGCTATCTAAGCGAGATGTAGGGTGGCGGGTGGTGCAGTCGGTTGTGGCTGGTCGAATGGAGGGGGTGGTGCTGCTACCTTGGTTGGGGTATTTAGGGGTGCTTAGGGAAGATAAAGGGGAGCTAGCTAGGGTGTTGGCTAGGGGTTGGTTTAAGGGAAGAGGTAAGGCTGCGGGTGTTACAGTCGGTTGTGGCTGAATGGTGGCAGGTAGTTAGTTGGTGGCCGGCTGGATGAAATGGAGACTAGGCTAAGGAAGGGTGGTATGTGGTGGCTGAGAGTGGAGGGGGAGTGAAGAGAGGGTAGTATTAGGATGGGGTACTAACCGGAGAGGAAGGTGAAGGTGGCGGGTGTCCAAGGGAGGCAGCCGAACGATGGGAAGGTGGCAGGTTGGTGCAGTCGGGTGGTAAGGAGTGAGGCTGGCCGGGAGGTGCTGGTGGCGTGGAGCGGAGCTGGCTGGAGTTGCAAGGTGGAGCAGGTGAGAGAAGAGAGGAAGGGATGAGAGAGGAGAGGGGGCTCGGCTGGCCCAAAGGAGCTTGAAAAACCCACCCACTAGGGGGGGGGTTTATAGGATTTGTTGGGGTTGGTTGGGGCTGGTTTTGGGGAATGGTTTGGTGGTTAGGTGGTGATGGTTTGGGGATAAGGTGGGCCAGATATTTAGGTTAGGTGGTTTTAGGGATATGGTGTGCTAGGGTTTGAGGTGGGGTGGTTTAGAGGTTTAGGGCTTAGCTAGGTGGGTTGGGTTTAGGGTGAGGTTTAGTGAGGTGGGTTAGGTGTTTAGGCTAGGATTAGGGTGAGGTTAGAGGAATTAGGCTAGGTTTAGGGAAGGATTAGGGAGGTGGGTTAGGTGATTAGGTTGGGATTAGGGAAGGATTAGGGAAGTAGGTTAGGTGATTAGGTTGGGATTAGGCCGGGATTAGGGTAAATGGCTAGGATTAGGGGGTTTAGCTTGGAATTGGGTTAGGAGCATCCCTTTGAATGGCCCATAGACCTAGTTGCATCATGTTGGTGCAGCCCTAGGTTAGGTGTAGGTTCATACAAGCTTAAACCCACACTAATTAGGCTAACCCACATGATTAACCCAAAACTTGACACACAAGTCAAGCTTAATACATTTCCCTCACATTTAATCCTCCCCATTCTCTCTCATGCCCAAGATTCCACGTGAATTTCAAGTGGGCCCCACCTCCTTTTATGAGAAGGTGATGTGGGCCCTGGATGTGGATACTGGATTGGATCTTTGAATCTAAATCCAAATCCAAATCCACATATACGTTTGGATTGGGATCTGGATATATATGGTCCAGATCCAATCCAAAGTTGAATTCTGACTCCTTCAGGGTATGTTCGAAACGAACGGTTTATGCGGGGCCTGCCAGCATCAGTACTCCGTCTTGCGTTGGGCTTCACCAACATTGTCGTCCGCTTCTGTTGTCACCTTCCTTAGATGATTCCTAACAGTTTTGGTTGATAACAGGGGCTTGGATGTTCGAGATTCTGGGGATGAATCTAACACGAGAGTTGCTGTGTCGGGCTCAACATGTGCTCCGGTTCTGGGCTCTCTTTAGCTCTTCTGGTCCTGCTTTCATCAGGCCAAGTCGCTTTGTGGGGTTTCAAAACATCTTTTAAAAGGGTTTTAAAACTATTATACATATTTTAAAACATAGTTTAAAGCATATGTACAAGGTTGCCTGAACGGCTCCTAGGTTTCCAAACTCAAAATAGCCCTTTGGGACTGCTTTTACAAAACCAGGTTATTTGAGAAGTTCGTGGGATTTCGGGGTGTTTACACGTTACAAACCCTTTTAGCTTCAATCACAAGGACTTCAACTTCTTGTGTTTCCCTTTACTTAAGTCTTAACACTGGCTACTTTAGCAGAGGTTTTTATAAGAAAATCAGGAAACATTGCAAAATTTCTACGCCTTACCCAGCAACGTCTAATTCTCAAACAAAATGAGATTCAAATAAGCAGATCCTATTTTTACTCTAGGACTCTCCGAAATTAATCTTTTTCCATTGGGATAAATCGTAGGGATAGGGAAAAAGAGTTGCCACGGTCCCTTCTAAAGCGTCTTGTGGTTTAAGGCAAAGAGGCAGAAAATTTGCTCTTTTGAGCTTTTTGACCATTCTTTCTTTTTCTTTCATAGAGGGCCTCGCCTTTGGGAGGATTTTTCTTTTCATTTTTCCCTCTTTTCTTTTTCAATTGAAGAATAATTTTCTTTCTTTTTCCCATTTTTGCCTTCCTTTGGAAGGCAACTTTTTGGAGGGATTTCCCTCTTTTTCTGCTTTTTGCCAAATTTTCCTTTTGGGGAAGAGAAGTGAAGAGGGGAGAGACTTATCCCAATGACTTACTCGATTCATCCCAAATCACCCTATTTTGAAATAGCATGTGAAAACACCCCAAAATCAAACGATTTTCCAAAACAAACACTTGGTTTGAAAATCCCTTTCAAAACCAGATTTTGAGTTTTTAAAAACCCAGGAGTTGCAAAAGCTTTAAACTTTTGTTTCAAACTCTGTTCAAAATATGAATTTCTCAAACTCGGGCCAAGTCCCAATTTTGTAAAAGCCCAAATCCAACAGGTGGAGCCTGATCAAAAGCAGCCTCAAAAGCATGTTCAAAAGCCTAGAAAGCATCCTAGCCTGATAAAAGCAAGATCAAATGGCCAAAGAAAAGCCCAGGCCAGAAGCAAACTTCAAGCCCGGAGCATCAAGTGCCAAGCCAAGAACATCCACCAAAATAGTAGAAATCCAAGCCGAAAACAACAAAAATCAACTGAAACGGAGTCTAGAAAGGTGAGAAGGAGTTTGGACGAAATGGTTGGAGAAAACCCAGCCCAAGACGGAGCGCTAATGAAGCTAAGGCCCGCAGAAACTGTTTGTCTCGAAACGCCAAGAAGGACTGAAGAAATGAAAATTTAGATTGGATCTGGACCCAAATATCAAGATCCAAACCCAAATAGTGTTTGGATCAGATTTGGATCTCAAAACCCAAATCCAAGATCCATACCCAAGACCCACCTCATTTGCCTATAAATAGAGGTGAGGGGGTGCCATAAGTTCACATGAAAGCAAGATTGGGAGGCTTGGGAAGAGAGAGAACGAGTGGAGGGCATAAAGTAGATTGGGTGGGCCATAGCCATGTGGGCTTGATCAAGGGCATGGGTTCAAACCTTGTATGAACCTAGGCTCAAACCAAAGGGCTGCACCAACTTGAAGAAGGGATGCACAAAGGCATGGAGACATGGGCTATGCGTGGTGGACCGGCTCCAAGAGGTAGGTCTCTCAACTCACCCTAACCTAGCCTAAACCACCTAACTGACCCCACTAAACCTAACCCAAAACTAGCCTAGACCTAGCCCTTTTCACCTAAACATACCCAAACTCCCCCTAAGCGACCTAAATCTAAGCCCAACCGAGTGAAGCTGCACTTGGTTTGAACCTAATTCCTACTCCATCTGCCACCCTACATCCCTCACCTCCCGACGCACCTAGCGCCAACCTACCCCAAGCCCCGGCCACGCCACCCACCTACCGTGACCCAGCACCTACCGCGACCCAGCACCTGCCGTGACCCAGCACCTACCGTCTCCCTACACCACTCTAGCACCATCCCCACCTGCCACCTTACCCCATCACACCCTGCCACCTTACCGCATCACTCCCTAGTGCCCCACTCCATAGCGCAACAGCCTACCGTCTCCCTGCCTTACCACCCTAGCGTCGTATCCCACACCCGAGCTAGCGTCATTCTTGTAGACACGGAAAATTTTCACTTCCAGTTCTTAGGCCCGAAGTGAACCTTTTCGTGTGTCTAAGTCATTTTTATAACAAGGGCGTGCCAGCTAGCTTACTTAAGCTAGCGAAGTAAGTTTTTGAAAATCTAACTCTTGTAGACACGGAAAACCTCTGCCTCCCTGGTTTCTCAGGCCCGGGGCGAACCTTTTCGTGTGTCTAAGTCCTATTTGTATAAACAGGGCATGCCAACTAGCTTACCTAAGCTAGCGAAGATATATTTTAACCTGACTTCTAATTGTGGCGACTGTGAGCAAGCAAGCTCTTGTCGTCGCAGACCTTCTTACACCGATGCGCAAGGGTCAGTCTGTATGCTTTAAAAATCGAGTTTTTGGAGTGGAAAAAGCCTACGAAAGCGGTTCAAAGTGTTTGATTCGGGTCTTTAATATGATTTCCAGATTTTTAGATCACGTGGATTTGCACGTGCCTAAGTCTTTCTTTTTATCCCTTTATGGGCCACCTAGATGTGTGTTATGAACACTCCACTACATGGGGCGAATTTTGAGCGGGAGCATGGGGTTAGCTTTGATGCAAGATGCGCCCTAACTTGTGGTATGGCATAGATGCAATGCAAACTCACGCTACTCCAAAGGGAAAAAACCCGAATGTAAAGACAATGCCGAAGGGAAATAACCGAAGGGAAATTGCCGAAGGGAGATACGTATATAAGGTATATATGGGCCCTTACTCGGGTCTTGCCAATAAGAGCGAAGGCTCAATGTGGGTGCATGCTTGAATTGAAAGACTACACACACGACATGAAATGAAACCCAAATATAACTTGCAATATGGCCTTAACTAAGGTCTTGGGAATAAGAGCGAAAGCTCAATGTGTGTGAGTGCTTGAATTGAAGTACTACACACACAACATGAAATTAAACCCAAATATAAATTGTAGTATGGCCTTAACTAAGGTCTTGGGAATAAGAGCAAAAGCTCAATGTGTGTGAGTGCTTGAATTGAAGTACTATGCACACAACATGAAATTAAACCCAAATAGTATAACACGACCCTTACTTGGGTCTTATAAATAAGAGCGGAGGCTCAATGTGTGTGAGTGCTTGAATTGAAAGACAACACACACAACATGAAATTAAACCCAAATAGTATAACACGGCCCTTACTTGGGTCTTACAAATAAGAGCGAAGGCTCAATGTGTGTGCGTGCTTGAATTGAAAGACAACACACTCAACTCAAGCAAAACCCTACGTAAGTTAACGTATATATATATATATATATATATTTATATCTTAGGGGCTGATTAGGCCCGTGTGTGTTCAAATTCGTGCACGACTAAGAGGGTGCACGTGTGTGTGGGTGTGCCAAGCCACGTTATTACAAGCGGGGGGAGACTATGCTCCGTTATTACAACCCCGTATCAAATTGAATTTAAGCAAGTCTACAACTAAGGACCGAGTTAGGCACTTACTTATAGCTGGTCCGAAGGTGACTTGCTCGAGCGTAGGCTTGGCTTCGCCTTGGACTGCAAGAGGGAGCTCCTCGGAGTTGAACGGCAAGGGGGACTGCTGGCCGGATGCCTTAGGTGCGCGAGAGGGGCGCCTTGAAGATGGCCGGTTGCTAGCAAGGGGCTGTCTTGGTGTGTTGGGCTAAGGTGAATAAGTAGGGTCACTAAGGGAGGGTGTAGTATTAGGAAAGATGGCACTAAGTGGGAGCCTAAGGGAGTGCCTAAGGTTGGCGGGTGGCTGGCCGAGTGGATGTGTACGACTTCGGTTGGAGTGGTCGACTAAGGGAGACTTGGTGATAGCCGGCTGCTAGGGTGGTTAAGGATGTGGTGGATGGGAAGGGAGCTAGCTAGGGTATGGAGTAAGGTGGAGTAAGGGGCTGGTACGAAGTGTAAGGGACAGGTCCTAGGGAGCTAAGTGGAGTGGCCTGGTGTTGCTAGGGGAAGTAGTTCTAGGTGAGTGGTTGAAGTGGCTAAGGCCTGGCCGAATGGGTAGGATGGCGGGTGGTTGATGTTGGCAAGGTGTGGTGGTGGTGTAGGTGGTTAAGAGTGGAGGGGGAGTGAAGAAGAGGGAGAGTGAAGTTGAGGTACTAACCGGATGAAGAGGCAGTGGATGGAAGAGGGGGAGTCGGGCTGTTGGAGTGGATGGGGTTCGCCCGGGCTTGGATGCGTAGGATGCAGCCGGGAGGTGGTGGCGATGGGGAGCTTGGCTGGAGCGGTGGTGGTGGTGGTGGTGCTTGACTGGGAGGCAGTGGCGCAGGTGGAGCAAGGCTGGAGGTTCGGTTGGAAATGGTGGCTAGAGTCGGCTGGGATCGGCTGGGCTGGAAGAACTTGGAAAACCCGCCCCTTGGGGGGGCGTTTATATAGGGCTAAAGAGGGCGGTTGGGGCTGGTATTAGGAGGGTGGTAAGGTTGTCCAGGGGTGGTGGTGTGGTGATAAGGTGGACTGGTTTTGGGGAGGGGCTAGATATTTTAATACAAGAGGTTTTAGGTAGATGGTGTGCTAGGTTTAGGTGGGGTGGCTTAGGGGTTTAGGGTTTAGCTAGGTGGGTTGGTTTTGGGGTGAGGTTTAGTGAGGTGGGTTAGGTGATTAGGCTAGGATTAGGTTAGGGTTAGGAAAATTAACCTAGGTTTAGGGAAGGATTAGGAAAGTGGGTTAGGTGATCAGGTTGGGATTAGGCCGGGATTAGGGAAGTGGGTTACGTGATTAGGCTAGGTTTAGGACAGGATTAGGGTAAAAGGCTAGGATTAGGGCTTTTTGATTAGGGTTGGTTTAAGGAGCTCCCTTTGCATGACCCATAGACCTTGTTGCATCATGTTGGTGCAGCCCTAGGTTAGGTTTTGGCTAATTACAAGCTTAAACCCACTTTAATTAGGCTAACCCACATGATTCACCCCAAACTTGACACACAAGTCAAGCTTAATTACAACCACACTCTAATCTTATCCTCCCCCACTCTCTCTCATGCCCATAATCCCACGTGAAATTCAAGTGGGCCCCACCTCCATTTATGAGAAGGTGATGTGGGCCATGGATGTGGATATTGGATTGGATCTCTGGATCCAAATCCAAATCCAAATCCACACATGGGTTTGGATTGGGATCTGGATATATATGGTCCAGATCCAATCCAAACTGAATTCTGACTCCTTCGGGCTGTGTTCGAAACGAACGGTTTGTGCGAGGTCTGACAGCATCAGTACTCCGTCTGCGTTGGGTCTTCGCCAACATGATCGTCCGCTTCTATTTTTGCCTTTCGAAGCTGATTTCAAGTAATGTTTTGATGATAACAGGATCTTGGACGTTCGAGATCCTGGGAGGGTGGATTCAATATGAGAGTTGCTGTGCCGGGCTCGACTGGTGGTCCGGTTCTGGGCTATCTTTAGCTTTTCTGGTCCTGTCTTGATTAGGCCAAGCTGCTTCGGGGTTTCAAAAAAGTGTTTTAAAAGGTTTTTAAAGTCATATTATACATTTTTGAAATATATGAAGTTTAAAACATATGTACAGGGTTGTCTGGAAGGCTCCTGGGTTTCCAGACTCAAAATAGCCCTTTAGGGCTGCTTTTATAAAACCAGGTTTGTTTGAGGAATTCGTGGGATTTCGGGGTGTACAACTCTTTCGGGGCGACTGTGAGCAAGTGATCTCTTTTCGTCGCAGACCTTCTTGCACCGATGCGCAAGGGTCAGTCTGTACGCTTGGCAAAGTCGTTTTGAACAAATAACCTCTTTGAAAATACACAAAGTGTTTGGGTTTTGTTTGTTTGATTGCAAGTTTTATTTCACGTGGGATTTTGCACGTGCCTATGTCTTTCAATTTTTATGCTATTTGGGCCAACTAGGTGTGTGCGCAAGTGACCTAAGTTGGGCGATTTTTGCACGGGAGTGTGGAGTTTGCTTTGATGCAATATGCGTCCTAACTCGTGGTATGGCGAATATGCAATGCAAACTCACACAACTCCAAGGGAAAACCCGAATTGAAAGACAATGCTTAAGGGAAATTGCGTAATGTAAATTGCAAAAGGGAAATTGCAAAAGGGAAATATGGCTATATCTTAAGAGCAGAAAGGCTCAATTGTGTAAGTGTGTGTCGTGTATATATGGAAAGACTACTCACACAGCTGAACCTTAAAACCCAAATCTTAAAGACATAGCGGAAGGGAAATACAACTATATATATATGGGCCCGAAGGTCGCCAACGTGTGCGTGGGTGTTGTGTATATATGTAAAGACAACTCACATGACTTGTAATGTAAAACCCAAAAAGAATTACAATATGGCCCTTATTAGGGTCTTGGGAGTAAGAGCGAAAGCTCAATGTGTGTAAGTGTAGAATTGAAAGACCACGCACACAACTTGAATAAAACACCCAAATAAAATTGCAATATGGCCCTTACTAGGGTCTTGGGAATAAGAGCGAAAGCTCAGTGTGAGTGTAGAATTGAAAGACAACACCCACGACTTGTAATGGAAAACCCACGCAACCGAATGTATATAAATATAACTATATCTTAGGGGCTGTCAAGGCCCATACCAAAAGGGTGTGCAACTAAGCGCGGAAAGGCTCAAGTGCACATGTGTGTTGGTGTGTCAAACCACGTTATTACAATCGGGGGGAGACAACGCTCCATTATTACAACCCTGTATCAAAATTTAATTGAACATAAAACAAGTTCATATAAGGAACCGAGTTTAGGCACTTACATGTAGCTGGTCCATGTTCAACTTGCGTAGACTTGGCTTTATGAGTTGCCTTGGGCAGCCGAAGTGGAGCTCCTTGGGTGTAGGTTGGCGGCAGGTGATGTTGAAGTGTGGTGGCTGGAAGAAGGTGGCTTGATGCTGGCCGAGTGGAAGGAGGGGAAGGTGCTAGCCGAGTGATGGAGTGGCAAGTGCTGGCCGAGTGATGCTTGGCGGGCAAGAAGGGGGTCAAGAGAGGATGAAGGTTAGGTGAGGTTGAGGTGGGGTACTAACCAAGAATGGAGATGGTGTTGGTGGATGGAAGTGGTGTCCGGATGGTAGTGGAAGAAGAGTGGCAGCCGGGAAGGTGCTCCTCGCCGAAGGTGGAAGGTGATGGAGTCGATTAGAATGGAGAAGTGCTGGCCGGGTCCCAAGATGGAGGGATGGATGAAGGTGGAACTGGCCAGGTCCTAGGGGGCATGGAGGGAGTGGAGGAGAGTGGAGGGAGAGGGAAACCCACAATGAAGGGTTTTTTTTATAGGCTAGGAATGGGCTGGGTCGGTTAGGGGGTTGTGGGCAAGATATTTGTAATAAGGTGGGCATGGGACATGGTTTGGGGTAGGTCGGTTAGGGGGGGCTGGTTAGTGGTTTAGGGTAGGTCGGTTAGGTGGGCTGGGACATAGTGGTTAGGGGTTTAATTAGGTGCACTAAGGTGGGTTTAGGCTTAGTTGGTTAGGGTCTAGGTGGTCTAGCTAGGTGAGGTCGGCTAGGTGAGGTTGGGGCGGTTTTGGGTGAGAATGGCTAGGTTTGGGTTAGGTTTTAGGGGAGATGGCTAGGTGAGGTGAGCTAGCTTAGGGCTAGGTTTAGAAACCTCCCCTTAGCACTGGTCCATTGCTCCATTTGCAGCCATGTCCAAGTTGGGGCAGCCCTAGGTCAGGTGTAGGTGCATACAAGCTTAAATCCACACTCTAGGCTAAACCCACAAGGTTAACCCACTCTTGACCAAAAGTCAAGCCTACCAACTTTCTCACTCATACTTTATCCCCCCCTTTCTCTCTCTACCCAAGCCTTAAGGCATTTCA
Organism: Brasenia schreberi; assembly: GCA_036023115.1. NCBI lineage: Eukaryota > Viridiplantae > Streptophyta > Magnoliopsida > Nymphaeales > Cabombaceae > Brasenia > Brasenia schreberi. The sequence goes on from JAYKKT010000088.1 coordinate 17,129,372, forward strand.
TGTGAAATATTTGTGGGCCCCTCACCTCCATTTATGAGAAGGTGATGTGGGCCATGGATGTAGATATTGGATTTGGATCTTGGGATCCAAATCCAAATACATGTTGGGTTTGGATCGGATATATATGGTCCAAATACGGCCCAAATATGATTTTTTGATTCCTTCATGGTGTTTCAAAATGGACGGTTTGTGCGGGGCCTGACTTCATCAGTACTGCGTCTTGTGTTGGGTCTTCGCCAACATTGTCGTCCGATCTTCTTCTCACCTTCAGGAGTTCATTTTGAGCAAATTTCTGATATCTGGGGCTTGGATGTTTGAGAATCTGGGGATGATTTTGATACGAGAGTTGATGTGCCAGGCTTGAAGTATGCTTCGGGTCCGGGCTCTCCTTTGCCTTTTCGGTCTGCTTTTGTCAGTTCAGGTGGCTTTTGGGGTTTTAAAACACCTTTTTAAAGTTTAAAACTATATGTATAAAGTTTTAAAACATATATATAGGTTTGGAATATGTACAGGGTTGTCTGGAAGGCTCTTAGGTTTCCAGACTCAAAATAGCCCTTTGGGGCTACTTTGGTAAAACCAGGCATATTTGAGAAAATCGTGGGATTTTGGGGTGTTTACAATTCCCTCACCTCCCAGCGCACCTAGCACCCCACTACACCAGCCCTGGCCACGCCACCCACCTTCCATGATGCAACACTTGCCGTGACCCAGCACCTGCCGCCTGCATACCTTTTGTCGCGCCACACCACCACCCTTACCTACCTAACTAGGACCCTTTACCTAGCGCCAACCTAACACCCCAACCTTACCCTCGCCAGCTGCATCCTTTGTCCCTAGTGCCGATTTGGACCAGCCCCACTTAAGCCGTGACCTACTTTAGCCAACACCAGCCCTACATCTTGGTCGAACCTAGGCCCTTCCTAAGTCTAAGCACCCGACTGCCCCCAAGCATACTCTAAACTCACGTCAAACCCCACCTAGGGAGACCCATCTCTTGGCTGCCAAGGTGGACAAACCCAAGCACGTTGAGAGGAAAAGCTGACCACTTGTAAGTGTTTAAATTCGGTTTTTACCTTACTCATTTCAAATTTAATTCAATTCGACACGGGGTTGTAATAATGGAGTGCAGTCTCCCCCCAAAATGTAATATTGGTGCACACGAAGCACACAAGTACACTTGAGCCATATGACTCTTAAACGTACACAAGACACCCACGTGCACTTGAGCCTTTCCGCTCTTAGTTGCACACGATTGCACACACATTGAGCCTTTCCGCTCTTAAGCTAAAGTATATATTTCCCTTTGGGTATTTACTTTAGTGAAAGCTGTGTGAGTTGCAATTCAATTCGGGTTGATATATTCACGTCGTGTGAGTTTGTCATTTAAATTTCACACTCGCACCCAAGAAGTACTTGAGCACTTGCTCCACACTCTCACGCACATTTTGAGCCTTTGTTGCTCATAAGACATAGCATACTTATATATTTTCCAGCTGCATGAGTTTTACATTCAGTTGTGTACGCACTTACATTTCCAGGTGGTTCAATTCAAATTGTGTGAGTTGTCTTTACATTTACATGCCAAGAGCACTCACTCACAATTGAGCCTTTCCGCTCTTACTTATATTTCAATTTCGGCAAGTTCAATTCAAGTCGTGTGAGTTTGTCATTTAAATTTCATACTACACACACGCGTGCATTGGGCCTTTCCGCTCTTAAGATATAAGTATATTTCAATTATGCAATTTACATTTAAGTCGTGTGAGTTGCTTTCAAGTTCGGGTATTTCCCTTAAGCTGCGTGAGTTGCACTTCCATTCAGCTATTTACATTAAGTTGTGTGTGTGAGTTGCTTTCAATTCAAGCCTAGCTCACATCATCATATCAAACCCAAAAAATATTTGTGCATCCTTGCATTCATGCGTTTTCAAAAGAAACCCCGAATCTATGCTCAAACTCACTAAATATAGGTCACTTGAGCACACACATCCGACCTAAATAGCTTAAAATCTCAAAGACTTGGAATCGTCCAGCCCCATACATAAAACTTGCAAACTTAGGCAAAATCGAGTTTTCAAAACACTTGTCTCCTTTGAAAGAGTCAAAATTGTTTTATCAACATCTATAAAGTGCTTAAACTGACCCTTGAGCACCAGTTCAAGAAGGTTTAAAGCGAAAAGATCCCGCTTGCTCACAATTGCCTTTAAAACGTCAGATATTTCAAAAACTTCACTAGCTTGAGCAAGCTAGCTGGCACACCCATAGAAACTATGTAGACGCGGAAAGGTTCATTTCTGGCTTAAAAACTAGAAGTGAGAATTTTCATACTTACAACATGTACTGCTTGAAAATATTTTGCTATATTGAACAAGGCCTTCCCTTGTAAGATGAAGACTTTTGAAATGTAACCCATCGATTTTTGAAAACTCCACTTTTCACAAGCATCGATTCCCTTATTCCGAGTTACACGATCCACCTTGATCCTTCTTTCACGAAGTTCAAAGGAGATCCCCTCAAAACATTTTCAAAAAGGTATTCAACTTAGACCCTACACATGGTATTTTTTCAAATATTGGGCATTTATAGGGTCTACTAAATTCCTACCCTCGACATCGATTAACCAATAGGCATTATTGGTGGTTGTTCCCCTTACAACATAGGGACCATTCCACTTGGGCAGCCACTTTCCAAGTGGATGTGGGCCACGATGGTGGATGATTTTTAATACGAGGTCTCCTTCTTTGAAGTGGCAAGCCTTCATACGCTTTTCATAATGTCGGGCTATCCTTTGTCGGTATGCATGTGCATGATCCATAGCAAGGAGTCTTTTTTCATCTAACAAATCAAGCTCAGCCATCCTAGCATGTTGAAAAGTCTCTAGGGGGAGGTCGAGTGCAAGTGATGTATGAAATGAATGCAATTTGGTATGAATGGGGAGAATAGCGTTTGTACCATAGACCAACTCAAATGGCGTGTCATTGGTGGGTGTTCGGATGGAAGTCCTATAAGCCCATAAGGCTTCATCAAGCTTCTCATGCCATGTCCTACCCTTCTCTAAGGTTTTCTCAATGATACTAATGAGGGTCTTGTTTGTGGCTTCGACTTGGCCATTGCCTTGAGGGTAATAGGGCGATGAGAAGTGTTGAGTTATGCCATAGGTATTACATAACTTTTCCACCTTTTCGTTTTTGAAAGGGGTGCCATTATCAGACACTAGGTCTCTTGGAACTCCAAATCGAGCCAAGATATTCTTCTTAATGAATGCCACATGTTGCCCCTGGACATTAGCCAAGGAGGTAGCTTCAACCCATTTAGAAAAATATTCGGTGGCTGCTAGGATGAACCTATGTCCGTTTGATGCATTTGGGGAGATTGGTCCTATGATGTCAAACGCCCACATGGTGAAAGGCCATGGGCTGACAATGGAATGCAAGGTCGATGATGGGATATGAATGGCATGTCCATGCACTTGACATGGGTGACATTTCCTAACATGATCATGACAGTCTTGCTTAAGAGTGGACCAAAAATACCCGGATCTAAGTATTTTCATGGCCATCATATTTGCATTTACATGCCCTCCACATTCTCCATCATGGAATTCATGCATTATAGTTTTAGCCTCCTTAAGGTTTACACACCTCAACAAGATGCCGGTAAAACTCTTTTTGTAAAGAATTCCTCCCAAAATCTTATATCGGGTTGAAATCTTTCGAATAAAAGCTTTATCCCTAGAAAAAGCAAATTCCGAAAATCCTCCGTTTTTCAAGAAGTTTTTAATGTCTTGAAACCAGGGTTTTTCAGTGGAATTTTGGTCATTTTGGCAAATCTCAAAATCGTGGGTGGATGGAGTGGGTGAGTGCCATATCTCTAAGGATTGGGTTCCCAAGGTGGGATCGACCCTTAGGGCTGATCCTAAGGATGAGAGGGCATCTGCTATGCCGTTGTCCTCTCTACCTATGTGAGTGAATGTGCATGATTTGAAGGAATCGACCAGCTTGGTGGCCAATTCGTGGTATGTGTAGACGCAGAAAATTTCCACTTCCTGGTTCTTAGGCCTGAAGCGAACCTTTTCGTGTACCTAAGTCCTATTAAACAAACAGGGCATGCCAGTTAGCTTACTTAAGCTAGCGAAGATATATTTTAAAACCTGACTTCTAACGTGGCGACTGTGAGCAAGCAAGCTCTTGTCGTCGCAGACCTTCTTGCACCGATGCGCAAGGGTCAGTCTGTACGCTTTTAAAAATCGAGTTTTTGAGTCTAAGGACCTACGAAAGCGGTTTGAGGTGTTTGATTCGGGTCTTTTTGGTATGATTTTCAGATTTTAGATCACGCGGATTTGCACGTGCCTAAGTCTTTCTTTTTATCCCTCTTTGGGGCCACCTAGGTGTGTGTTATGAACACTCCACTAAGATGTGGCGACTTTGAGTGGGAGTATGGGGTTTTCTTTGATGCAATATGCGTCCTAACTCATGGTATGCCGTATATGCAATGCAAACTCATGCTACTCCAAAGGGAAAACCCGAATTTAAAGACAATGCCGAAGGGAAATACTTGTAATGGAAATTGCCGAAGGGAAATGACTTGTAATGTAAAATTGCCGAAGGGAAATTGCAAAAGGGAAATATAGCTATATCTTAAGAGCGGAAAGGCTCAATAGTGCAAGTGTGTGCCGTGTATATATTGAAAGACTACGCACACTGCTTAACCTTAAAACCCAAATTGAAAAGACATAGCCAAAAGGGAAATACGTATATAGTATATATGAGCCCTTACTTGGGTCTTGTAAATAAGAGCAAAGGCTCAATGTGGGTGCATGTGAAAATGTAAAGACAACACACACGACTTCAAATGAAACCCAAATATAAATTGCAATATGGCCTTAACTAAGGTCTTGTGAATAAGAGCGAAAGCTCAATGTGTGTGAGTGCTAGAATTGAAGTACTACGCACACAACATGAAATTAAACCCAAATATAAATTGCAATATGGCCTTAACTAAGGTCTTGGGAGTAAGAGCGAAAGCTCAATGTGTGTGAGTGTATAATTGAAATACTACACATACGACGTGAAATTAAACCCAAGGATAGTATAACACGGCCCTTACTTGGGTCTTGCAAATAAGAGCGGAAGCTCAATGTGTGTGAGTGCGAGAATTTAAAGACAACACACCCAACTCAAGCTAAACCCTACGCAACTAAAAGTATATACATAAACTTATATCTAAAGGGCTGATTAGGCCCATGTGTGTTCAAAATCGTGCACAACTAAGAGCGAGGTAGGCTCAAGTGCACGTGTGTGTGGGTGCCAAGCCACGTTATTACAAGCGGGGGGAGACAATGCTCCATTATTATAACCTCGTATCAAATTTAATTTAATTTAAGCAAGTTTACAACTAAGGACCGAGTTAGGCACTTACTTATAGCTGGTCCGGAGGTGACTTGCTTAAGCGTGGGCTTGGCTTCGCCTTGGGCTGCAAGAGGGAGCTCCTTAGAGTGGCACGACAAAGGTGTGTGGCCGGGTGACAAGGGAGGATTGTGGCGCCTTGGGGACTCACCGGCTGCTAGGAGGAGGCTGCCATGGTGTTTTGGGCTAAGGTGATTAAGGAGGGTCACTAAGGGATAGGCTAGTGCTAGGGAGGGTGGCGCTAAAAGGGAGCCTAAAGGGAAGTCTAAGGAAGAGGGTGTGGCTGCCGAATGGGTTGGGTGCAGTCGACTATGACTGGCCAACTAGGGGGAGTTTTAGTGGTGGCCGGTTAGGGTAGTGGGGATGTTATGGATGGGAAGGGAGCTAGCTAGGGTGTTGTGGAAGGTGGGGTTAATGGGTTGGTTGAGAGTAAAAGGGGCAGGTCTTAGGGAGCAAGGTAGGGTGGCCGGGTATCACTAGGGGAGACAGTAGAGAGTCGGGTGGCTAAGGGGTTATGTCTGGCCAAATGGGCAAGGGTGGCGGGAAGGTGGTGTTGGCGAGGTGGAGTGGTGGCATGGGCGGTTGAGAGTGGAGGGGGAGTGAAGAGGAGGTGGAGCTTGGGTTGAGATACTAACCGAATGGTGAAGGAGTTGGTGGATGGAAGAAGGGCAGCCGGATGATGAAGGAGGATGGAGCTCGGCCGGGTGATGAAGGTGGCAGCGTGGAGTGGAGCAGGCTGGATGGAAGTGGTGGCGCGAGGTGGAGCTGGCTGGGTTGTGGTGGTGCTGGTGGAAGATGAGAGCACGGTAGGAGGGGGCTCAGCTGGCCCAAGGGTGGGCTGGAAGAGGATGGGAGAGGATCGGCTGGGCCAAGATGGAAAAAGCCCAAGATGTAAGAAGTTGAAAAACCCGCCCACTAGGGGGGGTTTATATAGCTTTTTGAAGGGCGGTTGGGGCTGGTATTTGGAGGGTGGTAAGGTGGTTTAGGTGGTGGTGGTGTGGTGATAAGGGGGCAGTGGTGGTGCAGGTGGAAGGAGGTTGACCAAGGTCGGCTGGGCCAAGATGGGCTGGAAGTGATTGAAAACCCGCCCCTTAGGGGGGGGTTTATATAGGTTGGTGAAGGGCGGTTGGGGCTGGTTTTGAGGAGGTGGTAAGGTGGTTTAGGTGGTGGTGGTGTGGTGATAAGGTGGGCTGGTTTTGAGGAGGGGCCAGATATTTTGCTGAAAGGGGTTTTAGGGATATGGTGTGCTAGGTTTAGGTGGGGTGGTTTAGGGGTTTAGGGCTTAGCTAGGTGGGTTGGTTTTGGGGTGAGGTTTAGTGAGGTGGGTTAGGTAATTAGGCTAGGATTAGGTTAGGTTTAAGGAAATTAGGCTAGGTTTAGTCAAGATTAGGGAGGTGGGTTAGGTGATTAGGTTAGGATTAGGCCGGGATTAGGGAAGTGGGTTAGGTGATTAGGCTAGGTTTAGGATGGGATTAGGGTAAAAGGCTAGGATTAGGGGTTTTGGGTTAGGGAGCTCCCTTTGCATAACCCATAGACCTTATTGCATCATGTTGGTGCAGCCCTAGGTTAGGTTTTTGGCTAATACAAGCTTAAACCCATACTAATTAGGCTAACCCACATGATTAACCCCAAACTTGACACACAAGTCAAGCTTAATTACAATTACCCTCAAATCTTATCCTCCCCATTCTCTCTCATGCCCATAATCCCACGTGAATTTCAAGTGGGCCCCACCTCCATTTATGAGAAGGTGATGTGGGCCATGGATGTGGATATTGGATTGGATCTCTGGATCCAAATCCAAATCCACACATAGGTTTGGATTGGGATCTGGATATATATGGTCCAGATCCAATCCAAATTGAATTCTGACTCCTTCAGGCTGTGTTCGAAACGAACGGTTTGTGCGGGGTCTGACAGCATCAGTACTCCGTCTGCGTTGGGTCTTCGCCAACATGGTCGTCCACTTCTGTTTTCACCTTCCGGAGATGATTTCAAGTGATGTTTGCTAATAACAGGGTCTTGGACGTTAGAGATCCTGGGGGTGGATTCAACACGAGAGTTGTTGTGCCGGGCTTGACATGTGCTCCTGTTCCGGGCTCTCTTTTGCTCTTCTAGTCCTGCTTTTATTAGACCAAGCCGCTTCGTGGGGTTTCAAAACGTATTTTAAAAGGTTTTAAAACATATTATTGTAGACATGAAAATTCTCATTTCAAAGTTTATGAGACAAACTTGAAATGAAACTTTCCACACCTACGCTTGCGCGAGCATGCCAGCTAGTTCAAAACTAGCAAATGTTTGTAAGACTTCTAGGCGATTGTGTACAAGCGGGATCTTTTCACTCACACCTTCTTGAGCCGATGCTCAAGGGTCAGTGTTGAGCGCTTAGGAATTTCATTTTACAGCAAACATGACTCCCTTTTACATAAACAAGTGTCTCTGAAAAATTTGTTGAACTTGTGCACTCGGATTCAATACTTGGAAAAACACAAGTTGCTGAAAACAGAGAATTCTGTTTTCAGAGTAAACAGAGAATTCTGTTTTCAGAGCTATTTTCTAGGGGAGTTTTCAAGGCATTACAGACTTCCAAAAATTATCAAAATTTTACCAGACGAAGCTGGTAGTGTGCAGAGACCGTAGCCTTTTTCAAATCTGCATTTGGAGCAGTATTGAATCAGAAACAAATAATCTTCTCAGATCACCTCACTGACTCGGAACAGTTCTGTTTCAGAAATACAGAAACTCAAAGATGAGTCTGTATCTCTCTGCTCAAAACTCCGATTTTGATGATTTTGATGTTGCTGGAAAGCTATAGATGTCAGATTTCCAATGAATTAAAAATCAACTGATTTGGACTCCTATGGACAGAGATATAGGACTTTTACCCAACCTCTGTTTCAGGAAATCCGATTGTGCAGACAGTGGTGCAGAAATCTGGTCGTTTTTAATATGTTTTTATTACATGGCTGAGCGGTCCTAAAATCTTGCCAATTTTATACAGAGTGTCCAAATGTGTGTGGAATCATTGTGCCAAATTTTGAGACAATCGGAGCAAGCATCACAAAATTAAAATTACAGAAACAGACATATGCAGAGATGCTGAAATCCGGTTTTCTGTTTTATAAATGTAATGATGCATAACCCACACAAAATTAAAATGCAACAACCCTTAAAGCAAATTTGCTGGAATATAAATGAATGAAAAGTACTTTATAGCTTAGACATAGAGGGGGTTAGAAGTATAGAGAGTATATAGCATATAGGAAGGAAGAAGCATTAAAGCAAACACTTGGCGTGCATGTGGGTGTATAGTGTTTCATCTACGAAATTGAAATGGCAACAAAGCTAGATTATTACAACTCGGGGGGAGATGAAACTCCATTAATACAACCCCATTTAATGAATTGAATGGAAGAGAATGAAACTTAGATTAAGTAAGAAAGGTCTTACACGAGTTTTGGATGGTGAAGGACCGGGTTTCAATGATGAAGCCGGCCTTCCTCTTGATGGCCTTCCTTCTCAACTCCTACAAGCTCTCACCTAGCTTCCCCTTCTCCCCCCACACTAGAAGACGTCCCTCCTTGCTGAAAATTTCTACACCTAGTCTAGCACACATCACCCAAGGTCTCTCTCTTCTCTCTCTTCTCTCTCCAATCTCTAAGTTATGGAACCCGCCCCTCCCTCTTGGGCCTTTTTATAGGCCAAGGGGGGCTGGTTCTAGTGGTTTCTTGTGGGGCGGGTTGGAGCTTTAGCTTGGTGGATTTGATATCCGCTCCAAACCGGCTTCTTGTAGTTCTTCATTGAGTCGATTCGGACCAGCCCATATGGGCTGGTATAGGTGCCATGGCTTGGTGTAGCCCTAGAGCATGCGGTTGGTTTTAAACAACCTTACAATGTGCAACATGTTTTGTTTGGGCTGATTTCTTTAAACTTCAACCCACTTGAATTCGCTTCTTTCTTTGATTCGGCTCCCACCTTTTGCTTTTGAGTTACACTTGAAATCTTCTAGAATTGAATGAGCTTGTTACCATGGCCTCGATTCTTGGTTCCAAGTTGGCCCCATCTTGATCGGACAAACTTGGATTTGATCGGTCTACCTTCCATTTGGATAAGTTGTTGAATTTGAACTTGATATGCTTCAATCTTCTCCGCTTTTGGGAATCAATCTGATTTAACTTGATCCGTATCTTGATACACTTTATCTTCTTTCCGGGAATCGAGGCCTGGATTGGGTCTCCGCCTGCTTCGAAACTCATGGGCTATTTGGATTTAAAACCTTTATTTTGAAATATTCTCCTAGAAGATCTAAACTTTAAAATTTGGGGATTTTGAATTTAAAGGTTCATAAAGGCTTTAAATTGGCCTTCAAAATTTAGGAGTTTTTGAAAATACTTGAAAAATTTTTGGGTGTTTACAGATGCCCCTCTTTGGCATTAATCCAACTGTGTTTGGATAATGTCAAAGAAGAAAACACCCTTTTACTCTTCTTTCCGAACCTTTCTCAAGAGCATGGATCATCTGAGTGCCTAACTTTTAAAAATAAGTAAGAGGGGATTTAGAGCCAAAGGGGACTCAATCTGCTATGACCTTGGTCCTAATATCGATCATGTACTCAATGGTTTTGAAATGCATGCATGGGCATGTATGAAGGGTGTGAGTGATATGCACACGATGATTCTTTTAGAGACTCTTAACATGCAAGGATCGAACTTGGGAGGCTTGTGAAGGTCGACTGCCCCAAGTGATCATGGCCCTTATGTGGCTTGATGTTTTTGGGTTTTCACAACTTTCCAAAAGAAAGGGAAAATCCTTTTTAGCTTCAATCACAAGGATTTTCAGCTTCTTGTATTTCCCTTTACTCGGGTCATAATACCTACTACTTGGTAGAGATTTTTATAGGAAAACTAGAAAACATTGCAAAACTCTCCTACTTACACAACAAAGTCTAATTCTCAAACAAAATAAGATTCAAATGAATAAATCCTATTCCTACTTTAGAATTTTCCTAGATAAAACCTTTCTCCACTAGGATAAGTCATAGGGATAGGGAAAGAATTACCACAGTCCCTTCTGAAGCGTCCCGTGGTTTAAGGCCAAGAAGAGGAAAATTTGCTCCTTTTGAGCTTTTGACAATTTTTTTTTTCTTCATAGAGGGCCTCCCTTTTTCTTTTTGGAGGATTTTGCTTTTTCCTCTTTCTTTTTCAATCAAAGCACCCTTTTCTGCTTTGCTTTTCTTTTTCTTTTGAAGATAAATTTTTGGAGGGATATCCTCTTTTTTATTTTGCCAAATTTTCCTTTTTGGGAAGGAGAAGCGAAATGGGGAGAGACTTATCCCAATGGTTTACTTGATTCATCTAAGATCACCCTATTTTGAAATAGCATATACCATTTGGAAATATTTTGCTATTTTGATAAAGGCTCGATTTTGAAAGATGGTGACTTTTGAAATATAGCCCATAAATTTTGAAAACTCTACCTTTCATAAGACCCTATTTCCCTTGTTTAGGGTCACACGATCCACCTTGATCCTTCTTCAAGAAGTTCAAAGGAGATCCCATTCAAAATATTTTCAAAAGAGAGTAGACCCTATACATGATATCTTTTCAAATGCTGAGTATTTATAGGGTCTACCAAGTTCCTACCGTCAACATCAACCAACCAATAAGCATTGTTAGTGGTGGTTCCACGCACAACATAAGGACCATCCCACTTGGGCCGCCACTTTCCAAGGGGGTGTGGGCCTCGGTGGCGAATGGTTTTTAGCACTAGGTCTCCCACTTTGAAGTGGCGAGCCTTCATGTGCTTCTCGTAGTGTCGGGCTACCCTTTGCCTATATGCATGTGCATGATCCATAGCAAGTAGCCTCTTTTCATCCAACAAGTCAAGTTCGACCATTCTAGTATGTTGTAGGGTTTCTAATGGAATATCTAATGCAAGTGATGTATGAAATGAATGAAGCTTGGTATGAATGGGGAGTATGGCACTCATGCCATAGACCAACTCGAATGGGGTGGCATTTGTTGGGGTTCGAATGGAAGTTCTATAAGCCCACAAGGCTTCGTCGAGCTTCTCATGCCATGTCCTACCTTTTTCTATGGTTTTCTCAATGATGCTTATGAGGGTTTTGTTTGTGGCTTCGGCTTGGTCGTTGCCTTGAGGGTAGTAGGGCGATGAGAAGTGTTGAGTCATGCCATATGTGACACACAATTTTTCCATCTTCTCATTCTTGAATGGGGTGCCATTATCGGACACTAGGTCTTTTGGTACTCCAAATCGGGCCAAGATATTTCTCTTAATGAATGCCACTACATGTTGTCCTTGGACATTGGCCAAGGATGTAGTTTCAACCCATTTAGAGAAATATTCGGTGGCCGCTAGGATGAACCTATGTCCATTGGATGCATTAGGGGATAGGGGTCCTACGATGTCGAACGCCCACATGGCAAAAGGCCAAGGGCTCACGATGGAATGCAAAGTGGATGATGGGGTGTGAATGATATGCCCATGTATTTGACATTGATGACATTTCCTAACATGATCATGGCAATCTTGTCTTAGGGTGGACCAAAAATACCCAGCTCTAAGTATCTTCATGGCCATCATATTTGCATTAACATGGCCTCCACACTCTCCATCGTGGAACTCGTGCATTATGGTCCTAGCCTCTTCAAGGTCTACACATCACAACAAGATGCCCGTAAAACTTTTCTTATAAAGCACCCCTCCCAAAATTACATACCGGGTTGAAATTTTTCTAATAAAAGCTTGATCTTTTGAAGAAGCATATTCGGGAAATCCTCCGTTTTCTAAAAAGTTTTTAATGTCATAAAACCAAGGTTTATCATTTGGATTTTGGTCGTTTTGGCAAATCTCTAAATCGTGTGTGGATGGAACGGGTGAGTGCCATATCTCTAGGGATTGGGTTCCCAAGGTGGGATCGACCCTTAAAGCGGATCCTAAGGAGGAGAGGGCATCTGCTATGGTGTTGTCCTCTCTCCCTATGTGAGTGAGTGTGCATGATTTGAAAGAGTCGACCAACTTGGTGGCCAACTTGTGATACGGAATGAGTTTTTCGTGTTTGACTTGCCATACTTTTAAAACTTGGTTTACAACCAGTAAAGAGTCTCTAAAGACTTCAATGCAAGCTGCCCCTAGATTTTTCAAGACTTTTAGGCCTTGTATGAGAGCCTCATATTCAGCCACATTATTTGAACATTCAAAATCTAGACGAATTGCAATGGGTATTTCTCCCTTTTCGGGGGATATGAGAATGACTCCAACACCTGCCCCTTGTTGGTTACGTGCCCCATCAAAGTACATTTTCCATACTTGGTTTTCATTAAAACAGTTTGCTAAAATATGGTTTTGAAAATCGTTTGCAAATATGCCTTCATCGGGCATCTCATCAAGTATGGGATATGTTTCTTCCAAGGGGAACTCGGCCATATGATCAGCTAGGGCTTGCCCCTTAATGGAGGTTTGGTAGTGATATTTCAAGTCATATTCCATTAAGAGGAGTTGCCATTTACCAAGCCTACCCGTTAGGATAGGTTTTTCAAACAAGTGCTTGATCGGATCAAGCTTAGACACTATCCATATCTCATGATCTAGGAAGTAATGTCTAAACTTTTGGCAAGCCCATACTAATGCCAAGCACGTTTTCTCCATGGCTTGATAATTTCTTTCATATGCCAAGAGAGTTTTCGAAATATAGTAAATGGCACACTCTTTGTGGCCATCATCCTCATACTGGGCTAATAAAGCACCCAATGCATTCGTATGTATGGAAATGTAAAGAAGTAAAGGTTTTCCTTGCTTTGGAGGTTTCAAAATTGGAGGATTCACCAAATAAGTTTTCAATCTTTCAAAAGCTTTTTGACAATCCTCATCCCACGAAAATTTTACCCCTTTTTGCAAAAGTTTGTTGAAAGGTTCGCATCTTGTTGCTAAATTTGAAATGAACCTCCTAATGGCTTGGAGGCGACCTTGGAGGCTTCGGATTTGGGTCAAATTGGATGGTGGAGGCATATCTATGATAGCTCGGCACTTAGAGGGGTCTACTTCAATACCCCTTTGGCTCACCATAAAGCCCAAAAGCTTACCTGATTCTACCCCGAATACACATTTTTGAGGGTTTAGTTTCACTTTGTAAAGCCTAAGCCTTTCGAAAACTTTTTGCAAAGACTCAATGTGAGTAACTCGGGTTTTTGATTTGACCAAAAGGTCATCCACATATACTTCCAAGAGCTCGTGAATTTGGTCATGAAAGATAGTAGTCATAGCTCTTTGGTATGTGGCACCGGCATTTTTCAAACCAAACGGCATAACTGTGTAACAGTATGTGCCCCAAGGTGTAGTAAAAGCAGTTTTTGCCTGATCTTTTAGTACTAACTTAATTTGATTGTAACCCGAATAGCCATCCATGAAAGAAAACATTTCATGATTTGCAGTGCTATCTACTATCAAATCAATATTTGGTAGAGGAAAATTGTCTTTTGGAGTGGCTTTGTTCAAATTTCTAAAATCAATGCAAATCCTAATTTTCCCATTGGATTTTCGAACTACAATAATATTTGAAAGCCATTCTGAGTACGCAATGGGTTTTATAAATCCGGCTTTTAAAAGATCTTCTAAACCCTCTTTCACTTGTGCATGTACATCGGGGTGAATCTTTCTAAGCTTTTGCTTTATGGGTTTGGCATTTGATTCTAGGGGAAGACGATGCTCTACTACCATTGAGTCTAAACCCGGCATGTCTTCGTAGGTCCATGCAAACACATCTACATATGATTTGAGAAATGTGATGAATGATGTCCTTTCATGCTCATGTAAACATGCGCCTATTTTAACATGCTTAGGATTAGACTCACTCCCTAGATTTACTTCCACAAAATCCCCTCCTACAGAATTTAAAGGTTTTTCTAAATCAAGGATTCTATGGAACTCGGGAAGCTCGGAGGTTTGGTCCTCCTCATGGATGAGGGGATCTTCCTCCTCGCTTTGATCGCTCTTGAGAAATTTGGGTTCTATGAAAGTGCTAGGCAAGGCACATGGTTTTGGAACATCTACCACTTTCAAAAGACTAGGGCTTTTCACAAAGACAATGTTTTTGGGTTTTCCAAGATTTTCGATTTTTTTGGCTTTTTCGAAATTGCTCTTCGGAGATGGAATGTATAAAACCTTGTTTTTGGTGTTTTCGCATTTTTCAATTTTTTTGGCTTTTTGTAAACACAAGGAAGGAACAAAAACCACATTCTTTTTGGAATTTTCAAAATTTTCAATTTTTTTGGCTTTTTGTAAACAAATAGAAGGAGGAGAAATGTAAATCACATTCTTTTCGAGATTTTTGAAATTTTCTATTGTTTTTGGGTTTTGGGAACTTTCTAAATGTTTTTGGATTTTGCAAATTTCTAATTTTTTTGGGTTTTTGGATGTGGCGGGGTCTTTCATCAAACCTACAAAGAAAACACCATGCATTAGGCTCTAAATAAGAGGTCTAAGTCATAGGTTTCGGTGTTAGGAGGTTCTAAGGCACCCTTGACCCAAGTGGTCGCAGGAGGAGGTTCGGGTGGTATGGATGGGTCGTAGCCTATCCCATACCAGTTTTGGTTTATGTTTGACACTATGAGTTCAAGACGACCTTGGTTTTAGCTCCCTAGGCCTTGATAAGGCATATAACCCATGTTCAACATCATGTTCCAAGGCTTCTTTAATTTTGAAAATGTTTTATAAAGAGGATGGCCTTTGAACTTGGTGTCGTCCATGTCATGCTCAAACACTTTTATGGACTTGGGGAGGACTTTGGGTAGTTTTGAGATGGTCTTGAGCGGGCTAGCCTTGGGCGGCCCTTTTATGTGCACGACACCTTTTGGTTTGGGATGAGCTACCAAGGGTTCATCTAGTTTTGACTCATTGGTTTTATCACCTGATAAGCATGAGAAATTTTGTATTCCCTGCAGTTGGGGGTGATTCTCTCCTAGAATTACCACAACTTGGTTGTGGAGGGGTATTTTTACACACCTATGAAAGGTGGATGGCACAGCCCGCAAGCTGTGTATCCATGGCCTTCCTAAGAGTAGGTTATAATGGGGGTGTATGTCTAAAACATGAAACACCCCGGAATGACTCATGCCCCCTACTTCTATGGGTAACTCTATGACTCCTAAAGGTTTGGATGCGTTTCCATCGTATCCTGTGATCACGATAGAACTCGGGTTTAGAGAGGTCAAGGAGACTCCTATTTTATAGGCTATGTGTAGTGGAAGTATATTTAGACCTCCTCTGCCATCAACCAAACACTTGTCTAGAGGATGGTGATTCAATACCACCTCTATATGCAAGGCTTGGTTATGGTTTTGGTAGGATTGTTCTAGCTCATCTTCCGAAAACACAATGGGAGTTTTAGCACAAATGGGTGAGACTAAGAAGGAGAGGGACTCAGGGGTTATGGTTGGGTTAACCTTGGCCTTCTCTAAGATCTTTTCTAAAACTTGTCTATGTCTAGGGGATGTTTGGATAAGTTCTAGGATAGACATGTTTATGGGAATCTTAGCAAGGTGATTTTCAAAATCATATGGGGTTAACACATTGTTTTTACCCATGAGATGGGATGCTTTGGGAATGCATGATTTTGAAGGGCCGGGGATAACGACCACTTCCTTGCTAGCATCTTCTGCTAAGTGTGGGGGTTGGTAGATCCTTCCGGATCTAGTGACCTCGTCCACACCTTCTCTATGGCTCGTTCCTAGGTGGGCTCTAGTTTGATGCTTGGGAGCACCTCGAATCTCTAATAAGGCTCTAGCCGGGGGCGGGGCTCTAAGCGTTCCCCGGATCACTACTTGTTTGGCTTTTTTTATTATGAGCAGTGGTGTGTGACAAGTAGTGCGATCCGTATGCCATGCACATTCTGAACCATTCAAATGAGAGGAAAGAGCATATACCTGCTTGTCCTTCCCGCTAGTGCTTGCATGGTTGGGGAAGGGTTCCTTGAGTACGGCTTGGGCGGGCTCCGGTTCCTCGGTGACCTGGAGCCGGCCTTGCTCGATCAAGTCCTCTATTTTGTTTAAAAGGGTGTAGCAGTGATTTGTATCATGGCCTTTGAGCTTATGATACTTGCAAAACTTGTTTAAAAATTTCTCTTTAGAGTGTGTCCCCTCGGGAACTTCCGGAAGTGTCACCATTTCCTAGGCGAGCGGGAGGTCGAGGACCTCTGTGATGGGCTGCCCCAGTGGGGTGTACTCCCTTTTTTTGAAAGACTTTTGAACTTTCTTGTTCTTCAGTTCAATTTTTGAAGTGCCGGCCGGGCTTGGTTCTACTCGGACATTTGCAACTTTTTGGGGTTTTGCCCCATTGTCCGTAGTAGTTGGCCCGTAAGTCCCGGGCTTTTCAAAACGAGTTTTCGAAAAAATTTTGCCTTTCCACAAGTCATCGTAGACCCCCTTTTTCATATTTGCTTCGAATAGGGAAGCCTTCTTGAGTAGTTTGTGGAAAGTGGAAATTTCATGGAGGGAAAGGAGCATTTTCAGCTCGGGTTTGAAATTTTCAAGGATGAGCATCACGGCACATCCTTCTGAGATGGGCTCTCTTACTTGCCCCAATAAAGACCTCCATCGAACAATAAATGTATGAGCATCCTCGTTCGTGGCTTGTTTCGTGTCCCTTAGGGTGTTCAAAGTGGGGGTCACTTCCACGTTGTGTGAAAATCTTTGCATGAACCCATTTGCCAACTCTTCAAAAGTGGCAAATTGGCTCAAGTCATAGGAAGCGAGCCACTTGGAAGCGGTTCCCTTAAGGGAGAGGGGGAACCAGTAGATCCACTTAGCCGAGTCTTTCTTCTTCTTATATGCTCGACGGGAAAAGAGTTGGAGGTGAGATCTAGAATCCCCCGTCCCGTCATATCGATGGAAATTCGATATGTCATCGTCGCTATCCGTTTGGTAATCGGAAGGTAAAAAATCGGATAGGGCATATGACCTCTTTTCCTTGGCCTGGCCCCTTAGTAGTTGTTGAAGGGCCTTGCGATCTTTTAATGTGAACGACTCGAGCTCTCTGTCCCCCTCCATGGTGGAGGTCTCTTTGGGTTTTCTGGGTTTGTTTGTTTTCTTTCGAGCCCTAGTTTGCCTCCCATGGGATGAGCAGGATTCGACCGCTTCGGCCTCTTGGCTGAGAGCGGCGATTCTTGCTTCGAATTCTTTCCTCAATTCTTCTAATGACTCTTTCTTGTTTTTGAAATTTGTTTTTGAAAATCTTTTCGAAAATTGACTTGACGAGCATGAATCCCGGCTCAACACCTCGTAAGAACCATCCGAACTTGACATGATCTTATGGGCCTTGAAAATCCTATACGTGCACAATTTATCAATGTTAAAAACACTTTGAAAAGATTTTTGGGAGTCTTATTTGCTTAGAAATTCCTCAAGACCCGAGTCCCACCGGGCGTGCCATTTCTGTAGACATGAAAATTCTCATTTCAAAGTTTATGAGACGAACTTGAAATGAAACTTTCCACACCTACGCTTGCGCGAGCGTGCCAGCTAGTTCAAAACTAGCAAATGTTTGTAAGACTTCTAGGCGATTGTGTACAAGCGGGATCTTTTCACTCACACCTTCTTCAGCCGATGCTCAAGGGTTAGTGTTGAGCGCTTAGAAATTTCATTTTACAGCAAACATGACTCTCTTTTACATAAACAAGTGTCTCTGAAAAATTTGTTGAACTTGTGCATTCGGATTCAATACTTGGAAAAACACAAGTTGCTGAAAACAGAGAATTCTGTTTTCAGAGCTGTTTTCTAGGGGAGTTTTCAAGGCATTACAGACTTCCAAAAATTATCAAAATTTTACCAGACGAATCTGGTAGTGTGGAGAGACTGTATCCTTTTTCAAATCTGCATTTGGAGTAGTATTGAATCAGAAACAAATAATCTTCTTAGATCACCTCACTGACTCAGAACAGTTCTGTTTCAGAAATATAGAAACTCAAAGATGAGTCTGTATCTCTCTGCTCAGAACTCCGATTTTGATGATTTTGGATTTTCTGGAAAGTTATGGATGTTATCTTTCCAATGCATCAAAAATCAACGGATTTGGACTCCTGTGGACAGAGATATGGGACTTTTACCTAACCTCTGTTTCAGGAAATCCGACTGTGCAGACAGTGGTACAGAAATCTGGTCGTTCTTAATATGCTTTTATTACGTGGCTGAGCGGTCCTAAAATCTTGCCAATTTTATATAGAGTGTCCAAATGTGTGCGTAATCAGTGTGCCAAATTTCGAGACAATCGGAGCAAGCATCACAAAATTAAAATTACAGAAACAGACATATGCAGAGATGCTGAAATCCGGTTTTCTGTTTTATAAATGTAATGATGCATAACCCACACGAAATTAAAATGCAACAACCCTTAAAGCAAATTTGCTGGAATATAAATGAATGGAAAGTACTTTATAGCTTAGACATAGAGGGGGTTAGAAGTATAGAGGGTATATAGCATATAGAAAGGAAGAAGCATTAAAGCAAACACTTGGCGTGCATGTGGGTGTATAGTGTTTCGGATGTGGATATTGGATTGGATCTCTGGATCCAAATCCAAATCCAAATCCACACATAGGTTTGGATTGGGATCTGGATATATATGGTCCAGATCCAATCCAAACTGAATTCTGACTCCTTTAGGCTGTGTTCGAAATAAACGGTTTGTGCGGGGTCTGATAGCATCAGTACTCCGTCTGCGTTGGGTCTTCGCCAACATGATCGTCCGCTTCTGTTTTCACCTTCCGGAGATGATTTCATATGATTTCTGATGATAACAGGGTCTTGGACATTAGAGATCCTGGGGGTGGATTCAACACGAGAGTTGTTGTGCCGGTCTTGACATGTGCTCCGGTTTGGGGCTCTCTTTTGCTCTTCTGGTCCTGCTTTTATCAGACCAAGCCGCTTTGTGGGGTTTCAAAACGTATTTTAAAAGGTTTTAAAACATATTATACATATTTAAAAAGCATATACAGTTTTAAACATATGTACAGGGTTTGTCTGGAAGGCTCTTGGGTTTGCAGACTCAAAATGGCCCTTTGGGGCTGCTTTTTCAAAACCAGGCTTTATTTGAGAAATTCGTGGGATTTCGGGGTGTTTACAGTATGGAAGGAGTTTTTCATTTTTGTCTTGCCAGATTTTCAAGACTTGGTTTATGACAAGTAAAGAATCTCCAAAGATTTCGATGCATGATACCCCTAGATTTTTCAAATTTTCAAGCCTTGTATGAGTGCCTCATATTCGGCTATATTATTGGAACATTAGAAATCTAAGCGAATAGCAGTAGGGATTTCCCCCTTTTCAGGGGATATGAGGATGACTCCCACACCTGCCCCTCTTTGGTTTCTTGCCCCATCAAAGTGCATTTTCCATACTTGGTTTTCATTCAAACAACTTGCTAAAACATGGTTTTGAAAATCGTTTGTAAAGATGCCCTCATCAGGCATTTCATCAAGTATGGGATATGTCTCTTCCTGAGGGAATTCAGCCACATAATCAACTAGGGCTTGTCCCTTAATTGAGGTTTGTGGTGGAATTTTAAATCATACTCCATTAAGAGGAGCTGCCATTTACCAAGCCTACTCATAAGGATAGGTTTTTCAAACAAGTGCTTGATTGGATCAAGCCTAGACACTATCCATATTTCATGATCTAGGAAGTAGTGTCTGAATTTTTGGCAGGCCCATACCAAGGCCAAGCATGTTTTCTCCATGGCTTGATAATTTCTTTCATATACCAATAGAGTTTTTGAAATGTAGTAAATAGCATACTCTTTATGGCTATCATCCTCATATTGGGCTAGTAAAGCACCCAATGCATTCATATGCATGGAAATGTAAAGCAACAATGATTTTCCTTGCTTGGGACATTTTAAAACCGGAGGATTTACCAAATAAGTTTTTAATCTTTCCGGCCCTTACTTGGGTCTTGCAAATAAGAGTGAAGGCTCAATGTGTGTGAGTGCGAGAATTTAAAGACAACACACCCAACTTAAGCAAAACCCTACGCAATTTAAAGTATATACATAAATTTATATCTTAGGGGCTGATTAGGCCCGTGTGTGTTCAAAATCATGCACAACTAAGAGCGAGGTAGGCTCAAGTGCACGTGTGTGTGGGTGTGCCAAGCCACGTTATTACAAGCCGGGGGAGACTATGCTCCGTTATTACAACCCCGTATCAAATTTAATTTAAGCAAGTCTACAACTAAGGACCGAGTTAGGCACTTACTTTTAGCTGGTTCGGAGGTGACTTGCTTGAGCGTAGGCTTGGCTTCGCCTTGGGCTGCAAGAGGGAGCTCCTCGGAGTGGAACGGCAAGGGGAGATGCTGGCCTCCGTGATCTCAAGTTCCAGAGAGCACCACAAAGATAGGTGATGAAAGAAAAGGAAAAAAAAGAAGAAGAGTTCCACACGAAAGAAGTTCAACATGGTGTTTCCATTCATGGCTCATGGCTTCAAAATATTTTGATAGTGAACGCTAGAATATCGTTGATGTAAAAGATATAGGTCTAGGATCTCCATTTCGCTATTATCAGACAATGCTATTATCTTTACGTTCAATTATTTACATTCTTTAAGCTTTAAGGTATGCACTTAAGTTTTCCATTCTTTGTCAGATTCTTCTGATAAGGAGGAAGAGCCTCAAAATCTATTCAAGAAACTTAGAATGATCCAATACATAATCCATACGCAACCTCTATGAAACAGAATGAAGGAAGCAACAAGCATCAGAGCTTACTTGTATTTGCCCACCTTGTCCGCTGACCATATCAATCAGGTTCAGCAATGTGCGTAGTCTTTACATATATACACGGCACAAACTTGCACTATTGAGCCTTTCCGCTTTAAGATATAGCCATACTTCTCTTTTGCAATTTCCCTTCCGCAATTTTCCTTCGGCAATTTACATTACAAGTCATTTCCCTTCGGCATTGTCTTTCAAATTCGGGTTTTCCCCTTGGAGTTGCATGAGTTTGCATTGCATATACGCCATACCATGAGTTAGGACGCATATTGCATCAAAGCAAACCCCATACTCCCATTCAAAGTCGCCCCACTTAGGCTACGTGTTCATAACACACACCTAGTTGGCCCAAAAAGGGATAAAAAGAAAGACATAGGCACGTGCAAATCCACGTGAAATAAAATCTGAAAATCATACAAAAACAACCCGAATCAAACACCTCAAACATGTTTTCGTAGGTTCTTATATCCCAAAACTCGATTTTTAAAGCATACAGACTGACCCTTGCGCATCGGTGCAAGAAGGTCTACGGCGAAAAGAATTTGCTTGCTCACAGTCACCACGTTAGGAGTCAGGTTTCAAAACATTTCTTCGCTAGATTAAGTAAGCTAGCTGGCACGCCCTTTTGCTTAATTAGGACTTAGACACGCGAAAAGGTTCGCTTCAGGCCTAAGAACCAGGAGCGGGAACTTTCTGCGTCTACATCCCTAAAGGTTTTCGAAAATTGGAATTTAACCCAAATCCTACACATAATATTTCTTTAAGTATTGAATATTGATAGGATCTGCTAAATTCCGACCTTCTACATCGATCAACCAAAATGAGTTGTTCGTGGTGGTTGCACGTACAACATAGGGTCCATCCCACTTGGAGTGCCACTTTCCCAAGGGATGTGGACCACGATAGTGGATGATTTTCAAAACCAGATCCCCCACTTCAAAGTGGCGAGGTCTCATGTGTTTGCCATAGTGTCGGGCTATTCCTTGCCGGTATGCACGAGCATGATCCATAGCAAGGAGTCGCCTCTCATCTAGCAAATCTAGTTCGGCCATCCTAGCATTCTGAAGCGTCTCTAGGGAGAGGTCGAGTGCTATGGATGTATGAAATGAATGCGATTGAGTATGAATGGGAAGAATGGTGTTTGTGCCATATACTAATTCGAATGGTGTGGCATTCGTGGGAGTCCGGATGGAAGTCCTATAAGCTCATAAGGCTTCATCGAGCTTCTCGTGCCATGTCCTACCCTTCTCTAAGGTCTTCTCATTATACTAATGAGAGTCTTGTTTGTGGCTTCGGCTTAGCCGTTGCCTTGAGGGTAGTAGGGCGAGGAGAAGTGGTGAGTTATGCCATACGTGTTGCACAACTTAACCATCCGCTCGTTCTTGAATGGGGTGCCATTATCAGACACAAGGTCTCGTGGAACCCCAAATCGAGCCAAGATATTCCTCCTAATGAAAGCCACCACATGTTGCCCCAGTACGTTGGTCAGGGAAATGACTTCCACCCACTTTGAGAAATACTCAGTGGCTGCTAAAATGAATCAATGCCCATTCGAGGCTTTGGAAAGATCGGGCCTATGATATCAAATGCCCACATGGTAAATGGCCAGGGACAGACCACGGAATGTAATGCAGATGAGGGGATATGAATGGCGTGCCCATGCACTTGACATGGATGACACTTCCTAACATAATCGTGACAATCCTTTTTCAGGGTGGACCAAAAATAGCCCGCCCTAAGTATTTTCATTGCCATCATGTTGGCATTGACATGGCCTCCACACTCTCCATCGTGGAACTCATGCATCACTATCCTAGCCTCCTCTAGATCGATACACCAAAGTAGGATGCCGGTAAAACTTTTCTTATATAGAACCCCACCCAGAATGGTGTATCGGGTCGAAATTTTACAGATGAATTCCTTATCTTTGGATGTGGCATCCTCTGCGAATCCCCTATTTTCTAAAAAATGCTTGATGTCGTAAAACCAAGGTTTTTTAACAGCATCTGGGTCATTTTGGCAAATATCCAAATCGTGTGTGGATGGGTTGGGCGCATGCCATATTTCTAAGGATCGGGTCCCTGAAATGGGATCGACCTTTAGGGCTGAACCCAAGGAGGAGAGGGTATCAGCAATGCCATTATCCTCTCTTCCTACGTGTGTGAGTTTACACGATTGGAATGACTCAACCAATCGAGTGGCCAACTTGTGATATGGAAGTAGTCTTTCATTATGTACTTGCCAAATTTTCAAAACCTGGTTTATAACTAGGAGCGAATCTCCAAAGACCTCGATGCATGATACCCCTAGAGTTTTCGAAATCCTTAAGCCTTGTATGAGTGCTTCATACTCAGCTATGTTGTTGGAACACTCGAAATCTAGGCGGATTGCTATGGGAATCTCGCCCTTTCCAGGGGAAATGAGGATGACCCCAACACCAGCACCTCGTTGGTTTCGTGCCCCGTCGAAGTGCATCTTCCACACCTGGTTTTCGAAAGAGTTTGCCAAAATGTGGTTTTGGAAATGGTTTTGCAATATGCCTTCGTCAGGCATTTCATCAAGTGTGGGATATGCGTCCTCCAGGGGGAACTCAGCCACGTAGTCTGCTAGGGCTTGCCCTTAATGGAGATTTGGTGATGATATTTTAGGTCATACTCCATTAGAAGGAGTTGCCATTTGCCCAATCTACCCGTGTGAATGGATTTTTCGAATAAGTGCTTCATTGGATCAAGCTTGGACACTATCTAGATCTCATGATCTAGGAAATAGTGTCTGAATTTCTGGCAGGCCCAAACTAGGGCCAAGCACGTCTTCTCTATGGCTTGATAATTTCGTTCGTAAGCCAAGAGAGTTTTCGAAATATAGTAGATGGCATACTCCTTATGGGTGTCATCCTCGTATTGGGCCAATAGGGCTCCCAAAGCATTCGCATGCACAGAAATATAAAGTAAAAGTGGTTTTCCTTGCTTTGGAGGATTTAAAACGGGGGGATTAACCAGGTATGCCGTTAGTCTCTCGAAGGACTTCTGGCAGTCGTCATCCCATAAGAATTTCGTGCCCTTCCTCAACAATTTGTTGAAGGGTTCGCATCTAGTCGCCAGATTTGATATAAATCGGCGAACGGACTGTAATCGACCCTGGAGGCTACGAATTTGGGTGAGATTGGAGGGTGGAGCCACGTCTATGATGGCTCGACACTTAGAGGGGTCGACTTTATACCCCTTTGGCTCACCATAAAGCCTAGGAGCTTTCCAGACTCTACCCCGAATACACATTTTTGAGGGTTTAGCTTTACTTTGTAAAGCCTAAGCCTTTCGAAAATCTTTTGCAAATATTCGTGATGAGTGCATCAGGTTTTGGATTTTACCAAGAGATCATCTACATACACTTCTACGAGCTCATGAATTTGATCATGGAAGATCGTGGTCATGGCTCTCTGGTATGTCGTGCCTGCATTTTTCAAACCAAACGGCATGACTGTATAGCAGTACGTGCCCCACGGGGTTGTGAATGCGGTCTTACCCTGATCTCGTGGACTTAATTTAATTTTATTATAGCCTGAATAGCCATCCATAAACGAAAACATTTCATGATTTGCAGTACTATCGATTATCAAATCTATGCTTGGTAAAGGATAGTTATCCTTTGGAGTGGCTTTATTCAGGTTTCTAAAATGGATGCATATTCGAATTTTCCCATTGGTTTTTCGAACTACAACGATGTTTGACAACCAATCAGAATACACAATGGGTTTTATAAATCCGGCTTTTAACAGATCTTCTAAACCCTCTTTAACTTGTGTGTGTACATTCAGATGTATTTTCCTAATCTTCTGCTTTATGGGTTTTACATCCGCATCTAAGGAAAGACGATGTTCGACAATGCTGGGGTCTATGCCCGGCATGTCTTCATACGTCCATGCAAACACATCTAAATAGGTTCGTAGAAATGCAATGAATGCTGATCTTTCATGCTCATGCAAACATGCTTCTATCTTGATGAGCTTGGGATTGGAATTACTCCCTAGGTTCACCTCTATGAAATCTCCTCCTACTGAATTGGAAGGTCTTTCAAAATCAAGAATTTTATGAAATTCTGGGAGCTCAGAAGTGGGATCTTCCTCAAGGGAATCCACTTCTGGGCTTCGATCATTCTCGTGGGTTATAAACCCGAGGGAATTTGATGCGTGAGTTTTCAAAAGACCTGATTTTATACTTGGATTTTCAATTGATTTCGAAATTTTTGGTCTGGCTATGTAGACAACGTTCCTTTCGAAATCCTTTTCTCTTTCCAAAGTCCTACCAGGAGTAGCTATGTACAAAATCTTTTTGGTATTTTGTAGATTTTCGATTTTTTTGGGTTTTTGCAAAACAAGAACTTTAGGAACTATACAAACCACTCTATTTTCGAGTTTTTGATTTTCCAATGTTTTTGGTTTTTGCGAATTTTCCATTTTTTTATTTTAAATTTTTCAAATGTTTTTGTATTTTTATGAAAGGGATCTTCCATCATACCTACAAAGGGAAAACACTACGGGTTAGACTCGGAATAAGAGGTCTAAATCGTAGGTCTCTTCTAGGGTAGGCTCCAGGGCACCCTTAACCCAGGTGGTCACAGGGGGTGGCTCTGGCGGTATTTTGGGAGTATAGTCGATCCCATATCGGCTTGGGTTGGCCCTAGGAAGGATGGGCTCTAGGAGACCCTGGTTTTGTGTCCCTAGACTTTTATAGGGTGTGTAACCCATATTCAACAGCATGTTCCACGATTTTTTGTTTTTTGAAAAATTATGATACAAATCGTGGTCCTAGAACTTGCTATCATCCATATCGTGCTCGTATGGCTTTTTGTCCAGGGGTTTTGGAAATAAAGGATGTTTGGGTCTTCCTAGAAGGGTCAAGATGGGGAGGGGGCCTGCTTTGGGCGGCCCCTTCATATACACAACCTTCCTAGGGAGCTCGATAAACAAGGGGAGTTTATGATCCCTTGAAGCTGAGGGTGACTCTCACCTAGGATCACCACGACCTGGTCCCTCAAAGGGATCTTGACACACTTGTGGAAGGTGGATGGCACAGCGCATAAGTTGTGTATCCAAGGCCTTCCCAATAGCAAGTTATAATGGGGGTGGATGTCAAAGACATGGAATATCCCCATGTGTGTGATCCCTCCCGTTTCGATCGGGAGTTCGATCGATCCTAAAGGTCTAGATGCATTCCCATCGTATCCAGTGATAACGATGGGGCTTGGGTTCACAGAAGTCAAGGTGACTCCGATTTGATACGCCACATGAAGTGGAAGGATGTTGAGCCCTCCTCCCCCATCGACTAGGCACCTGTCCAGAGAGTGGTTATTCAGAACCACCTCAATATGTAGGGCCTGGTTATGGGACTCGTAGGGTCTATCTACATCATATTCCGAGAAAGTGATGGGCGATTTTGCACCTATTGACGCCACTTGGTCAGACAGGGATTCTAGGGTTATGTTCGAACTAACCTTGGCTCTTTCTAGAATTTTCTCTAGCATGAGTCTATGCCTAGGCGAAGTTTGTATTAGCTCTAGGATGAACATGTGGATAGGAATCTTTGAAAGATGGTTTTCGAAATCATAAGGGTTTAAGATGACTTTCCAATTGTGTGTTTTTGGCAGATCTCTATGAATACATGCTTTTGAGGGGCCAGGCACACTGACCACCTTTTTAGCACTTTGTAGGTGCGGGGGTTGATAGATCCTCTCGGATCTAGTCACTTCCCCACGACCAACCTAGGGTTCGTACTTGAATTGGCTCTAATTGAGAGTTTAGGAGCACCTTGAAGTTTTAACACTGGTTTAGCCGGGGATTCAACGTTTGGTGGTCCCCAGATGACGACTTGGGTGGGCTTCTTGTAAAGTACAAGAGTGGACGCACAAGTGGGTCGACCAGACTCAGATGTTTGCGCTAGATCTTTTGAAAAGGTGAGGGTACATACCTTCTTTCCTTTCCTACTGCTACTGGTGTGCTTGGGAAAGGGTTCTTTAAAGATAGCTTGAGTTGGCTCAGGTTCCGCAGTGACCTGGAGCCGGCCCTCCGCTATCAAGTTCTTGATTTTGTTTAAAAGGGAGAAACAACACTTTGCATCATGGCCTTTGAGCCGATGATACTTGCAAAAATGGTTTAAATATCCCCCGTTGGAAGTGACTCCCTCAGGGATTTCGAGAAGTTCAATCATGCCTTGGGCAAGTAGGAGGTCTAGGACCTCCGGCACAGGTCACCCTAGCGGTGTGTACTCCCATTTTTCAATAGGCTTTTGAAAATTTCTCTCCCTTTTGTTTTCTAATTTTTCAAAATTCTTTGAAGTGCCCGCCAGACCTGGATCCACCCGAACATTGGCGATTTTATGGGGCTTTGCCCCTTTGTCCATCGTGGGTAGCCCATAAGTGATGGGCTTTTCCAAGCGGGTTTTGGAAACGGCACTTCCTTTCCATAGATGATCGTATATCCCTTTTTTCAAGTTTGTTTCGAAAAGGGATGCTTTTTTGATCAACTTATGGAAAGTCGAGATTTCATGGAGCGAGAGAAGGGTCTTTAGCTCGCTTTTAAAATTATCCAGGATGAGAATGACTGCGCATCCTTCGGATATTGGCTCTCGCACTTGGCCCAAAAGGGACCTCCATCGAATAATGAAGGCATGTACGTCTTCGTTCATGCCTTGCTTCGTATCCCTTAAAGTGTTTAAAGTCGGCGTGACTTCTACGTCATGTGCAAATCTTTGCATAAAGCTGTTCGCTAACTCTTCAAAAGTAGCGAACTGGCTTAAATCGTAGGAAGCCAACCATTTGGCAGTTGTGCCTTTAAGGGATAAAGGGAACCAATACACCCATTTCATCGAATCCTTTTTCTTCTTATGGGCTCGACGAGATAAAAGTTGCAAGTGAGACCTAGGGTCTCCCATGCCGTCATACCGATGGAAGTTCGATATTTCATCATCACTATCTGTTTTGTAATCCATGGGAAGGAAACCAAACAGGGTGTAACTCCTTTTCTATTTATTTTGCCCTTTCAGCAGCTATTGTAGGGCTTTACGGTGCTTTTGTGTGAAGGACTCGTGGTATTGGTTGCCTTCCATTACGGAGGCCTCTTTGTGCTTGCGAGGCTTTTCAGTTTTTTTCTTAGCCCTTTGTTCACCATTCGATGAACATGAATCGCCTACTTCAGCCTCTTGGCTGAGAGCATCGATTTTAGCCTCAAATTCCCTTCTCAAGTCTTTTATCTCGTCTAGTTTGATTTTATTTTTCAAAATTCTCCTAGAGTGAGAACTTGATGCGCATGAGCCTTGGCTCGACACTTCACTTGGGTTGGATTTTGACATGCTTTCAAGCTTTTCAAAATTTCCTATGCATGAAGTATAAGTAAAGAAAAGAGTTAAAAACAACACTATAGACGCAGAAAGTTTCCGCTCCTGGTTCTTGGGCCTAAAGCGAATCTTTTTGTGTGTCTAAGTTCTAATTAAGCAGAAGGGCGTGCCAGCTAGCTTACTTAAGCTAGCGAAGAGAAATTTTTTAAGTCTGACTCCTAATGTGGCGACTGTGAGCAAGCAAGCTCTTTTCGTCGCTGACCTTCTTGCACCGACACGCAAGGGTCAGTCTGTATGCTTAAAAATCGAGTTTTTGAAGTATGAGAACCTACGAAAACGTTTTGAGGTGTTTGACTTGGGTTGTTTTTGTATGATTTTCAGATTTTATTTCACGTGGATTTGCACGTGCCTATGTCTTCCTTTTTATCCCTTTTCGGGCCTAACTAGGTGTGTGTTATGAACACGTAACCTAAGTGGGGCGACTTTTGAACGGGAGTATGGGGTTTGCTTTGATGCAATATGCGTCCTAACTCGTGGTATGGCATATATGCAATGCAAACTCTCGCAACTCCAAAAGGAAAACCCGAAATTCAAAGACAATGCCGAAGGGAAATGACTTGTAATGTAAATTGCAAAAGGGAAATTGCGGAAGGGAAATTGCAAAAGGGAAATATGGCTATATCTTAAGAGCGGAAAGGCTCAATAGTGCAAGTGTGTGCCGCGTATATATGTAAAGACTATGCACACTGCTGAACCTTAAAACCCAAATCTTAAAGACATAGCCGAAAGGGAAATACTTATAATATATATGGGCCCGAAGGTCGCCAACGTGTTGCGTGGGTGTTGTGTGTATATTGAAAGACAACTCACACGACTTAAATGAAACCCAAATATAAATTGCAATATGGCCTTGACTAAGGTCTTGGGAGTAAGAGCGAAAGCTCAATGTGTGTGAGTGCGAGAATTGAAGTACTACGCACACGACATGAAATTAAACCCAAATATAAATTGTAATATGGCCTTAACTAAGGTCTTGGGAGTAAGAGCGAAAGCTCAATGTGTGTGAGTGCGAGAATTGAAAGGCAACACACACGACATGAAATTAAACCTAAGGAAAATATATCACGGACCTTACTTGGGTCTTGCAAATAAGAGAGAAAGGTCAATGTGTGTGAGTGCGAGAATTGAAAGACAACACACACAACTTAAGCAAAACCCCACGCAACTTAAACTATATAAATAAATTTATATCTTAGGGGCTGATTAGGTCCATGTGTGTTCAAAATCGTGCATGACTAAGAGCGAGGTAGGCTCAAGTGCATGTGTGTGTGGGTGTGCCAAGCCACGTTATTACAAGCGGGGCGAGACAATGCTCCATTATTACAACCCCGTATCAAATTTAATTTAACTTAAGCAAGTCTACAAATAAGAACCAAGTTAGGCACTTATGTATAGCTGGTCCGGAGATGACTTGCTTGAGCTTGGGCTTGGGTGTCGCTTTGGGCTGCAAGAGGGAGCTCCTCGGAATGGCACGACAAGGAGTGTGCTGGCCGAGTGGCAAGGGAAAGCAGGTGTGGCGCCTTGGGGCTTGCCAGCTGCTAGGAGGGTGCTGCCGTGGTGTCTCAGGCTGAGGTGTTTGGGGAGTGTCACTAAGGTATAGGGCAGATCCTAGGGAAGGTGGAGCTAAGGGGTGACTAAGGGGGATGTCTAAGGAAGAGGGTGTAAGGCCGCGGGTGGCTAGATGCAGTCGGCTATGGCTGGCCGGCTGGTGGTAGGTAAGGTGGTGGTCGGCTGGGGTAGCTAGGGGTGTTTAGGAATGGCGAGGGAGCTAGCTAGGGTGTTGGCTAAGGGATGGTTAAAGGGGAGGAAGGGCAGGTCCTAGGGAACAAGGTAAGGTGGCTGGGGTAGTTAGGGGGTGTTACTAATGGGAAGGTAGGGCAGCGGGTGGTGTAATGGGTTGTGTCTGGCCGAATGGGGAAGAGTGGCAGGACGGTTGTGTTGGTGTGGTGTTGTGGTGGTATGGGTGGCTGAGAGTGGAGGGGGAAGAGAAGATCGGGTGGAGTTAGGATAAGGTACTAACCTGATAGGAGAGGGAGGTTGGCGGGTATCCAAGGAAGGAGTGGATGCATCCGGGTGGAAGGAGTGGAGCTGGCCGGGTGACTGTGGTGGCGTGGAATGATGCAGGCTGGGAGATGGTGGCGGCGTGGAGTGGAGCAGGCCGAGAGGTGGTGGTGGAGCAGGTGAGAGAAGGGAACAAAGGAGTGAGAGAGGGCTTGGCTGGGCTGGTGCTGGGAAAAAGTTGAAAAACCCTCCCACTAGGGGGGGGGTTTATAGGATTTGAAAAGGTCGGTTGGGGCTGGTTTTGAAAGGGTACTTTGGTGGTTAGGTGGTGGGGGTTTAGTGATAAGGTGGGCTAGATATTTCGGGGGGGCCAAATTTTTAGTTTAGGTGGTTTTAGGGATATGGCGGGCTAGGGTTTAGGTGGGGTGGTTTAGGTCTTAGTTAGGTGGGTTGGTTTTGGGGTGAGGTTTAGTGAGGTGGGTTAGGTGTTTAGGCTAGGATTAGGTTAGGATTAAGAGAATTAGGCTAGGTTTAGGGAAGGATTAGGGAGGTGGGTTAGGTGATTAGGCTAGGATTAGGCCGGAATTAGGGAAGTGGGTTAGGTGATTAGGCTAGGATTAGGATGGAATTAGGGAAGTGGGTTAGGTGATTAGGCTAGGATTAGGCTGTGATTAGGGTAAATGGCTAGGATTAGGGGTTTTGGCTTAGGATTGGGTTAGGAGGCTCTCTTTGCATAGCCCATGGACTTCATTGCATCATGTTGGTGCAGCCCTAGGTTAGGTGTAGGCTCATGCAAGCTTAAACCCACACTAATTAGGCTAACCCACATGATTAACCCCAACTTGACCCACAAGTCAAGCTTAATACATTCCCCTCATACTTAATCCTCCCCATTCTCTCTCATGCCCAATCCCACGTGAATTTCAAGTGGGCCCCACCTCCATTTATGAGAAGGTGATGTGGGCCATGGATGTGGATATTGGATTGGATCTTTGAATCCAAATCCAAATCCACACATACGTTTGGATTGGGATCTGGATATATATGGTCCAGATCCAATCCAAACTGAATTCTGACTCCTTCAGGGTATGTTTGAAACGAACGGTTTGTGCGAGGTCTGATAGCTTTAGTACTCTGTCTTGCGTTGGGTCTTCGCCATCATGGTCGTCCGCTTCTGTTTTCACCTTTCGAAGATGATTTCATAAGATTTTTGCTGATAACAGGGACTTGGATGTTCGAGATCCTTGGGGTGGATCTAATACGAGAGTTGCTGTGCCGGGCTCGACATGTGCTCCGGTTTCGGGCTCTCTTTTGCTCTTCTGGTCCTGCTTTCATCAGACCAAGCCACTACGTGGGTTTTCAAAACGTATTTTAAAAGGTTTTAAAAGCATATTATACATATTTTAAAACATATACAGTTTAAACATATGTACAGGGTTGCCTGGAAGGCTCCTGGGTTTCTAGACTCAAAATAGCCCTTTGGGGCTGCTTTTATAAAGGTTATTTTTTAGAAGTTCATGGGATTTCGGGGTGTTTACAGATGCCCCTCTTTAGCATTGTCCAAATCAATTTGGATAATAGCAAAGACGACAAACACACCTTTCAATGTTTCCCCAGATGTAACCACGAAAATATGGGATCATCCCAATCTTTAGCAAAATCTCAGTTTTAAAACCCTGGTAGGAGGAGATATTACGCCAAAGGGATATGTATGGAATCTGGTCCTAAAATGGGATCATGTTTATGCAAGTGTAATGCGTGGAAATGTAGATGCATGACATGGGTGTGGTGCCAAGAGTGGCGACCTCCCAGAGACCAGATATGGTCGAACTCTTGAGACTTACAAGGCCTGTTGCTCCAAGTGAGCAGATCCTATGCTGTTCGATGTTCGATTTTTCAAAATCTATTTACAAAAACTATTTACAAAAGGGACAACTATCTTGAGTCTCAATCCTAAGGATCCCGAGCTCTTTGTGTTTGCCTTTGCTTGAGTCTTGACACTTGCTTATCTAGCGGAGGTTTTATAAGAAAACAAGCTTTATTTCAAATTCCTACGTCTTACTCGAAACGTCGAATTCTCAAACAAAATGAAATTCAAGTAAGTAAATCCTATTTTTACTTTAGGATTCCTTGAAATGAACCATGCTTTAGCTTGGGATAAGCCAGGGATGGGAAAGAGATACCACGATCCCTTCTGAAGCGTCCCGTGGTTTAAGGCATAGAAGGCGGAAAACTGCTCTTTTTGACCTCTTTTTCCTTTTTTTCATAGAGGGTCTCCCTTTGGGAGTATTTTTTCTTTAATGCCTCTTTTTCACAAGAGAATCGATTTTTCCTTTTGGATTCTGGTTTCTTTCTTAAGAGACTTTTGAATGGGAAATTCCCTTTATTTGGGCCATGTTTTCCTTTTGGAAGGAGAAGAGAAGAGGGGAGGACTTATCCCAAGCTCACACTCGATCCATTCCAGATCAGCCTATTTAGAAATAGCACGTACTACTTGCAAGTATCTTGCTATGTTGAACTAGACCTTTCTTTGTAAGAAGAAGGATTTTGAAATGTAACCACAATTTGGAAGACTCCACTCTTTCACAAGTGCGAATTCTCTTACTCAGGGTCACACGATTTTGCTTTGCACCTTATTTTTAGGTCTCAGGGCAGCTATCCCTAAAGGTTTTCGAAATTTGGAATTTAACCCAAATCCTACACATAATACTTCTTTAAGTATTGAATATTGATAGGATGCACGAGCATGATCACAGCATAACCACGATATGGATGTATGGAATGAATGCAATTGAGTATGAATGGGAAGAATGGCGTTTGTGCTATAGACCAACTCGAATGGTGTGGCTTTCGTGGGAGTCCGGATCGAAGTCCTATAAGCCCATAAGGCTTCATCCAGCTTCTCGTGCCACGTCCTACCCTTCTCTAAAGTCTTCTCAATTATACTAATGAGAGTCTTGTTTGTGGCTTCGGCTTGGCCATTGCCTTGAGGGTAGTAGCGCGAAGAGAAGTGGTGAGTTATGCCATACGTGTTGCACAACTTAACCATCCGCTTGTTTTTGAATGGGGTGCCATTATCATACACAAGGTCTCGTGGAACCCCAAATCGAGCCAAGATATTCCTCCTAATGAAAGCCACCACATGTTGCCCCAGTACGTTGGTCAGGGAAATGGCTTCCACCCACTTGGAGAAATACTCAGTGGCTGCTAAAATGAATCGATGCCCATTCGAGGCTTTTGAAAATATAGGGTCTACGATGTCAAATGCCCACATGGTGAATGGCCAGGGGCTGACCACAGAATGCAATGCAGATGAGGGGATATGAATGGTGTGCCCATGCACTTGACATGGATGACACTTCCTAACATGATCGTGACAATCCTTTTTCAGGGTGGACCAAAAATAGCCCCCTCTAAGTATTTTCATTGCCATCATGTTGGCATTAACATGACCTCCACATTCTCCATCGTGGAACTCATGCATCACTATCCTAGCCTCCTCTAGATCGATACACCTAAGTAGGATGCCGGTAAAACTTTTCTTATATAGAACCCCACCCAGAATGGTGTATCGGGTCGAAATTTTACGGATGAATGCCTTATCTTTGGATGTGGCATCCTCGGCGAATCCCCCATTTTCTAGAAAATACTTGATGTCGTAAAACCAAGGTTTTTCAACAAAATCTCCAAATCGTGTGTGGATGGGTTGGGCGCATGCCATATTTCTAAAGATCGAGTCCCTGAAATGGGATTTACTTTTAGGGCTGAACCCAAGGAGGAGAGGGCATCGGCAATGCCATTATCCTCTCTTCCCACGTGTGTGAGTTTACACGATTGGAATGACTCAACAATTCGAGTGGCCAACACGTGATATGGAAGTAGTTTTTCGTTACGTACTTGCCAAAATTTCAAAATCTAGTTTATAACAAGGAGCGAATCTCCAAAGACCTCGATGCATGATGCCCCTAGAGTTTTCAAAATCCTTAAGCCTTGTATGAGTGCTTCATACTCAGCTATGTTGTTGGAACATTCGAAATCTAGGCGGATTGCTATGAGAACCTCACCCTTTTCAGGGAAAATGAGAATGACCCCAACACCAGCCCCTCGTTGGTTTCGTGCCCCATCGAAGTGCATCTTCCACACTTGGTTTTCGAAAGTGTTTGCCAAAATGTGGTTTGGGAAATGGTTTTATAATATGCCTTCGTCGGGCATTTCATTAAGTGTGGGATATGCGTCCTCCAAGGGGAACTCAGCCACGTAGTCTGCTAGGGCTTGCCCCTTAATGGAGATTTGGTGGTGATATTTCAGGTCATAGTCCATTAGAAGGAGTTGCCATTTGCCCAATCTACCTATGAGAATGGGTTTTTCGAACAAGTGCTTGATTGGATCAAGCTTGGACACTATCCAGATCTCATGATCTAGGAAATAATGTCTGAATTTCTGGCAGGCCCAGACTAGGGCCAAGCACATCTTCTCCATGGCTGGATAATTTCGTTCGTAAGCTAAGAGAGTTTTCGAAATATAGTAGATGGCATACTCCTTATGGGTGTCATCCTCGTATTGAGCTAATAGATCTCCCAAAGCATTCGCATGCACGGAAATGTAAAGTAAAAGCGGTTTTCCTTGCTTTGGAGGATTCAAAACGAGGGGATTAACTAGGTATGCCTTCAGTCTCTCGAAGGGCTTCTGGCAGTCGTCATCCCATAAGAATTTTAGGAATGGCGAGGGAGCTAGCTGTAGACGCGCGAAAAATCCCCACGCCTCCCCTCCTTTCCTGGGCTTGGAGTGGATCCTCTCGTGCGTCTAAGGCCTATTTATGTCAACAGGGCGTGCCAGCTAGCTTACCTAAGCTAGCGAAGATATATTTAAACTGACTTCTAATCGTGGCGACTGTGAGCAAGTGAGCTCTTGTCGTTCAACCTCGCAGAGCTCCCTTGTGCAGCCCAAGGTGAAGGCCAAGCCCACGCTCAAGCAAGGCATCTTCGGACCAGCTATTAGTAAGTGCCTTACTCGATCTTTAGTTGTATACTTGCTTGAGATTCAATTCGATACGGGGTTGTAATAACGGAGCATAGTCTCCCCCCGCTTGTAATAACGTGGTTTGGCACACCCACACACAAGCACTCTCTTAGTTCTGCACAATTTTGAACACACACGAGCCTAATCAGCCCCTAATACATAAATATATACATATACTTTAATTTTGTAGGGTTTTGCTTAAGTTGAGTGTGTTGTCTTTCAATTCAAGCACTCACACACTTTGAGCCTTCACTCTTATTTGAAAGACCCAAGTAAGGGCTGACCTATACTATTTGGGTTTTCATTTCATGTCATGTGTGTAAGTCTTTCAATTCAAGCACTCACACACATTGAGCCTTCGCTCTTATTTGAAAGACCCAAGTAAGGGCCGTGTTATACTATTTGGGCTTTCATTTCATGTCGTGTGTGTTGTCTTTCAATTCAAGCACTCACATACATTGAGCCTTCGCTCTTATTTGAAGGACCCAAGTAAGGGCCGACCTATACTATTTGGGTTTAATTTCATGTTGTGTGCGTAGTACTTCAATTCAAGCACTCACACACATTGAGCTTTCGCTCTTATTCCCAAGACCTAAGTCAAGGCCATACTGCAAGTTATATTTGGGTTTAATTTCATGTCGTGTGTGTAAGTCTTTCAATTCAAGCACGCACCCACATTGAGCCTTCGCTCTTATTTGCAAGACCCGAGTAAGGGCCCATATACCTACTCTATATACATATCTCCCTTCGGCATTTACTTTACAAGTCATTTCCCTTCGGTTATTTCCCTTCAGCATTGTCTTTACATTCGGGTTTTTCCTTTGGAGTAGCGTGAGTTTGCATTGCATCTACGCCATACCACGAGGTAGGACGCATATTGCATCAAAGCAAGCCCCGCTCGAATTCGCCCATGTAGTGGAGTGTTCATAACACACAAACTAGGTGGCCCATAAAGGGATAAAAGGAAAGACTTAGGCACGTGCAAATCCACGTGATCTAAAATCTGCAATCGTATCTAAAAGACCTGAATTAAACACTTCGAACCACTGCGTAGGCTTTCTATCCCAAAAACTCGATTTTTGCAAAGCGTACAGACTGACCCTTGTGCATCGGTGCAAGAAGGTCTGCGACGACAAGAGCTCACTTGCTCATAGTCGCCACGATTAGAAGTCAGTTTAAATATATCTTCGCTAGCTTAGGTAAGCTAGCTGGACGCCCTGTTTACATAAATAGGCCTTAGACGCACGAGAGGATCCACTCCAAGCCCAGGAAAGGCAGGGAGGCGTGGGGATTTTTCGCGCGTCTACACTAGCTAGGGTGTTGGCTAAGGGATGGTTAAAGAGGAGGAAGAGCAGGTCCTAGGGAACAAGGTAAGGTGGCTGGGGTAGTTAGGGAGTGTTACTAATGGGAAGGTAGGGCAGCGGGTGGTGTAATGGGTTGTGTTTGGCCGAATGGGGAAGAGTGGCAGGACGGTTGTGTTAGTGTGGTGTTGTGGTGGTATGGGTGGCTGAGAGTGGAGGGGGAAGAGAAGATAGGGTGGAGTTAGGATAAGGTACTAATCGGATAGGAGAGGGAGGTTGGCGGGTGTCCAAGGAAGGAGTGGATGCAGCCGGGTGGAAGGAGTGGAGCTGGCCGGGCGACCGTGGTGGCGTGGAATGATGCAGGCCGGGAGATGGTGGCGACGTGGAGTGGAGCAGGCCAGGAGGTGGTGGTGGAGCAGGTGAGAGAAGGGAACAAAGGAGTGAGAGAGGGCTCGGCTGGGCTGGTGCAGGGAAAAAGTTATAAAACCCGCCCACTAGGGGGGGGTTTTATAGGATTTGAAAAGGTCGGTTAGGGCTGGTTTTGAAAGGGTAGTTTGGTGGTTAGGTGGTGGGGGTTTAGTGATAAGGTGGGCTAGATATTTAGGGGGGGCAGATTTTTAGTTTAGGTGGTTTTAGGGATATGGCGGGCTAGGGTTTAGGTGGGGTGGTTTAGGTCTTAGTTAGGTGGGTTGGTTTTGGGGTGAGGTTTAGTGAGGTGGGTTAGGTGTTTTGGCTAGGATTAGGTTAGGATTAAGGGAATTAGGCTAGGTTTAGGAAAGGATTAGGGAGGTGGGTTAGGTGATTAGGCTAGGATTCGGCC
This sequence comes from Brasenia schreberi, assembly GCA_036023115.1. Classification (NCBI taxonomy): domain Eukaryota; kingdom Viridiplantae; phylum Streptophyta; class Magnoliopsida; order Nymphaeales; family Cabombaceae; genus Brasenia; species Brasenia schreberi. The sequence continues at coordinate 17,167,078 of JAYKKT010000088.1, forward strand.
AGAATTAGGGAAGTGGGTTAGGTGATTAGGCTAGGATTAGGCCGGGATTAGGGTAAATGGCTAGGATTAGGGGTTTTGGCTTAGGATTGGGTTAGGAGGCTAACTTTGCATAGCCCATGGACTTCATTGCATCATGTTGGTGCAACCCTAGGTTAGGTGTAGGCTCATACAAGCTTAAACCCACACTAATTAGGCTAACCCACATGATTAACCCAAACTTGACACACAAGTAAAGCTTAATACATTCCCCTCATGCTTAATCTCCCCATTCTCTCTCATGCCCAATCCCACGTGAATTTCAAGTGGGCCCCACCTCCATTTATGAGAAGGTGATGTGGGCCATGGATGTGGATATTGGATTGGATCTTTGAATCCAAATCCAAATCCAAATCCACACATACGTTTGGATTGGGATCTGGATATATATGGTCCAGAACCAATCCAAACTGAATTCTGACTCCTTCAGGATATGTTCGAAACGAACGGTTTGTGCGGGGTCTGACAGCATCAGTACTCTGTCTTGCGTTGGGTCTTCGCCAACATAGTCGTCCGCTTCTGTTTTCATCTTCTGGAGATGATTTCAAAGGATTTTTGCTAATAACTGGGAATTTGATGTTCGAGATCCCTGGGGTGGATCTAATACGAGAGTTGCTGTGCCGGGCTCGACATGTGCTTTGGTTCCGGGCTCTCTTTTGCTCTTCTGGTCCTGCTTTCATCAGACCAAGCCACTTCATGGGGTTTCAAAATGTATTTTAAAAGGTTTTAAAAGCATATTATACATATTTTAAAACATATACAGTTTAAACATATGTACAGGGTTGCCTGGAAGGCTCCTGGGTTTCTAGACTCAAAATAGCCCTTTGGGGCTGCTTTTACAAAATCAGGTTATTTTTGAGAAGTTCGTGGGATTTCGGGGTGTTTACAAACACCTTTTGGAAAATATTTTCGCAAGATTTCCTAAGGTAACTCGATTTTTAAAAGACTCACGTCCCACCGGGCGAGCCAAATCCTGTAGACGCAGAAATTTTCCGCTTCTAGTTCTTAGGCCTGAAGCGAACCTTTTCATGTGTCTAAGTCCTAATTAAGCAAAAGGGCGTGCCAGCTAGCTTACTTAAGCTAGTGAAGAAATATTTTGAAATCTAACTCCTAACGTAAAGACTGTGAGCATGCAAGCTCTTTTTCGTCGCAGACCTTCTTGCACCGATGCGCAAGGGTCAGTCTGTACGCTTTAAAAATCGAGGTTTGGAATATAAGAACCTACGAAAACGTGTTTGAGGTGTTTGATGTGGGTTGTTTTTGTATGATTTTCAGATTTTATTTCACGTGGATTTGCACGTGCCTATGTCTTTCTTTTTATCCCTTTTCGGGCCAACTAGGTGTGTGTTATGAACACGTAACCTAAGTGGGGCGACTTTGAGCGGGAGTATGGGGTTTGCTTTGATGCAATATGCATCCTAACTCGTGGTATGGAGTATATGCAATGCAAACTCACGCAACTCCAAAGGGAAAACCCGAAATTGAAAGACAGCGCCGAAGGGAAATTGCAAAAGGGAAATATGGCTATATCTTAAGAGCGGAAAGGCTCAATAGTGCAAGTGTGTGCCATGTATATATGTAAAGACTACGCACACTGCTGAACCTTAAAACCCAAATCTTAAAGACATAGCCGAAAGGGAAATACTTATAATATATATGGTCCTGAAGGTCGCCAACGTGTTGCGTGGGTGTTGTGTATATATTGAAAGACAACTCACACGACTTAAATGAAACCCAAATATAAATTGTAATATGGCCTTGACTAATGTCTTGGGAGTAAGAGCGAAAGCTCAATGTGTGTGAGTGCGAGAATTGAAGTACTACGCACACGACATGAAATTAAACCCAAATATAAATTGCAATATGGCCTTAACTAAGGTCTTGGGAGTAAGAGCGAAAGCTCAATGTGTGTGAGTGCGAGAATTGAAAGGCAACCCACACGACATGAAATTAAACCCAAGGGAAATATATCACGGCCCTTACTTGGGTCTTGCAAATAAGAGCGAAAGCTCAATGTGTGTGAGTGCGAGAATTGAAAGACAACACACACAACTTAAGCAAAACCCCATGCAACTTAAATTATATAAATAAATTTATATCTTAGGGGCTGATTAGGCCCGTGTGTGTTCAAAATCGTGCATGACTAAGAGCGAGGTAGGCTCAAGTGCACGTGTGTGTGGCTGTGCCAAGCTACGTTATTACAAGCGGGGCGAGACAATGCTCCGTTATTACAACCCCGTATCAAATTAATTTAATTTAATTAAGTCTACAAATAAGGACCGAGTTATGTACTTACGTATAGTTGGTCCGGAGGTGACTTGCTTGAGCTTGGGCGTCGCCTTGGGCTACAAGAGGGAGCTCCTCGGAATGGCATGGCAAGGGTGTGATTGGCCGGGTGACAAGGGAGCGCGGGTGTGGCACCTTGGGGGTAATCGGCTGATAGGAGGGTGCTGCTGTGGTGTCTTGGGCTGAAATAGTTAGGGAGTGTCACTAAGGTATAGGGCAAATCCTAGGGATGGTGGAGCTAAGGGGTGACTAGGGGATGGTTTAAAGGAGAGGATGGAAGGCTGCGGGTGGTTAGAGGCCGGTTGGCCGACTGGTGGCAGGTTAAGTGGTGGCCGGCTGGGGTAGTTAGGGGTGTTTGGGAATGGCGAGGGGGAACTAGCTAGGTGGAGTGGTGGCTGAGAGTGGAGGGGGAGTGAAGATAGGGTGGAATTAGGCTAGTGCACTAACCGGATAGGAGAGGGAGGTTGGTGTCCAAGGAGGGCAGCCGAGTGTAAGGTGGATGGAGCTGGCCGGGCAGTTGGTGGCGGAGTGGGATGGTGCAGGCCGGGCAGTTGGTGGCGACCTGGAGTGGAGCAGACCGGGAAGTGGTGGCGACGTGGAG